>OX458996.1:20122698-21372698 GCA_949774965.1 Diarsia brunnea | reverse complement strand
CCTATCAATTTCAGAATCAGTACTTCTTGTCTATTTTGATTATTTATCCAAGACAAAGAATCCGAATACACTTTGGTGCATATACTCAAAACTGAAAGCTACAATAAGCATCAAACACAGCATTGAAATAAATAGATTCACGAAATTACTGGCTTTTTTAAAAAGAAAATCAGAAGGGCATTGCGCAAAGAAGTCTAAAATATTTACGACTCAAAATGTGGAAAAATTTCTTAATGAAGCTCCTGACGAAATTTTTCTTGCCACAAAAGTAAGTATACATGATTTAACTATGAATATTTCGTATCTTAGTAATGGTAATTATTCTATATATTTACCTGTTTTTTATCTTTGTTATAGGTGGCCTTAATTTTTGGACTCAATGGTGCTTGCCGCGGATGTGAACTTGTAAACTTAAAAGTGGAGGACGTTGAAAATCATTCCAATGAGTTACTGCTGATTAATGTAAAGGAAACTAAGACAAAGAAAAATCGGTCATTCATTGTACAAGGACAATATACTAAAATCATTTATAAATACCAAGCATTACGTCCCACCAACATGGAAAACAATAGATTTTTTATAAACTATCGGAATGGGAAATGTACTCGACAAGCCATCGGCAAAAATAAAATTAGCAATATGCCAAAGGAAATTGCTAAATATTTAAAACTTAAAGATGTTGAACTCTACACCGGTCACTGCTTTAGAAGAACTTCGGCGACTTTCTTGGCGGATTCAGGGGCGGATATTACGTCAATAAAAAGACACGGTGGTTGGAGCTCTGACAGAGTAGCTGAGGGTTATATCGAAAGCTCAATGGCGAATAAAACCATATTAAGCAGTCAAATTAACAAAAATATAAAACTTAATCCATCAGAGCCACAACCATCAACTTCCGGCATCTTATCTTCGTCCGTAACTCACGATGCACCACCACCACTATCTCCGACGTATACTATCTACAATGAAACGCAAGTTCCTCAGACGCAAGAACAGAGAAATACTCAAATCAACTCATCAACAATAAATGTACCAAACAAAAATGTAACTCTCTCTATCAATAATTGGACCAATGTTTCGAATGTTAACTTTTACTTTTAATTGTCATTATTTTTAATAAATGCTTATCTCATATTATTATTGTGTTAATTTTTTCGCAAATGGTACGAAAAGTAGAGTATTTTCCTCGGTGATAAAGCTGTCTTAGTCTTGGGTGAACTTAAATCCCTCGCTACACTCAGCACTCGTCTTAAATCCCTCGCTTCGCTCGTGATTTAAGTTTTTAACACCCTCGCTACGCTCGGGAGTAAACCTCGAGTCCTTCGTTACGCTCGCGATTTAAATCGTCACCCGCGACAGAAGACACTGCTTTATCCCCTTGGTTAATAATCTACTATTTCACACCACCTGCTCGAAAATGTCAAATTATATGTCAAGCAACCTTAACCTAAAGTGAGTCATTAGTGGCCGGGGGCACAGCCGGTCAATAATGTTGTACTGGATTTCATTATGACCCGCTGGTCAATAATGTGATATGAATTTGGAATCTCACATGCTCAGCTAAATTGGCAGTATAGTACTAACAAACACCCAGAAAGAGGAAAGCTATTCTCGATACCCTTACTACGCGTGGATGATATTCTCGATTTCCTACATAATCATAACGACTGCTTCTTCATATCGTTACCATGTTTTCGAAGACATAATATTGTAAGAATAATTAGATAACTACGAACCATTTTTTAAAACGAATGGAATAACATTAAAACTGGCATTAATAATAACAAATACCGTACTGCGCCGTAATACCGTTATAGTACTTGGCTGTAACATTAGTTAAAAGTTGTTTGTGATAATGTTACCATTAACCAGTTTGTGCATATAACTAACTAGTTCTAAATATGTTATTCTTACTGTTTGTTTATTTAATAAATACTTTGTTTTTCGTACTATGGCTATTATTTTCTCACAGTAGGTGTAAAAAGTAGAGTATCCTCCTCTGGGCTAAAGGTGTCTTTGCCTTGGGCTAGCTTGAATCCCTCGCTGCATTCAGGATTCTTGTATTAACTCCCTCGCTTCGCTCGTGAGTTAAATTCTTAACTCCCTCCCTGCGGTCGGGAGTTAAATCCCGAATCCTTCATTGCGCTCGAGATTCAATATGACGCCCGTGACATAAGACACAACTTTAGCCCCTCGGTGCATAATCTACTATTCTTTCTTTTTTAAAAATACTACTAACGCCATATATTGTCAACATTTAGAACTAAAAATTATTTTGTTCGTCTTAATTTATTCGTTCCATTAAGTACTGATAGGTTCAAACTAATACATTTACATCCTCCATCATCCCTTATTTTATCCCCATGGGGGTTGAATTTATCAAAATCCTATTTATGCGGACGTCTTCATCATAGTAACTCCAATTTTTAATTTCAGTTCAATCAGTCGAAAATCTAAGAAGATCTAAACAAAATTTCATCCCCTATTTTATCCCCTTAGGGGTGGAATTTATCAAAATCCTATTTAATTTATAAAAAATTCTTAAGGGATGCCTACGTTATAGTAGCTTTATGCATGCCAAGTCTCAGCTCGATCGGTTTAAAATTGACAAAGTTTCATACAAAGTTTCATCCCCTATTTTATCCCCTTGGGGGTAGAATTGATCAAAATCCTTTCTTAGCGTATGCCTACGTCATAACATTTACCTACATGCCAAATTTCAGCCCGATCCGTCCAGTGGTTTGGGCTGTGCGTTGATAGATCACTATGTCAGTCAGTCACCTTTGAGTTATATATATTTAGAAGATATACAGGATGACCGGGTCTTAACCCGCCATAGCAAATTCGCATATAGTAGTTAATTTATTTTGTTGTGAAAACAGCGGATTTCTTTTTTTCGCTGGCTGATGATACTCTTTGGTTGGGGCTTCCCTAATTAACAACAAGCAGTGCCCTGCATAGCATCGCAAGGTTCCATTTTCCTTGATATCGTTTTGCAGTTCTATAGATTTTAAACATGACTTACGCGAGTCAATTATTTGGTATACTGTCACCGTGGTTACTTAAGCCGTCACTTAGTAAAGATTTGACATACTTTTGTATGACAAAACTGACAAAACCTTTACTAAGTGATGGTCTAAGTAATTATTAAGGCTCTCTGAGTGCGGCAGTAAGTCTCCATCAGATAAGTAAAAATCAGATTTCTCTTTAGGTAAATCTAGATCTTTGATTAGATCGTTGAGCTCTGATTGACTGATCAAATGTGGCATCTTTAAGGTACTTCGAACTGGAATTTCCTCCTTTTTATCTTCCTCTTCACAGTTTTTTTCAAAGCCACTTAAAATCGGTTCAGTATTAGGTGGCTTAAGTATTGGACGATCATCGGAATGTAGTACTGGATATTATATTTTGTTCTTGTATTTTCTAGATAATCCTTTTTTAGTGAGACAAAAGTAGCAATCACTGACATGGTCCTTAGGTTCGCGCTATATTACAGGTTGACCAAAACGCATGCCTTTAGAATCTAAAGGCATGCGTTTATCTAAAGTTATCAGTTAGTTTATAAGAGGAATATCTAAAGTTTAGATATTCCTCTAAACTAACACGTCAGTTATGCATGGCTGGTGGAACAACAGATGTGGCTGCCAGTATTTATCTTGATAACAAACATTCAAGTTGAAATCTGCACAATAACACTAGGTACTTAATCAATGGAGTAGTGGCCTTTTTGACTTTTTGGTGTGTTTACCACAAATATAACAAAACTGTCAGGAGAATTTGTAACACTATATTAGTGCAAGAAATTTACATCTACGCGCAAAATAAGTTCAGAATTACGCTTTTTTCAAAATTTAAATATTGTTGCAGTTTTAGACGTAATACGTCAAAAATAATATTTTAGGGTAATGAGAGTGGGTGTACCTACGATATGTACAGTGTAGATGAAAAGTGGATAAGCAATCGCACAAAGGGTTTATGCGCAAAATGTCTAAATCTCAAAATGGCAACAGAGTCGCAAAAGGACTAGTTCTCAAAATGGCCAAAGTTCATAAAGCCTAATTCTCTAAATGGCCAATTCTTGAAAAAGCCTAGATCACCGAAGGCCCAATTCTCAAAAAGCCCAATTCTCTTAATGCCTAATTCTCAAAATGGCAAATTTTCTTCGATTGGGAGTATTCTTAGAAATGAAAGATTTCTGAATATTATATAGGTATTTCCTGAATCAGTGAGTTAAAACTGTAACATTTAGACGCACCTAACCTAACCTTCACACTGTTCTGTCAAACTGGTGTGACGGTGAGGATTTTTTTGCCTAACCATCACACCAGTGTATAGAGAGGAATTGTAAGCTTTTTACGGCTAACGGTATTAACCACAGATATAGATAGACCTAGATAACGCAAGAGCAACAGCGTGCCATTTCGCGTGCCTAGCTTACGTACAAAAATCGTAAGTGGCCACTTTCGCGCTCAGTCTGCATCGGTGTATAGCGCTAGTCGGGCGTCGGCGCAAAAGGCGGGGGTTGGGGCGAAGGGGGCGCCGTACGCGGTGGCGTCTTTGAATCGATTTGATTTTCTGGTTTTCCAACACTAAATAGTCCTTGTGACGTCATAATAGGTAGTAAAAAAATGGCACGCTTAATTTTCATACAGATCGTGATACTTGCGTTATCTATTAAAGGTCTATCTATATCTGTGATATTAACCGTCATGATTTATACTAAGACGCGATTTCACGTACACATTACACGACGGACTAACCTTGATACTGTTTATAAATTTTGGAAAATAATATTGGCTCACTCCCATCTACCCCGTTGGGTTCGTCCCGGGCGCCCACCGTGGTTGATCTGGTTTTTGAAGTAGGTATTGGTCGAGTATCATCCCGGTGCGGTGTGATGTATAGTAGTAATAATGTAATGTAATGTACCTGCTCTCTTTAAATAATAATAATTATCAAAAAGTCTATTTTGTAAGTGGTCATTGTACTTACTTATATGTAAACTTTTCCATTTAAATATCTCGATAACGTGACAGTTTTGGTTACCATGCTATATGACATTTCATTGTGGGCCGTGATTTCATAAAAAAAAATCATGATAGCAGTGGGTCAACCAGCTTCCATACAAAAAAGTCCAAACACTTTTGAGGGTTGCCCTCGAGTTCCCTGCGATTCCATCATCCGATCCTGACAATGGGACCACCTCGGGAGTATACTCTTTCAAATAAACAAAGAATTTTGAAAATCGGTTCATAAATGACAGAGCTTTGACGTAACAAACATAAAAAGACTTAGTCGAATTGAGAACCTCCTCCTTGTAGGAAGTCGGTTGAAAAGCAGCCACAAAATATTTTTTGAGTTTGAGTTGTTTGAGTTTATTTAAAGCTTTTAAAAGTCGCACAATATTAATATATCTGGTGGCGCTCGATGGAGTCATAGGTGCGCGCGCCAGCGGGTCGGTACGTCCCTTCTCTGTGGACGGGCGGCCCGTGCGATCACTGAACCATCGTGTGCTCTGAAATATATAGGAGAAAACAGATCTTCGCTAGGTGCCTTAGTTTTTTATACATAAATTTGGCTCTGCTGGGGAGACTCTCTCCAGATCGGCCACCTTTAAACCTTTATATCTTTTGAACCAGTGACCGACAAACTCTGATGTTTAGTGACAAATTTGGACAAATTAGATTAGCGACAAAATTTTTGTGTTATCAAAATTAAAATCCCTGATGGTGGCCCTGCCAGAGTCAGTGACACAGTATTGTAAACATATTCTTGTTTTTGTTAAAACTTTCGTTATAGCCGTAATGGAATGCTGTTTACAGGAACGAAAGTTCATGAATCATTTAAATTTGTTTAAAATATTTCATGTTTTCTACTGTCATGGGAACTGTGTATTCGATAGCTAAAATACGACCAACCGAAAACTGAACAATTTTGTTTTTATTTTCGTAACGTGTAAAGTTAGAATATCTAAAATTCCTGACGTTATAAGCGCCTACCACGGATATTTTTTACAGTTGTTTGTTTGGCAATAAATGTAATGGTTTGCTTGCAAATCCGATTTTTTAAACCATTTAATTACATGGTATTTACGTCAACCAAATCAAAAACGAATGATTAAACAAATTCAGGTCTCTTATTGGTATTTTTTTCAAACTTCTGCGTTGAGTCGTTTTCGAGATCTGGGATATCCCGAAACGTTACCGCAGCCAAATCTTGAATAACTTCAGATCCATAGCACAAACTTTTGCTATTTACACACATTTACTACACGCGACAAGAGCTATCTGTTCATGGTTCCGGGCTGAAACGATTATTGAAAAACGATTTTGCTGCCGTTACGTTTAAAACAATACCACAGCAAAATGTGTTTTTCTCAAATAACTTTAAAACTACTATTTACACAAAAGGCATTGAGTAAAGTTGGCGTCGTTTTAAGTTGCGCGGCCAGTAATGAAACTTCAATATTTTGAAAGAACAGAATAAAGCGATCAAAAGTTATTATGGATGCATTTCTTTAAATCTAATCGGAACGGAGATAGGTATTTGGTTTTGTAATGCTCATTAAACTCGAAGAAATTATTATACTATATTGCACTGTTTTAGGTTCCTACCGTATTTTAATGAGAATTTTAAATTAAATAAATTGGCGGCCCTAATCGGCTCGGTTGGCACAGTGGCTTAGCGATTGGACTGCTGCGCTACGTGTCGCGGGTTCGAACCCCGCACGGAACAAATATTTGTATGGCCTACAGATAGTTGTTCCGAGTCTGGGTACTTGTGTGTATGAGTTTAAATGTTTGTGAACGCACCCACGATACAGGAGATAGTCCTAGTATGGGGCAAGGTTTAAAACAAAAATAGATTGCATGGCTCGATGTCTGTGTTATCTATGGGCCGATGCATTATAATGACTTGGCATTTCCTTGGATATTGTGATCGTTTGTGTATTGTGACTGACCCAGCTTACTTCTTGGGCCACTATTGATCATGTTTTATTGGGAAACAGAGCTTAGGCTACTGGTCGCATGTTATGTCCATATATAATACATGGGGTCGGGCAGATATCAAAATAATATCTACTCCACCAGCACAATTTTAGATACGATTATTCGACATGACATTGAGAATGAAATGGACGAAGAGAGTTAAAAAATGTGTTCTTATTTATCATGATTGTAATGAAATGCAATCAAGTATAGCAATGTGTTTTTTATTATTTCCCTAAACACACAATACTAACTACACATTGACAGACATATTATCTGAGATTAAATATAATTAAATTATATTGTAAAACAGTAAAGCCTATTATATACCTAGCCTTTTTCCAACTATGTCGGGGACGGCTTCCAGACTAACCGGATGCAGCTGAATATCAGTATTTTACATGGAGCGACTGCCTATCTGACCTCTACGTCCCAGTTAATACCGGGTAATACGATACCCTTTAGTATGTATGGTTGTCAGACTTTCAGATCACTGACTAGCTGTAACGACTGCCAAAGATGTATATATGGCAGCCGGGACCAACAGCTTAACGTGCTTTTCGAGGCACGGAGGAAACTCGGTATGTAATGGGTGATCAACCATCCACAGACCAACCTAGGCAAGCGTGGCTTAACCTAAAAAATCGACCTGAGTGGCAGTTATTATTGAGACAGATCTAATATCAACCTTCTAAACACATAACTAAGATTTCTTTACGCAGGACAGTAATTGAAGTATTTATAATGACGACATTTCTATAATCTTCAAACGCAAATATCTTATCTTAGAAATGACTTAGGAGTTAGGACAAAAATAATTAAACATAATTATATGTGTATTTGACACAGCACAACAAAATAACATGAAAATTAAAAGTGGCCGCTGAAAATAAAAATGACGCCACTAGCCCATACGAAGCGACTCAAACCCCTTTTGCTATTAGTAAACAAATTGCGCCTCATGTCATGACACACTAATTATTTTTTATAGTCTCTACTCTCTAAAGTACAACATTTTGCTGGGGTAACGCACACCTGGGAAGAGCGTTAAGGAGTGTCAGACTTCTACTGACTAAAAACCACCCATGTTCCTTCTTAGCCTTTGTGTCGAGGCCGCGGTATCTCTTTCGAACAACCCGCAGCCCATGGGGAGAACCCATTAACCTTATTTTTTGTTGTTTAAAATCCTATAGCGGTTTACAGAATACATCTACCTACCAAATTTCAACTGTGTACCTAGTCCTAAGTTTCCGAATAAAGTGGCAGTAACGTACGGACGGACAGACATGACGAATCTATAAGGGTTCCGTTTTTTACTATTCGGTTACGGTACCCTAAAAAGTACAAAAAACTTACTAAAGTACTCTAAATACCCAGGAACTAAAATAATCATCATCATCAGCCTATAATGTTCCCACTGCAGTGGTAGGCTCGAGCGAGCCTCCTTTAAGAGAGCTACAATCCACCACGCGGACTCAGTGTGGGTTGGTAGATGTCACGTCTTCGAATTTTTTGGTTCTAAGACATGCCGGTTTCCTCACGATGTTTTCCTACACCGTTTTAAGAGCAGTTGTGATGCAATAAATTACAAAAAGTAATGCGCCTGCCTGGGTTCGAACCCACGACTTACTGTTCGTAAGTCAGGGCCGCCACCACGGAGCCACCACTGCTCTCATTATCTAAAATAATGACATCGAATTTTTTGTTCAAGAATATGCCGATTTCCCCACAATGTCGTCTCCATAGTTTTGATTTTTGAATACCTACTTGAATGCAGGTAAGACTCAAAATGGAAAAGGTGTACAAAGAAAACAAATTCCACATAATATATATATTTATTTACCTATTTAAATCATACCTACCACCTTAATTCAAAACAACAAAAAAATCTTACAGAACTACTCTAAATACCCAGGATCTAAAACACAAAAACTGTATACCAACATTTTACAAAGCGCTACTGAATAACAATATTGCTTATAAGTATAATTATTTTACGGGAGTTACCGTTGCTTATTTAACCTTTGGTAAATAGTTAGACTTAACATTTTCTCAACCGATGTTATCTGACCCTAGCCACGATAGTCGCAAAATTAAAAGGTATCGAAAGATTGTACTTATTCGGTAAGACCAAAGCGCGCGGATAGTCCGTAAAATTCAAAATATGATTTGCACCCGAAGGAAATGTGTTTACAGAACAAAGTAGAAAATTATCACTAACACAACTCTACACTGGACAGGAAATAAACCGGACCAGGCGCAATCTTGGAACTCTGCAGAACTCCAGCCGCAATCTTGGAATATTAATGATATGAAAATAGCACAAGAGGATTGTATTCATGATTTTAAAGCGTTCAGTCGCAGAATATACCTTTCGCAAAATGCACCCCATACGCAAAACGTACGATTCTCAAAATGCACCTTTTTCACAATGCACCTTTCGCATAACGCACCTTTTTTTCTTATTAACTCTTTTGCAGTGCTACAGGTACTGAAAATGCAAATTAGGGATTGATAACATCTTTCTTGCGACACAAATAGATTTAGCGACTGTATTACGTTACTCCGAAGTCTCTGTACATACGCATTACGTGCTTGAATCTTTTAATCAACATTAACCCTGACACTGACCTGCAAATTGCAAAAATCGTAAGAAAATTTGAATTTCGCGGACTACCTTAGCGCATCCACCTTAAGATAATCGTTTCACCGAGTCTGTTTTAATTGAGGCATAATTAATGAATTAAATTTCATTTAAGGCACCAATTGGTAAGCTTTGAATACAGTACAATCCCGATTATCCGCACTCATTCTCCACGGCTCTAATTATCGTATAAATGAAATTTTGAAGTCCCCATCGATCCAAAACTTGCAAAAAAATATTCAATGTTTTTAACGTTTTTTTTTAAAGATTTTATTGTAGATCGATTTTTTGGATTTTTTGATTCGGGTAATTGGGATTCTACTGTAAATTGAAAAAGCTCTTTAAATATAACATGTATAATATATATTATAAACAACGCACATTCTCATTTCGTGGAGCCAAACCACTTATTGAATTATTGATAAACATAATATAACATTACGTCAGTATGGGTAATGTGGGTATACTATTAGGTACACCCACATTACCCATATTGACGTGGTCAGTTAAGTTTAAGACCCATATAAATTATTTTGATTAGTACTTACTTATATAAATATTTATTTATTGTAAATAGAAAAATATTTTTAAAATAATCATGTTAGTGTACAGTCAAGAGAACTAACATGGAAACACATAGGAAGTACATAGTAATTTTCTTGCGGAATAAAGAATGCAACTTTGACTAAAGATCTATTTCGTATTTGTATGGGTACCAAAAACTTATATCAAATTTTGCAACACAACTTCATAACTTAATTTAGTTTATCCCGGAGACATTTAAAAGTAAATTTACTGCCCGTATGTTAAGGTACGGTATTAATATTGATTATTTACTCAAAACTCGAACGAAGTACATGTTGTTCTAATTATGACATAGTCCTGGCGCTAAAGACACCAAAAATCCGAAAACGAGCGCAGTCCACAAACCGCAGTGATATTGCAGCCATACCCTTATAAAAGTCCGTAGAAAGGACACAGGTTTCGGGTATTTCTATGGTCTGCGGTCGTGTCCGGAACTGTACCTTTAATATTCATCGTATGGATCTGTTAGTGATTACAATCGTAACTCTAGGATTCAGTAGCAATTTTCACTAACCGTAGCGACTAACTACACATACGGTATATACGTATATATTACTACAACTGTAACTCACCAAAATACCTGTAGCAACCTTAAAATTTCCTAAAAGGTCACATTTACTAAGAAAATATATGGATTGTGTAACAAAAATAACATTAACATTGTAAATAGAATTTCAAAAATTACTATATTATTATTAAACTAGATAAAAATGTATTTTATAACCTCGTAAGTTTGAATTCAAAATCCTATGTTATGGAACTATCTAAGTATCTACTCTACTTCAGCGGTCAACCAAAAACCAACCTAGACTACATGTAACAATCTCTCAAATCAATCTCCAATTAACAATTGGTTGACCGCCTATATAAAAACGGTCCAATAAAACCATTTCAAAGAATAAGGTTTTAACGAATTCGACTCTTGACCTTATTTGACAACGTCCTTTTCTGAAGCTGTTTGTCAGTGTTAATGTAAGGTCACTCTCAGCTTATATATTATTATCCAAGCAACATAACATATATTCTTATAATATTTATGTAACAACATTTTTCTTATAACATTGTAACTAAAGTGGCAAGTATTGTTTTTGGTTAACAGACATTAGTAGGCACTATACACAATTACTACTAGATGATACAAAATTTAAAAAAAAACACATTAAATCATTTCCCAGTTCCTACTCTCTCTCTCCTCAATTCAGCCACTTTTACATTGATATAACTTTGGACTTATTTTACTAGAAAATTCAGAATTTGGCCTACAAAATGTTGCCGCAACGAGGATATCGAATGTGCTATACTAGGTCGACCTTACCTTTACCATAATTTATAAATGTGTTTTTTAACAAGCAAGTAAAGGGGATAGAACCGATGTGGCATATCTACCTGACCGCCATTTTTTTTTTTCGAAAACGCGGCGCACGATCAATGTGGTATGTATGGGTAGAGTACATATAGACTAACAAAAAATGTCAAGTAACACAGTACTCCAAAGTGTCACGTTACTGAAATAATTAAAGATATAAGAAAGTAAAGATCGATATATTATATAAGTACAACGACAATAATTAAAAAACTTTAAAAACACAAAAAAACGTTCAGTAGTTTTCTCGTGCTCCTAGTAGTATCTAATGTACCTACTCTCTTTCAATATACAGTAATAATAATAATCAACCTGGGTATATTTTGAATGTGGTCGTTTTACTCATATGTCGATCTTTACCTTCATTTATCTCGATACTTAGTGGTACCATACATGCCAAAATTGTCATATGTATGGGTAACAAAATGGCGGTGGGTCAATATTCCATACAAAAAAGTTCAAACCCCTTTTTTACAACAAAATATAAGGCATCTCTCATATTGCACTGATTTTTTTTAAGAATAATAAAGTAAATTTTCAATAGATCACATATTTTTGTACGATTACATTATAATATTATATATATAACCAATCAAGCTATCATATAGCAAGGAATGTTAATTTACCTATGGCATAAATTGTACGTCAAACGCATCATTAAGGCTGACAATAAATAAACAAGAACTACATACATTATTTGATGTTTTTACTTTTTCTTCTTACATTTAGACATCAATGATTTATATAACATCTACTTAATTTTAAGAAGAGTTAGTACTCATGAATTTAAGTATTTTTTAATGTAGAACGATATAAAAAACTACTGAAATTATAATAAAAAAGATATCTATTTAACATAAAAAATTAAAATATAAAGCTGATCTGAGCGAATTTTATGATAGAGTATATGAAAAAGATGTTAATTTGAAAAGAAAAAAATAACTGTAACTATGTCGATCTTATTAATATCCTAGTTCTGAGTAGGGATGCCCGATTTTGTGCGTTGATCCATCTTTTGGATCGTAACCTCGTGAATCGATTCACGATTTTAATAGTATTGTATCGAATCGATCTTACTTGATGATGATGATGCCATCTAACCGATTTCGGCCACAGCGACAGCATTAGCTGGCTTTCTATGGATTGCCAAGAGCTTGTTGTGCTGCTCTTTCGTGTGCTCTTAAGTGGCTAGCATAATTATCCAACTTTAGCCGAAAAACTACGCACAAAGCGGACATGTCACAACACCATTGATGACATTCTATGGTATAGCTGTAGGTGGTCTAGACCGCTTTTGATCTAACTGCGACCTTTTTCTTTCTTCAAAATTGTTAACCTGCTGATATTGAATGATCGTAATTTAATAAAAATAATGTAAAGCACGGTTTCCATGAAAATACAATAATTTTAACTTAATGTACGTACATAATCTATTAAAAAATATGCTACGGACGCCGTCGTGACAGATAGACGTAACAGGCGATCCAGTGAATGAAAGAAAACAAAATCAGAGAATGCTGACATACCCGACAATTAAAACAAAAAAATATCAAGGTATCACCTTATACTTCATACAATATCGTTTTTGAACAATGTAACTCGAAACAGTCTAAACTAATCTCATTCAATATGTGGTTATGTAGGTAAACTTACTTTGTTGTAGTTCACACGGTACGTTTCAGTTGATGTTTGAGGCTTAGTTGATACGATTTTTTCTTACTATTCTATAGGCGCATACAATTCGATCTGGGCGAAGACCGCATCCTGTTGAATCGATTAAAAAATCGGTAGATCGTATTGCCATTCAGATCGGGCATCCCTAGTTCTGAGTACTATCCCTTAAAATATTTACCTCTTTTAATATGATAGATACCCCGTATAACAGAATAGTACATTTTGTCTATCACCTCAAGCCGGGAGGGTTCTATGACAAATTTTAATGCTCACGCCAATCAAACGACATTTTTCAGCACACAAGCAAATTCGAACAATAAAAAGTTGATGGAATGTTTATTAATTATTATTAATAAAATTCCATCAACTTATTATTTGTAAGTGTGTTAACAATTATAATATACTTGAATTTGTATAATAAGAAATTACTTTATTGCATACGTATTTCTGTTAAAACTAATTTAACGTATTTTATATTCAGACATTTTATATAACATTCAGTAGTTATTGATCATAATTCATAGAAATATATATTAAAGACATGCTTAGTGAAGTTGAAAAACAACGACGCCAGCTATATTTTTAGTGCGGACAGTGAACGTCTTGTCTTGATATTGCGTATTGTACAATCGATGTTACAATTACAATATTATATTCTATTCAATGACGTATTGTGATACCTGTTAGTGTTGTTGTTTTTATTTATAAACTGCATCAAGCTCTTTTAAATGATAAACATACTTCTGATAATATCTTTCTTTAGTTTTGCTCCCATCCTAGGGATCTTTCAACGGCCATTTTCCACTGCTTGTATCTCATGTCTCGTTCGTCATCACTGATGATACATGAATATGTGGTACCACTTGTCATTGGTATAGCAGAGCCCTGTTTTGAAGGTTCTACACCCCAGTACGCTACCAGTGCTGCACCTAAAGCGGTACTTTCAGCAAATCCAGCCTTTATTACGTTGATTCCAATTAGGTCAGCTTGCATTTGCATGACTAAGGCATTAGAAGTCATGCCGCCATCCACCTGTAACAGGAAATGATACATGAATTGTTGATGATTCTCAGTGGTGTTTTAAATAAAATAGCGGACTGTACAATATAGGTAGGTTCGTATACTAAGTATAATAAGAACGCGCGCCTCTGGTCCGTCTCGAATGTGTGAATGGTGTTGCGGCGGCGGCGCGCGGTGGGTCTCGGCTCCTCGTCCCCCGCTCCCCGCTCGCCGCTGTCGCCCTCCGGTCGCAGTGGCTCACGGTGCAACGTTTTGTCTCCAACATGAATATTAAATATTTTTAGGGTTAACACACAAATTATAAAGTCACTACATTTAGCCAGTTAGTTTACGACCCAATCGGACACAAATTCAAACTCCGTGGCTGCTACTGCGAAATTCGTGATGGAACAACCGAATGACAATTTGCCCGACATTGAAATCGCGACCGCTAGACCAAAGATGCAGTCAAAGGTGTGTGTAGGTGGTGTGGTGTTTAAGATACAATTTATTTATTTTCAGGCAATGTTGGCCCATATAAATATACTTAGACCTTACAGGCTAACATATTTAATTATGATACAGTTTGTGTTACTAAATAGAGCCTTAAATATTAGAAACACACCACTTGTACACTATGTCACTGTGCGTCCATGTGGCACTTTCCCACGGAACACCACTCCCTGCGGCTGTAGGCAGGGTGGTTAATCAGTTTAGTAAGTTCACATATTTTAATGGGTCACTACGGAACCCTACATTGTGCGTGGACATGCACTTGGCCGGCTTTTTTCTGTTATAAACTGAATTCTAAGAAAGCCATATGAAGAGACAAATCGTGGGAAATAACTATTTTTTTAACCGACTTCCCAAAAAAGAGGAGGTTCTCAATTCGATCGGTATGTTTTTTTTTTTTTTTTTTTTTTTAGATTATCCCCTTTTTGAACAAACTTGTGTGCATATTTCACCATTGTCTGTTATCTTTGTCGACGATCTTTTCTATGTTGAATAGAAAGAGTACAATATAATAATTTAAATGGTTACCTTACCTTCAGTAGTTGCAGAGGTATTCCGCAATCTTCATTCATCGCATCCAAAATATCTCGCACTTGAAAACAAACAGCTTCCAATGCAGCTTTTACAATGTGATTTGAGTTTGTTTCTTCAGAGATGCCACATATTACACTGAAAACCGATATGTTATAAATAAATAGATGTTTATAATAAAAAATCTAGAATCAAATTTTGTCCCCTCTTACTCAGCCTAGATTGTGCTTTCCCGTTTGCACTATAAATATGGTTATTTTAGGTTGAACTACACTATTGATGGAATGATGAGAAATACGTTTTAGTGCATGTTTTGTCAGTATACTAAATTCATATACTTAGTCCGAAATCTAGTCCTCACTAAGTCAACAAATTGTATTGATAGATAATATAATTGTAATTCTGTAAATACATCATTTGTTGCTGTCGCAAATGGATTAAACAGCGGCGTACAATCTGATACAGGAGGTCTACTCTCTTATCTTGAAACTCGTAGTTTAGAATAGGTTGTTTCCTGCATGACTAGTTAAGGGCTCAACACGATTGGACAGTTGTCTGTACCCCCGATGAGTTTTCGAAACACATGAATTATAATCATAATTTAACAGAGAATAAAGCTAATTTTCAAAATTTCGGACTACATTCGAACGGGCCCGTAAGTTCGTTGGTCTTAAGAAGGAGACGGGATCTAGTTTTTAAACGAAATTGTTACTTACCCTCTAGCATCTTGGCGCCAATATGGTGCATACAAACCACTGAAGGCTGGTACAAATACAACACTGCCATTCTCTGTCGCTTTTTCAGCTAACCCTTGAGAATCCTTGGCACTTTCCAAAATACCAATGTTATCTCTAAGCCAGCCTAAAGCTGCCCCAGCAACAGCAACCTGGAATTCAATTCGAAATCTTGTAATATACAACTTAGATGCTTTAATCACAAACATTTTTGTTTGCTTTAACTCACACTAGAAATTTCTCGTGTATCGTCTAATGTTTAAAACTAGGCACGCAAAATAAACAGCAAAGTAAATATATCTATCGAAAATAACGCAGAGAAAAGACCAGTGTACTGACGCCTGCAACATTTTTTCCACAGATGTCTCGATAGACTAAGTTAAGATAGTTTTTATTCCAAAACATGAGTATGACACATGGCATGCAAAATGTTACATTAAATTATGTCAGCCATGTTTCGCTTGAGTGGTGTACAAATACAGGGTGTGAATGTACCTTTCACGAAACCGTCTACCAAGCCTTATGTAGATCAAACTAAGTACTTACCCTACAAAAAAATTATTGCTAGGAAACATATTTTTTGGGGTGAAAAATCACGTTTTACGGTAAAACTCAATATAAATGGGTAATGGAGGTAAGTAAAGTAATTACCATAAAAACCGATATTTAAAAATCTTCGTAACTAAAAGATTCACAGGTATGGGTCCAGAAAAAATGACGGGGGGAACAAGTACTTTTCGGCTTCTAAGAGTAGTTTTACAACTTTTATAAAAGGTAGGATGTTATAAAAGCATGAAGTAATTTTAAACTCACAGATCCTTCCAGTGCATAATACGCTTGATTTTTACTGCCCAATTGATAAGCAACAGTAGTCAAAAGGCCTCTGGCGGAGTTCACGCGAATATCGCCCGTGTTGTACAGCACAAAGCAACCAGTTCCGTAAGTTGCTTTTGCTTGTCCTTTTTGTAAACACATTTGACCAACTAAGGCCGCTTGTTGATCACCTAGACAGCCTGCTATAGGAGTGCCTTTGATTGGCCCATCAGCAATATTACCATATACCTGAAACAAGCAATAAGTTTAAAATTTCTTAAGGTTTTTGCGCTTTCATTTTCTCTTCGGCGTTTTAGTGACATGTGGACAATGGGTATCTTGTTCAATTTGAAGAAAGCCTTCAAATTGTAGCCCAACCTGTATGTGTAGCAAAATAAAAGGCAGGTTCGCCACTTTCATGCATACAATTTAGTAAAATCAACAAGAAGTTGTGGGGCGTAGTGCTGCTCGCGTTCGTAGGATTTACCACCTTCTCTTAGGCCCACCCTAAACGTGCTCCCCGGTTGGTGCGAAATGAGCAACAACGCCGAACAATAGGCGGCGGTTAATTAACCCGACAACTGGATTACCACAAGCTAAGGAGGACTAAATCCCTCTTAAAGTGTGGCCATGTCGCCTAGGATGCGTATTTGCGAATGCCCCACTTTTAAATATAACAAAAATATGAGCGATACGAATTTAGATTTGTCATGCGACCCGGCTAACCCCCGTCGCTTGTTGGTACCCGGGAACGCGAGTGGAAAATTTGTTCCCGAAGACTAACCCGGGAGTAGGCGACCAGGCTCCGGTGACGGTTAATACTACTGGCAGCACAAGTAAAAAATTTTTGCAACAGGCATTCCATGAAACCCTATTCATCACAAGACCGAGTTCGTCTTCATTACGAAACATCAAGACTCAGCGAACTTGCATACTTCGTCCTCAGTGATAAATACCACAGAAGATGGTGCCAATAAAGCTTGCCCTCCCCTCCTTGTTTTGCTTTTCCTAAAGACCGCTACCCCAAAAGAAAAACACAGTCCAACAAGCCAACCACAAACTAAAAATCTCAAGCACAGTGCACGAATAGGAAGTAGTAATCTACTTCTAACAGGTACAGCGGGCTTCCTAAACCTAGATCTAACCGAAATACAACATAAAATCCATCCACTCATTCCAAAAAATTTAGCAAACCACCACCGCACCGGTCATATTATATGGTAGTACCTGGATGACCGAGCTTTGCTCTGATTCTTTCATAAAAATGAAACCTATCTAGATCGATTTATCGCCCCCGAAACCCCCTGCATGCTAAATTTCAAGCTTGTTGACCCGCCTTTTTGTCAATGTTCTACATCATCATCATCTGCCTAGCCTTTTCCCAACTATGTTGGGGTCGGCTTCCAGTCTAACCGGATGCAGCTGAGTACCGGTATTTTACATGGAGCGACTGCCTATCTGACCTCCACAACCCAGTTAATACAAATTCATTCAATGTTCTACATCTGACTGCGAATTTGAACAATCTGCACATCACATTTTGTGGGAGTGTAGTCTTTGGCAGAATGAACGTAATATTATGTTAAATAGTGTACGGGTTACATCCAGAGTTATTTACTATACGGACCTTGTAGAAACTAGTAGGATTTTTGTCATACCTATTATTGGAATCAAATATAACAGCTCACAACTTAGGACCCAGTAATATTAATGACAATAATATCCGTGGTGCTAGGCAACTGGGCCTATCCCAGTTGTATACGTCCCTGTGTGCCTATTGGCCTTGTTCTGTTCTGTCTCCTGCTGATATGGAGGGAAGTGGAAACTATGTTTTTCCTACTCCTCGGCTATTATTTTCTGATTAATTTCGTTGCGGGATCCAAGACAGTTAAATCGTTTCCCTGGGACTTCGTCGAGGTTCATTGTCTCGGCGCTTTTCTTGTGGTCACTGTTGATTCTGGCTAACAGGAGTTACAGTGGTTTGGGAATAGTGTGGCAGGCTTGTCCCAAATACTAAATTTCATGCGCATGCCGGGAACAGATGCGCGCACGAATCGAGCATCTACTTACTGGTCCACACTTATGAAATGCTCCTTTCATATATTACCTTGCATATTAAATGGCGTAAGTCTGTACCCGGCTCTCGTCTGTAAACTTCATGTTGCATTTTTTTTTTCAATGGCCCAATCAAGAGGCTAAGTGCGAATAAAGCCTAGTAAAACTAAAACGAAATGGTCATAAAATGAGTAAGTATTATAGTTTTTTACCTCGGAACTGGACTTTATTTCAGGCAAAACGCTCTTAGGAACTTCAAAAAACTTCAGTAATAAAGGATCCCAATCCAAATTCTCAATATTCATCATCATGGTCCTTGATGCATTGGTCACATCAGTGACATGTTTCCCACCGTTAGGTCCGCCTGTAAGTATTATTTTAATTACAAGATTACTTGTTTATAAATTAAAGTCAACAACCTGCAATAAATGTGAAGCATTAATAATATCACATGGGACTGTGGTATTAGTACACTGATTTTCCTTTTCTGTATTTTTCGGATTGTATTTCGCAAGATTTTGAACTCAAAAAAGCTGTGAAAGAGCTATGAGTTTTTGGGTAGGAGTAGGTACTCAAAAACATTAAGCCCCATTATTGTAATTTGTTACTACTATAATTTGGTCCATAACAAGTCCACACCAAATTGATCTGATCCTTATTTACAGTGGTTAAATTAAAGCAGCTTGTGAAACTCTGAAGACATAATAGGTCTCGACATATAAGGTGAAAGGGATAAAACGTCTACTACATATTCAGTACATCATTCTGAACCCGGACATAGAAATTTTACATCAGCTAATTTAAAAAAAATCAGGTACTCCATACATTCTGACCATGTAGGTGACCAAGTGCATATCAGACCACGCACAATGTAGGGTTCCGTAGTTGCCCATCAAAATATGTGAACTGATTAGTGATAAACCACCCTGCCACCGAAGGATGATTTTTATTGTAAAAATCTCCTATACGAGTACATTATGTTTAGGAAAATATTTTATAGAAGTACTTATAAGTTGGTCGACTATTACTCGTAAACTTGTAAAGTCTTGTGAAAGTTTTTCTTTTAATTTCGTTGTATATATTACTTCCATGATTTTTTTCACACGCCCAAACGCAACCCGTATAGATTGTTTTGGTAGCCACACTTGAGTCGAACAAAAAATTGTACTTTATAGCTTAATATTTCACAAAAGAATCCCTTAATCGAAAAATGTTTGAGCAAACTCGCAATATTTTTTAAAGACCTATCCAACGACATCCCACACAATGGGATTCGCTAGAAATAAATCAACCCTCCTTTAATGTTTACAGGACATAACCTAAAATTTTTTTTTCCAAATTTTATTTTACCACTTTGTTGGCGTAACTCATTTGTGTATTCATGCCAAATAACAACTTTCTAGTACTAAGAGTCTTTCTGCCGCACTCAGAGATGTTTAATAATTACTTAAGCCATCACTTAGTAAAGGTTTTGAAACTGTTAGGGTTCCTTGTTGACTACGGAACCCTAAAAATTATTCGATTGAATTGATTTTGGTTGTGTGTGGAGGTCAAAGGTCACAAAAATCGTTTTTTGCAAATATCTCTATGGGTTTCTCGCTATGTGTATGTATGATCAATATTGTAGAGAATCAAATTCTCTACAACTTTTGTATTAATTGTTTTTATACGTTGAATCGTTTTCGAGATACAGGGCGGAGAGCGTGCACTTAGAGCATCATTTAAGATCAACCGATAGGAAGATGGGATGGCGCTGGGGTGTTGGTGGGCAAGTTGTATCCCACACCAAAGGCCTATCCAACTTCCATGGCAACTTATAATAAAAAAAGAGAAGTCCTGGCTCACTGAATAACTGACTGACTGACTCATCAACGCCCAGCCCAAACCCTTGAACCCAGAATGCTGAAATTTTCTACAGAGGTTCCCTTTATAATGTAGACAAGGAATAAGGAAGCATTTTTCGAAATTCACCCCCTAAGGGAGCTAAATAGGGGATGAAATGTTGTATTTTGAATCGCCATTTCTGTAGTTTAAACCATGAAATTTGGTGTTTATCACAACTGGTTCAAATTGAATGAAATTTGAAATATACCGTGTTTGTAAAATGCCTAATTGGTTACTGAAAATGCAGGATTCTAGTTTTATCCACAACGAAGTTATAGGAGGTCGGAAATGGCCTGAACTGTTTCGAGAAAATGATGGTACGGTCGTGCCGCTTTATTGCTCGACTTGGCCGCACTGCCGTGCCCCCAGATAACAAACGTTACTTTGTTGTGTTTATTTCAATTTTATTAGATGACAACTATGTTGTATTATTTGAGCATTTATGATGCATATTTGCATGCATTTTTCGACAATTTTAACTTGCATATAATCCGGCCTTTAATATTAAGTCCGGTCAAACTGGTTGTCTTGCTGGTCTGGCATTATTTGTCACTTCAGAGTGGTTGTCTTAATTGGTTCCCAGGCGTAATAAAACCTACAGGCGGCAAATTAGTTGTAACTTTATTGTATCATTAGAGAGATTTGACAAAAATATTTAAATACCAACCACTTAAATTCCATATTATCCAAGTGTCAACAGTTCCGAAACAGCATGTTCCTTTTTTCATTGCATTTTTTACAGCATCGACGTTGTCACTGAGCCACCTTAATTTTACGGCACTGAAGTAGGGTGACAAAGGAAGTCCGCAAAGTGGCTGAAAAAACAATTGAAAATAAACAAAAAGTATTGGACGTACAAAATCAAAGCAGCAGACTAATCTATATATATAAAAATGAAACCCGTTTTCCGTTGTCACGACTTGGCATGAAAACGGCTTGACCGATTTGGCTGATTTTTTTTTTTAAATGTTCGTTGAACTTCAAGGATGGTTCTTACGGCGAGAAAAATTCGAATAATGGCCGGAAAAGCCCTAAAAACAGCCCTTTTATTTTTCCCATACAAACGTTTTCTAACTAAAACGTAAAATCAATTTGAGCTTTAATACCGTACCCATAAAGTTCAAGTGTTAGTGGAGAGGTTCCGGGAAGGCAAAACAATTGAGTGACGTTCAGTTGTTCAGTCAACGAATGACAACTTCAAACAGACCATACGACATTATCACAATAATCACAAATAATTACTGTTTCTTTCCCAATAGAAAAACGATTTTTCAAATGGTGTTTGCGTATAGTATAAAAATTCATTGCTGTTAGTTAGTCGCGCTAGAACTAGAGAACGGGTAGACCGATTTGTCTAATTTTGGTTTTGAAACATTTGTGGAAGTCCAGGGAAGGTTTAAAAGGTGATAAAGTGGTAGGTAGGTAGGCAGGGTAGTAGGTAGAGTAGTAAGTAGGATAGTAGAGTTGGTAGGGTAGTCGGTAGAGTAGTAGGTAGGGTAGTCGGTAGAGTAGTAGGTAGGGTAGTAAGTAGGTAGGGTAGTAGGTAGGGTAGTAGGTAGGTCGGGTAGTAGGTAGGTAGGGTAGTAGGTAGGTAGGTAGGGTAGTAGGTAGGTAGGTACGGTAGTAGGTAGGTAGGGTAGTAGGTAGGTAGGGTAGTAGGTAGGTAGGGTAGTAGGTAGGTAGGGTAGTAGGTAGGTAGGGTAGTAGGTAGGTAGGGTAGGAGGTAGTAGGTAGGTAGGTAGTTGGTACACAGGCAGGTAGTAGGTAGGAAAAAGGGCATTGCAACGCATGCCGGGAACAGCTAGTGAATTAATAAAATATATTGTCTTAATCTTCGGTAGCCTTTGAAAGGTTACAACCTTTCAAACATTTCCACATACAGCCCGCGCCAAACTTTGTGACCGCCCTGAAACTAGGCTCATTGCATTGCGCAGAACACAAAATCAGGGTATTACCGGGACGAACAAGAAAAATAAATTGACATAATAAAATAAGTATTAAAAATGTTAGAAAACGAAAATTGTTTGGTTGATTACGTATTGTCCACTCGACTGTACCATGCGCAAGTTCGGACTCGCGACTATATTCAAGGCGGTCACAAAGTTTGGCGAGGGCTGTACTTCACGATAAAATTAAATAAACTTAATCTTGTAGGAGGCATACCTCACTAACTTATGTGTAACCTTTTCACAAAGAGACACAATTATGTTATCCATACTTAGGTACATAAGATATATTTAATGCTGCTATATTAAAAGATACGGCACTCATCCCATCATAGTTATTTTATGATAGTATAAACATTTTATTGCAGCATAGCCTTTGTCAACATTTGTATCCGTTTGAATAATCTATATACATATAAATTAATTAAAATCGTAAAAATCAGTGAAAAATAAACTTAAAAAAAAATTAGCTTTTGAAAAAAAAAGAAATCAAAAAACTTTTTTTTTCTGAAGTTTGTTTTTCACTTTTTTGTAGTTTTGTTTTTTTCACTTTAGTGTGTTTTTTTTTAATATATGTATAGCCGTAAGATTAACAGAAAGTTATACATGTATATAGACAATACGACAATAAATGAAACCACTGGTAGTTCTAGTTCATAGGAACATTTATGCCCATATAACCTCTATTGTCTGGTATTTAAGTGTAGGAAGGCATGAGCCATTTAATTCTCCAGCCGCAGATTTAATAAGTACAATAATTGATGGAGATTGAAAAGGAGTTATCTTACTTCATTATCTAAGTAATAAAAATAATAACATATTATGTATTTGATTTACTATTGTAATGTATTTTTATAAGGGATGTGTTAGGGCGCACTGGAGCATTAATACTTTTGTTTTCCTTTTAAATCCTTTAAATTATCTATTGTCACTAATTACCATCTCAAATATTTCTTTAGCAAAGTATAATATTGTAAAACGTTTTTCATTGATATTGATAATAAATCTCGCCATGACTTCATCCACACAGCGATTTGATACTTCCCGCCATAACAATAGTTGAAGTACATAAAAAAACCTTATTAATGATATATCGCATGATTCGCATGTTGTTATTGGTTCCTAGGTCAGCTTCCGTACATTTTTGCCCGTCCTCCTTTGCGATATACATATAACATTTTGAGAACGCGCGTGCCCGCGTGACCGCGAGCAGCAGTGTGCGAGTGAGATTGTGGAAACTTTTTAGTTGAAACAACATTTCAAATTGATATTCGAACATGTGTTTTGATATTGACTTGTGTCATTCACTTGAAATAAAAAATTTCTCTGTGCAAACAACGTTTTTACTTCCATATCCTAGTTATCTAGTATATTTCATCAAAAGGTCATGGGCCCAGTTACTAAATTTGCCATCAAGAACCTCAGCGGCCTAGATGACTACTCTACGTGGAAATTCGCGATGAAAATGATTCTCATTCGAGAAAAATTGTTCACGTATACGTCAACGTACCCGGATTCCAAGAACTCCACCGCCATTGAGAAGGACCAAGATGCACTAGCTTTGATTTGTCTACATGTGGAACCTACACTTTATGCGTATGTACAAGATTCAAATAATGCTAAAGATGCTTGGGATAGCTTAGCGAAAGCGTTTGAGGACAAAGGCGTAAATCGCAGGATCACCCTCATGAACGCATTGTTGGATGAGAAGCTAGAGAGACACTCATCGATGCATGAATATGTTGCTACAGTTATGTCTCTTTCTCAAAAGTTGAAGGATATTGCCACCGGATTTGACGATGATCTTGTAGCTGTCGTGTTACTGAGAGGACTACCTGAAGAGTACAGACCTATGCGAATGGCGCTGGAACACTCTGGGATGAAGTTGACTTCAGAGAACGTACGGCAGAAGTTACTACAGGAGGATTCATGTCAAGGTACATTGTCTTCAGGGGACTCGGCATTGGCTGTGAGTAAGAGTAAGAAGCGGAATGGGAACAAAAATATTAATATGACCAAAATTAAATGCTTTAAATGTGGAAAGAGTGGACATAAGAAGCCGGACTGTCCTGAAGGAAAGAAAGCGGGTTCGATCTCCAAACTGAGTGACGTCGCGATCGTAAGCCTGTCTTCATTCAGCGCCGGGGACTCCTTCAATCCGACGGAGTGGTACATCGACAGCGGGGCATCTTCACATATGTCTTTCCAGAAACATTGGTTTAAAGATTTGGTTATGAATGTTGGTATGAGTAACGTGACATGTGCGAATAATGATAAGATTGAATGCAAGGGTAAGGGTGATATCATGGTGAGTTTGAAAGGACGAATGCTTACTGTGAAGGATGTCATGTATGTACCCGGTTTGCGTGTTAATCTGTTATCAGTGTCTAAATTAGTAGAGAAAGGATGGAAGGTAAGTTTTGACAGAGATGGGTGCAAGTTAATTCACCATTTGGTTCCAGGTCATTTCAAGGGAAAGCTTCTGGCTACCGCAAGTGAAGTCTTAGGGATCTACAAGCTTGAAGGTTGTCAGGCGGTTGTAGATGGGACTGCGTTGGCGTCAGTGAAAGCAGGTAATCCTTTGATGTTGTGGCACCGGCGGCTTGGACACGTAAATGAGCGAGATTTACGTAAGCTTCCGGGTATGGATTTTGGAAAGAGTGTAATGGAGCCTTGTGTCGCCTGTATTAAGGGGAAGGCACATCGTTTACCTTTTCCAGTTGGTGAGGCTGAGAAGGCAGTCGAGAGACTGCAACTGGTTCACGCAGATATCTGTGGTCCAATGTCTGAACCCACGTACGGTGGATCTCGGTATATGCTAGTTATTTTAGATGATTTTACACGTAAATCTTTTATATTTTTCCTTAAATCAAAAGATCAGGTTTTCGATCATTTTAAAGTTTTTCTAGCTAGTGTAGAGATTGAAACCGGGTTGAAGGTAAAATGCATACGCACGGACAATGGAACAGAATTTGTGAACAGAAAGTTTGATGGGTTTCTACAGCAAAAGGGTATAAAGCATCAGTTGACTGTTCCCTACACTCCGGAGCAGAATGGCGTAGTGGAGCGAGCAAACCGCACTATTGTGGAGATGGCTCGTGCTATGTTGGCGGAAAAGGGTCTGTGTGCGAGACTGTGGGGGGAGGCATGTAATACGGCTGTTTATACCAAGAACAGGCTGCCTCACAGTGGAAATAATGGTAAGATTCCTGAGGAGTTGTGGGCAGGGAAGGCTCAGTCATTCGATCATTTCAGAGTTTTTGGAACGAAAGCGTTTGTGCACGTGCCGAAGGAAACTCGGAAGAAATGGAGCCCTAAAGCGGTAGAACATATCTTTGTTGGTTACTGTGAAGAAACCAAGGGATATCGTTTCATAAATCCCAGTAATCCTTGCGTCATTGTTAGAGCAAGGGATGTAGTTTTCTTGGAGGACTCTACAGCAGTAGTTTCAGAGGATCCTAGTCAGCTCGTAGGTAGCGGTGACAAAGGTGCTGAAGTAATCTGGGAACTTGCAAAGGTAGAAGGCCAGTCAGGTTCGTCACCTGGTAGTGCAGAAGCTTCTCAAGGGCAGAGTTCCACAGATGAGGCTGAAGTATATGAAGACGCGGAGGTGGAGGTGGGAGAAACGTGTGATAGCGGAGCAGAAAATGTCGTGGTGGAAAATGTTGAAGTTGAAGAGACCATTAACAGAGGAGAGTCAAACGAAGGTGAATGTCGTTATCCTCTACGTAGTAGAATCCAAAAAGGAAATCTTCATGGACTTGCATGCTGTACAGAAGTCCCGGAGCCTTTGACAGTTAAGGAAGCCTTAAGTCGGGTAGATAAGGATAACTGGAAGGAAGCCATGAAAAAAGAGATGGATTCAATGTACGAGAACAAGGTCTGGAAGCTCGTCAAAAAGCCACCTGAAGCTAAAGTCGTGGGAAACAAGTGGATCTTCAAGTACAAGTTTGATGCAGATGGTAATAAGACCTTTAAAGCTCGACTTATGGCGAAGGGTTTCACTCAGTCCTATGGGGTCGACTACTTCGAAACTTATTCACCGGTCGTGAGAAGATCGACAGTTAGATTGCTGCTATCGTTGGCTGTTGAAAAAGATTTCTTTATCAGTCACTTCGATGTAAACACCGCCTTTCTGAACGGTGATTTGCATGAAAGAGTTTATATGCGACAGCCGGAGGGTTGCATAGACGAAAACTCGAAGGAAAAAGTTTGCTTACTAGAAAAAGCGATATACGGCCTCAAACAAGCTTCACGGTCTTGGAATGAAAAAGTAAATGAAGTGTTATTGTCTTTGAACTTCAAGCGCTGTGACTTTGATAGCTGTCTTTACAAATATAATAATTTTTACATCGCTTTGTACGTTGACGATTTTTTATTATTTTACAAAGACAAACAGCAGAAGGAAGTTTTATTAGACAATCATTGTAAACATTTCAAGATAAAGGATTTAGGGGAAGCGAGACAAGTTCTGGGTATGCTTTTGTCTAAGACGGATACTGGAATATATTTGAATCAAGAGAGGCTTATTTCGAAGATCTTGGATGAATATGGTATGTCTGACTGCAAACCAGTGAAAACTCCGACGGAAATGGATTTCCATAAAGCCTTGGCGGAAGGGGAAGGAGGTAAGTTCTTATCCTGCCAAGACTCTCGTAGTTATCAGGCGCTTATAGGGTCGCTGAACTATCTGGCCTGTAACACACGCCCAGATATTGCGGCTGCGGTAAATTTTTTGGCACAGTATAACTCATGTTGTAAGGAACGTCATTGGAAAGCTGCTAAACATATCTTGAGATACCTTAAAGGTACAAAGGATCTATGTTTGATATTTCTCAAGTCGCCGGTACAGGACATCACGGGATTCGTAGATGCTGACTGGGGAGGGAACATTAAAGATAGGAAATCATATTCTGGGTTTATTTTTAGGTGCGGAAACTCGTTGATTAACTGGGAATGCCGGAAACAAGCTTGTGTGGCACTGTCGTCAACGGAAGCCGAGTATATTGCACTTTCGGAGGCAACCAAGGAGGCAGTTCACTTGCGGCAGTTGAATGCATTTATAAGAGGTGAATATCTTGGGGCTATTTGCATTTTCGTAGATAATCAGAGTGCTATTAAACTTGCGTACAATCCTGTAGCGCATAGAAGGACGAAACATATAGACATAAGGGCGCATTATGTCAGAGATTGCATTGCTAAGAATGTTGTACGTCTGGACTATGTGTGTACGGAAGATAACCCAGCAGATGTGCTGACAAAACCTTTAGGTCGTGTGGCATTTAATAAGTGTGTGCGCGATCTGAATTTGAGTGTGTCTGGTGTGGTGTGATGTGAGGATATCTGATGATGGATGTTGTTTGAGGGGAAGTGTGGAAACTTTTTAGTTGAAACAACATTTCAAATTGATATTCGAACATGTGTTTTGATATTGACTTGTGTCATTCACTTGAAATAAAAAATTTCTCTGTGCAAACAACGTTTTTACTTCCATATCCTAGTTATCTAGTATATTTCATCAAAAGAGATAAAGAAAGAGGTGGCGCGGGGAAGCGGGGGCGAAATTAGAATTTGACCTGAGGTTGTATAGGCTCTTAAGGCTTGTATTCACGCCAATGACCTTGTGCATACAAACTACCCCTCTCGGTCGTAGATACGGACTTTAAACGGACGCATTTTTCATTTATTATAATTAAAATAATACATGTTTTTAAAAAGTAACAAAACCAAATTATTTTTCTTTGTATTTCAAAGCAGTAGATATTTTTTTTATATTATTTTGTTAAAAAATTAAGGAGTAAAATGGTTCCATTCAACGATTTGGAGGTGATTTTGTGGATTTTTTTTCTTATTATGTGATACCGATACAAAAATTATGGCTAAACCAAATTACGTGTCATATCATGTAGATTACTAAAAAAAATTCTCAGATGTAATTTCTCTGTAAGTGCCGGTGAAAAACTGCTTCATCTGCACGCTGTTTTTAAGCTTTTTCGAGAGAGGAGCCTTAAATGGTTTATTTGAAAGTAAGGTACTATTTTATAAACCTTTACTACCTGTTAGCTGCCAAAGTAACCACAGCCCAAGCTCTATATTTGCTGGTCGTTCCTACCTGTATAGGAGACATGCACAGACCAATTTTCGGCTTTTATAAAATAACGAAGGTCTGGCCGTAGTAGGCTCTTGCTCTACAACAGCTTAACGTGCTTTCCGAATCACGAAGGCTACAACTCACTATAAAGACTACACTATCAGACAACTCAGTAGGTAATGGGTGGTGACCAATTCACAGACCAACCTAGGCAAGCAAGGCTTAACCAAAAGATCGACCCAAGGGGCAGTTATTATTAAGCCACTAGCTCCTCATATCGGGTAACATACAAAAACAAAAAATTAAATAGAATCACTAACTTATACTTATCAAAATCTTATTTCATACAAATCGCGAACCTGACGCGTACGAAGTCGCGGTTAACACCTAGTATTAAATATAAGAATGATGAAATAATTTACCTTTAAGTAGTTTTTGTTTCTTGTTTTGTTGGGCACTGTATCCAACAGCTTATCAATAGTTGAAGAAGTTCTCATATCCAACCAAACAATTGCATTGTGCAATGGTTTGCCAGTGTTTCGATCCCAAACTATTGTAGTCTCTCGTTGATTTGTAACTCCAACTGCTATAATATCCTGTAATTTAAAAGCCCTTATAAGATTATGTGCCTGCATGTAGGAAGAAGAAACAGCAGCCCACATGCTCCTGCACTGTCTGGGGTTTGCCCCATACTGGGCAAAGTACTTCGGTAACCCGGGTTCTCTCCACGAGATTGCCAGTAACACCCAGGGGTTGCTGGCCTTTCTCGGGGAGCTGGGGTGGATAGGTTAATATTCCCACCCGTTCGCAAATACGCGCTTTGGATTTCATCACAACAATTTTAAAATTGGTGAAGGAAAATGTTGTAAGAAAACCGGCAAATGCACACATACATACATACATAAACTCACACCCTTTTCCCATGGGGGTAGGCAGAAACCACAGAACGCCACTTGCTACGATCCTTACATACTCTTTTTGCCTCGTCCACATTCATACATCTGGTCATATATGCACGCCGGTTACGAGTACTACGCACCTGTCCTTTCTGAAGAACGGCACCAATAAGATCAGTGTATGTCTTTCTAGGGCGTCCCCTCCCGGCATTACCGCTCACATCTGCCTTGTAAATACCTTTTGTTAATCGACTTTCATTCATCCTCTCCACATGACCGAACCACCTTAGCATACTCTTTTCAATTTTTGTCACTACATCTTCTTTTAAACCGCAACATTCTCGTATAACCTCATTTCTGAATTTATCATTCAGAGTTACACCACACATGCTTCGCAAAGAACCCATTTCCACAGCATTAATCCTTCTTTCATGCTTCGTTTGCCACACCCAACATTCACTGCCATACATAAGAGTAGGCACCAGCACACCATTGTGAACAGCCAGCCGAGCCTCTTTTGACATCGACACCACCGCATGCATGCATGCATTTACTCTATTCCCCACGTTTACTCTCCTTTCTACATCTTCGTCAATCTTTCCATCTCTTGTAAACATACTGCCCAAATATACAAACTCATTCACTTGTTTCACACTCTTATCAATTATTTCCACATCACACACCGATATATCCCCTTCTCTTTCAAATACCATAACATTCGTCTTGTTTACATTTACATTCAGTCAAGAACAATAAAGCTGAGTAATAAACTTACAGACTGGGACACATTTCGAGAGCACATTGATGAATCAATAAACATGAAAATGGCCCTTAAAACACCTGATGATATCGATGAAGCCGCTAAATATATAACGATGCTCATACAGGAAGCATGTTGGATAAGTACTCCTGAAATCCAAGGCTGTAATGGTAGTGGAGTAAGTAACTATCCTCTAGAAATAAAAAAGGCTGTTCTAGAAAAGAGACGACTTCGAAGAGTCTGGCATTCAAGTAGGCTTAGTGTAGATAAAACAAATCTCAACAGAGCTGTAGAAAATCTAAAGACACTATTGGAAAACTGGCATGATAACTCATTCCAAGAAAAGCTAGAAAACCTTACTGCTACAGAGGCTACAAACTACTCACTCTGGAAAATAACCAAATGCTTTGACAGACCGCAAGCTGCTAAACCACCTTTGAAGCATGATGGAGGATGGGTGAGAAAACCACAACAAAAAGCAGACATATTTGCTGAACATCTAGCAAAAGTATTTCGCCCAAATGATTCGATGAATGATGAGTTTGATGACCAAGTGGACGCAACTCTAAATCAAGACCTCCAAATGGACCTACCGCCAAGACCTGTATCGGTAAGGGAAGTGTGGAGAGTAATACAGGAGCTGAAGGATAAAAAAGCACCGGGTTTCGACCTAATAACTAAAGAAATTGTTCGGAAATTGCCCCGAAAAGCTATTATCTACATCACTACAGTATGTAATGGGATATTAAGAGTCCAGCATTATCCTACAATATGGAAAGTGTCCCAAATAATCATGATCTATAAAGATGGAAAACCACCAAGTGACGTCACATCCTATAGACCTATAAGTTTGCTCCCAATACTCTCCAAAATTTTTGAAAAGCTCCTCCTTCGGCGAATCCTACCAATCCTAACAGAAAATGGCATCATACCCAGCCACCAATTCGGCTTTAGGCAGCAACACTCCACTGTGGAACAAGTCCATAGAGTCTGCGATAAGATTAGAAGGACACTTGAAGAAAAAGAATACTGTTCTGCAGCTTTCTTAGACATACAGCAGGCTTTTGATAGAGTCTGGCACAAGGGCCTGCTATGCAAAATTAAAAGCTGTCTTCCACATAGCTACTTTCTCATACTTAATTCCTACCTCTCAGGAAGACTGTTCCAGGTCAAAGAAGGAGAAACTACGTCAAAATTCTTTGAAATACAAGCTGGGGTACCCCAGGGGTCAGTTTTGGGCCCTGTACTCTACACTATCTTCACAGCTGACCTCCCTTGCTCGAATGCCATAACCACAGCTACGTTCGTCGATGATACCGCTATCCTGGCGAGTCATAAGGACCCAGAAATAGCCTCCAAAATCTTACAGGAAGGCCTAAACGAAACAACCGAGTGGCTTCGAAACTGGCGGATTAAAGCTAGTACTTCAAAATCAGTGCAGGTTACTTACACGCTACGCAAAGGCAATTGCCCCTCGGTGAAACTAGAAAACGTCACCCTTCCGCATCTAAACTCTGTCAGATACCTTGGTCTCCATCTCGATAGGCGTATGACATGGAATGAGCACATTAAGAAGAAAAGAGATGAACTCAAAATCAAATACAAAAGCTTCCTGTGGCTGCTAGGCCGAAACAGCAAACTGTCAGTGGACAATAAACTTCTGGTATACAAATCAATCCTAAAACCTGTATGGATGTATGGCCTTCAGCTGTGGGGTAGTGCTTGTAACTCCTCCATCATAAAGATACAAAGAATGCAGAACATAATCCTCAGAACAATCAGTAATATCCCCTGGTATGTGACTAATGCTGAGATCCATGAACACCTGGAAATGCTCACAGTGAGAGAAGAAACAACCAACCTCAATACTAAATACAGGGAACGGCTGGAAGCCCACCCCAATACCCTTGCACGACAGCTCACAATTCGCAGCTATGCTAAACGCCTTAAAAGAAAAGATATATTAGGAAACTATGAGTAGATGTTCTTGCTGGAGGACACACTCAGAACGAGAAGACCCTACAACACATCTGCTAAAAGTGAATGCACTGATTGCAGATGAAAGAGGAAGAATTTACATTCATCCCTTTTCTCTTAAATGCTTCGTTCATTGCAGTTAGCATTATCTTGCAACTGTTCCGCTAACGATGCAAGAAGAACTTGATCATCTGTGTACAGAAGGCATTTGACAGGCAACTCATTCATCCTTAATCCACAGTCTTTCTCTTTCAAATCAGTCAGACAACTATCCATGTATAGGTTGAACAGTCAAGGAGACGCTACCCAGCCCTGCCTAACACCTCTTAAGATGCTAAACCAGCCAGTGTATGCCCCATTTATCCTAACACAAGCACTAGAATCCTTGTACAAAGATTTTAGTGCTTGTACCAAGCACTTGTCCACACCATACATAGATAGAGTCGACCACAGCTCTTCCCTCCACACACTGTCATAAGCCTTCTCCAAGTCTACGAAGGCACAGTAGACCCTTTTGTGCTTTGCCAAGTTTCTCAGCTATGCACCTTAAGGAAAAGATCTGATCCATACAGCACATTCCCTCTCTAAATCCTGCTTGCACATCCCAAATCTTCTCATCTGTCACTCAAAATGGCAAATGCCCTGGAACCAAATAATCCCACCCACTCCCTGTAGAGGTCTGATCTGTTATACCTAAGAATCATTGACCTGCGCCATGTATCCAGCCAACTTGTCATAATCAATTTACACTAGCTAGGGTATAAATAATTGATTGAAAAGTTGAGATCGTTCGAGAAGACACCGGCTCCTGTACCATCTTGGTCTTGGAGTTGTCCGTATATAAACTGCATCGATGCCAGAGCTATCTACTGCTTCTGCGGTAAGTTGGATCTCATAACTTCTATCGAACACATGGTGACATGACGTTTAATCCATGGGCGCCCAAGGAGACATACATAACATCGGTCAATTAGGTATGTCGTATTATACAATGTCGTTAAAAGCAGTATTTTTATAAGGCGATCATATTGCATTCTGCCGGGACTTATGATTTTGGTTGATTGTTGTTGTGTTTGGCAATGGGCATTGATTCATAGAAACAATCCAGTACTAAACATCAGGGTAAAGTATTACATTGTTGTGGTCGACGAGAGGTCCACCTTTACCACTACTCGTGTTGGTACACGTTATAACAGAAAAAAATACCTTTACTGATCCTCCTGCAGACACCAGATTCTCCACAGCTTTCTGAATGCATGTCGTAACCACCTCCAAAATCGCGTTAGGGTCCTGCTCTACCCAGCCTTCTTGAGGGAAAATTTGTTCAAGCTCCTTTTGATGATATGCTACGACTTCTGATGAATTCGCTTTGAAAATAATAAACCGCGCACTTGAAGTGCCCTCGTCAATGGCACCAATTAATGGACCGAATTTACCATACTCAGACATTATAATGACACTAATAAAACTTGTTAAACTTAATATTGCAGTTTTTCACTAAGTAACTATAACACTTTAGTAGTAGTTAATAGTCTGGGCAATTAAATTTTCGTGGATCTATTTACATTACGAAAGACACTAACGAGTAGGGTGATGAGTAGGATGCTGTGGTAGGTAGGATGTATGATCCCATTCCCAAGGGAATGAAGGGCCAATGGGTGGGTGACAACAGGGGTTAAGTCAATGTCATGTCTAACTAAACGTAAACAATATTTTACAGCAACCACAGATTGTGTAACACAGCCAGGCTTTATCCGAGGCCGTGTTGCCAACTTTATATTCTAGAGGTGCTACGATCGGATAGAATTTCCATTATGACCCATTGATTTGGAAGTTCATATTTTTTTTTGTAGCTATTACTCATTAATAGAAAACTTTTTGAAAATTGTCACGTCACATAAATTCACTGTTTACGAGATATAATTGTTTAAAGTTTCCATACAAAATGGAAAATAACACAATAAATTGTTAATTTTTAGGTTCGATAATTTGACATTGTAGACGTCGAAGTTGACATTTCACATTTCACGTTCCGTAAATGGTAAAAGTGAATTTAGTTTCTTTTTTTTGTCAAATAATTTATTCGTATAATATGGGTAAGTAGATGGTACATAAATGCATTACATAGTACAATAATAAAGATCATCATATTAACCATTTCTGGTATGCAAAACGTAAAATAAAAGTTTTATAAAAATCATTCTCATTTTGAACCACGTACTAACTTAACTAGTTAATATTGCACTGTCGTGTTTTATTTTTACATATTTTTGGTGTGTAAAGAGTGTGAATAATAATTATTGTTGCTGTATTACGCAATTATATTGCAAATATACGAAACGCGTAGCGCCGCCATTACGCCGTCTACTAGGAAAACTTGGATGCAAGAGCGAGCGAAGCGAGCTCGGGACTTGGGACACCCCGACTCGGACAGGATAAGTTAGAAACAAAATTAAACACGAAGGAGATGGCGGGATCTATTTGCTTGCTTTGCTCGCTCGCTCGACCCCACCATCCCCTTCGTGGTTATTTTTTTTAAACCACCCAGAAGTAAGAGCCCCGCACATGTTGAGTGTAAGAGAAATAGTAGGTAGTAGGTGTTAATTAAAAAAAATGAATACAATTATATTTTATTGCACATAAGTACACGATACAAAACATATAATTAATAATATGTACTGCAAATATAAATATAATGCGTTCAACGTTAGCGGATGAATGAAATGAAATTGAGCGGCTATGGCCGAAGAATATTGGTTTATAAAATAATTATACTTAATTATGATTGTTCTAAATTAGTCTGTAAGTTTTTTTTTAAATAAATAAACGAATGTGATTGAAAATTGTTATATTTTTGCCAAAAAATGCTGATTTTCGGTACAAACATACCGATTTTGCCTGGCAATTCTACCGATCTCGCTCTATGACGTTCGAGACTGAATCGAGACCACTGACCACTACTTTTAGTAGATTTTACTAATCTGCGGTGAGTTGCGGCATTTCTACCATGTGAAACTGTGAGAAGTCCTTCCTATTGGCAGTGATGCCAACTTAGCGCTTTCGGCGCTAAATCTAACGCTTTTTTGGCTGTGTCAACTCCCAACGAAATTATATAGCGCTTAGCACCCAATCTAGCGCTTTTTATATAATATTCCTCTTCTTTGAAATATCTACAATGGAACCTAATTGTTGTTAAAATAAATAGACTCGACCTAAAGAACAAGCGTCCAGAGCCTCATAAGTCTAAAATAAAACTAACCCAATACTTTCACAGCATCGACAATACTTTAACCGTCCTTGTAAAACATGTAATCTTGACTTAAATTTACTATTTTTGCAAACTGACACAACAAATTCTTATTTCTACAGTACAAGCAGGACATTCCACTTCTACTCAGCAGGAGAGCCAGGAAATTGTACAACAAGAACAAGATTCTGACGATGACGACTGCCTAATACTAACTTGTAGATTATTTTTTGCGATTTCATGTAATTTTTAATAAAAGCTAAAATCACCTAGCTTTTGTTATTTTTTTTTAAATTTAGCGCTTTTTTTCGAAAAATATCCAAATCTAGCGCTTTTTAAAGTCAATTTAGCGCGTTTTTTCTAAAGACTGTTGGCAACACTGCCTATTGGAATCTTCTACAGTAAACAGTTACCTGAACTCGTAGCTGGTGGATTGGATCCTATCACTTCTAGCTCAAAACAGGAATTTAATTATAAACATCTCTATACACCATAATCTGGGCTGTACATGATCAAGTCGATTACTAATACCCTATATGATTTTTTAATTTTTTCGGGCGGAAAATTGATTGGCCAGAAGACACCTACTTTCGTAAATTTAATTTTACAAATGGATTTTAAAATGCACCAATATACTCACGCTTTGGTGGGTAAGGTGATACCTGGTTCTAGTCATGGAGATGATATTGAATATGAAGAGGTTCGTCGTCAACATGATTGTTACTTGAGACTCCTGAGGGAGTTAAATATAGAAGTAATCGAAGTTAATTTGCAAGGTTCCCTGAATGACAAAATTCTTTTAGAAGACATGGCAGTCGTATGTCATGGTATTGCCTTCATGCCTAAGAACAGTTCGACTGTGCAAATTAACAATGTAAGTACAAAATTATTGTGTAATAGTTGCATTTAATTGACAAAATCGAATGAAACAAAATTCTAATATAATATCTCAAATCATCTCCTAAGGTAATGTATTAAACGTTATGAGCACTCACGTTTAAAACATTACCCCAGCAAAATGTGTTTTTCTCAAATAAGTTTATAACTACTATTCACACAAATTTTGCTATTAGTAAACAAATGGCTCCTCATGACACTAATTATTTTTTATAGTCTCAACTCTCTAAAGCACATTTTGCTAGGGTGACACAGATTTGTCATGTGGAGAAGATGAGTGAAATGTGACTTAGGCTGCTTTCTTAGCAGTGTGAAAGTAATGCGGCAGAAGCACATTCCTTCACATTTTATCAGAGCAGCTGCAACAACCCGTTAGTACTTGTTCATAGTTGTGCGACTATCGCATTGCTAACATCCTAATGTGAAAGTGGTCTATGAAAAGTTATTTACTAGACAGATTCGAGTGGCACACACATACACGGCATATCACCCTAGATATTCTATGCACCTTATTTTTGAGGTTCTTTAGAAATACAAGAGCATAGTAGTTGCAACCCGTCGCCCGTAGGATCATTGCAGGTGGTGTTCTGTGGTTCCTATCTAATCCCATGGGTAAAAGGTGTGAGTTGAAGAGTGATGTATACTACAAAAGTCAAATTGTTCTTAAAGTAAAGCATGTTGAAAACATGGCTAAACCTAAGGACAGTGTAATTAATCCAAGAGAGGCCTGTAAAATCTTACCTCCTAAAAATTGTGTGAATATTCTGTCAAATAACACATGACATAACATCATTCCTGTGATCCTCCAAGGGTTAAGCAGGGGTGTACCTGGTAGTATGACCACATTTCACCAGTTATGTTTAAGTCTCATGTAATACGGGGCAAGCCTTTTAACATTAACCGCAGACAAATCCAGACTCTGGCTCCTACTGAGAAATTTCTAATGGAAAAACCCAATAACACTTTGCCCAACTTAAGAACTGAACCCGGGACTGCTGATCAGACATATAGATAAAGCAGCAATGATTTAGTTTTTAATCTATGGCAAGATCCTTAACATACTTTAAGTGGCTCAGATACTTGTTGTTGTAGTAGGAATAAGGTCCTAATTTATTTTCACTCTCTTTAACTATCACTACCTAAATAAAATATAATATTGTTAATACTTTGTTTCAGACAAAAATTTTAAAAGAAATTTTCCAAAAAGACCTGGGTCAAACAGTTATAGATCAAGTGGATCTAGAAGCAAATATTTCCTGTTCGGATATCTTGTTCACAGGTAAATTAGTCAATGGCTCAGGAATTCTGACAAAGAGATGGACCATTGCTGCTTTATTTAGATATCTCTCATAGCAAATTGACCTTTTCTCTTTGTTAGTAAACCTAGAGCCATTATCATTATATTTACCCACAGTCAATGTCCTGCCCATCTTACCTTGTAGTGCTGCGACCTGGTCCCTGACCAAATTTAAAAAAGCTCAGACCCAAGGTTAGCCAGAGGGTGATCAGCTATGCAATACCATGATATGTACCAAAACAGTAATCCCAAAATATTGTGGACTGAGTTTGCTAAGTTGAAGTAGGATTGGGCATGTGGCGGCGATGGAGGTTTTTAAAACGTTAGGGTGATCACCTAGAGTTTTGTGGGAGATTACAACAGAAATGGGGTAGTTGACTGATTAAAAAAATATGATTCTGTTTAGTCCGCCTGTTAGATTATTGGAAAATATTGGATACCTACGTGTTTTTTGTTTTATTTTCGTCAGCTTTTATTAATTTGAAGTAATAAAAATTGACGAAAATAAAACGTGTCAAAGTTCGTGGGCGGGGGGGGGGCTGCTGGGTGACGTCACTTTGTAGTAAAAAATGTACCAAACTGTGACGTCGCGCGACTTTTCGAAGCATTGTATCGTCTTCATATCGTCGATGATACTGCAATAGCGCTGAACTACCATCTGCAATACCGCGAAACTGCAAAAAGTAGCGAAATTCAAATTTACGCGCCGCGCTGTCCTAGTCTGTCATTGGTGCGTGTTAGTGAACACACTACTTTGAATAAGCCAATCAGAACCTCACTCTAAGGTCCCTATATTTCATTAAGATGCGCTTATCGTTCTAAATACTAAAATTATGAAGTTTTTTTTATCTCCTGTAAAGTTAATAACCTTGTAGTTACGCACTATTGCAAATAGTAGATCAGCGCTATTGCAGTATCGTCGACGATATATGGTTTACGTGAAAAAAGAATAAGTACGTGTCCAATATTTTTTTGAAATTTATCTGACGGACTTTTAAGATTTTTTTTGTCAACTACCCTATTGGCATTGAGAGCTTTTGCCAGCAGTGGAATAGTACTAATAACGAAAAAAAAAAACAATATTGTTATTCAAGTAGGTTTACCATTCTTATTGAAAAATCAACATAATTTTGCAAAACGAGTCTAGTCATTATCCTTTTTCTGTGTTCTCTTAAGTAGCAATCGGAAGATGAATTTGCTGAATATGTGATTTTATAATCAGCCTATAATGTTCCCACTGCTGGGACACAGGCCTCCTCTCTATAAGAGGGAGTGGGCTATAATCCACCATGCGGGCCTAGTGCGGGTTGGTGGATGTCACAATTTGGTTTTAGCACATGCCGATTTACTCACGATGCCGTCCTTCACCGAATTGAGAACAGCGATGAAGAAATAAATAAACAAAGAAATGGACTTGGCTGGGTTCGAACCCAGTTCGTAAGTCGGGGCCGCCATCGCATCGCTGGACCGGGGCTAGGGGCTGGGGCTGAACTTTACAGACGTGATTTGAGATATGACTGTTTTGTTACATAAAGATATGCAATATTTAGGATACAGGTTTATTCCTAGTTCAGGTAGAACCCAATATACTGTATACCTAGTTTTTAAGGCCTTAATGGAAATATTTTTATATTTCAACAAACAATTTCAATTAAAAAATCCCAGCGCCACGTCACTATAAGCATACGTTGGAACAGTGTTGGGAACGTATCGATGCATACATTTTTTTATTTTTTTCTTACATAATCAGTCTTTTAAAGGGTTACACCCTAGGTGGATCCATAAGTATTGTATTTGATGAAGTAACGCAGGATTCATAATTGTTTTTTTACGTGTTGCAGGTCGCGAGTTCTTCGTTGGTATATCTGAGACTACAAATGAGGCTGGAGCAAGCGCTGTCGCTGAAGCATTTCCTGAATTTCCCTGCACTCCAATAAAGGTACAAGTATTGTAATGTTTGTGTTTTTCTATATGGGTTTTTATTTTTAATTCGCTGCTGGAGTTAGAAGTAGGTAGTATAGGTAATTGATACCTCCTTGTACTTCGTTATAAATTGATTTTATTTTTTAATGTTCTAGAACAAATGCTTGAAATTTCAAAATGTCAGGATGTCGGGGAACCGGGTCGTCAGAGCCAGTCTACGCCAGGGCTCGGTACGGAAAACATCTCTGCTACGAAGTCTACTAGTTTTTGAGCAACATAATCTCCATTACGGTGGTCTGTGTCGGGAAGAAAAGTGCCCGAGTGACGTTCCTCGGCCCTCCTCCTCGATCCTCCTCTTCGGGTCTCCTCTTCGGCACTCCTGACGTCCGCTGGCTGCTGCTACAGCCGGAGGGACGAGGAACGTCCCTCCGGCCTTGATCCTCGCGCCTCCTCTGCGTCTGATGGAAGCTGAAGTTTGACTGCAGGCTACAACCGGCCCCTTTGCGAGCTCAACGACTGAAGGCCTGACTTGAGGCTTTCCATCTTGGAAACCCCTGGACTTTTCATATCTAAGGACCTTCACCCCGGTTTCCCTGATTTTGTACAGTATTTTGATAAGAATTCTCCAGCATCCGGTAGGTAGGGCCTGATAGGTTTAGTTGTATTTTATTGTCTTAAAATTAAATAACTGTTTACCTTTTTCCTTTTTCTGTTAAACTGTGCTCTCCTCCTAGGTAGGAAAGTGCTAATTGTGGCCTTACATTTATCAGGCTTCCCCTGTTAAATGTAACGTTACAAGCTTGCGCCCAACGATTATATTGAAATGGTCACTATACGATGTTGCTAGGTTAGCTAATTACATAATAACTTAAGATAGAAGGTCCCTGCCCTTAAGTAGGGACTGAATAAATTAACTGACTTGATATTACATGAATCTCACTACTTTTTACGGTAAAAAAACTGAGTTGCGCGACTTGGCTTTTTTATAAGTTTTGTTTTTAGTGGGTTGAATTTACAATTTGAACATTGTATAACAAAAATATTAATATAAATATTCCGTCAAAACTGGAAGGACGCGCGGGTTCGCGAAAAGTGGAAAGAGTGGAGGGAGGCCTTTGCCCTGGAGTGGGACAGAGTAGGCTAGCAAAAAAAAAAATACAAAAATATTGTTATGGTAAATGGAATAACCTAGAATAAAAGAGTTAAAGATGTGACTTCTCTAGACCACGCCCTTTTTGCTCCCACCGTTGTTTTTATTTACTTAAGGATCAAACTACCCAATCTCTTTGAAGTTTATTATATTTAACCTATTCTGTCCTCTGGGCAAGGCCTTCATCAATTCCTTCTTTAGAAGAATTTAAATAAAAAAAATACCAAATATTCTGATGTAAGTTATCCCTTTATAACCAACTAAATCTTTAATTACAGATTTCTAAAGGGGCTAAAGGGTTAAAGAACTACATCACCGTAGCAGGCTCTGACATTCTATGTGTGAGTGCCAGTAAGGAAGCCAAAGAGTTGCTTAAAAGAATCGAGCGAGAGGCCACATTTACCTATCAGACTTTGACGGTCCCAGAAGATGAAGCAGCTAACTGCCTCTATGTTAATGGGACGCTCATACACAGAGCTATTGAAGAAATACCTGAAGCATTCAAGGTTTGTTTATTCTGGTTTCATTAGTTGTAAAAAAAATATTTTTCAAATCGGACTTCTCTGTAAAAAGTTATACGTGGTCATACATTAAAAAAAAAATGTACGGGTCGAATTGAGAACTAACTATTTATATGTCGCGTAAAAAGTATTTAGGTACTTACCTACTAAATCAAATGTATTTTTACAAGATTTTATTTAACTTGCAGTTTATGTAACTATGCTTGTTCAGGTAGAATCTTGCAATTCAATTTCGAAGCAGATATCTTCAACATTTAGATCAGACTCTTTTTAAACTGATCATTTACCGCATGTCGGTTGCCGAAACTTTAGCAATCCTTAAAGGTATATCAAAACCCCTCGAGATTTAGCACAATGATAATTTATGAGAACGGGGATAGAACCAATGTGGCATATCAACTTGCACGCCATTTTTTTTTTGAAATTGCGGCCCACGATGGAAGTGGTAAGTATGTATGGATAGAGGATATATAGACGAACAAAAAATATCCAGTAACACGGTACCCCAAAGTGTCACGTTACCGAGATATTTGAAGGTAAAGATCGACATTTTGACGTGACAACGTCTTATAAATTGGTTTGCCGGGTGACACTTCAAGAAACTGCGTTACGCTCCGCTCACGTTATGCGCTCACAATGAGAGCGAGTGAGAGGCACGCGTCCAGAGCGAGAGAGAGAGAGTGAGAGAGATAGGCATACACACCGGTTCATGTCTTGCGCTTCTATTTTCGTTGTCACGTAAAACTTTCGCCCGTATACCGACTTTACAGGCAACCAATTTTTTATTCGTCTAGATGTCCCCTACCCATACTACTCATTTTTTACCCATCCCAAAAAAAGTGCACAACGCCGCTAAAGAAGTTTTCACTTTAAAAAACAAAATGGCGGTGGGTCGATATGCTAGCTTCCATACAAAAAAAGTTAAAACCCCTGTTTATGTACGATTTATACTAGTTTTTTGCACGAGAGTTGGGTCCCTGTGTGGGTGTGACCTTTATTAACAACGGTTTTATGAGCTGAATCACATGGTGCAGATCATGTTTGCCTTGATCCTGTGACATTTAGCTGTATAGTTAAGCTTAATTAATACATTAATTAAATAGGCCAGCGGCAGCGCCCGTTTCACAGAGTATCTTTGTAGTTTCGTTTGAAACCCTAATTGTGTGACCCCGAGTCGAGTTTGGTTGGTTTTTAATAATTATTTGCTTCTTATCTACATAATAGATTTGAGTGCGGTTTTTATCATCGTAAAATCAATGTATCGAGGAAAGTTTCTGTGTTTAATAAATAGTAGCGGCTCGTCCCGGCTTCTCCTTTTTGAAGTCGGCTGGCATTCAATACACGAAACACTTCTCGAAGCCCATTTTGTCGTCTAAAAAATAAGTTATGTCTGGTGGCTCTGGGCTTTTGGAATAAAACGTCATGTTGATGTCGTATCAAAAAGATTAGGGATGAAGACGACATGACGTTTGATGAAGATGGCGAAGGAACTATACTAACTGGAATGTGCATGGGCAAATTACTAGTTAATTAAGGGACAGTTATTATTGTGTTTTATATAACTTCCTAGTACCAGCCCTACCACCGCATTGCATTAATTTATATTATCTATATTGTTTGCATTGGTAGCATCAAAATTACAATGTGTTAACAAATTGACGAAGTAAGAAAGCAACCTTTTGAATTAAAGTAGTATTAATAAAATATTAATGGTATTATACCAAAGAAAAAACCTTTGACTGCTAATATGTGGCCCTAGATTTTCTTCAGGGGTTTACATCCTATTAGAAAGAGATGATACCCACTTTCGAGATAATCTCGCTCGGAACGCTTCTTAATTGCACGTGCACATTCCAGTTATTAATCGGGAAAGAAATTGCAAAGCTTTCAGCCAAGCTTTGAATTAAGTGTCGCATGCAGGTGGTCATCAGGGCCGGAGGTGGAAATACCCGCCGTTAATTTTTAGTACCATAGCTTTATTTTGTAAATTACTTTAAAAAAGAACTTTGTGCTTAATGCCTATTTTGTAATATTTTAGAAAAGTTAACTCAGTTTTCTTAAATAAATCATTCGCATTTAAGATTCGAATAAAAACAAATGTTTCGCGTTTCATTTTTCTTATCCAAAGACTACTAAACATTCTTATAAAAAATACCAGAGTTTGTGCGATTTATTTTGGCTAACCAACAATAGTTTGCACAATAATGAATAATGTAAAAATAAAAATATTGTACATGGCATTCTTAGGAACACCCTTTTGGGACGGGGGTACGTATTTATTTTTCTTTGTACCTATTATCTTAATGGTAAAAAATAATAGTTGCGCCAAGAGGTCTCTATCTCGGATAAATTGATCGGAGCACTAAAACGACTAAAAAGTCAAGATACAAATAAAGATCAATTGAATGTACCTTTAACTGTTCTAGGGTATCACTCCCTAAAAAAGGTCGCCATTTTATTAGAGCAGACTGACTCTTCTCTGAACAGATTTTTTTTTACTGCATACGCATAATCTGCCTATAATGTTCCCAATACTGGGACATAGGCCTCGTATCTATGAGAGGGAATGGGCTATAAAAAATAAGAATTTTACTAGAAGAAAAAATATTAATAAGTCTTTCTTTGTTATTCACCATTCCATTTTTCAATTTCAGGTGTTCTGTGAGAAAATCGACTTCGCTAGACGATCAATCTGCTTTTCCGAACTTGCGAAAATGCCGGCTGGTTTGAGTTCATGCTGCTTATTAGTAAGAAAACCCTAAATTTAAGACAAAATTATATAATGCTTATGTATAGTTTGTTTACATTAGTCAATGCAAGAAACAGTGATCATGATTTTTGTGAGTGTGCAGTTAGCAAAATACGAGTGATATTACCTATATTGACTAAATCCTCTCCCGTACGATGAAACCGTACCATCTGATGAGGGTTTATTATTCCATAGATATTATAAACAAGGAGAAATGCCCGTTAGAAGAAATATATCGTAAACCTGTGTCTCCTCCAGTTTGCCCCCATCAGAGAGCAACAACTACACATGCAGTTCAGTGAAAGCAATAGAGATACGCTGTTGCGCACACACCCGCGTTTTTTAAAATATCACGTACTACGCAAGCAATTATAAACCCTATCCGGTTTTTTTTTGGGTGCGTTAGGGTGCTAAATCATCAAATCGCTCTGCCCAGAGCGGTAGGGAGTGTCAGACTTCTACCGACTATAAACCACGTTCCACTACCAATAATGTTCCATCTTAGCCCTTTGTGTCGAGGCCGCGGTACTTATTCGCGGTAATTATTCTATAGCAAAAGTCACTATTCCTATATTTCCCAGTACGGGGTGTTCGAACGCTTGCACAATAGGGATGTTAACTGACTAAAAAAAATGAAAATAAAAAATGTCCGACTATCAGATTACGAAAAATATTGGATAAGTACGTATTTTTTGTTTTATCAAATCAATAAAAACGAAAATAAAACGTGACAAAAATCATGAGTCTGAAGCTTGTGAAGTCACTTTCTGGTTAAAAATATAGCGACCTGTGACGTCACACGACTTTTCGAAGCACTGTATCGTCTTAATTTTTTGTTTACATGAAATAAGAAAAAATATGTGTCCAATATTGTTTTTGGATATCTATCTGACGGACTAATTAGATTTTTTTTGTCAACTACCCTATTCCTTCTCGTGTTCCCCAACAGTCCGTGATGGCAACTTTCGATTCGAAGCTCGTCGTCTGACAATGACGCCACCCAGTGTTTTGACGAGTCGAGTCACAGCGATCAACAGACCGCCGAGACTTATCTTAAAACCAATTTACCTACTTACTTTCTCTATTTTAAATAATGGATGCGGTTTCCTTCTCTGATAACATTGTTATTACTAGGGCACTCACTTTTATTCCTGATACTACATTAATTATCGTTACTATCATGGTTACCTACCCAGTTATTGACTGATGTAAATAAGCTATCTATGTAAACGGCAATGTGTGTTCAACAATAAAATCAACGTTTACAATGTACTATGTAAAATTGTCTGTTAAGAAACATGTTACTTTATGTACGTATATTAGTGTTGCGCTACTCGGCCTGCTTTCAACTCAAACGTTGGCGGGGTGACAACTACCTACACTGTTTTCCATCCAACTTACAAAGATTTTTAATAGCAGAGCGGTGGCCCAGTGGTGGTGGCCGCGACTTACAAGTAGTAAGTCGTGGGGTCCAAGTCGAAGCCAGGCAGGCGCATTACTTTGTGTAATTTATTTAATCACCTCTGCTCTCAAAAACGGTCAAGAAAAACATCGGCATGTCCTAGAACCAAACAAAAGTTTGAAGACTTGTGAGTTGTGACATCTACCAACCCACACCGGACCCGCGTGGTTGATTATTATGTAGTCCACTCCCTCTGATAGAGAGGAGGCCTGTGTCTCGGCCGTGGGAACATTAAAGGCTGATGATGATTACTTAGATTTTTATCATCGTAATGATGGCCATACGTAAGCAGAAAAAGTATTATCAAAAGTAATTTATTAAAGTTTTAAATTTTAAGGTTGTTAAATTTACTTTGTGTTAAATTTAAACACAGATAAATTTGCCCAAATATATCTGTGTTTAAGTTTTACACAAAGTGCGTAATAATTTTTTTTGTGGTTTCTCGCAATTCGGTCTAGGAGACTGGCTTCTGCTTAACCCGGAGGGCGTGAAGGAGTAGCAACATAGTTTTATGTTGAAGATGTCAAAGTTTACACAATAGACCTTATTTTGCTTACTCAAAAGGCTGCGAGACAGTTTACGTTTAAACCCCCGCCAACAATCCATTTCGAGCAGTCGATTGGCGCATCTCTAACTTTGTTGTATTTTTGATTATCAGATTTTTATGTTAATTGTTGTTGTAACGTGTAGTTTGATGTAACATGCGTTTATGAATGACTTGGGAGGGTTTCTAACTTTCTATAAGTTATAAGAGTTCAGATAATAGAAAACATTCCAGTTATATTCGAATAATTAATATAATATGTAGGTTAGTTTGAAAAGTTTTAACCCGTTGTAAGGGCTCGTTTACGGAGACGCGGCGCTTCGCGCGGCGCGTTCAGAAGGCTCATCTCGAGCTTTTTTATTCATTTACTGAGAGGCGCGTCCACCGCAACGAACGCTGCATTTTAAACTAACAAGCGAAAAATTGCTTCTCGTAAAATCGACGTTTGAAATCGTTAACGTTTTCATACATCGCCATGTGTTTGAATTAAAAACGCACAACCCGCCGTGCGACGCCCCGCGTGTCCGTAAATGAGGCCTAACGTTTCTACTATATTGCGTTTTTGCTACTCGTTTTCATTAAATTAAACTTCATGACTGGTCTTAAACTTATGTAAAATAAATAATGAATACCAATAGTCTTGCGTCTGAGCTGACTCAAGAAACAATAATAATAAGTACAAATTAAAAACTCGCACAGTATTAGAGGAGCACAAGCTGTGAGCACAAACAACAATAATATTATAACCGATAGTAGAAAATTAAAACATGCAAAAACATACGAGTGTCGTCTACCTTATATTTCATTAATTAGTCTAGTGGAATTCTAATTGCACTCTCTGGGATATCGGTGAAAAAATGCTTATTAATTAAATAATTAGTATTTTGAAAAAAAAAATGTATAAGTACCTTCGTGTCGAATTGAAAACCTGTTCCTTTTTTTTCGTCGGTAAAGAACCTTTGCCCTTTATTTCATAATATCTTATGCATTCCTTAACTATTTCGTTTATAGTATTATTTTTTACAGTACTTTAACAGGTACGTGTTCTTTGTTGTTAAACAACTATTGAACTTGATTTGAATTGATATTCTGGTACGTGTTGAATGTGATGATTGTATGGAATGTTTTTTTGCTCATCACTGCTAGGCCAAAGCCTCCCGATTTTTTTTCCAAGTTTCCTTTTAATAAAAGACTCGGAAACTTAATTGAATAAAATGCTGAAATCTAGTTGTTTCTCACAACAATACAAAATTATTTTTAATATTTGAAAAAATATTACTGTGCAAAATGGTTTTGTTAAATTCGAATGTTAGTCGTCAATTCTTTTAAATTCTAATATAAACGTGACAACACCATTTTCGGCATAAGCATGTTCAATTGTGAAAATTGTGTCAATGCGCGAGTACATCACTCACCGGTGTAAACTTGTTACCCAAAAAGTATTCAGTAGGTAGGTACATAAATAGAATTTAAACTCGATACCTACAGGGTTACATAATTATTGTTAAAGAGTATACTTATTTTATAAGCTTTGTATCCCGAAGTTCTCACAGAAATGGGAAATTACAAACTGAGATACCTACAGCACAGCGTGCCCGGGTTTAGTAAGTTTCACAATAAAATCATTATTTGTACCTACTGTGTATATTATGTAAAATTGGCAAATTGACTACTGTTAAAAAATCACGAAAATGTAATGTTATTTCAAAGAACTAACAGATATAACACTATGTGCGAAAAAAGTAATAAAATCGATCAAAAAATGGCTTAGTTTTAACTAATTCTAAATAACGTGCTAGACAAAGACAGCGCCGCAGAAATGTGACGTCACATTTCATTCCGCCATAGTTACGTAGTACAAATGGCCGTTTCGCGCGACAAAAACTTTTCTAAAGCATTTAGCTATTCCATTTCTTCATCGATTTGATTACTTTTTCACACATCGTGTTATTTCTGTTAGTTCTTTGAAATAACATTACATTTTCGTGAATTTTTAACAGTAATCAAATAGCCAATTGATGATGATTACTGGCATTAGCCTTCGTCTATAATTTGTACTTGGTTTTCCAGTGCGAAACAGAATCATGACACTCTTTGATTTTGTGTTTTATGAGTTAGTTCAATTTCTGTAGTTTTGACCCATAAAGGTAAGGTTGTAAGTTTATTGTATACATATTGAATCTTGATCCCCTGATCCTAAAATATTACATAGATTTGTAGTTACGTGAATTGTTTAATCAGTAATGTCCTTTTACACTAACACTAAGCGACGGCTAAATTATACCTAACCAAAATGTTATTGCGTTGTGGAAATCAAAACTCTCAGCCGCACGCAAACATCCAATTCATAATATAGGTGGCGCCTAGTGTGAGTGAAAACGAGCATGATTGTGATATAATTAAGTCATTATTTAAAAAATGCTATTAATCAACCATTTTTACCCGTCGACGACGAATCTCAAAAGGAGGGTTATGTTTTTGACCTGTATGTATGTGTGTATTTAAGTCCTTTTCTTTGTTCCCACGTAATTCCTATATGGATAAACGTTGTTAGATTTGTCTTGGTGGAGCGTACGGAAGCCCAAGCATTTTCGGTGTTAAATGTAATGTGAAATGTGTATAAAAATAGCTTCGATTTGATAACAGATGTAGAAATACCTATAGCAAAAAGTCTTGTAAAAATACAGATATATAAATATATATATATAAATGGTGAGCTGACATAAATAAACCATTTTTTGAAAACATTTAAAAAGGAAAACAAAAACATTTATTTTGAATTTAAATTGTCTATTGTTAAAGAGTATACTTATTTTATAAGCTTTGTATCCCGAAGTTCTCACAGAAATGGGAAATTACAAACTGAGATACCTACAGCAAAGCGTGCCCGGGTTTAGTAAGTTTCTCAATAAAATCATTATTTGTACCTACTGTGTATATTGTGTAAAATTGGCAAATTGACTACTGATAAAAATTCACGGAAATGTAATGTTATTTCAAAGAACTAACAGAAAAAACACATTGTGCGAAAAAAGTAATAAAATCGATCAAACAATGGCTTAGTTTTAACTGATTCTAAATAACGTGCTAGACTAAGATAGCGCCGCAGAAATGTGATGTCACATTTCATTCCGCCATAGTTACGTAGTTCAAATGGCCGTTTCGCGCGATAAAACTTCCAAAGCATGTAGCTACTCCATTTCTTAATCGATTTGATTACTTCGTGTAATTTCTGTTAGTTCTTTGAAATAACATTACATTTTTGTGAATTTTTAACAGTACCTAGTCAAATAGCCAATTGAGAATAATTACTGGTATTAGCCTTCGTCTATAATTGTACTTGGTTTTCCAGTGCGAAACAGAATCATGACACTCTTTGATTGTGTTTTATGAGTTAGTTCAATTTCAAATTTTATAGTTTTGACCCGCAAAGGCGTAAGTTTATTGTATACATATTGAATCTCAAGCATTCCCTGATCCTAAAGTAGTACATAGATTTGTAGTTACGTGAATTGTTTAATCAATAATGTCCGTTTTCACTAACACTAAACGTCAGCTAAATTATACCTAACCAAAATGTTATTGCGTTGTGGAAATCAAAACTCTCAGCCGAACGCAAACATCCAATTCATAATATAGGTGGCGCCTAGCGTGAGTGAAAACGAGCATGATTGTGCTATAATTAATATTCATTATTTAAAAAAATGCTATTAATCAACCATTTTTACCCGTCTACGACGAATCTCAAAAGGAGGGTTATGTGTTTGACCTGTATGTATGTGTGTATTTAAGTCCGTTTCTTTGTTCTCACGTAATTCTTCTATGGATAAACGTTGTTAGATTTGTCTTGGTGGAGTGTACTAAAGCCCAAGCATTTTCGGTGTAACTCTTGTAAAAAATACAAATATATAAATATATATATATAAATGGTGAGCTGACATAAATAAACCCTTTTTTGAAAAGTTTTTAAGGTGAAAACAAAAACATTTATTTTGAAATTAAATTGGGTAGTTAACTAAAAAAATCTAATTAGTCCGTCAAATAGGTTTTCAAAAAATATTGGACCCGTATTTTTTCTTTTTTCACGTAAACAAACAATGAAGACGATACAATGCTTTGAGAACTCGTGTGACGTCATATTCTAAGACATTAATATGAATTGTTTTACCGGTGAGTGACGTCACAACCCCCCCACTCAGATCTTTGACGCGTTTTATCTTCGTTAATTTTTATTGATTTGATAAAACAAAAAATACGTATCCAATATTTTTGGATAATCTTACAGACGGACTAATTAGAATCATATTATTTTTAGTCAGTGAACATCTCTATTGTCTATGCGTGTCTCAGAAAGAGAACCAAGGTTACCGACGTAACCCGAAGAATTGCAAAACTTATTATATGTGGCAGTGGGCAGGGCACATAGCTCGCAGAACGGACGGCCGATGGGGCCGAAAAGTTCTGGAGTGGCGACCGCGAACCGGAAGACGTTGCATTGGAAGGCCTCCCACTAGGTAGATCGATGACCTGGTGATGGTTGCGGGGACCCGCTGGATGCGAGACGCACGGGACCGGTCAATGTGGCGACATCTGGGGGAGGCCTATGTCCAGAAGTGGACGTCTTTTGGCTGAAATGATGATGATGGGGTTTTTTCACTTGTTACCCAAAAAGTATTCAGTAGGTAGGTACATAAATAGAATTTAAACTCGATACCTACAGGGTTACATAATTATTGTTAAAGAGTAAACTTATTTTATAAGCTTTGTATCCCGAAGTTCTCACAGAAATGGGAAATTACAAACTGAGATACCTACAGCAAAGCGTGCCCGGGTTTAGTAAGTTTCTCAATAAAATCATTATTTGTATCTACTGTGTAGGTATATTGTGTAAAATTGGCAAATTGACTACTGTTAAAAAATCACGAAAATGTTAGTTTATTGTATACATATTGAATCTCAAGCATCCCCTGATCCTAAAGTATTACATAGATTTGTAGTTACGTGAATTGTTTAATCAATAATGTCCGTTTTCACTAACACTAAACGACAGCTAAATTATACCTAACCAAAATGTTATTGCGTTGTGGAAATCAAAACTCTCAGCCGAACGCAAACATCCAATTCATAATATAGGTGGCGCCTAGCGTGAGTGAAAACGAGCATGATTGTGCTATAATTAATATTCATTATTTAAAAAAATGCTATTAATCAACCATTTTTACCCGTCTACGACGAATCTCAAAAGGAGGGTTATGTGTTTGACCTGTATGTACAGGACCCGGCGATAAATATTGCACATCGACCTTTGGAAAGAGACAATCGGCTAATTTCGGCTTCGTAGAGCGTTATCTCTGTCGCACGAAATACAAACAGTCCGGTATCTATTAGGAGCTGTTAAAACAATTATGATTTGCTTCTTTTGATATTTCTTTTTTTTCTTTGTATAAAATACACCAATTTCCAAAGGTTGATGTGCAATATTTATCGCCGGGTACTGTATGTGTGTATTTAAGTCCGTTTCTTTGTTCCTACGTAATTCCTAAATGGATAAACGTTGCTAAATTTGTCAAGACAAATCTAACAACGTTTATCCACCGACTTCGACTGAAACCTAAGCATTTTCGGTGTTACATGTAAATCATGTAATGTGAAATGTGTATAAAAATAGCTTCGATTTGATAATGAAGAAATACCCACAGCAAAAACTCTTGTAAAAATACAGATATATAATATGTATAAAAATGGTGAGCTGACATAAATAAACCCTTTCTTGAAAACTTTTTTTCAAAAAAGGGTTTATTTGGGTGGTTTTTAGTCAGTAGAAGTCTCACTCCCTTCCGCTCTGCCCAAGAGCGGGAGGGGTTATTACATGATTTCCCACCCACAAAAAAAAACCGACGTAACCCGAAGAATTGCCAAACTAAACTTATGTGGCAGTGGGCAGGGCACATTGCTCGCAGAACGGACGGTCGTTGCGTTGGAAGACCTCCCACTAGGTGGACCGGTGACCTGGTGAAGGTTGCGGGGACTCGCTGTATGACGCATGGGACCGGTCAGTGTGGCCACACCTGAGGGAGGCCTATATCCAGCAGTAGCCGTCTTTTGACTGAAGTGATGATGCGTGTCAATGTCGGATTTTTAATCGGTATTTATTTAAAGAAGATAGCTGAATGTCATTCTGTGGTATTGACATTACACTTAATTATGAAGACGGGTAGGCCCGTAGTGTGGGATGCAATATGTGTCGATACCTACTCTCACGCGATCCCATTTTCCAAGCTTAGGTATCGTGCTGCGGCGTAAATATAGTAACCTTTGTGGAAACTATGTTTTCAAGCCGTTTGGGGTTGAAACTCTAGGGCCCGAGTGCTCATACCCTGTTTAAGGTGAATGCTCCAACTAGCCCGCGAAATTCAATTTTTTTTACGTTTTTTGCAATTTGCAGGTCAGTGTTAGTTTGTATGTTGATTAGAATATTAATTGCGGCTGTAAGACGTATGTAGTTACAGAAATATAATCATCAAAATCATCAATACAAGCCTCCAAGTTCATAAAGCTGCAGGAACTTGAAAAAGTCATTTTTGCACCTTTATGAACTTGGAAGCTTGTATTGATGATTTTGATGATTATAATTCTGTAAGTACATACGTCTTACAGCCGCAATTAATATTCTAATCAACATACAAACTAACACTGACCTGCAAATTACAAAAAACGTAAGAAAATTTGAATTTCGCGGGGTGGTTGGAGCATTCACCTTAAGGCAATTTCAAAACTTTGTTAGCTTTTTGACCGCCACGTCAATAACGAAATTCTGTGTTCTCTACGCCAAGCGACAAATTCCTTCTTTCATACCTACAAAATAATAGGCAAGGAAAAAGTAAGTATCGATAAAACATCGATACATTTTATTTGTGCGTGGTTTACGATTAAAAAATGCTTAAAAGAACCATTGAATTGTATTTCATTTCACCCATGTTTCACCTGTTTCTAAACTTAGTAATCCAGAAATTACAGTGTTAGACAAGAGCAGATGATAGAATAAAAAAGTAATTCAAATATTTTAAATACCAAAGTCACAGCACTAATCTCGTTTGTGACGACATTTACTGACGTTATAAGCCGTCACTGCATTTACAAACTTTGCCGCCTCTGAGTTAGAGATTTACCAGTGCGATATAATTGCATGATACTAAGTATCACTAAGTACTAATGTACATGACTAGAATAGTATAAATAATTAAGTGAATAAACGAATAATATATTTTTTTAACAACTTAGTTAATTGTTAGTTGGCCCCGTTTTGGATCATGTAAGTAATCCACAAATAAATATTTGCAAATTTGTTTTTTTTTACGTATTTGTCACACTGCTGGGCAAAGGTCTCCTCCATAGCCTTGCACTCTTTTCTCTGTGCAGTTAAATGTAAATAAACATACACCCTAGCACTGGCCTGGCATTTGCAAAAAACGTAAGAAAATTGAATTTCGCGGGCTGATTGGAGCATGAACGCTCCTCCATATAAGTTTACAGATATAAATAAAAACTGATCAAATATTTCCATATTTGTTTTATTTCACAGTATTCCTAGTACCTATGAAAAAACAGTATAAATTATAAGTATCAAAGAAACAAATACATAACTGAATTATAGATTTAGGAAATGTGGTATGTACATCTCTATTTGTTTCATGACGTCGTTCTTTGACTTCATTTCAAGAAGGTATCTCTATCTCGTTTTCTATCAGAACTTTTCATAGTATTAAAATATTGCACTACACCATCAGTGTCCGGCACCAAGCGATGATGCCATAGCGCGACGTCTCATTACGTCTGTGGCATACAAAGTACTGTAAAGGATTCCCCTGACAGGGATGCCCTGAGAGGTTCCACAAAATTTTATCGATTTGCACTTAATGGCACAAGTGTCCTAAATAAGACCCGATTAAATCTGTGGCTCGGCGACAAATTGCGACTAATTGGCGACTAAAAATGGGAGAAAACACAAATCTTCGCTAGGTGCCCTAGTTTATGAGATATGAATGTGGCCCTGCTGGGGAGACTCCAGCAGGGCCACCTATAAACCTTTATATCTCTTGAACCAGTGACCGTCAAATTCAGATATTTGGTGCCAAATTTGCGACAAAATATAGGAGAAAACAGATATTCGCTAGGTTCCCTAGATTTTGATATATAAATTTGGCCCTGCTGGGGAGACTCTCCAGCAGGGCCACCTTATAAACCCATAAATTAGGTTGGGGAAAAAGTCTTTTCGCATTATAGTATGTATGAACTTGTAATAAAATCTCTTTGGCTATTCTAATCTTTGTTCAAAAGCTTACTATTCCATTAACGACTACTTGAATGATAAGAATAGCTGGTCGTTGAGTTGAACACAAGACAATGTTTGTAATTTATGTTCTTTCTCCAAAATTAGTTTACTGATATAATATGTTATGTCTTTTTTATGTTTTATTATTATATACCTTTTATTATTGATTGTAGTCAATCGTAATATTAACTTACACATAGTATTGTATCGAGTCTGGTTCTTCTAACCAAACAGACAGATGTGTTGCTGGAGAGTTTGTTCCGCCACTTCTTCTTTCCAGCAAAAACACTAGGAAGTGTCGAAGGGTGGGCGTTTTGGGGGACTGTCACTTGTAAATAAGTAAAGTAAAGTAAATTTTGACGTTCGAAAAGTGCTGATTATCAGCCTAGTTTGAATAAATGAGTTTTGATTTTGATTTTGATTTTATTCTGGCTGGTTTTGGTATCATTGAAAGTTTAAATTTTAAAGAACATAATTCCAAATTCAAATTAGGAAAATGTGTGATTTTCATTTGTTTTTCGTACCGTCAAGATGAGTGAATCTAATGAATAAATTCGATACATTTTAAAATTTTACTACAAACAAGGTAAAAATGCAACGCAAGCAGCGAAAAAAATTTGCGATGTTTATGGACCTAGTGCAGTGTCTGTGAGAGTAGCACAAATTTGGTTTAAGCGTTTTCAATCCGGAAATTTTGATGTCAAAGATGCACGTCGCTCTGGTCGCCCTGTTACGGATAAAAATGGATGCCATTTTTGAAAAAGTGGAGCAAGATCGGCATATCAGTAGTTACGACGTAGCTGAAGAACTGGGAATTGACCACAAAACAGTTTTGGCGCATTTGAAAAAAACTGGGTACCTACCTAACACAAAAAAGCTCGACACTTGGGTACCTCACGAGCTCACTGAAAGAAACCTAATGAACCGTGTACTCATTTGTGATTCTTTATTACGACGTAATGAAACCGAACCATTTTTGAAGAAGCTGATAACGTGATGAAAAGTGGATCACGTACGACAAGAACGTGCGAAAAAGGTCGTGGTCAAAGGCCGGTCAGGCTTCACAGACTGTGGCGAAACCCGGATTAACTCGCAACAAGGTGATGCTGTGTGTGTGGTGGGATTGGAAGGACATTATTCATTATGAGCTGTTACCACCAGGCAGGACCATCGATTCTGAACTCAAGAGGAACAATTCCTTCGTACATGAAATTTACGTAACTTAAACCGTTTTCGCAGCGCACGCAACGGAAGCTCTCAAAAAGGAATATCATTAGCCTAATTATAAAAATCCCGACTTACATTATGTCAGGCAGTTAGGCCACCAGACACAACACCCGCCTGGTCGAAGGATCCTCCTTTTTCTATGGGGATGAGGAACTTTACACCGTTCCTCATACCCTCTAAACGTTATCCAATTAAAATCTTCACTACTACAGAGATCACTAGATCAGATTAAATCTATACTTCTATACTAATATTATAAAGCTGAAGAGTTTGTTTGTTTGTTTGTTTGAACGGGGTAAACTCTGAAACTACTGGTTAGAATTGAAAAATTGTTTTAGTGTTGGATAGTCCATTTATCGAGGAAGGCTTTAGGCTATATAACATCACACTACGATCAAAAGGAGCGAAGTATAAATGAAAATTTGTTGTAAAAACGGGAAAAGATATTTCTTTTTGAGAGCTTCCGTTGCGTGCGCTGCGAAAACGGTTTAAGTTACGTAAATATTATGTACGAAGGAATTGTTCCTCTTTAAAAGTTCTAAAAAAAAGTCCGCGACAGCATATGTTTATCTTTTAAGATTGACTCACTGTAACCATTTTTTAATAATTAAATGTTAGGTTAAAAATAATGATATTTTGCGAAGCTTATTTAACCCATATGGTATTAATCTATATCTATATAAATGTGTTTGTTAGCACGGAATTTTAATATAGAATATTTGTGCCTTTTACTCTATACAGTTTAAACAAATATCTTAGAAGATATCGCAATGTAAAAATATACGGGCGACAAAATAATTAAGCGCGTGGCAGTCATTCGGTCCGTTGCGGTAGGTACGTGGGGATTCTGGCCTCTGGGGGCTCCGCACAGGGGCGGATCTACTTAAAGGCTTTTTGGGCTGCAGCCCAGGGCCCCGCGAATACAGAGGGCCCCCAACCGAACTGAAACCAATAGACGATATTGTCAATAATAAAAATTATCTAGAATTATATATATTAACGAATTGACTTTGTTATTGTTAGAAATGTGTTTAGTGCGTGTGTTTAGTTTACTAAGTGATAGATAACTTAAAAGTTATAAGGACCGGACCTTTCTTTTAATTTACTAAAATTGAAAGCATTCAGCATAACTAGACTTCCTGCTTTTAATAGGCAGTAGGTAAGTAAAAAGAATTATAAAACATTACTTTTTTATTTTTATTTCAGTTTTCAAAACTAAATGAATCGAACTCGTTCGATATTTAATGATAATTTGTGAATTGCTACACTCATTACAAAGTAGGTATTATAATTAAAAGTTCTATCCAGTTCTTTGTTTATTTTCAGAAAAGTATCTTATTATATACAATATGTCTGCTAGAAAATATAAAAATGGAGCTGAAAAAAGAAAATTACAGTTTGGTCGAGAAAAAGAAAGAAATTAATGCGCAAAAATTGAAACTTTTTTTAAATCAGAACATATAAACGCGAATGAAATAGCTATAAATCCATTAAAAAACGTAAAGGAAGGTATTTTATGCGAAGAGAATCTAACCGAAGGAAGCAAAAAAATCGCAAAACCAGGAAAAAAATACAAGTGATGAAAATCTATACTAATATTATAAAGCTGAAGAGTTTGTTTGTTTGTTTGTTTGTTTGATTGTTTGTTTGTTTGAACGGGGTAAACTCAGAGACTACTGGTTGGAATTGAAAAATTCTTTTAGTGTTGGATAGTCCACTTATCGAGGAAGGCTTTAGGCTATATAACATCACGCCACAATTAATAGGAGCGGAGCATAAATGAAAAATGTTGCAAAAACGGGAAAAGATATTCCTTTTTGAGAGCTTCCGTTGCGTGCGCTGCGAAAACGATTTAAGTTACGTAAATATCATGTATGAAGGAATTGTTCCTCTTTAAAAGTTCTAAAAAAAAGTCCGCGACACCATATGTTTATCTTTTACAATTGACTCACTGTAACCATTTTTTTATATTAAAATGTTAGGTTAAAAAGAATTACATTTTGCGAAGCTTATTTAACCCATATGGTACTAATCTATATCTAAATAAATGTGTTTGCTAGCACGGAAATTTAATATAAAATATTTGTGCCCTTTACTCTATACAGTTTAAACAAATATCTTAGAAGATATCGCAATGTAAAAATATACGGGCGACAAAATAATTAGCGCGTGGCAGTCATTCGGTCCGGTGCGGTAGGTACGTGGGGATTCTGGCCTCTGGGGGCTCCGGAGAAATTCAAATTCAAAATATTTACTGCACCATAATGTTTACAAGTACAAGGTGTTACTGTATATTAAACAGTAAGAGATACCTATAGTAATTGTTACTTTAATAATATAATCGAAGTCAATCTAAACTAATAGGTATTTTAAAGAGGAAAGGTAAGATTTTTTGTTTGTTACGAGTACGATATAGCTCAATTTAATAAGCTGGGTAGTCGATTTATCTAGAAAGGTTATAAGCTATATTATGTGTTGCAGACGAAGTTGCGTGGGTCAGCTAGTAATAAAATAAAATTACATTTAATAATAATATATTACATTACATATACCTACCTATATCACTACAGAAAACAGTTTCTTGTCAAAATGGCAATTAGTTGAGTAATTAGGTAGGGCCCCTAAGCAGTATTAGCCCAGGGCCCCACAAATTCAAGATCCGCCCCTGGCTCCGCAGAAATTCAAATTCAAAATATTTACTGCACCATAATGTTTACAAGTAGGTACAAGGTGTTACTTTATATTAAACAGTAAGAGATACCTATAGTAATTGTTACTTTAATAATATAATCGAAGTCAATCTAAATTAATAATATAATCGAAGCCAATCTAAACTAATCTATATCTATACTAATATTATAAAGCTGAAGAGTTTGTTTGTTTGTTTGTTTGTTTGATTGTTTGTTTGAACGCGGTAAACTCAGGGACTACTGGTTGGAATTGAAAAAATCAATTAGTGCTGGATAGTCCATTTATCGAGGAAGGCTTTAGGCTACATAATATCACGCTACGATCAATAGGAGCGGAGCATAAATGAAAAATGTTGCAAAAACGGGAAAAGATATTCCTTTTTGAGAGCTTCCGTTGCGTGCGCTGCGAAAACGGTTTAAGTTACGTAAATATCATGTATGACGGAATTGTTCCTCTTTAAAAGTTCTAAAAAAAAGTCCGCGATAGCATATGTTTATCTTTTAAGATTGACTCACTGTAACCATTTTTTTATATTAAAATGTTGGGTTTAAAAGAATGATATTTTGCGAAGCTTATTTAACCCATATGGTATTAATCTATATCTAAATAAATGTGTTTGTTAGCACGGAAATTTAATATAGAATATTTGTGCCCTTTACTCTATACAGTTTAAACAAATATCTTAGAAGATATCGCAATGTAAAAATATACGGGCGACAAAATAATTAACTGCGTGGCAGTCATTCGGTCCGGTGCGGTAGGTACGTGGGGATTCTGGCCTCTGGGGGCTCCGAAGAAATTCAAATTCAAAATATTTACTGCACCATAATGTTTACAAGTACAAGGTGTTACTGTATATTAAACAGTAAGAGATACCTAAAGTAATTGTTACTTTAATCATATAATCGAAGCCAATCTAAACTAATAGGTATTATAAAGAGGATAGGTAAGATTTTTTGTTTGTTACGAGTACGATTTAACTCAATTTAATATGTTATGGCGTCCAAGAACTGGCAAAAGAAGTGTGGGTCGTCCGGCGGCAAGATGGGCAGACGACATAGTTGCAATCGGGGGCAAAACCTGGATGAGGATTACACAGGACCGTGGAGATTGGCACAAGAAAAGAGAGGCCTATACCCAGCAGTGGGTGAGTTCGGGCTGTGGATGATGATGATGATGTCATCAGTGATGATGATATGTTAGATAGTCGATTTATCGAGAAAGGTTATAAGCTATATTATGTGACGCAGACGAAGTTGTGTGGGTCAGCTAGTAGGTATTATAAAGAGGAAAGGTAAGATTTTTTGTTTGTTACGAGTACGATTTTACTCAGTTTAATTATGTTGGATAGTCGATTTATCGAGAAAGGTTATAAGCTATATTATGTGACGCAGACGAAGTTGTGTGGGTTAGCTAGTATAATAATATGATTGTTATCAATAAGTTCTGAGTAGGTAAAAACTCTTCTGCTGTGCAAGAAGCAGACAGACAACAGTAGCCTGTAATGTGACGAGGGTATTTAACTCATTACTTTGTATCCTACTTTTTTTAACTAGTCTTATGTGTTATTCTGTTTTTTTATCTGCGTGTCTGGTCGTCTGTTAGTACAGCAACGAGCACAAATATGTAAACACTTAAGAAGATCCGATAGTGTTTCCTCGCGGAATAAATAATGCAACTTTGATTAATGATCTATTCCTTAATTGCTTTTCTACTAAAATAGTATGTTCGTAACGACTTACAATGACAATCAAGAGATTAGAAGAAACTTACTTTTAAAAGCTGCTACGTATTAGTGCTTGTGACTGTAAATAAAGGGTGTAAAAGTACCCTTAACGCAAACAAAGGGCGCTGCGATAATTTTTTTGTTCTAATACCTGGGAACCCCCTAGTTACGGAGATATTGGGGGTCAAAGTTCCAAAATTTTAACAGCTGTATTTTTAAATACTAGTTTTTCAGGTTATAACTTTACTTAATTAGCTCTATGACACGTTTACTATTCAAAGCATCCACTAGCACAATGTTTTAAGAGTGCTACATTGAGTTTTACCGTAAAATGAGATTTTTGACTCCAAAAAATCGTCGTTTCCCAGCAAATTTTTTTTACGTAGTGTAGTGGTCAGTTTGATGTACAGAAGCTTGATTGACGGCTGTGTGAAGGGTTAATTTACACCCTGTGTTCAAGCTAACGCCTGCTCGTTTGGCATGAGCAAAAATCGACATTGCGTATTAATAGTTTGTAATTAGATGTAAGGATTTATGTACTTGCTTGTCATTTTTTCTTCCTTTTTTGTTCGTTCTCATAGTTACGCACGTTACACGTAGACTATTGTATGTTTGACTAAATTTCAACATTTTTTGGAGTTTCTTTAACCAATCACCTAAAATTCCTCCACATTTTGGTCCATTACCGAGCAGAAAAACAAGCCGGCAACGTGATTCTAAACAAAGAACTTCAAGCTAATTTACGGTGTTAAGAATATTACGGTTAAAATATTTTCACCCAACACTCGTTCAGGTAGTATTATAAACCCTAATTAAGGATTTAAAAGGTCAGTGTTTTAAATTCCTGAATATTGTTCAAAGTAACTTCTTTACCTTAATACATTGTAAATACTTTCTAGTACTTATTTATCATTTGTTTGATGATACTTATTGTGCAAATACGATTATATAATACGTTCTTTGTAATTATTATAGTGAAAAGTTCAGTAGATATTTTGCTACATTTACAATTGTACAGCAGTATTTTAGTTCTATTCACAGTAAATAGATATTAGTGCGGAGTTTGTTGTTAGATGATCATCATCTGCCTAGCCTTTTCCCAACTATGTTGGGGTCGGCTTCCAGTCTAACCGGATGCAGCTGAATACCAATATTTTACATGGAGCGACTGCCTGTCTGACCTCCACAACCCAGTTAATACTAGGTAATACGATACTCTTTGGTAAGACTGGATGTCAGAATTTCAGGTCACTGACTACCTGTAACGACTGCCAAAGATCTATATATGGCAGCCGGGACCAACAGCTTAACGTGCTTTCCGAGGCACGGAGGAAACTCCGTAAGTCGGGCGGTCACCCATCCACAGACCGACCTAGGCAACCACAGCTTTACCTAAAGATCGACCCAAGTGGCAGTTCTTATTAAGCCACGAGCTCCTCTGTTGTTAGATGATATTACAAGTTAATAGTTATAATTAGTATGTATTCAGTTATTTAAATCGTATTAGTCAATTAAGTTATTTATTAATTTATTATTGTATTGCTTAAAGTTGAACGTTAGGTAATTAAGTTTTCAAGTTTTGAGGAATTTATGTACCTAGCTTAAATCAAAGTCTAAATTATAAATCCCATTTTGTTGTTTACAACAGGTAGAAGTCAATTTACAGTGTTAACATCTGTTGTTAAATTGTTTAATTACAATAGTAGTGTAGACGTAGGGTTCCTATCGCAAGTTATCAGTATTGCATAAAAATATACCTTAACTTGTTATTGTATAAATTCCAGGTTGACTACATTGGATTCCCAGTATGTCCGAAAAAAGAGAACTTATTAAAAAACGAGGAAGCATAAAGGGACGCTTAACTGTATTTATCAATTACCTTGATGCATCAAGCGACAAGGAGTTGACTAGCTGTGAGGTCAAGGAATTGCAGTTACGGGTTGGAAGAATCGAGTCCTTGTATGAGCATTACGATGAGGTACAGTTGGGATTGGAATGTCTAGTAGATGATGTAAAAGCTCAAGTCACTGAGCGTGCTGAATTTGATTCACAGTATTACAAAGCACTGGCACAGAAGCTGTTATGTAAGCATAACAGCGATAATGAGTCCATAAGTAGTGCAAAATGTACCCGTATTAGTCAGCGTAAGCCTGTTAAGTTACCCACGATACAGTTACCTTTTAATGGGAGTTTTAGCAATTGGTTGGAGTTCCGCGACACTTTTACTAGCCTCATTCACTGTAACGATGAAATTGATCAAATTAACAAATTCTATTATTTGAGAGCGTCTCTGGAAGGAACTGCTGCTGTTGTAATCCATGGGTTTGAGTTTTCTGCAAGTAATTACGACACAGCTTGGAAGTTAATTTAATTTAATTTTTTATTTTTATTTATTTGGGAAAACAAACAATAACACATTAAGAATTACATAAAAAATAAGATACAGAAATAATACAAATGTGAAATCAACCACGTTCTCCACAGATAGTTCATGAGACAATTTGGTAAATTTTAACACTAGCGTTGCAAACAATAAAAAGAGGAACATAACATAAAAATAAACCACATAATTATATCAACAAAGCATAAACAAAGCATAAAGCTGCAATAGTGCCACATAAAAGTAAAGACTGTGTCACAATAATTTTTCAAAATGTTAAGTAAACTGAGTCGAAACTTTCTATGCGGTAAAGAAAACAGATCCAAACTACAGAAATTCTTATTAAAATTGCCAGTAATGCGACGAAGAGGCGCACGCAAGCCGGCATTTGTACGACTGGAAGTAGTGGCAAATACAGGTCGTACGTGCACCTCACGTCCATGGCATGTTCTCGGAACTACACTTCTGGACACATCTATTGGCCCACCTTGTATTTTCAGTTTCGTTTGGTCCTAGCTAAAATTTTATATTAGGTCGAGCAAAAAGTTTTTATGCAGTTTTGAACCTGGCACATTCACAATTTCATTCAATAGTCTTTTTTTGAATTTCGAACACAGAATTTAAAGAAACAAAAGACAATTTGGAGCCGGTTTGTCGATATCAAACAATCGAATACTAAGAAAACTTGGTTTTATTGGTTTACTTGGATTTAATTCTTGAAAAAGTGATTGATATCTTTGGTTTTGCAACAAACATTACTTATTCTTAACATTAAGGTGAGGTTCTATCAATAATCTATGGATACTTCACCTGAAGTCGCCGCCCAAGCTGTGGCACTTATTCAGGCCGGACACAGCCAAAGAAACGTGAGTGCTCAACAGCTCAACTTAATTTAAGTCGATCTGCGGTCCGAAATGTTTATCGAAGGTACCTAGAGACTGGCGGCTTTGTTCGTCGCCAAGGAAGGCCACGATCTCGGGTCACAACTGAAAGGCAGGACCGATTTATCGTGACGACCAGCTTGAGAAATCGTCACCTTACCTCCATTGAGATACAGAACCAACTTCGCGACTTCCACGGAGTATCTGTGAGCGCTCGAACTGTTCGGAGAAGGTTAAAAGAACGCGATATGGTACCACACAAGCCAGCTAATGGGCTCAAACTAACGCGAGCCCACCGAACAGCGCGCCTTCATTTCGCACGCAGTCATTTAAATTGGACACAGCAAGATTGAAGCCGTGTACTCTTTTCTGATGAGTCTAAAATTGTGTTACATGGCAATGATGGAAGGAAGAAGGTCTACCGACGTAAGGGAGAGCGTTACGCACAATGCTGCTTTGAAGAGAGGGTTGCTTATGGCGGTGGCTCATGGACTGTCTGGGGCGGTATATCCGCGAGCGGCAAAACTCAACTTGAGGTTGTTACAGGACCACGGCTGCCAACATTAAATGCTGAAAGGTACATTCGTGAGTGCTTAGAACCTCACGTGATACCATACGCGGACTATGTGGGCCCAAATTTCCTTTTTATGCATGATAATGCAAGAGCCCATGCGGCCGGCATCGTCAGGGAATATCTTCGGGATGTGAACATCACAGTTATGGACTGGCCAGCCAGAAACCCTGACATGAACCCCATTGAGCACATGTGGGACGAGCTAAAAAGACGTGTTAGGGCTCGTCAGCCAGTTGCCCAGACGATGCAGGAGTTGAAAACTGCCATAGAAGAGGAATGGGAGATGATCCCTCAAAATTTCATAGAGCGGTTGATAAACTCTATGCCTAATCGTATGAGAGCTGTGGTAGATGCCCATGGAGGCAACACGCGTTATTAAATTAAACCTTTATTTGATAAAACATGTTTTTTATTCAAAAATCAATTGCCTTTAACAAGGCGCATATCCGACTTGTTAGGCGTAGCTCCATGTCGTATGGTATTCTGAATTCAAATTTAAAACAATACGATCGAAAAAGATGGTAAAATGTATCAGGTTTAAAACTGCATTAACAGTTTTTGTTCAATCTAGCAATCATATTTCGGTAGGGGCCATCGAAACCTAAACTCTAAGGTGGGCCAATAGATGTGTCCAGAAGTGTATATAACACAACTTGTTACTAATACCCAAACAATCATACGAGTTATTGCATAAGTCATACAAAAATGTAGCTTCAAGAAAAGTACGCCTTGAACTTAAGGAAAGCAGGTTATATTTTTTAGTAATTCACTATAAGAGAGATAACAACTTTTTAAGCAGCGATAATGCATAGACTTCAAAAATTTACGTTGTATGCTTTCTATACACTCAATATATTTATTGTAGAAGGGGTTCCACACAGGGACTGCATATTCTAATTGAGACCTAACTAATAATCGATAGAGATATAAATATGTACTAGGGCGTTTAAATTCCGTGGATGATCTCATCACAAAGCCGTACTTGCGGTAAGCATTATTTACAATTTTTTTAACATGTGCGTCTAAGTGCAGTTTATCGTCAAGTAATATTCCCAGGTCGCGGATCAAACTCTCCCTTGTCAGAGTTTCACTGTGTATTGTATAAGGATATTTGAATATATTTTTATTTTTAGTGAAGCTAATACAACAACATTTGGGAATACTCAGTTGGAGTTTGTTCTTAGTGCAATAGTCTGCCAGGCGATTGAGGTCTTGTTGAAGCAGTTGACAGTCATGTATAGTTTTGATGGGTCTAAAGACTTTAAGGTCATCTGCGTAAAGTAGGAATTTAGAATTATGAAAGCACGTGTCAATATCATTGATAACCATTATAAATAACAAAGGGCCTAATATCGAGCCTTGGGGTACCCCTGATGAAACAGTGATAGATTTGGAATGGAAACCATTAACTACCACTTTTTGCGTTCTATCTATACTAATATTATAAACCTGAAGAGTTTGTTTGTTTGTTTGTTTGTTTGAACGGGGTAAACTCTGGAACTACTGGTTGGAATTGAAAAACTCTTTTAGTGTTGGATAGTCCATTTATCGAGGAAGGCTTTAGGCTATATAACATAACGCTAAGTCCAATAGGAGCGGAGCATACATGAAAAATGTTGCAAAAACGGGAAAAGGTATTCCTTTTTTAGAGCTTCCGTTGCGTGCGCTGCGAAAACGGTTTAAGTTAGGAAAATATCATGTATGAAAGAATTGTTTCTCTTTAAATGTTCTAAAAAAAAGTCCGCGACAGCATTATATATCTTTTAAGATTGACTCACTGTAACCATTTTTTACTATTAAAATGTTAGATTAAAAAGAATGATATTTTGCGATGCTTATTCAACCCATATGATATTAATCTATATCTAAATAAATATGTTTGTTAGAACGGAAATTTAATATAGAATATTTGGGCCCTTTACTCTATAAAGTTTAAACAATTATCTTAGAAGATATCGCAATATCAAAATATCCGCGCGAGAAATAATTACGCGCGCGGCAGTCATTCGGTCCGGTGCGGTAGGTAAGTGGGGATTCTGGTCTCCGGGGGCTTCGGAGAAATTCAAATTCAAAATATTTACTGCACCATAATGTTTACAAGTACAATGGATTACTGTATATTTAACAGTAAGAGATACCTATAGTAATTGTGACTTTAATAATATAATCGAAGAAAATCTAAACTAATAGGTATTATAAGATTTTTTGTATGTTACGAGTACGATATAGCTCATTTTAATAAGTTGAATAGTCGATTTATCTAGAAAGGTTATAAGCTATATTATGTGTTGCAGACGAAGTTGCGTGGGTCAGCTAGTTTGTAATATAGGAAGAGAACTAACGGAACAAATCACCACGAATACCATTAAATGCTATTTTGCCTAGAAGTAATTTATGATCGACCTTGTCAAAGGCTTTACGGAAATCAGTATAAATAGAGTCTACCTGTATACGTGTGTCAAAATTATTGAATAAATAATCAGCATATTCAATCAAATTAGTAGTGGTAGATCTTTACTTGACAAACCCATGCTGTTGCTTAATAATCTGATCATGAATAATCGGATAAAGCTGATCATGGATCAGTCTCTCGAAAAGCTTTGACAAGATCGATAGAATGGAAATAGGACGGTAGTTCTCAATTTCCTGTTTTGGACCAGATTTATGTATAGGGGTAATATTGGTTCGTTTTCACACTTCTGGGAAAGTACCTTGGCTCAAACATTCATTATAAATAATACATAGTGGGAGACTTAGAGCGTCAGCGGTATTTTTAAAGAAGAGTGGCGGGATACCATCAGGCCCTGGACCTTTAGAACAATCCACGGATACCAAAGCACTGTGTACATCTTCAATATTAATCACAATATTTCTAACAAGACGACTATTCTTAGCATCGTCCAAGATCTGCTGCTGCACATTGTTGAGAGTGGAAGGCTCATAAACAGAATGGAAAAAGTTTAAAAAGAGATCGCAGATTTCCTCTGGACTATTAGACGACTGTCCCTGGTAATGCATAGTTGAAGGAATGGAAGCTGTCGATTTACGGTTAGATACAAGTCCAAAAATATTTGGTGTTAACTTTAATACTATCTTCAACTGACTTTATGTATTGGCAATAGCAAGTTGCAGATTCAGAATGAAATCTCGACCTATATAATGAAAATTGTTCATAATCTGATAGATTATGATACGTCTTCCATTTACACCACGCCTTAGTTTTATTTTTAAATATGTGAATTAATGAAGGTGAAAACCAGACCGGATACTTTGGAGACTTGACGGATGTTAAGGGGACATGGTCTCTAATAACTTTGAAAACAACTTCATAAAATATATTTACTGCATCTTCTGCAGACAGCCCATGTAATAAATCGACCCAGTCTACTTTGCCCAAATCGCCATTAATTTCTTTGTAATTAGCCTTATAGTAATTGTACCTCAGTGTAGATTTACGTGACATGCCTCGGTTACCCAAATTGAAAGAAGCCAATATACATAAGGGCGGGTGATAAGGGTCTGGGGTTAATAGTGTGTCAGTGGGTGTTATAACAGAACACTCATTGCTGCTGATCACCAAATCTAAAATCTTACCAGTCGAATTTTTTATGCGATTATACTGGTAGGCATTAAAAATGGACATAAAGATTCTCAAGTGTCTACAAATTGGAGAGTTGCTACTATTTAAATCTTGTATGGTAGAACCCCCAGCATCTAACCAGTCAATGTCGGGGAGATTGTAATCACCCAGCAAATAGACATTTTGCAACACTTCCACTCTCAGCAACCGCCTGCAAAAGCTCCAAATATGCCACGTAAACACTTTCGGGTGTTTTTGGTGGAATATATGCTGAACAGATGATATCATACTTTCCTCTCGTCGCGCTCGGAATACGCAGAATAACATGCTCAATGTATTGGTTTAGTAAGACAGTGGACTCAACTGTGGCGGAAGTCCCTTCAGTATCGCTAAAAGGGTGCCACCACCATCCTTCTTTTGAGTAGCCTTGCGATCCCGGTCACATCTATTTATGGAATACCTTTGATCAATAAACTCAGAGTCGAGTATTTCAGGGGTTAACTAAGTCTCAGTGAGTATTATGATATCGTAGCAGTTGGATAATATATTCATAAATAGAACATGCAATTTAGTGCGAAGCCCCCTACAATTTTGATAGTATATTATTAATTTATCAGCCATAATCGCAGGTGTATAATCGAAACAGCAATATTAAATTAGTCTGAGCCAGTATGTAAGTATCCCTTGTCAGATAGTGACAAATATATAATTTTGAAATGTACAACTTGAAGTCAAGTATCAATAAAATTATTAATAAAGATAAATTGTTAAAACTCTCTTTTAAATGGATTAGCAAATGTAGAAGCTGCACGTACAGCATAATATTTAAAAAGATAAGTTACGGATGGCATTAAAGAAATATATTGTAAAACAACTTTTATAAAAACATATGGTAAACAAGATATCTCCACGTTATGAACATTCAATATAAATGCAATAAAAAAGTACATAAGAATAAACAATACCTTATGGGGTACTTTAATCATCCCTAGTGATAGAATCAGTGGTTTGATTTTACCAAGATCTTGGTGTGACCGAATGGCGAACGACTTCGATTGTTCTTTTTCACGGACAGTATAGTACCATGCTTAACCCACACAAATTTGTAGTTATGCAATGTAGCGATATTCTTACATTCACGAAATAATTGCTTCCTTTTTAACGTGATATGTTCATGCATGTATATGTGAAATGATGTTCCTGAGATATCCAGTTGATCGGACGCCTTGCATAGACGAAAGGCACTGAGAAGATTGTCACGTAATATCCGTGAACCCAATTTCACGATAATGTTCTTCGGTTTGTTACTATTCTGGTGTGCATGCGGAACCCGATGTATCGAAATAATGTCCTTGATGTTAATATTAAAATTGATTTTAGAGCTTACTTTTTCCAATATCGACAGCAGGTTTTCATGGCGTCTTTCAGGCACATTACACAGCTCCAAGTTGCATTGCCTAGCATTTTGGTCCAAGTATCTGTGATCTTATTGTAATTTGTGATCGCTTCGATAACAAAATAATGTTAGTGCAAAATCATGTGTCGTCCATACATTATTTGAATGCTATTACAAAGGAGTCCTCTGTTGCGTTGAAAGGATTAATTGATCAACTTAAATTTTCCGTGCGTTGGAAGCGTTAGATGAGCCCATCAAGTATTGGGACACTTAATTAATATTCATGGTAACTCAGAAGCTCGATCGGTCAACTTATCGTGAGTGGGAGGAGCACAAAGGTCGTATAGACAAGGATAGCACAATAACATTTGCTGCACTCATTCAATTTATTCGCTTTCGCGCTGACTTGCTAAAGACTTGTTTTTTACTTGAAAATTGGTTTTTAAACACAGCGGACTCAAACGCGACCGATCGCGAGCGTTTGGCGCGATATGGGAAAAGGAGGTGAAGTACCAGGGTGGTGATATTTATAGTGGCCACAAACCTTAACCATTCTATACATAAGTGGGTTACAAGTTGAATGATACAACGCGGGTACTTCATCAAAATAAGGTAATTCTATGCTGTCCTTACTAATTATTAGTTGAATCTTTGCAGTGTGCCTTCGCGTTTCATGGTCTACTATTTCTCCTTCATCGTCCGCAAACGGAAAAATTATTCTAAGTATATCACATATGTATTTACGCGAATTTGCAGCTTTCGTATTTCGAATATCAAGAAGGTCCAAGTAGGCACGGTCGTCTCTCATATAGCATATTCGAGTACCACTTTCTTTGAAACAATTGACTCTATAACAATATTTGCCCGGCATAACCTTCGACAAGAATAGTAGTTTATTAGTGCTGTTTAAATCTTGAATTCTCAAACATATGTCTTTTTTAATAGTGTCTGCCATACGGCAGGATTTCAAGTTCAAATTGAGTGCAAATGGTTGATCCAAAGAGGAAAAACGAATCGGTAAACATCCGTCATTAGTAGAACAGTTAAACAGCCAGGTGTTATTTCCGGGTTTATAAGTAGCACTGGTATCATAAAACAATTCTGTGGGTTCCTGCAGTGTAACGTAAACCAGTTTGACACCCTGAAATAATGCACGATCTGATTATTTATTATTAAGTAATGTTGACGTAATCATTAAATAAAATAAGAAAAGAAACCCCATAGGAACCGAGATATTTGCAAGAAATGTGCAAAAAGTAGATATTCATGACTTTTGACCTCATCTTGAAAAATTGAAAACTCAGACGCTCCTATACGCCCACAGATTTCTATTCCCAGCCAGCAAATGATGATGATTCACCCTATGATCTAGCAACGTCACGCTTAGAAAATGAACTACTGAGACCAGCAATAATCGACTACTTTTGATGAACTCAGCTTACTGGGAGATACAGACCACCCAGATGAAAAAAATATCTACAATAAATACCAACGCACTGCCTGAACTCTCATTGCAAAGTTTGAGTCAAATGATTATAATACGTCTGAAGATATTTTAAACACCTTTACTACATGTTACCTGACAAAGTAACCACAACCCAAACTCCATAGTCGGTGGTCGTTCTTACCCGTGTACATGCACAGAATAAAAATCAGCTTTTATAAAATAACGTACCTACGTCTGGCCGTCGTCGTGGGCTCTTACTCTACATTTGAGTTGATAACGGCTCTAAAAGTGTTTGCATCCCTTACCAATTGGATCGGTGAAACATTGCGTACCTACCTTTAATTGACTATTTAGACGATATTTGATCGCCTATCAGAATATATAGGCATTCTCAGATCATAGGTTCAGTTAGTGGTACCATGGCAACAGTATATAGGTTGGCAGATCGATTTTCAAAAGTCTGAGCGTGAGCTTTTTTTTTTTTTTTTTTGGGGGGTGGGAAATCATCAAATAACCCCTCCCGCTCTTGGGCAGAGCGAAAGGGAGTGTCAGACTTCTACTGACTAAAAACCACCCATGTTCCTTCTTCGCCCTTCATGTCGAGGCCTCGGTATCCCTTGCGGACAACCCGCAGCCTCGACAGGCGTCGGCCCTTGCGGGCCCCTTCCATGTTGCTGACATCTCTTTGAGGCGCGCGTGGAACACGAACGCGCCGTCGACACGGCCTGTCGTCGTCATAAGACGGACGGACGGCGAGCTTACCCATCACTCACCGTCCACAGGCCCGCGTCTACGGTGGCCGGAAGCCATCACGTGGCCCCCGACGCCCGGAGCGCCTCCCGCGGCGGCTGGGACGAGAGGTTCTCTCCCTCTCACGTTCCGCCACCTCCTTCGCTAGCATCACTGCTTCGCAGAAGGAGGCGACGGCGTCCCATTCCTCCTCGCCCCGGACCATGGCTTGCACCAGGGCCGGACGCGAGAGGTCGCCGCCGCCGATCGCCGCTACGAGAACACGGCGGGGCTCCGCCCAAGCGGGACACACCTCCACGGTGTGCTCCACCGTGTCCTCCGGCCGATCCTCACAATGGTAACAACCGGGCGTTTCCTCCCGCCTGATTCGGTGCAGGTACCTCCCGAAACAACCGTGTCCGGTGAGTACCTGCGTCAGACGGAAGGTGAGGGCGCCGTGGCGCCTCTCCAGCCACTCCTCAAAGAGGGGACTTACCGCCACTATCGTGGCGTGCCCTGCACGGGGTTGCGACAGTCGCTGTTTCCATGCCGCCATGAGATCGCACCGGAGCACTATGGGAAAGCCCCATACAAGGCCGTCTCAAAACCGTTTCACGTGAAAGTCGTTGTTATGGAGTAAAACTAATTAATTAATTTAGTCTTATAAATAAGCTTTCTTTTCTATATTTTTTTAATTATTTTTAGCTAACCATAATGTATATAAAAAGGCACCAAAGCTAACTCATGTTCAATGATGTGATTTTGGCACAATACATTACTACAATTCAACGCCACATTACTCGAAAGTTTTTGATATAAATGTATAAGTATTATACATTTTTGAAATGCTTATAATCTCCTCATAACGTTTCTTAAATAATATTATGTATAATAAATAAATAAATTAAAATTAACCAATATAGTTTAAGATGGTATAATTTTCGGGTTACTTTTTTTTTAACGAGACTGTTACCCGTTGCCGCTGTTTGCCGATGTCGAGATATTTGTTGTATTACGATCTTTATACATTAGTTTACACAAGGAGAGAAAAAAAAGTTGCGCATACTTGCGCCTCTTCTGACACGGTGCCAAAACATATCGCGAGATATTTTTTTTATTTTTTCCAATATTTTTTTACTTCTCACATAATCATATGTTATCTATTAAGGTCAAATTGATAAAATGGTCATTACAGTGATGAGTATTATTATTTGTGATTTTGATATAGTTTTGACTACCTTATTTGATAAAATATGGTCACTTTATCTATTAGGGTCACATTAAAAACAGGTTGGTTAAGGGAAGAGTGCAAATATTAGTTTCTCATCTTTTTGCACATAATTAGCACTATTTCATTGGCCTATAAAAGAAAGGCGAACCCTGAAACATCCACAGTTGTTCGTCAGAAATTCAGTTGCCTTAAAAAAGCAGTTAATACCTATTTTCAAATATTCACAGAAGTTATCTAATTTGAAAATAATGGGTGAATTTGTTTGTAGTAAACGAGAGTGGTTCAATTTGTTGATAAATGGGAATAATATAGAAGACTACTTGCAAGAAAATTTCAATTTGTCACCAGAGGATATGGCTACTGTGGTCTCCTACATTCAACCAACTGTACGTAAATATTTATAATTGGTATTATATGCCTTCCTCCGTACATAAAATACTTATTCACGGAGAAAAAATCATTGAGCACTATGCTATTTTACCTATCGGACAATTGTCCGAAGACGCTCAAGAATCCCGCAACAAGGATTACAAAAAGTTTAGACTTCATCATTCTAGAAAGTGTTCAAGAGCGGCTACCAATACAGACGTGTTCCATACCTTATTGTACACTTCTGATCCATATATATCAAGTTTGAGAAATACCTCAGAAACAATATCGAAAGAACTTTTCGATGAAGCCAAGTCCCTTCTTGCTGTCAACGAAAATCTGTAGGAGCTTGTTGAATTTTGTACATTATTTTTTTCTCGTTAGACACTGTTTATACAATGATATTAAATTCTATTTTATGTAAGTAAATTACAAAAAAAAGTATTTTTTCTTATAAATGCATGTATTTTTTTAAGTTTTATTTTTTAAATAAATTAATAAACATAATTTTCAAAATTATTATTTTTTCTATTAAACCTTATACTTTCACGTATATGTGTGCAAAATTACAGATAATTTAGTTTTGAAATAACTGAGATACGGAGTTTTGAGACGAAACATACGCGATTTTCCCATAGTGCGGAGGTCTGTCCGCTGCGCAGCAATTAGCCGCGGCAACGGAGTGACCCCCCGGTGCAGCGCCTCCACGCGCCATTCATGCAGGCGCGCGAGGACTATTGCCTCCAGATCCCATGGCGGCAATCCGGCAAGGAGGTTCGCCGCCTCGCGGGAGATCGTGCGGTACCCACGGACTAGCCTCACGGCCATAACCTTTTGGGGCGCGTTCAGGTAATGGGCGGCCCGAGCGTGAGCTCCAAGAGAGTTTTGCCTGTTTAGGCATTCTTTGAGGTTCATGGCTCAATCAACCATAGCTCGTTAGCAGACCCCACGTGCGGATTTCTAACCTTTTGTAAGCGACTATGTTTGCGCTCCATAGGTGAGGGTGGGGAGAAAGCACATATCCATCAGCTTTCGTTTAAATGAAACAGGGAGTGGTCCCTTAATAACAAGTTTCATCGACACATCGGGTTCTTAAACCCACCATGTAGGCAATAAACATCGGTAATAAAAAAACAGCTGCTGTTTCCTACAAAAGTGCAATGCAATACCAGTACGTCATAATGTAAGGAACTGCAAGAAAAATCCTATGTTGGTGGAAGAATCAAAATGATGCACACGTGGTTACCGCTTGTCCGTCGGTGCGCTTAACCTGTGTTTAAAAAGAACTAAAGGAATAGATCCGATCCCTATTAAATGGATGACATACTACGTGCATATGTACATTCAGGACAAGATTGAATCGTCATCAGCCTATAGGTAATGTTCCCACTGCTGGGACGCAGGTGGAGCGGTAGCTAAAGCGGAGGCGCGGAGGAGAGTGAATGGACAGACTTTTAATCGAAATGGTGACAAAAAAGTTGGAAGTATTCTAATCGCCCAGTCTATTAGAAGATGCTTCAAAACATGAATGAGCTTGAAGTATAGAATAGTACATTCCTAAAATAATTATAATACCTTACAGCTTTCATAGTTAATTAGTTACCTTATGATCCGGAATATATGGTGTACTACCAACCTAGAAAATAACATAAAATGAAATGCCAGTAAACTTAAAATAATTATTTGGTCGTGTATTCGGCGTTGTTACTTACTGTTCTCGACAAGTAGTTTGATAATAATAATAGTGAAAAGTAATATATTATGATGATCATGATCGTGATTGTAGCCTAGTTAAATTCTGTATGTGATTTAACTACGCAAAACGTTAGTATTTACGAATAGACCTTATATAGTTATAGTGAGACGAGCCATCGCACAGTATCTCGCGTAGAACATGCTAGGTGGACAAACGTCCTTGTGAGATAATCGAATAGGGTATTATTACCTGATATTAACAACACCCCCCTGCCTTTAATTTAAAAAAATATTTTTCTAACATTCCACAGGGGTTCAAAATTAACTTATGACGTTTTCGACGGCATTTTATTGTAGCTGTTCTTAATTTTGTGAAAGTTTTCGTGATTAATCAAAATTATAACGATGTGTACTTTCCTTACTTAAAGGTTCGTGAATCAGTTATTTTGAAATTTCGTTCGATCCCCTTCTAACTTCGAAAATTTTTTGGTTTCAATGAACACTTTCAACGAAATTTTGTTTGATCGAGATATAGTCAGCAGTTTTTGACATATAATTGCACATTTTGAAATACTGAAAATATAGCTTTGTAATAATAATAATATAATATAATAAAACATCACAAACACTATAAAAAACAAAAGTTTAAAAGGGGCTTCCCTAATACGGAACCTTTCATGCGCGAGTCCGACTCAAACTTGGCCGGTTTTTTTATTTAATACTAGCTGTTCCCGGCATGCGTTGCAATGCCCTTTTTCTTATCGACTACCTGCCTACGTACCAACTACCTACCTACCTACTACCTTCTACCCTACCTCTTACCCTATCTACCTACTACGTCCTACCCTACCTCCTACCCTACCTACCTACTATCTGCTTACGTACCAACTACCCTATCTACCCCCTACCTGACCTACCTACTGAACTTTCGAGACATAGACAATAGCTCAAAGAGTATATAACCACTACGTATGAATAGCTTTTCAAGAAAAATCATAGACAACCTATAAAAAGACATTTACACTTTTGTTAACTTGTAGAATAAAACTTAGGTATTATTTTCGGAAATTAAATAAATAAAAAATAATTTACACAAATTAATGTCTAAAACAAACAAATATAACAGTACCTGAACTTTCGAGACATTTTACAAAAAATAAATTTCTGAACGCACACATGAATAGTTGTTACAGTAGGTATCTGACAGGATTGGACAACAAATGTTTGACATGTAATAAACAAATCAGCATTTATTGAAATGATTAAGTATTTATTACACATATCGAGTTTTCATTGTTTTTAAGATGTATTATGCTATTCGGGGCGGAGACAAATCCAACGAATCAATAACCATGAAAATTGGTTCAGCAGATCTCGAGTTATAAGTGTTGTAACAAACCCGTCTTTGTTTTATATATATAGATTAGGCTGTTTGCGGTTTCATACCTTTGCTCCGTAAAAAAGGCCAATTAAATCAAATTAATATAACATAACATCACGCCTGAAATCCCCGAAGGGTTAGGTGTACCTAATAGTACAAACATTGCACCAGATATGTTAACGTCCCATGTATTAAGGGAGGAGCCTATTAACATAAACTGGGCATAAATCAGACTCCGTGGCTGCTACTGAAAAATTCTTGATGAAAAAACCCAATAAATATTTGCCCAACTTGGGAATCGAACACAGAACCTTATGCTCAATACTCACAGTTTGTGTTATTTGTGAAAAAGTGTCTAACTTAAGTTTTAAAAAAAATCTGAAGATGCTACGCCGCCAGTTATTGTGATTGAGGCACAAATAACTCCCGTCGGGGCAGCGGGTCCTATCGGGGCTGCGGGTCCCGTCGGGGCTGCGGGTTGTTCGAAAGAGATACCGCGGCCTCGACACAAAGCCCAGGGCTAAGAAGGAACATGGGTGGTTTTGAGCGTATAGTCCATTTTCGACCCCTTAACATAGTCCACTTTCGTCCCCCAGGGGGTGAGTTTGAATTTTCATACAAAGGACAGGCATACCTCGGCCACTTTCGGCCCCTAGTTCGATAAATACCTAAAATTAATATTTTGGTACAGTAAGGTACAGCAGACTAACAACAAAATTCAAGAATTGATATAAAATCAAATATTTACTTATTTGGGTTTGGTAAACCAGCAAGAAAGAAAATACATACAATCATGATAAGTACTAGGTTAGCATAATTTCAAGGTGATATTTCAATCATAGTTTCTAGTATTCCTAACTCACCCGTACCACCCAACCTTAACCTATGGTAGCCTAGTACTTTTGCCGGGTTATATTAACACACAGGACTATTAAGTTTCAGTAGAAGTCTGACACTCCCTACCGTTATACCCAAAGCGGAAAGAGTCCCTTGATGATATCACACCCTCAAAAAAAAGGAAGAAAGGCCCAAAGACCTTGCGACAGCCTGTTGCCATCTAAATCCAAGCTAAAATATAAAACACTTTTTAACAAAAAATCAAACCGACTTCCAACGAAAAATAAAACACAAAAAGTGAAAAATAAACTTAAAAAAAAAACTCGTTGGGGAAACCTGCCTTTCACTTATTCCAGAGAATCAGAAAAAATCAGCTTCGAAAGTCGGTGACTTTTGTTTGATTTCGTTTTTCCTTTGCCACCGACTTCAATAGCTGTTTTTTTTTCTTAAGCTTATTTTTCACTTTTTTGTGTTTTTTTTTCTAGTCGACTTTCTTTTTTGTCGACTTTCGTTTTTATTTTTCGCTTTTTAATGTGCTTAACCCTTTACTGCGTACCGACGTGATGTTATGTTATGAACAGGTGTAAACAATAGACATACATGGGATTTAAGCAATCCCAATCCATTTGCTATCATTTATTGAGGAGTTCCGTTGCCTATCTCCGCAGTCCTTCATCAGATCTTCACCAAATTGAAATGGAGCCAGTCTAAGAAATTACTCTACCAAAAACTACCCAAATCACTTCAAGAGAGAGAGATATTTGAAGAGTTCTCTCTATTTCTCCAAGATCCCATCATCAGATCCTGACTTGATGATTAAGGAGTACTTGAAAAGTATGTACCCTTTCGATCAAAATTTAAAAAAAATCCAATTCTGTCCAGCCATCTTCGAGTAATCGGGGAATATAAAAAAAAAATCCGACGAATTGATATCCTCCTCCTTTTTGCAATTGTTTAAAAATAGCAACATTACAAAAAAAAACGGTAGACAAGCAACAAAATACGTCACATGAACTGTCCATAGGCCAAATACGGTCTGAAGTAGATTACACTATACATTCCATAGTAAAAATCACGGTGCTGTAAAGTCACGGTACTTATACTGATACTGTTAGTTAGGTAGCCTGGGAAGGTAGCGAGTCGTAGGTGTAGGAAAACCAAATAATAGAGCGTTGCAACGCATGCCGGGTACAGCCAGTTAGTTCGTATAAAAATATAAAATATCGTAGCGAAACTTTACAACATAAAAAGTAAAACAGACTTTTGTCCACCGTGCTTGTTCTAGACGAAATACTGTGTATTAGTTAACTGCGCTCCGGTCTATTGCAATTTAATGAAAAATCAAATTAGAAATTAGTCTCACTTAAGTGTCGTCGAAAAATAATACGTTAAGCGGTGTTAAGGACTTTATTACTTGAGCCGTAAGGTCTTTATTTTAGTTTTAGAACACCGGCGAGGAAATGGTTGATGAAATTAATAAGCGTCTACGTATGTCACCACATAACATGATATCTAATACGTAGATACCGACGAAATAATTTACTTAGTAATACACGCTACGGGTTGTTCGAAAGAGATACCAGGGCCTTGACACAAAGGGCTAAGAAGAAACATGGGTGGTTTTTAGTCAGTAGAAGTCTGACACTCTACCGCTCTGCCCAGAGCAGGAGGAGTCATTTAATGATTACCCACACTACAAAAAAAAAGCCCTATAATACACTAGATCGCAAAAATTCCATGTCATTAATAAAATCCGTGATATCACAATAACTGGGAACAAATACAGACTCTGGCTGCTACTGAGAAATGTCTAATGGAAAAATCCAATAACACTTTGCCCAACTTAAGAATTGATCCCGGGACTACTCATCAGTCATACAGGGTGTAAATCAACCCATCACACACCCGTTATAGTCCGGGAGGTAGCGTTGCAAATGAAAAAGTCATAGTAAGCCGGCTGATATTTTCATTGATGGTTGATCTTATATGACCAATAAGAGAACCAACCGTCAGCTGCTCAAGTAGCGGTGGGTGCGGGTGTGGGTGGTTGCGGAAGTGGTAAGAAAAAAAAAATTAAGTCATAGTACGCCGGCTGAAACTTTTTTCATAAATGTTTTACATTATACTGAGCTGAAAAAAAATCTTCAGCTGCATGATGGAGGGGGGATTATGCGTCAGCCGCTCGCAAAAATATTGGAACATTGCTACAACGCTGTCTCCTTTTAAACACGTATTTCGAGATAGATTTTGGAGCTGCCGACTGGAAAAATAATTATATGGCTAGCTATATAGGCGAAAAAACGATCTATATTAACTACGAGTCCTGTTATAAATATGGATCACAAAGTAATGAAGTTTTAAGAACCGTTGATCATGATTTATCTTGTCCAGCTCACGAAGAAGCTGATACAAAAATTGTATTCCACGCTTGTGAAGTTGTAAGGTAGATTTCGATGCTCACGTTACCATAAGATGCTCAGATACGGATATTTTTATCATAATGCTCGGCAATATGAATGCAATTCAAAACGATTTGAAAATTACCATGCACATTGGTTCCGGAAATTCCCAAAGATTCGTAAATATTACGAAATTATACGAAAAATTGCTATCCAATTTGTGCTCTGCATTGCCAGGGTTTCACGCTCTCACAGACTGCGATGACTACGAAGGGCTTATTTTTCCCTTTGTAAAATGCAGGATTGAAAAATCCTGCATTTTACAAAGGGAAAAATAAGCCCTTACAATTTTTGCGAAAATCTCATGCATATATGCAAGCATTGGTGGATATTACAAATATCCCGAATTGTACAATGGACGACGTCTTCGCAACGATTGAAGAATTTGTTTGTCGTATGTACGGATTCAAAGGGATAAACGACGTCAACGCTACACGAGTTGCCACATTTATTAAAAACTATGAAACTAATGATAAGAACGATATGCTGAAGTGGAAAAACCGTATCGATGGAGCTATCTTCCCATCATGCAAATCGGAGCTACGCCTTCGCATTTACTGCGAACGTCGTACATCGCGCACCTTTGGAGCCATGCTCACTTGAAAGAGCCTTCTCAATTATCTCCCATTGACTGGGGATGGGAAGAAAGAGAAGAAAAATATATCTTCAAATGGTTCGAGAGAGATCAAGTACCCCCATCAGTCGGCGGTATAACGGATAGCAGCGAAAATATTGCTGGTATGGAATTTTTGTTGGTGACACTTTCTTTGAGCGTATATATTCTGGTATCCGAATTTTAATGATTAACATGTTCAATTACAGATAATGAAGAGGATCGAGATCTTCAGGAACCCGAAGAAGATGAAGAGAAGAACTTGACAGACGAAAGTTCTGATGACGATTCATCTGGGGACGATGACGATAGCGATAATACCATCGATTACGAATAATTCTCTATCTTTCTATATCTTTTTTTAAATTCCTTTTAGATTAGTTTATGATATTTCCTTTTCACTCCAATATATTTTGTATTATGCATTTATTTCATCTATGTAAGTCAAAACAAGAAAATAAAAGCAAAATATTTTCGTATCGTACGAAAATATTTTGCTTTTATTTTCTTGTTTAGACCTAGTTCAGTAGGCAGTGCCTACCTGCAAATCTGCAATGCACTTGCACACACCTGTCCTAGATAGAAAACTCTGTACTATGTTCACCATTCAAATTAGCTATAAGTAGACATTTTGCATACATTTGGACATTTTGTTTTTTACCTGGCTGGGTCAAGCTGTAAGCCCCTTAAACCCTCCTTGGTTATGGGTTTGACCTGCAGGGCAATTGCGTATCTTTTTAAATGTCAGTGGCTATCATAGTGTCCATCGCTTAACGTGACGGCCGTAATTACCAATTAAGGTTTTTTAACTAAGCAAAACTTTAAATTTTCTACAATAATTAGCCCTAACTTCGCAACAAGAGCTTTCCATATAAGTATTTTGAAGGGACAGATTGTTTAAAAGCGCTTCAAGGTAACTAGTTAGTTGTATGTACCTACTTGAATGTTTCATACGTATTATTTTAAGTTTGGCTGAATCCTTCAACTTATGAGACTGACTGATTTAATAAAGTACCTATTTTATTTTGTTATATTCTTGGTTTCGAAACTGCACATTTAGGGCTTTAGATGCAAGCATTTCGGCTTTAGGAAGATCGAGTTCCTTCTATGAAAAGCCGTAATTACATTATTTGCAATTACGCCCTTTCAGATAAGTACTTCACAATTTATTCATTAATCGTCGTCGCCATTGTGATGTTTGAACGGAAGGAACGACATAATAAAAAACAGTCACTCGTTAGCTCGTATATTGCGGACTGCCGGCAGCGGCCGGCGCCTGACCTACCTAAATTACATTCTCATCTGGCGAGGTCATCTGGGTTTGTTCCATCATGGAAGGCTTCATACATATACCCCTCACAATACTTAGGTGTTGTTGTTTCTCTCTGTTTACATTCTATCTTCGTCATGGGTACTACATTCAAAAATGTATGTTTCACGCCGTCCCTACCCATTACTATACGAAACAATGCATGATTGACCCTTCGCGTTTCATGTTCTACTATTTCTCCTTCATTGTTCGCAAACGGAAAAAATATTTTAGGTGTATCACATATGTATTCACGCGAATTTGTAGCTTTCGTATTTCGAATATCAAGAAGGTCCAAGTAGGCACGGTCGTCTCTCATATAGCATATTCGAGTACCACTTTCTTTAAAACAATTGACTCTATAACAATATTTGCCCGGCATAACCTTCGACAAGAATAGTAGTTTATCAATGCTGTTTAAATCTTGAATTCTCAAACTATGACATACAAATATGTCTTTTTTAATAGTGTCTGCTATACGGCAGGATTTTAAGTAAAAATTGGGTGCAAATTGTTGATCCAAAGAGGAAAAACGAATCGGTAAACATCCGTCATTAGTAGAACAGTTAAACAGCCAGGTGTTATTTCCAGGTTTATAAGTAGGACTGGTATCATAAAACAATTCTGTGGGTTCTTGCAGTGCACCGTAAACCAGTTTGACGTCCTGAAATAATGCGTGATCTGATTAATTATTATTAAGTAATGTTGACGTAATCTATACTATCTATACTAATATTATAAAGCTGAAGAGTTTGTTTGTTTGTTTGAACGCGGTAAACTCAGGGACTACTGGTTGGAATAAAAAAAATCTTTTTGTGTTGGATAGTCCATTTATCGAGGAAGGCTTTAGGCTATATAACATCAAGCTAAGACCAATAGGAGCGGAGCATAAATGAAACATGTTGCAAAAACGGGAAAAGATATTCCTTTTTGAGAGGTTCCGTTGCGTGCGCTGCGAAAACGGTTTAAGTTACGCAAATATCATGTATCAAAAAATGGTTCCTCTTTAAATGTTCTAAAAAAAAGTCCGCGACAGCATAATTATGTCTATCTTTTAAGATTGACTTACTGTAACCATTTTTTACTATTAAAATGTTAGATTAAAAAGAAAGATATTTTGCGACGCTTATTTAACCCATATGATATTAATCTATATCTAAATAAGTATGTTTGTTAGCACGGAAATTTAATATAGAATATTTGTGCCCTTTATTCTATACAGTTTCAACAATTATCTTAGAAGATAAACCGTTGAAGAGTTCCTTCCATAATCAGCTCACCTAGATATCCTGAAAGAATACAAGTATATACAGGGTGGTGCCGACAATACGACAGTAAATGAAACAACTGGTAGTACTAGTTCATAGAAACATTATTAAACTGTCAAATAAATCTTAACACAAAATATTTTTTTTGAAAAAAGCTCAGTAAAACTAAGTAGCATAAAACTGTAAACGAAATACATTACAATTTGCAAACAAATATTGGTTTACTAACCTTAGGAATAATTTGCACCGATTAACGTGTGGAAATAAAATGTAACAAACGAATTTGGCAAAGACATTTAGGTAGGTTATTGTCGTATCGTCGGCACCACGACGGTGTTAGGATTTATTTGATAGTTTAAAAATGTTCCCATGAACTAGAACTACCTGTGGTTTCATTAATTGACGTATTGTGGGCACCACCCTGTATCCGTCCACATAATATTTTATTTAAAAATTATCCTCCAACTCCTAACCGTTAAGGAGTTATACCTTCCAGCATCAGCTCATCAACACGTGGTGATGATTGCCAGATGCGAATACTTAAATAACTTTACAAAAAATACGAAACACGCAATACGTGCCTATAAAATTTGAAGGTTGCCCTCGATTTCCCTGAGATTCCATCATAAGATATTGACTTGGTGTCGATGGAACCACCTGTAGAGTATATTCTTTTGAACAAAAAAGAATTTTGCAAATCGGTTTATAAATGACGGAGTTATGACGTTTCTTCCCAACGTAGTCTCGATTCCTGCCCGTATTAACCCGATAATAGTCGGCTTACCGAGTACCCTACAAAACCGTGCCACGAGCCGTGAAAGTCACGTGGTCTTCTTCATACGAATTTAGTTCTGAATGCTGACACCCAAGCATCATTATTTGGCGCTGGCTGTTGCTTTATTTGAAGACATGAAAAAACTTTCGGGAAAAGGGGCCCTTAAATTTAAAATAATTATTTGGTCGTAGAATCGGCGTTGTTACTTACTGTTGTAGTAGTAGATAAAAATAATAGTGAAAAGTAATATATTAAGATGATCATGGTCGTGATTGTAGTCTAGTTATATTCTGTATGTGATATAACTACGCAAAACGTTAGTATTTACGAATAGACCTTATATAGTAATAGTGAGACGAGTCATCGCACAGTATCTCGCGTAGAACATGCTAGGTGGACAAACGTCATTGTGAGATTATCGAAGAGTGTATTATTACATGATATTAACCACACCCCCTACCTTTGATTCCAAAAAATATTTTTCTATCATTCCACAGGGTGTCAAAGTTACCTTATGACATGTTCGACAGCATTATATTGTAGCTGTTCTTAATTTTGTGAAAGTTTTCGTGATTAATCTAAATTAATAACGATGTGCACTTTATTTATTTAAAGGTTCGTGAATCAGATATTTTTAAAATTTTCTTCGATCTACTAAACATTTTTTGATCTCAATGAACACGTTCAATAAATGTTGGTTTAAACGAGTTATAATCAGCAGTTTTTGAGTTATAATAGCACATGTTAAAATACTGAAAATATAACTTTGTCATTTATACAAACACTATATGGGCTTCCCTACTACGGAACCTTCATTGCGCGAGTCCTACTCGAACTTGGCCGGTTTTTTTTAATTTTACTATTAGGCTGTTTGCAGTTTCATACCTTTGCTCCTTAAAAAGGCAAAATAAATCAAATTAATATAACATAACACCACACTTGAAATCCCCGAAGGGTAAGGTGTACCTAATAGTAGGTACTCCCAAATTTCGCCAGATATGTTTTTGGGGGTATGAGGAACAGGGTGTAAAGTTCCTCATCCCCCATAGAAAAGGGAGGATCCTCCGACCAGACGAGTGTTGTGTCTGGTGGGCTAACTGCCCGACATATGTAAGTCGGGATTTTCTATATAGGGTAATGTCGCGGATAATGTTGATCGCGCGATGTAGGAATTGCCAATTTAGTTCGCATGTGTTGCGATAGATGTCGCTGTCGCCACATCACTCCCCTCCGAGACCGAAGGTCGATAGCAGGCTGAGTCTTGATGCTTGCCAGGCCAGTGGAAGGTTCCAGTGAGTCGGAACCGGATGCCGCGTAGTTCTCGGTGAGTCGAAACTGTCTTGCGGTGATGCCCCAGTGAGTCGGGGTGATGCTGCATTATGCTCCAGTGAGTCGGAGTGATGCTGTGCTGGGTAGTGGCTGGCTGCTGCGTCGACCAGGAGAGAAGTGCGTCTCTGCTTGCTGACCGGCCGAAGTGCAGTGTGCTGTGCCAAGGTCGCTGATGTGGCTGAGGGTGATGACCAGGTATGCTCTTCCGGTGCATGCTGGTGGTCAGGATACCCTTTGAAGCCATGGTTGCTGGCTGACGGTATGACTCGCTGCTCGAAGGCTTGAGGAAGTGATGATGACGTAGCTGCACGAAGGCTGCGCTGACGATCACGTCAGGGTCACCAGTTTGGGGGTATGAGGAACAGGGTGTAAAGTTCCTCATCTCCCATAGAAAAGGGAGGATCCTCCGACCAGACGGGTGTTGTGTCTGGTGGGCTAACTGCCCGACATATGTAAGTCGGGATTTTCTATATAGGCTAATGTCGCGGATAATGTTGATAGCGCGATGTAGGAATTGCCAATTTAGTTCGCATGTGTTGCGATAGATGTCGCTGTCGCCACATGTTAAAAGCTCTTAGCAATCAAAATGTAGAATCCACCTATATACGTCTCTTACAAATTATTCATACCAGCAGTACAGGCGCTATAAAGCTAGAACGGATTGGTCCACAATTCAGAATCCTAAAGGAAGTCAAACAGGGCGACCCGCTATCTCCACAGCTATTCACCAGTACCCTAGAAGAAGTCTTTAGAACGTTAGCGAACGCATGGGAAGAGAGAGGTATCTGTCTCGGCGAGGCGAAGTTGACAAATCTACGCTTAGCTGATGACATTGTGCTTTTTTCTTCAACAGTTGCGAAACTGGAAAAAATGCTTCAAGAACTGAGCGAAGCAAGCCTTGAGGTTGGACTGAAGGTGAAAATGTCAAAGACTAAGCTAATGACCAACAGCTCACTTGTCAACGTGCACTTAAATGGGGATAAAATACACTATGTCCAAGAAAACATTTACCTGGGCCAAGTAGACGCCTTCCAGGCGAGACAAGATAAAGAAGTGGCAAGACGCACAGAAAACACTTTGAAGAGCTACTGGTCCATGAAAGAACTATTCAAGGGCGATTTACTCATCCCCTTAAAACGCAAGCTAATGGAGATGTGCATTCTGACTGATTCTAAGAGTCCAAATTCAAGGTTTGCCATCGAGGGATGGAGCGCAGCATTCTGAATATAAAATTGACTGACCGCATAAAAAACACCACACTGCGCGCCAGAACGCAAATTGCCGACGTAACTTGTAAAGCTGCGAGACTGAAATGGGAATGGGCAGGCCATGTCACCCATCCCCGGGATGCCATCGCGGCTGTGGGCCCGAATATCGCAAGATTGGAGCCCTGACACAGCTAGACGGGTCGCGGTAAACCGAGGAGAAGATGGCGGGACGACTTGGATGGCTTTCTCACCAACTGCCGAGAAAAAACATACCATCGTAAGAAGTGTAAATATGTGGTGGAATTATGTGAGGGCAGAAAGCCTTTGCTCAGGAGTGGGACAATACATAAAATAAAAAAAAATAATTACGTTCCATAGGGGAGGAGTCTATTGCACAAATCCAGACTCCGTGGCTGCTACTGAGAAATTCCTGATGGAAAAACCCAACAACAATTTGCCCGACTTGGGAATCGAACACAGAACTTTATGGTTAACACTCACAATTTGTGTTATTTGCGAAAAAGAGTCAGACTTATGTTTTAAAAAAAATCTTAAGATGCTACGCCACCAGTTGAATCACAAAAAGCTCCCGTCGGGACTGCGGATTGTTCGAAAGAGATACCGCGGCCTCGATACAAAGGACTAAGAAGGAACATGGGTGGTTTTAAGTCAGTAGAAGTCTGACACTCCCTACCGCTCTACGCAGAGCGGGAGAAGTCACTTCATGATATCCCACACTCCAAAAAAAAAAGGCACATATACCTTGCGATAGCCTGTTGCCATCCAGTCCAATCCAAGCTAAAATATAAAAAAAACTGTTTAAAAAAAAATAAAATCGACTTCAACAAAAAATAAAACACAAAAAAGTGAAAAGTAAAATAGGAAGGCAAGGGGAGGCCTTTGCTCAGCAGTGGGACACAATGCAGGCTAGTAAAAAACAAAAAGTTCCCCTATTACTCGAAGATGCCTGGACAGAATTTTATTGGATTTTTTAAAATTTGTTTGAAAGGGTATACGGGTAAGGGTGTAGGCATAGAGGTGGGTGGTCCAATGATCATCAAATCAGGATCTGATGATGGGATCCTGAAGAAATACTGACAACTCTTATTTTTTTGTCGGCGGCACTCTTAAACCGATTTGTATAGTTTTTGGAGGAGTACTTTTTCGGAGTGGCCCTATTTCAATTCGGGGAAGATCTGATGAAGAACTGCGGAGATAGGCAACAGAACTCGTCAATAAATGATAGCAAATGGATAGGGATTGCTGAAATCTCATGTCTGTCGATTGTTTATACCAGTTCAAAACATAACATCACGTACGCTGTAGAGGGCAATGAACCATTATAAAGTGAAAAATAAACTTTAGAAAAAAAAACAGCTTTTGAAGTCGGTGGCAAAACAACGAAATCAAACAAAAGTCACCGACTTCAGAAGCTGATTTTTCTTCTGAAGTTTATTTTTCACATTTTGGTGTTTTGGAAGTCGGTTGTTTTTTTGTAAAAAAGTTTTTTTGTCTACCGTGCTTGTTCTAGACGAAACACTGTGTATTAGTTAACTGCGCTCCGGTCTATTGCACTTTAATAGAAAATCTAATTGGAAATTAGTTACACTTGAGTGTCGCCGAAAAATATTACGTTAAGTGGTGTTAAGAACTTTATTACTTGAGCGGTAAGGACTTTATTTTAGTTTTAGAACACCGCCGAGAAAATAGTTGATGAAATTAATAAGCGTCTACGTACGTCACCGTGATAGATACCGACGAAATAATTTACTTAGTTTTATTAAATCAATCTTATGGCCTATAACACACGCTGCGGGTTGTTCGAAAGAGATACCGGGCTAAGAAAGAACATGAGTGGTTTTTAGTCAGTAGAAGTCTGACACTCCCTACCGCTCTGCCCAGAGCAGGAGGAGTCATTAAATGATTTCCCACACTCCAAAAAAAAAGCCATAAATAAACTAGATCGCAAAAATTCCGGATTTCTAATAAAATCCGTGATATCTTCATTTATATACCTAGATCGCTAGAATAAATAATATGTAGTAAGCAGGTTACTAATGCTCGTACAACACAAAAAAAAGTCGACATCGAGGAAGAAGCTCCCTGGTGTATGCTGGTAACTGACGACATTGTGCTAGTTGCAAAAAGGTTCAGATTGGAGATGTGGTGGCAAACCTTGTTGGCCTCAAATTAAGTAGAGCTAATAAGGCATACTTCTTCCCGCTTGAAGATTAAAAGTCTCAAGCTCCCGCAGGTAAGTCTATCCTTGGCATAGTTTTGTGTGTACTCCAGGCGCCCGAATTTTCACTTTTACTTATTTTTATTTGGAGCACACCACACAGTTTTAATTTCATTCATCTCCTCTCTCACATCTCTTTTTTTATTATTACAATTGGCTTTTTTAGTATCTTTTGTGATTTCGGAGGTCTCCCCAGTTTTCATGTCATCATTCATCATCATTTCAGCCATAAGACGTCCACTGCTGGACATAGGCCTCCCCCAGAAGGGGGGATTTGCCATAATCGCCACGCTTGGCAGGTGGGTTGGCGATCGCAGTATTGTTGTTAAGAAGGCACAGAGAACGCTGCTGCTCATTCTCTGGTAAGTCCCTTAGTCGCCTCTTACGAAACCCACGGGAAGATATGGGATGGTGCTATTCTTTATGTCCGACACCACACGGTTTTCATGTGTCTAGCCTTTTTCCAACTATGTTGGTTGGGGTTGACTTCCAGTCTAACCGGGTGCCGCTGAATACCAATATTTTACATGGAACGATCGCCTATCTGATTTACACAACTCAATCGTTGCAAGACTGGTTGTCAGAGTTACGGGGCACTGACTACCTGTTACGACTGTCAGAGATCAAATAAAAGTGACAGCCGGAACCAACGGCGGCCGAAGCTTGAAGGAAACTCTATATGTAATGCGTGGTCTCACCCATTCACAGGTTAAGCCGCGCCTGCCTAGGTAACCTGAAGATTAATCTGAGTGGCTGTTATTATCTGGCCATGAGCCGCTTCGACGGCGACTCCCTACTATATATTTTTGGATGCTGTGTGTCTATCGCACTATATTGTACCCTATGTGTGTATCATATTGCTTACATTTTAAGGATAAACGGTGTAATAATTGTAGATAGACAAAAAAATCGATAGGTAGGTAGGTAACATATGCCGATCGAATCCGATTTTGGTACCTCAGGTCGTTTCTTAACGGAGATGGCAAATTAAAGTGGCACGAAATGCAGCGGATCAACTCAGATAGATAAAATAGTGCAGGTCACTGGAACATCTTGGGACCCATGGATACCCTTCAAGTTAAACGAGGATACTAAGCAAGTCCGTGCTATATGGATCGGAATGCTGGGCTGTGCAGAAGATGGATGAAAAAAGATAACATGTGTGTGGTATGACACAAATGGATAGAGAAACGAATGAGCATATTAGAGGAAGTTTGAAAGTGGCCTCTGTTACAGGAAAATTGAAAGGGTGGAGGTGACACGAATCGGATGTGACATAAAGAGTGATCAATATAAATGTTGATGAATGGAGAGGAAGACCAAAAAAGAGTGGATTGTGGGATGAAGGAAGGAAAAAGGAGTACTTAAACGGTAGTGTGATGATTGAAAGAGGAGAATGGAAGAACAAACCTTGCGCCCGCCCCGAAATAAATACAATATAGAACAAGGGTAGGAAGATCATGATCACGTTTTTCTAAAAAGAAACACAAAGCTTGCACTCGTTTCCTTCACATTCTACTCATTGTTTGTGGTTTATATAACCGGCCACTAATAAATTCCTGGATTGTTGTAAATTTTAGGGTACCGGCCTTAAATGGAAAATAGATTTTTACCAGGTAATTTTATTCCGCTTTTGTTTTGGGTTCAGATAATTATGGACTAGTTTTTATCAGTTTACTCGTTTTTAGGGTTCCGTAGTTAATATGGAACCCTTATAGTTTCGCCATGTCCACCTGTCTGCCTGTCTGTCTCTCCGTCCGCACTGTATCTCAAAGAAATATTAGAAACCTGTAATTTGGCATGAATATACAAATGAGTTACGCCGACAAAGTGCTAAAGTAAAATATCGTTTTTTTTTTGGGTATTCATTAGTAATAGAGTAAATACTGTTTTCGTGACATCGAAAGGCTTAAATTTCGAAGTTCAGAGTATCTAATGACCTAAAGTTCCACAATTATTTACATGTTGTGCTACAAAAGTTATAGACAGAAACAAATCGCTGCAAAACTTTATTTTTATCGGATAATAAGACAGTGGTGAAAACATTACTGCGAGCAACTCGGTACAAACAGACAAGTAGCTCGCTTCGCTCGCTCGAGTCGCGAACCTAACGTAAGATAAGATACCTTACGTGTGTAAGATTATATAATCTTACACACAATCCTTACTTGACTTGACTTTTGAGATGATTGGAAATTGAGAAGTATGAGAGAAGAAGTCATGCTGTGCTGTCCCCATATAAATTGGAATGAGAGCAGGAGAAAAGTGATGTTCTTGTGGTCCTACAAAAGCATGTTAATTGAGCAGTTGGTCCTGGCTACCATTTGTCGTTCTTTGAAAGTCGTGACATTCAGTTTTACCAAAAAATGTAATGTTGAATGAAATAGGGTTGCGAGGTAAGATTGGCAGTCACTACTTTTTAATGCGGTTTTGGGGGGTATGAGAAACAGGGTGTAAAGTTCCTTATCACCATGCAGTGATGCAGTGTCTGGTGGGCTAACTGCCCGACATATGTAAGTCAGGGTTGTCTATATGAGCTAATGTCGCGGATAACTTTGATAGTGCGATGTAGGATATCTTAATTAGTTTTCAAGTGTTGCGATAGATGTCGGTGTCGCCACATCACTCCCCTCCGAGACCGGAGGTCGATGGTAGACTGAGTCTTGATGCTTGCCGGGCCAGTGAAAGGAATGCCGCATAGTTCACGGTGAGTCGGAACTGTCTGCGGTGATGCCCCAGTGAGTCGGGTTGATGCTGCATATGCTCCAGTAAGTCGGAGTGGTGCAGTGCTGCGTAGTGGCTGGCTGCTGCGTCGACCAAGAGAGAAGTGCGTCTCTGTTTGCTGACCGGCCGAAGTGCAGTGTGTTGTGCCAAGGTCGCTGATGAGGCTGAGGGTGATGACCAGGTATATTTGTCAATTAGTTTTCATGTGTTGCGATAGATGTCGCTGCCGCCACTGTCGTTTCTTGTTAGACTGCTGACCCCAACATAATTGGCTAGAAAGATGATGATTGTCTGACAGTAATTACTTCAGAACAGCGATATTTTTACAAACTGTGCAAGTATTGGAGTACTGAACCTAAATTGAGCGATCCCGACTTGATCTTGGCTTGTTTTTTATTTTATTTCTACCCTCGCTCACGCTTTGCGCACATGCACAATAGTTTGTTGGTTACAAAGACTCGTAATGAATTGAATCATTACGTATGCAGGATTTTTCGGAAGTGGCCTGTGGTGTCCTTTCTAGCATTAAGATTTTCGTTATCGTATGTCAGTGAAATTATTGGTGTCGCACTAAAATATTGTATTTGAATATTTATAAATATCCAAAATACAAGAAAGGAACTATCCAAAATCAGCAAAGAAATTAAAGAAAACATGAGGAAGGATAGAAAACAAGGGAGGATGAAATCGATAGAAAACTGCATAAGTATGTAGATTTCCATCGATTAACGGGAGGAACCAAAAAAGCACTTAAGGAGCTGACCAAACAAAAAACTGGATTGTTAAAATGAAGGATTATTATACATAATATCAAAGAAACACTACACATGTAACAGTACGCAAGATGAAATAGATCTAGTGGAAACGTCAAAATATTTCAAGTATCCTCCAAACCGAAGTCAAAAAAGCTATTGAGACCCAAAAAGAAGAATAAGCAACCGGACCCGATGACAAAAGAAACGAAATTCTAAGACATAGCAAGGAAATCCTGATACCAGTCTTCACAGATATCTTCAGTGACATAATAATCACCGAAACCATTCCCCAACAATGGATTGAGTCCAACATCATCCTATTGAATTGGAAAGGGGACAGTCTTGCATTAGTTGCGTTTCGATGCGGACGTATTGCTGACGCGTACTAATTATCGCCATTACGGCGGCGCAAGCCGTTGCTCGTATTTTTATCACCATGGATCAACAACTTCTGGCGAATGAGTTACTGGCGTTCCTGCAGCAGAAGTTGGGTGTGATGGATGAAGTATCCGCAGTCCAAATTTGCGCAACGAACTTCAGTGAAGACGACATCGCAGCTGCTAAGCTGCTGCTGTTCCGGTTGCTCAACAAGAGTAACCAGATGGTGTCCCTCCGTCGTGACGGACTAACTGCGTACTCAGAGATATTTAATGATTACTTAAGCCATCATTTAGTTAAGGTTTGACATACTTTTGTATGAAAAAACTGTCAAAAGCTTTACTAAGCGATGGCCTAAGTAATCATTAAAGCCCTCTGAGTGCGGCAGTAAGAGAAGCATACAGGATATGATCGCGCTACTAAAGGAGACCGACCCTGACGACGTGCAAATGTTCGTGGTGAAGGACTTGAACAAGCTCCCTCCCGTCACATTCGACCACGTCGATGTTACAAGCTTATTGAAGGACATCGATTTTCTTAAGGCAAGTCTAGTGGATGTGCAAGAAGTTGGATGCATCCCAAGATGCCGTCGCTGAGATACGCAACGAACTCCATGAGTGGCGTCTAAAGGCAACGGTATCTGGGTTACCATCGGGTGCATCGAACGTGAACATGCGTCACGGAGCTGGCGTCGATGTTTCGTCGGCTAGTTTTGCGTCAGCAGTTTTGTCGCCACCATCACCGGAGAATGCTGAGTCTGCTGTGTGCGCTTCATGTGCGCCCCGCTGCCACGCTCCCGCCCCACCGGCTCCTCAACTCGCCGCCACTCGGCCACACGACCCGCTGCCTGTTTCTGCAGCGTCTGCAAATTCTCGGCATGTGCCTGAAGATTTCGCAAGCGTATTCGCGGGCAAAATTGCTCCTTCTGGGAAGCCAGTGCCAGAAAAGGCACCGATCCAGGCTGCTGATGGATTTGTGACGGTGTTAAGGAGGAAGTTTTATAGACACTTAGGACGGTTTCTATATTATTTTGTAAAGCTATCAGCTATCGTCTGATCATCATAATATCATGTGGATTCACTGATGATGATGGAATCTTTAAACTCCTCAACGGTTAGAAGTTTAAAGAAAATTCATTCAAAATTATACGTACCCATGAAGCGATAGTTGTATTCTTTCAGGGTATTATGTTGACATGATGATAGATGGTAAATCTCATTAACCGACTTAAGAAAAGAAGGTTCTCAATTCGTCCGGATCTTTTTTTATGCATATTCTATATGTATACCAATTACTCGAAGACGCCTGAACCGATATGATTTTTTTTTATTTGTTGGAAAGGAGATATCCCAAGGATACCACGACAAGGAAATCAGGATCTGATGATGGCATCCCAGAGAAATCGAGGGCAACTCTCAAATTTTATAGGCACGTATTACGTGTTTCGTGCTTTTTCTAAAGCTATTTAAGTATTCGCATCTAGCAGTTATCGCTTCATGTTGATAAGCTGATGATGGAAAGTATAACTTTTTAAAAGTTAGGAGTTGGTAGATAATTTTTTAATAAAATATTATAAGGTATAACATGAGCTTCTGAAGTCGTTTGCAAAAAAAAACGAAATCAATCAATTGTACCCCTTTGCGTATATTTACATAAGTACCACCATGCGAAATCGGGGTGGGACGCAAGCCTAAAATACAATCATATCAATATCAATGCAGATACATCCAAATGCCTAAGTAAAAGTTCATTGCAATGTCATTTGTTTGCAGTTCTATATACGTATTGACGTAGGCGTCACATGATTTCATTTTCCGGATTGTCAAGATATTATCAAATTCGGAAAGGTCTTTTTATATGAAATACTAATATTCAGCGTTGCATATTGCTAGGTACCAAGTTTATACATTGCAGGAGGCAGTCGTCCAAACTGTATTTAGCCATCTCCTTTAGTTTATTTTTTATATTGACTCGAATTTGCCCTGGTGGCTGAGAGTGTGTCATGCTCACTTAAATGTCTCACTGATAGTGACGCGTGTGTCGGATCATTTCGTTCCCTTCAAAATGGTTGAGTGGAATGGTGCTGACCCATGGACCATGCTCGTGAGCGGGTGCTAGTCTAGGACTAGTCACCTCTTAGCTGTCACGGCTTGTTTGAATTATTATTTTATTTTTGAATTCGTCGTTTTTGACTTTACTGTGGACACTTTTTTCGTGCACATCTTGCTACATCGTTCTCACATAGTATACCATCTCAACATGAATGATGTAAACAAAGTTTTGTTAAAATATTCTGATTTAAAAGTGTGTCCATGGAGTTTCTTGCCCGTTGTTCTCCATGGAGATCTACGCTAGGGAATGGGCAACTACAGTACTTTCACAAGTTATTATGCCTTGTGACTGTGACTGTAGCTTCGTTTTATTTTGTATTTCTGACATTCAAAAGTGCCTGTAATGGTCTAATTTAAATAAATGCTTTGAGTTACAGTTAACTAAAATTCAAATAATCAAAAATACAATAATTAATGAATTCCTGTTAGTTATAAAGAAAACAGCTGTTAGTTATAAATGTCTTAAAACTACGTTAGTATCACATCAAATCTCATGGCAAGAATCAGTAGTGTCACTACGTCACATGAAGCTGCTTAAATATCCCCAGCACTGTGGAATCTGGCCGCTCAGATATCTTTTTTAGGATATAGGAGTAAAGCATTTGACTCTCTACTACATGAAAGAATACGGGATGCACTACTAGAACAAGGTATAAAACAGAAATACATCAGACTATTAAGAAACAAATTATACAGGCAAAGCACAGCAAGAATTCTACTCGAAAAGAAAAGCGTTGATTTCAAACTGGAAAAAGGCATTAGACAAGGATATCCCCTATCTCCGAGACTATTTTTCGCAGTTCTGGAATCAAAATTCAGAAAACTTAATTGGAACATCTTGGAATTAAAGTAGACGGTGTATTTCTGTTCAATCTGAGATTTGCAGACGATATAGTGTTACTGGCAAAAATAACGGAAGACTTGAGAACTAGACTGAGAGAAAATAAAAACAATACCAAGAAACTTATTTGAATGTTTTTGAAATACTGTCGGCACCGACTACCTATTTTTCAAGAAATATTCAAAGTTTTGTTTCGGTTTTTACGTATTTTAGATTGAATGTTCAATTTTTCTGGGACATCGATTACGCTTGGTAAAGCCCCAAACAAAGAGTGCGGCAGCTACACTGGGTGGACGTTTTAGCGTGCGAACCAATTTAAACGTTATGCCCGGATTGGACATGCAGCACTGGGCCGCTCCATGATCGTTTTTTTTTAATCGGGAGAGTTACTGATGGGTTTTGTTTTAGGTACCAAGTACTTAGACATCATAATTTTACTACATCTTACAATGTGCATTGTAAGTTCTTACATAAGAATCCGTTTATTAGTTTTAGGATGAATGATCCTAAAACTAATAAATGGATTTTTATATTTGACACACAGATAGTGATTTAAAATCTGAATTAACATATAGGGTAGATTTTAGGTAGCACGATCCTGTGGGACAACCGATCTGAATCACATAACAACCGAACAGGACATCAAACACATAATCCGATTTCTGTTTAAATTCAACTCTAGCCAGTGAAAGCGATCCCGATATATGAAGCGACGCGACGACGTACCGAGAATATGGACCAGATAGTTATGTTTATTTTTATTCTAGGTTCTCGCGGAGCCAACGCTTCAGCAATTTGGAATCAGAGCGTTACTGGTGACCCAGAGAAAAAGACTGCAGAGCATGGACACGAAGTGGTTTACTATGCCCCGCCACACCTAACAACTTCGAATAACCGTACACGATTTGTGCATAAACAAATTAATATATTAATTCCAGTAGATACTACCTCACCGCTTTAAAAATAAAATAAAACCTATTATTGTGTTATGTAGTAAGTACTTCCACTTGGAACCCATTGTTCCAAGCCAACCCAAGGCGCCATATCTCTGAATAACTTATACTAGTTTCCACTGGAGCTCTTGAAAAGTTATTTGAAAATGAGCTCTGCAGTCTTCTTTCTCGATCATCGTTGAAATAGTAAGGTTTTGGTCAAAATGGGTAAAAAATCAACAGGATTGAGATTTAAATCAAACCATAGCTGCTCTCACAATAAGTTATCCAGTTCATACTATCGCGAAAAATACATAAGTTGCCGGAGATCAGAGCCACGGTCAAATGAAAATGTTCCAATTTCCTTTACCGTTGTTTGTCTAATGACAGACTACAAAAGTCCTTTATTTTCAAAGTATATCGTGCAAAGATATGATCCGAACTATCCCCTGACTGCAATACAAACATTGGTTTCGATAACTACTCAGTTACTCGCTTTGAGTCGGGGATAAACACCATAACACCAATCTAAGAACCATTACCGATATGTCTGAGATACAATTCAATACAATACAACAATATTAATTGAGATACAAAAATATATATTTTTTTTTTTTTTTTTTTAGGTAGGTATACAGTTTATTGGATTTTACCTGCATTAGGAATATCTTGTTTCTCAATCAATCTCTCTGCCAATTTGGAGGCGAGTTTTATTCTTAATTCAAAAGCGTACATATGGCTCATCCGGTGGGCATAGACAGCTGTGCTTGCAAACGATATCTAGTTGCTAACATGGAGACAGAAACATATTATTATGTACTTAACTTAATCTAGAGCAGAAGGGCGAGGTGTATCCATAACTCCTCCGAACCTAAGAGTGAAATTATCGGAAGTTTCGATTTGAGAGTCGTTCCGATAATTTTGCCAGAACAATAAACATTTCGGCGATTTTAGCCAGGTTATATAAACTAAAAACGTAAGAAAACTAAAAATAACTAAACCTAAGGTGACATAATTTCCCGTCGGGGGGCTGCGGGTTGTCCCGTCCGGGCTGCGGGTTGTTCGAAAGAGATACCGCGGCCTCGGCACAAAGGGCTAAGAAAGAACATAGGTGGTTTTTAGTCAGTAGAAGTCTGACACTCCCTACCGCTCTGCCCAGAGCGGGAGGAGTCATTTGATGATTTTCCACCTCCAAAAAAAAAGGTGACATAATATCCTACATTTTCACTGAAGTTAAAGTCTTTCCGTTAATTAAAAACACTTTCGATCACTTTACTATATTTTAACGAAAAGGCCATATATTTCACTTCGTCTAAATTGATTCCCTCCATATTAACTGCACTAGATTTGCATTCACGTGCAACTGGACTGAAACCGTCTCTAGAACTTCCAACTCAACTGAAATACGACGGAGAATATGAATCCATAGATTTGCAGCTCACAAGGCTCGTCTATCGTCACCAGGTAAGTGCTGAATACAAGTTGGTTACTGGGTCTCTTCGCCGCATTTCTTAGTCAGTGTTGTTCTCAATCTGCTATAAAGGAGCCAGCTAGCTGCGTTGACTTGCTGGACCCTGACTTTCTAGATTTGGATTTCTCGTTGTTTACAGGGAGTATCGTCATCTTCAAGTTTTATCAACTGTTCTGCACGGCTTGATTGTCTGCAGTGCATAAAAACTAATCGCCAGCAGAGAGTGGTCGACATGATTTTATTAGCGGTTAACATTCTTTTCGCCAGAAGGTTTTTTATTTTCGGATTCATGGAAGATTGGTAAGGAACATTTTAAAATAGTTATAAACTGAGTCATCCGTGAGTGGAATTTCCATTATAAATGGTTTCATATTTAATGGACGCCTTTACGCAAATGGTCTCCTCTATTTTCAATAAATTTGTGTCTAGTGGAGGATACACTAAGTTTCCAGATGTAAGAAATCAGTTCTAAATGATACAATAATTCTGTAGTGTTCACAATTATACAATCGAAGAAAAGTACTAGGAGCTTCCGTTAATAAGGAGCTGTGAGTGTTAAGTTGCACTTCGTCCACCGTGCTCTACGAGGATAGAAACAAGGTGAGAAATACTGACATTTCATTACTTCATGTACTTACGCTAACCGGTTGCCCGATCCCAAGTTCACTACCTAAACTACGAACCTAAGCATATTAAGGACATGTCGAATGATAGGTCTCTCCAGGGGAATAATGTCCAACATGTACAGTCAGCAAACGACCTATGCAACCTTAACCCAGATAGTCCAGCTTGTTATACGGGGAGGGCACAGAAGCGTATCCGCATTGACGGTCAAGATCAATTAGGTTATGAAGTCCTTAAAGACGAACTATCCGCCATGCTCACCACTATGCTATCTAATTGGAAGAAAGACCAGGATATAATTCTAAACAAACTGCTCAATGATTTGGCTGAGCTCAAGTCTCAAAACTCAAGCATTAAATCGACTATCGACGCGTTGGAAAAATCACTACAATTCATCTCTTCGCAATGTAAAGAAATAAAGCAAACTCAGCACGGAAGGCGAACGAAACACACACATAATATAACATCACGCCTATAATCCCCGAAGGGTTAGGCAGAGGCGAACGAAAAGAAAACATAAATTATATATCCAGCTTAGAAAACAACATCAATGAGTTGCAGAAAACACCCAAGTTCACAGTTATCGAGTACGTCGCTAGAACAGATAAAGTTCGAGTCACAACAAGACCTACGTAAATTTGTTAATAAAAACGTGTAACGCGGTTAAAACCGAAATACAGACATCTAATATAAAATATACATTACAGGATTACAACCAAAACTGGCGTAACTACTATTGTAACAGAGCTATCCTCAGTTGTAACCAAAAATAGAATGCTAAATGGAGTAAAAGAATTCAACAAGTTGAATTCAGTTAATAAGCTCTCCTCCTCAACTGCTAACCACCCAGGACCTAAAATTCCAATTTATGTAGCTAAAACCCTCACAAGCAAAGATAGAAAACTGTATGCAATGACTCGCGAAAAAACTAAACTGGAATATAAATGTATTTTTTTTATTTTATTTTTATTTTTTTTCTATTTTCTATAAATTCTTATGATTAAAGTTAAAATAACCGTGAAATGAAACGTGAAAATCCATAGGTGGAATGGAACGTAAGAGGAGTAAATGAGAGGTGAGTGAGGAGGGAGAAGGTGAGAATGGCGTATGATTGCTAACGACAACGACGTCGGGTGAAGTTAATTATTAAATAAACTGTTTAAAACGAGCCAAAATAAACAGCAAGAAGTAAAAAGGTATTTCAATCATCACGCCCCATTTCCTACATAAAATAAATATTGTTGGCTTAATAATGGCTGCATATTTGTGAAGAAAGCGGATGGCGACACTCGTATTCAAATTAAAAACGAAGCAGATTTGAAAACCCTTAAGAAAATTAAGTGACTAGGTACTTGATTTATGTTGTATATTTTAATTTTTGTTAAAAGTATTATTAGTTGTGTGTTGTATTTGTTGTGTTGTGTAAACTTAGTGTTTGTACTTCTTGTGTCGCCTGCCTAATAATGTATTTTTGAAGTCTACCCACTTACATTAATTATAAATCCGATCCATATCTTAAGATCGAAACATACCCATCTCCTTTACATTCACAATTATACTTGTATAACACACAAGTTTTGCTAACAAACACCAGACAAACACCAGTCCAGCCTAATAACAAAACTGTATTCGCATATCTATCTGAATTTTCCCAACCATGTTCGGCTTGGCTTCCAATTTAACTGGATGCAGCTGAATACCAGTATTTTACATGGAGCGACTGCCTATCTGACCTCCACAACCCAGTTTATACTGGGTAATACGATACCCTTTGGTAAGACTGGTTGTTAGATTTTCAGCTCACAGACTACCTGTAACGACTGCCAAAGATCTACAAGTATAAGCAGCCAGGACCAACAGCTTAACGTGCATTCCGAGGCACGGAGGAAACTCGATATGTAACGGGTGGTAACCCATCCATAGGCAAACCTAGGTAAGCGCGGCTTGACCTAAAGATCGACCCGAGTGGCAGTTATTTTTGCAGTGTTGGTCGCATCGCCGAACGTGGTCTGTCTGCAATAGCTACCTGGCTCGATCAGAACCTTTTAACTTTGAATATTTCAAAGACCAATTACATCTGCTTTTCCATATTTAACCGTACCCAGCTCTCACAAGATCTTCAGATTAAAATCCATACCTGCTCTAGCTCCACTAAAACCACCTGTTCTTGTTTAAAAATCGATAAAGTATCCAGTACTAAATACCTTGGTGTTATGACTGATCAAAGGTTATCGTGGCACTTGCATCTAGAACTAATAATGAACAGAGTTAGAAAAATTGATTTGGACGTTTAAATCTCTTCGACATGTGACTACAAAGGATCTTATCAAGCAAATTTATGTCTCCCTGGGTCAATCTATACTTACGTACTGTTTGCCAGTTTGGGGCGGACCATCTAAAACAAAGTTTTTGGAGCTGGAGAGGGCACAGAGAGCTTTACTAAAAATCATGTACTTTAATCCAATTATAGATTCCCCACGGAAAGTTTATACTTAACCTCAAACCTTTTGTCTGTTAGGAAACTCTATGTCCTGCAGATTGCATTGATGCATTAAAAAAACACAAATCTCTTCCCTGCATTGCTTCCAAGACACATTCTAGGAGAAAGAATAAAGTAGCTGAAGATTGTCCAATGAATACTACATTTGCTACAAGGCAATTTATTAAACAATCCTCCCGTATATACATATAATGCTCTCAACGAACAATGTGCCATCTACTCTATGACATACCACGACTCCAAAAAAACACTTACTGAATGGCTCAAGAACAAAAGTTACGAAGATGTGGCGACAGCGACATCTATCGCAACACATGCGAACTAAATTGGCAATTCCTACATCGCGCTATCAACATTATCCGCGACATTAGCCTATATAGAAAATCCCGACTCACATATGTCGGGCAGTTAGCCCAGCAGACACAACACCCGTCTGGTCGGAGGATCCTCCCTTTTCTACGGGGGATGAGGAACTTTACACCCTGTTCCTCATACCCCCCAAAAAGAAATCGAAGATATCCTACACAAGATCACATAACTAACAAACACATATAATTTGTACACATATACACACCACACCGACACACCCCCACGCTACACATACCACATATTTCACACACATGCCTCACCCACTACATCCCTACACTTACACAAATACACACTCACACACAAACGAACACACACACACACACACACACACACAAGCATATCCTACACTCAGTGCGCTCCCTTACTGGTATATAGGTTATAAAATGTTAATTAATTTTAAATGAATCTTTCTGCTTATTTCTCACACATTTGTAGAATGATTGTAAACACACACACACAAGCATATCCTACACTCAGCGCGCTCCCTTACTGGTATATAGGTTATAAAATGTTAATTAATTTTAAATGAATCTTTCTGCTTATTTCTCACACATTTGTAGAATAATTGTAAACTGGAGGAGCGGAACCACCGAATACAAGCAAAGCTTTGCTTAAAAGGTGACTCCAAACCTAGCATAGTTATTTCCATAAGTGATGAAATAAACATTTTTTTTTTAACCACGATACTAATAACAACAAACTGTTTTCAGCACCCCATCTCCAGCTAGAGCAGATATGCTATTAGGACTGCGATACAATTCCACGAAACTAACAATTAATTAATAGCATCGTTGAAACGGTCACTTCCCGAAATACCGAGAGCCTGATCAAAACTTTGATCAGTAAACTAGCCGTCAAATGTCATGTAAACTGTTGTGATAGCTTGGCCATAACAATCATTAACAAAATGTTATAGGATATTCGAACACAATTAATATAGGTAAATGATAAATTCAATATGCGAGGGTATCATCAGGGATCATTCCCACTAGTTCTACTGCACAGACCTGGTAGTTTGTGGAACTCTACTACCTATCTTTATTTTTCATCTCCAAAAAAAAAATATTTTCAATACCTCCTGGCTGCTTCTATTCTCCTGGTAGTTTGTGCCGTAGTTGTACCCTAAACTGTGTGATAGAACGAATGAGAAACTTGAGTCCCGCTGGCTTTACGATTTTTTAACACCCTTAAATTATATCGTAGAACTGGTGGGAATTTTTGTTCCCACTAGTTCTACGAATTCGTACTACCTTGAAACGTAGAACTAGTGGGAAAAAAATCCCACTAGTTCTATCGTAGGACTGTGCAGTAGAACTAGTGGAAATGATCCATGTTGTGATTAAAGAAATTCATCATCTGCCTAGCCCTTTCCCAACTATGTTGGGGTCGGCTTCCAGTCTAACCGGATTCAGCTGAATACCAGTAGGTTACATGGAGCGCCTGCCTATCTGACCTCCACAACCCAGTTAACACTAGGTAATACGATACCCTATGGTAAGACTGGATGTCAGACTTTCAGGTCACTGACTACCTGTAACGACTGTCAAAGATCTATATATGGCAGTCGGACCTACAGCTTAACGTGCTTTCTGAGGCACGGAGGAAACTCTGTAAGTAATGGGCGATCACCCATTCACAGACCAACGTAGGCAAGCGCAGCTTAACCTAAAGATCGATCCGAGTGGCAGTTTTTATTTACCCACGAGCTCCTCGAGTTATGATTAAAGTAATTATGTTTAAAAAAAATATGCGTTAGCTGTTATGCGTAAATTATGTTAGGCGAAAATATAATAAGGAGAAATAAAAGTATGCCATGCAAATGGATATGGAATCGTTACAAACTGTCGTTATATGGGCGCTGACAATGAACGTAACATAAAGAAACAGAGTAAATTTCTTTTGCACTAAGGTTTTTCTTTTAAGAGACAGTCTCCCTTGTAATCGCTATAAACCAGCAGACCGTTGTTATTTGATGCTCAGAGCGCAGGTGGCGTTCAGTAGTAAATTACTTATTCACTCAAAAACAAGTCACTCGACCGAAATTACTCTTGTATAAATGTAACACATTGCTCAACGTTTGTAACGTAAGTTTTTGTAGGATTTTGATGTGCAATCGCAGCCTAAAATTGAAAGCATTTATATGTGTGCGTGAATGCCATTATAAATTACAATTAATTCCGAGATTACTGGATGCTTTAACTGGATGAACTTTGACGATTGGTTATAGTTGTTCATTAGTGACGTGCGGTTTAACAGAAAGCAGTACTGTTGTTAATATTTCTGAAAATGCAGGCACATATCAATATTGAGGCGAGGGCAACTATTATTTCGCGATGTAAGCCGAAATACAGGTTCTTCCTAGTTCGGCTATAGAGGCTTAAACTTTTGTATACAACTACAGCTATTAATAGCATTTTATTTGTAATTTACTTGTACTTTTTTTGTGAAAGATATAAATTATTATTAAAAAAAAAAAACAAATATCAGAAATAACCGGACTGAATGTGTTTTTTTTTATGTTATACTTAAACTAATATTAGAAATTAAGACATAATATTATTGTTTCGTGACTTAATGGATTCATTAATTGTTTCTTTAAATTCGCATGAGGCTTAAAAGATAAATAAGTAATTAGTGTTCATTACTGGATTCATAAATGCAGAGTGAGTGAAGTATTATAGCCGCCTTACATTTTTTTTTGTTTTAGTAGAATACTGTTAGTCTCTTGGTCAAAAGATACGAGGAAGAGGGTCGCCCTGCTAATCGACAGTAAAGTGGAAGGCCGTCGCTTATTAGCGATACGCAGCGACGACATAATATGGTGGACGAGTTGATACAAAATATGGTTTCACACCTTGTGGAATTATTTGACATCTCATCGCAAACTGTGAAGACCAGCTAAAAGCCCTTCCTGACAAATAGACCTAAACAAGAACTATTACGTTTCGCACGGGATTATTTCGATTTTACAGGAATACTACCATATTCATCATTGATCGTAAATCCACTGCTTAGCCCAAACACCTATCAACACTTTGTTAGACAAATGCGAATAGCCTTATAATGCGTGCCTTATAAAGCCTTATATTTATGCGTGTATAACGAAAGAGACGGAAATACATTTTGTTGCGGGCAATAGCGGGTGAACTCTGCGGCTGTGGTGTGCGTACTGCATCGAGACCACTTACACAGTCATACAAACGCACGGACGTTCGCTCGCCCGTGCGTTCACAGCAATACAATCCTTAGCATGTTCATGCACTTGTCTTGCCTTACTGTATAATAATATTATATGTATTATTATGTATTATACCTCTAAATCTAATATTTAGATGTTGTATTGACTGTATTTAGTAGCAACAGGTAGGCAGATGTTTAAAGTTTAAACAGTTTTGATTTATAATGAAATATATTACATTGTTAATCTAAGTGCTAATAATTAAATGTATTATTAATTATCAACTAATTGTAGATGAATAATCGTTTGTTAATAGCCATTATATTAATTTAAGATAGTGTATTTATAATCGAAGTTAATGTCATAACTGACAGTCGTTGCAATAGTCAGTCGTCGCTTAACCGTTGTACAAGTAAGAGGTGAATTTTGTGATTAAAGTGCTGTGGAGATATTACTGGATTTTATTTCGCAATACTTCTGAGGCTATCCCCATAGCTGTATATAGAAGATATAATCTAAACCTCGGTTACGGCTTCAACGATTTTCATGAAATTTATGCAAGTAAAATAAATGATCGACCTGCATACTAAATTTTATTTTTTATTATTTTAATCATTTTAAAAGTTACCCTATGTCTTCAACCCCTACAAGTACTGTGTACGTGTTCGTAAGTCATTTTAAATAATTCATAAAGATGTCAACAGACATTTTATTACGGAAATATTCAGGTTTATTATGTTTACGATCTCTTTCTACTACAACAGCGTGATTAATAAGTTTGCTTTTGTTTAATTTAATAACCAGCTAAGCCCGCGCATCGCACCCGGAAAAGTTTTTAATTTTCCCGAACGTGAAGTACCCTTACACGCTGATCCAGGTAAAGAGTGGATCTCCCAAATTCCGACAATTTGGTACGGTAACAAAACATGTTGCCAGAACCGCGTTTTGTCAGTAATTTGGCATTCTCTCGAACTCTTCAGAAAGTTGTATAGCTTTAAGATAAAACTAAGATCATCAAAGATGTTTTTTTTCATACATCCATCTCCAAGGACATAATAACGAAGTTTCTACGCTACAGCAAAGAAATCGAATATTATTTTTAAAGATTAAAAAATCCTAAGTCTGACTTGACACTACGATTCCAAATATTTACAAAAAAAAAAAAAACTAAAAAGTAATAATGCATTTACTTTATACATAATTTGTGCAAGGTGACGGGAAAAGTGCTAATCTATGCCATGCGCGCGTGCCATGTACGATACATAAGTCACGTATCGGACATGGCCCACGCGCATTGTACATCGAGTCATGTTAACAGACATGACTCGTACACAACAGCTAACTAGCAGGATTGAATTAATAAACAAAAATCTGAGTCTACACGTTAAGGTACGACGCATGCAAAGCGTCCATTTTCCTCAAAGCGATATGCAAATAAGTCCTCGGCGAAAGAAATACACTTATAATTTCAGCCACGTTCTTAAAATTTACCTTTTAACAGCCTCTTGATATTTCTAATACGTGTCGCTTCAAATTTTTTCTGTTCAAGCTGTGCCGGGAAATAGGATAAAAGAAGAGATAAAATTCTCAAAGTTTACCTGAGTTTGTTGATGCAGGTCACGACATGAATTTATCACAGCTCTACTTTAGATACTTCGGAGGTAATTGAGTTGAACAGAGGGCCTCCGGTTTCGAGCTGCACTGCTGATTATAGATCTCGCTTGCACTCCTCGCACCAGTATGATAAGATATCGTTCTTATTCACCTCGCCGTCTTATTGGGAATCTTATTCAGGTCACATTCTTATAATGTTGAAAAATTAACAAACAGATTGAATGCGAAGTTTAAACGAATTATTCTACTTAGCGGTCGTGCCGCTGCGCGCTGCGTAGAGCGATAATTGTCAACATTTACTGCATACAACCAATTTCAATTCGGAATGTAACATTAAACTGGACCAAATGTTGTGTTAATAACCACCCGTAGGTACCTACTTTATACTAATTAATCGTAACAACAACTCATGTAGTAATGATATAAGTATAATAATATTAAAATCAAAGAAGAAAATAATAAATAGTTTTCCGCTTTATGTCTTATGTATTCCATTTCCTCTTCTTCTTTCACACACTTTGCCTACGTATCTTGTTCAAAGTAATTTCTTTCGCAGAAATACTGGAAGAGATTTCTTTAGAAATAAACCACCTTGGAGCCACCACCGGTCACTGGGTCTGGCAGCCGGTCCTGGGAAGCAAGCTCCCAGGGACCAGCCTACTCCGAGGGACTTTCCAGGCCGAGGCCAGCTTTTCGCCGGACGACGACTCCCTGCCATCATCCGGTCTGAGCCGCTTGCAGTAACGCTCTGCGTTCTCCGTAGCAGCCCCTAAACACTCGCGTCCAGAGCTCGCCGAGCTGACGCCAGACACGGAGTCAGAGTCCGACCGCGCATCTCTCCGTCGCTCAGGCGTGCTCCTCCACCAGAATTTGGCGGGAGCCTTTGCGCCGCGCTCTCCTAACACCTCGTCAGGCCTATTTAAGTCACCGATCGCAACATTTTCGGATCGGGAGCCGTCTCTTGTTGCCACTGGCAAAAGGTTTGGGTTTGACACCTGCGAAGGAGATGTGGCGGATTCTCCAGCTGCTGTACAGCTGGTACCGCCCTTCGGGTAATACTGCTTCGTGAGTCTTATCCATGTTCATTGAACCTTTCAAACGGAACAATGAACTCTCTCCAACAATCTTCTGTCCCTCCGCTTGCTCATTGCCCTCACAGTCACGTCTGATGAGCAGACGCGAACCAGAGAGCAGCAATCAAGGTTTCGTCCTCCAAAACACACACCGCCCGAAAACCCGAACACTGTTTACGTCTCCGGGCGGTGTGCCCCTCGCATGTCCCTCTTTGTCTGGTCTCTCACACTTGGACCTTTCCGGTATGAGTATATCTACCGGCAGAGCTCCAAGGATCACTGAGACACACAAACCCCACCACGACGGCAACGTGGGAAAACTCTCGGTGGAGATCCATAACATCCTTGATATTAATATGGCGGACTGCTAAAGTCACACCAAATAAAACATATGTTTTAAGGTAATAATAATTAAAACTGCTAAAATCCTTATAATCAGGAAGTAGTTGTTAGATAATTACCGAACAACTACTTTTGATTGTGATTTCTAGTGATTCTTTTTACATACAATTTGTTAGCACTAACACCATGTCCAAGTATCACATACAAAGTTACAAAATTAGGTAAGTAACTAAGTTATATACTCGAACCGAATCAATAGTATACTGAACATACCCCCTCCAGCCATAGGTCGTGTAATGATGGTCGCAGGTTCAATGAATAACTAATGCATCTGACACATGCCTGGATTTCCATTACTTGATAAATTCATTTGCATTTTAGAGCAAAATCAACGAGCAACAGCCAGTTTTGGGGATGCAGTCAATCATATCGTTCATACAGCTTCGGGAATTGGGATATTCAAAATCATCACCCAATACGCAAATACTGAAACTCATACTTAAATTGACCTTAACGTGATTGTTTTATTGTTGTTTGTTGTATTTATTCAAATTGTAAAAGTGTTAGTAACGTTCAAACATTCCTTAATCTTCGGAGCATTGTAGGTGCTTTAGGTATAGTAAGAAAAAAAAAATGGGAAGCTGGTGGTACTCATATAAAAATGATGTTATAATTTTATTTAATTTTAAATGTGCTTGTTTCTAGATTTCCAGTTTTTGTACCATAGTTCTGTTTTTTTTCTTTACTTTTATTTTATTTCCATTTTTTTAGTTTGGTAATGTGAAAGATTTCGCGGACGATTTAACTAGTGAGACTCATTTGACTAAATAATTATGTAAATGTGTGTTTTTACAGGCCGGTTTTTAATATTATTATACGATTGAATGAGACTTGCTACGATTTGTCATTTCGTATTAGTTACTTTCACTGTTTAAATCCTTCAGATTGACAGATGGAAGATCAATACAATATGAATTTAACACTACAGCATGCAAAATCGCCTTGTTTATTTATTTATACAAATTATTATGTAACATCGGACAATTTATCGAAAGCGGTTCATCCGTTTAGGAGCTACGAGGAAACAAAGAACCGGACATAAATATAGATCAAACACATAGCCCTCCTTTTGTGCTTCGCTGCATTCTGATAAAAACCTTTCGATTTTTACTTCGTAAGTCGTAAATTCATTTGCTTTCCGACAACGAATAAAAGCAATTGCAAAGTTTTTCTGCATACAAATTGAAGCTGGTAGGTTTTTCAATTCAAGTTTTGTAAAGAACAATTCGCGGCAGAACGACTACAGCAGAACGTAAATTAAACAAGTTTAGTTTAGATACCTAGTTTTACATGACTGTACCAAAATCATATCAACACCTGTGACAGGAAATATGTAGTTTAATAGCATAAACCCGATTGTTTGGAATTCAGCGTTTGCGTCTATAAAGTAGTTATTTATTGCGACTCCCAACAACCCAATGATTTTCATATACAGGGTGTAAATCAACCCTTCACACAGCCGTCAACCAAGCATTCTGTACATAAAACTAAGTACCCCCACGCAAATTTTTTTGCTGGGAAACTACTTCTTTTTGGGACAAAAATCACATTTTACGGTAAAACTCAATGTAGCACTCTTAAAATATTGTGCTAGTGGATGCTTTGAATAGTAAACGGGTCATGGAGGTAATTTAAGTAAAGTTATATCGACCCGAGTGGCAGTTATTATTACCAATGCTTCAAAAAAAAAAAAACGCCAAGCCAAAAATAAGTCATTATTGTGTTGGCTAAATATTTTCGAAGTAACGTTACATAGAACAAACAAACGTTGGTGAAACAAAACTCGATGTATCGCTCTGCCCAAGAGCGGGAGGGGTTATTTGATGATTTCCCACCCCCCAAAAAAAAAAAAAGGTTATCAGCGTAAAGAAACATCGAACAAACAAGGCGTAGACCAAACATAACGTAGTAGTATCAAGGCTTCGATGTATGGTTTACAGTGAAACAATTTTCGCAGAATTGTTTTTCGAAGTAACGTAGGGAACCCGTTCACACTACAAAATACCTCTGAGATGCTGGTGACTGTGATAAAGGAATGAGAAAAGAAAAGGAAATAGAAAAACAAACTTACTGCCGCACTCAGAGAGCTTTAATGATTACTTAGGCCATCACTAAGTAAAGGTTTTGACAGTTTTGTCATACAAAAGTATGTCAAATCTGTACTAAGTGACGGCTTAAGTAATCATTAAATATTTCTGAGTACCGCAGTAAGTGAAATAGTGTAGTGTGTGTAATCTTGAAAGTATTTTTCAATACCATGTGGATTTGCTTATGAATTTTTTTTTTAAACAAAAACGTTGCTCCACACTACGAATTTCTCCTGTATCGTGGGTGCGTTTACAAACATTTAAACTCACATACACAACTATGTGTGGGCCATATAAATATTTGTCCGTGCGGGGATCGAACCCGCGACACGCAACGCAGCAGTCCAACCGCTCAGCCACTGCGCCAACCGTGCCGTCGTTAAGTTTATCGCAAAGTTGACATGACATACGTAATGACAACCAAAAAAAAAAGACTAACTGCCGCACTCAGAGAGCTTTAATGATTACTTAGACCATCACTTAGTAAAGGTTTTGACAGTTTTGTCATACAATGTATGTCAAACCTTTACTAAGTGACAGCTTAAGTAATCATTAAATATCTCTGAGTACCGCAGTTATTGACATAACACTTCGTCAATGTTGCAAAGAGGCTTATTCTAAATTCCTCAAATATTTTATGATTTATTTCAATATTTAAATTTTTTGAGGTCTACTTTAGTTTTCGTAGAAAATTACATTCGTGTTTTTGCATAAAATTGTTTCATACATATAAGCTTAATATAGTCTCAGTTTAAGTTACAAGAAAATCAATTATTTGTTCGAACCATTTTCTCCAATTTACCCCATATTTGAGGAGATTTTAGAAAAGCATTAAAATCGCTATGGAAACGCCGAAGTTGCAATCAGTTGCGATATCGTTAGCTAAATAAGTCGAGACTGCAGCCCCAGAGCAAGTAGTGCTGAAAGTAATAAACTAAGCTTCGCTTGAAGTATGAAAGTAAACACAAAATCGGAGCAATAACGGCGCGCTGGTTTGCCAGCTTCATCGTCACGAAAAATGTCACACCAACTGGTCCGCTGTAATAAAACACAGATGTGGCCTACAATTTTATATTAAGAAACTACTACATGTTCATCTGTAGCACAAAGTCGTGTGTGCACTAGATGGGGTTAATTAATTTGAAACAGCAAACTCTGACTGCCGTGCTCGTCCTTATCTTCTACTACACGACTCGTATTAAGTCAATTTCCATCCTATTAGTAGTAATAAGTTCTGACGTAGAGTTGAAAAACTCAGGAAAGATTCCCATTTTTTCCAAGTATGTTTTTTTAAGCTATTGCATAGCTTCTATCGCGGGCCTTGAGCGTGGGGACCGAATCCAGAAATTCCGTAACGAAAAAACCTAACACTCATTTATTTAATAAAAGAAAAAAAAATGTTTTTTTATCGGTCACAACGCTCAAAGTGTAACTTGAATTAATATAAAAAAAAAACAAAGGAAAAAAAATACTGCATTAATAAAATAAATAAATAATTATAATTGCATAAGTTGATAAAAAATGCTATGCAATAGCTTTACCGCGGCAGTCTCCAGTGCCACACGTCTTTTTTTTTCTAATGCTTCTTTTGAAAGTTTCAAGAACGTTGACCAAAAACGATCTATTGACGGAATCTATCATGTCTTACTTCTGGTAATACTGGTTGCAGACCAGTCTTACTAGACCGGTTGCAGACATGTTTATACTGGCCAATGCAAGTCGGTTTTGCACATGAAGGGTTCCGTACCATCATAGCAGGGAAGCCTCCTTTAATTTGTATTATTTCTTGTTAAAACGGCAACAGAAAAACATATTTACCGATACCGTGAATGATGCAATCAACAGCCCGCTTATCCAATATTTCACATTGATTTAATAGCGCCAGCTTCTCATAAAATTGTAACTCGATTGATTCGTTAGGCCTACTCTTTCGCTTCAACATGTCTTCTTGACCGTCATTTTATTCAGAGGGGATAGCATCCATTAATTTTACCTGCCACTCTGCCCAAGTAAACAATATTGTGTTGAAACTTTCGTACCAAGTTTTACCTAAACCAGTCAGTTTTTGCATAGCCAAGTCAGTTACAATATTCTCGTCTCAGCCATAAACCTTAGCACATTCGTTGACTTATTGAAGCCATATTATATCAAAACGTTGATTTTTTTTTGAAGGATTAAACTCGGGAATCATATTTTTATAATCGATGCTTCTATTATTAGATACAGTGCTCTGGTTTTGAGGCTGCGCTGGCAAGACATCTTTAATGGACTGTATTATTTGTATTTTTAATTCTTTAGAAGAAAAGGTGGGACTACATGACCTTTTGATGTGACGAGCACGGGCTCGTAGTACATACCTCGATCTTTGTCGACTATCGACTATGTTGTTTCAGATATATTTATAAAACCTTACAATCTCAATCTTAATTTTTGGCACATGGCAAATTAAGGCGAATCGGCAAGCGTCAGGTGAGACGCCCTCAGGCTCGGTGAAGCCCAAGTGACGGCTTCAGGCCACCGTAGGTGCGGGCCTGTGGGAGGTTAGTAATGGGCTAGCTCACCGTCCGTCCGTCCAACGACGATGACAACCGTGTCGACGACGCGTTCGTGTTCCACGCGCGCCTCAAAGAGATGTCAGCAAAATTTCAGCAAAGGCCGACGCCTGTTGGGGCTGCTGGTTGTTCGAAAGAGATACACAATGGACTAAGAAGGAACATTACTGGTTTTTAACCAGTAGAAGTCTGACACGTCCTATATATATTTTGATGATTTCCCACTGTCCACAGAAAAGGTTCGGTGGAGAAACGAATTTTGCAGAGTGGCTGATGGCAACTGGATGAGAGTTGCCGAGAATCGAGTTAAGTGGCGTGCGACTGAATGGTCATCACAAGGGCGTCTGTTGATGATGACATGGCAAAATAACAAAATAATGTTTTTGGGAATTTCAAAGACGTATAAGCACAATCAAGCGTAATTGTTACCATTGCTGTGACATAATGCTGTCACTAGGATGTCATAATAGCTCCGGTGACTCCGGATTGACGGATATGACTTCGAATTTTTGGTTCTGGGATGTGTTTCTCCCACGATGTTTCTATTCTCTATTTTGAGAGAAACTAGCCGTCCGTTATATAATATTGTCTACAACTTTGGTGACTTATTTAAGTATTAAGTAACAGTTATAAGTAAGATATGCTTGAGTATTTCGTCGAGTAAGTTGTGGAGGCGTTGACACGGAGCTCACCCCGACTAAGCAATAGTCGTCATCTGTGACAAAGCTTTTATCTTGATTGCAGGCCCGCGTCCTTGTAATTAAAAAAAAACGTTTTAATGCGATAGTCTTCACACTTTGCATAATTATAATCTAGCCGTCGCCGAATCACTATATTATATAATTATGCCGATCTTGTAATTTTGTTTTATGCCAAACGTACACGACTGTGTGATGTTTGTATTGGGTATAATTCTTTAAAATTGCCACTACCGTTTATTTTTACTTTTACAACGACTTTGAAAAAGGGGAGGTATTATGTTCGCGTGCAGGTTTTTATGTAAGTATGTAAAGAGTGTTTTTTTAGATATTTAGAAGCAGAGAACTTTAAATTGAAATTAAACACGGAAAAATACTTTGAAAATCCATAAAAATGTTATTGTTTTCAGATGTGGCCACTCCTCCTGGCGCGTACATGTAATGAGCCTCCTCATTTGCTCACAATTCGCAATAAATAAAGCCGTATTTGGCACAAATGCATTTAATGTTGGGGTTCAAGTGCTCAATAATTGTATTAGATATATCAACATGGCGTTGACTTTCCATTTTACGTACCCTCAGAGCAAATAATCAAAAAGTACAAATCTTTCTTCTTTATGATACTCGTATTAGTGTAGATAAACAAAACACTTCTCAGTCTCAAGACAGCTGGATCATATATAGACGCCATTTTTAAGCGTTTTCTCCAGGGTCTCGGCAAACACTACATATTATCATTCAAATACTTCGCCAACATTTCGTTTGCGCTTGTCAAAAGTGTGACTTGGCTAGCATTTATATGGATGTAATGATCAACGCTGTAGAAAGGAACAAGTTTCATTTTATCATTTTGAACGATTTGATAAGTTGTCAACATGGCTACGAATTTTCTGTTCGTTTGTTCTGATCACGTGACTTAGCGTTGCGATGACATCATTCCCATTCATTTGAGTCGTTTTCTACAAATAGTAGATTGTCAACTTGGCCAAGCCTACAGTTATCTGTGGTAATTTTCTTTTCTACCCTTGGTTGCTGAAAATAAGAAAAACGCGCCAACGTGCGAAATACATTGTATGTTGAACCTCATCGTAGTGCAATAAAATCCAGTTTTCTAGGAAGTGTATTGAAAAATATTCTTTAAAACTGATTTTCTTTTATCCAATTATCAAACGAAAAGAAGTTATAATTTAAAAAGGATTAAGTGTAGTAAAGTCTCACAAACTACCAGGAGGGCAGACATATGAAGGAGGTATTGTATAATAATATCGTTCATAGGAATCTCATAATCAAATCTGTATACATTTATAAAGACATGCAATGTTTTTTTTAAAAAAAACACTCGGCATCCGTGGAGACAAAATTGTAATTCTTTTTTTTTATTTGAAACGTATCCCGGGGTCGCCGGTCGGTAGAAACAAATTTAATTATTTTTTTAGTGGAAACGGATTCTGGGATCCGTGGAGATAACTCACCGGGATCCGTGGCTAATCCAATGGGATCCCGGGGCCGGTGGAGACAACGATAGCCTGTATGGGGACATACATGCTAAACATTTTATTGTCTTTGTGTTCACTGATCACTGATTGTCCACGAGAAATATTTTTAATTAGCAAAAAGTAGGTCACACGGTTTTAGAGTCTGGGCCCATACCTAATGAAACACGGTAGTCGTTTTTGACAGACTAACGTCTAATAGAGCATGACCAATGACACTATACAAATACAGCTTCGCATATTTAGCACTAGATGGAGCTGTTAGTTTGGTTCATTATTTGTTACAATGAAAAACAATAACATGAGATTTGCACCGTGTATAGGCTACATATTATTTTCGTTTACCCCTTAACATTACAGAATTAACTACGATGTACATTAAGTATTTAAATTGACGGCACGGTAGGCGCAGTGGCTGAGCAATTGACTGCTGTGCGGCATGTCGCGGGTTCGATCTCCGCACGGAACAAAATAATATATGTATGGCCTACAGATAGTTGTTTTGGGTCTGGGTGTTTGGTTTGTGTATGTGAGTTGAAATTTTTATAAACGCACCCACGATAGGTACACAAGAAATCCTGTTTTTTTAAAAAAAACCTTAAATTAACCGGGTGACATAGGTCTACAGAGCAAGTTTTTTTATGCGAACTTTACGGTGAAGTCTCTTCGTGGCACTTCGTTATGATTAATGAGCGCATTACGTCGAGATTCATAATTAAATGCCCGCAAAAAGTATAATCAAGGCACTTCATTCAGTTCAGCGAACATTTCCTTTGGGAGCTACAGTTTCAACGCGCCATTTTGGATTGTTTGCTTTGAGGACAATTAACACAATTTGATACAAAGTCAACAGCTTCGTTAGACGTTTGTCTTAAAGCCTAGGATCCCGGCGGAATTGGCGCCACTTATAAAAAAACTCCAATCCATTTTTTAATTATTAACTGTTGAATACAGTTTTTTTTTTATGACGTTAATAATCAGATTACCCCCACACCATGTTAATAACAAAATTAAACAAAGATAATTACACTTAGGTATTTTATAAAAAAAAGTATTATTTGTTCCCATTCCCCAAGAGTACGGGGTAATAAGACCCAGAGTTAGGTTAGGGGTAATATGATCTACCAGAGTAATGGTAGTCCACAATAATATGATGTAAAGTACCAACTTTACTGGTTATTTATTTACGATCCCTGAATATTTTGTTTAGGAACATAATAGACCAGGTAACTAAGCTGCCCAATTTCACTGACTGACTCATCTATCTTCTATCTATCTATAACTATTTCTATCTTCTTCTTCTTCTTCTTTCTTATATATAAAAATGAAACCCGTTTTCCGTTGTCACGACATAGCGTGAAAACGGCTTGACCGATTTGGCTGATTTTTTTTTTTAAAAGTTCGTTGAAGTTCAAGGATGGTTTTTACGGCGAGAAAAATTCGAATAATGGCCGGAAAAGCCCTAAAAACAGCCCTTTTCTTTTTCCCATACAAACGTTTTCTAACTAAAACGTAAAATCAATTTGAGCTTTAATACCGTACTATAAAGTTCAAGTATTAGTGGAGAGGTTCCGGGAAGGCAAAACAATTGAGTGACGTTCAGTTGTTCAGTCAACGAATGACAACTTCAAACAGACCATACGACATTATCACAATAATCACAAATAATTACTGTTTCTTTCCCAATAGAAAAACGATTTTTCAAATTAATGGTGTTTGCGTATAATATAAAAATTAATTGCTGTTAGTTAGTCGCGCTAAAACTAGAGAACGGCTAGGCCGATTTGTCTAATTTTGGTTTTGAAACATTTGTGGCAGTCCAGAGAAGGTGAGAAAATAGTAGTATGTAGGTAGGTAGGTAATAGGTAGGTGGTAGGTAGTTGTTACGTAGGCAGGTAAAAGGGCATTGCAACGCACGCGGGGTACAGCTATATATTATATAAAAATGAATAGCTGTTCGTTAGTCTCGCTACAACTCGAGAACGGCTGGACCGATTTGGCTAATTATAGTGTTGAATTATTCGTGAAAGTCCAGGGAAAGTTTAAAAGGTGAGAAAGTGGTAGATAGGTAGGCAGGGTAGTAGGTAGAGTAGTAGGTAGGGTAGTAAGTAGGATAGTAGAGTAGGTAGGGTAGTCGGTAGAGTAGTAGGTAGGGTAGTAAGTAGGTAGGGTAGTAGGTAGGTAGGGTAGTAGTTAGGTAGGGTAGGAGGTAGGAGGTAGTAGGTAGGTAGGTAGTTGGTACACAGGCAGGTAGTAGGTAGGAAAAAGGGCATTGCAACGCATGCCGGGAACAGCTAGTGAGTAATAAAATACATTATTTAAATAGGGCTTTATCATTTTTACAAAGGAAAATACTTAAGTCACCTCAGATTTGCAGATGACCTAGTTTTGCTATCCGATACAAGCTCTCAACTTCAACAGATGATTGAAGCTCTACACATAGCTAGCAGACAAGTGGGCCTAGAAATGAACCTTACTAAAACGAAAACCATGTCCAACTACAAAAAAACAATCATAAACACTCTTTTTTTGGGGCAGTCGTGTAAAAATAGGCTGTGAAACACTAGAATATGTAGAAAAATATACCTATCTAGGAAAACAAATTGGGTTCAACAGAGATAGTAATGAGCTAGAAGTGGAAAGGAGAGTCAAAAACACATGGGCTAAATACTGGAGCTATAAAGAAATTTTTAAAAGCGATATAGTGGAGTGCCGTAAGATTTATACCTCGGAATCCAGGGCCGGTCAATGAATCTTCATAAAAACTTTTGGACTGCATTGGTAAAAGCCCAAATAAAGAAGTTAAAAAAAAAAATTTGCGCGCTCTTCTTTTTTTTTTTTTAATTCGGCAATTTACTGAAAAATGATAGAGACAAGGGAAAAAAAATGTTTAGAGCTACTAAATAATATTTTCACTGTGGCTTTAATGTTAATTAATTAATATTTCGCAAAAAAGAACGACTTACAGCAAAAAAAAAATTAAAACGTATCTATCTAATACCTTTATAGGAGCAATTCTTGTAATATAGTATAATCTGAATCTCGGTTACGGCTTCAACGATTTTCATGAAATTTAGTATGCAGGGGGTTTTGGGGGCGATAAATAGGTCAAGCTAGGTTTCATTAAAAAAAACACGATTTACCAAAACAACCAAGCAAATTTCGGTCATCCAGGTACTATACATTATAATAACATTATTGTTAATTACTGTCGTCGTCATCGTTGATGTGGATTGTTGGTGAAGGATTAGTACCTACAGCTGTCACAAAAGCATTCTAAATTTAAAAAAAATCCTGTGGATGCCTTAAGTTTAAGGCCTCCTGCCAAAGGCATATCGTACTTATGAGGATGGATTAATGTTTGTTACTCGTTCACGCAAAAACTACTAAACGGATTTGGATAACGATATAGATGGTTTATCGAACTCCACGCGGGAGAAGCCGCGGCCATAAGCTAGTAACTGATATACTATAAGTGACTAATAATCACTAAGGGCACCTCCTGTGGGGTATGGACCTCAAAGTAGTAGGGAAACCAGTAGGTACACTTAGAAATAAGAAATACAAATATCCAGACCCTTGCTAGAGCCAGCCTGCGAAGCTGAGACAGTAGTATTTAACCAGACCCTAAATAATATCTCTCAGATTTAGCCTGTCCCTTTGTTGCCCCCCCTCAGTGACGTCCTAAACCGAGGTCCGTACCTCACAGCAGCTTTCCTTAGCGATTAGTCACTTATGGTATATCAGTTACTAGCTCGATAATTGCCCCACGGGATCATACTACCGAGATAAAATTGTGTCATATGTTTTAATCCAGGTTGTAAACCATCTATCTATTTGCGATATTTAACCTCCAAATCCGTTCAGTAGTTTTTGCGTGAAACGGGGAACAACCATTAATCCATCCTCACAAACTTTAGCAAATATAATATTAGTAGGATATGCCTCTGGCAGGAGGCCTTAAACATAAGGCATCCACAGGATTTTTTTAAATTTAGAATGCTTTTGTGACAGCTGTAGGTACTAATCCTTCACCAACAATCCACATCAACGATGACGACGACAGTAATTAACAATAATGTTATTATAATGTATAGTACCTGGATGACCGAAATTTGCTTGGTTGTTTTGGTAAATCGTGTTTTTTTTTAATGAAACCTAGCTTGACCTATTTATCGCCCCCAAAACCCCCTGCATACTAAATTTCATGAAAATCGTTGAAGCCGTAACCGAGATTCAGATTATACTATATTACAAGAATTGCTCCTATAAAGGTATTAGATAGATACGTTTTAATTTTTTTTTTTGCTGTAAGTCGTTCTTTTTTGCGAAATATTAATTAATTAACATTAAAGTCACGGTGAAAATATTATTTAGTAGCTCTAAACATTTTTTTTCCCTTGTTCCTATAATTTTTCAGCAAATTGCCGAATTAAAAAAAAAAAAAAGACGAGCGCGCAAATTTTTTTTTTTAACTTCTTTATTTGGGCTTTTACCAATGCAGTCCAAAAATTTTTATGAAGATTCATTGACCGGCCCTGGATTCCGAGGTTTTACAATATTTATGCCTTAGGGCACTCCACTAATATGTCTATAAAGCTAAAAAAGAAAGTTATGGACTCGTGCCTGATCCCATGTTTAACATACGCGTGCCAAACCTGGAAATTTAGTGTCAAAACAAAAAATAAAATAACTACATGCCAAAGGGGAAAGGAGCGTAGTATGTTGAATATAAAAAAATAATTAAAAAAATTTAATCGAAAATGGAAAACTGAAAACTAAAACTTTTATTGCTGTCGGGGGACCGATCGGTGGAACAATTCTTTACAGGTCCCCCGACTGCAATAAAAGTTTTAGTTTTCAGTTTTCCATTTTCGAATACATTTACGGGACCTTGCTCCCATTCATCACTGAATTCGTTTGACTTGTTTTTTATTTTTTAGTTTACTTTTTGTCATGGCAGGCGTGTTTTTAAATTTTTTTAATTATTTATTTTTTATTTCATATCTTTTAGTGATAATATATCGGTATTTTGACCTATAACCAATCATTTAAGCCATAAGACGTCCACTGCTGGACATAGGCCTCCCCCAGAAGGGGGGATTTGCCATAATCGCCACGCTTGGCAGGCGGGTTGGCGATCGCAGTATGGTTGTTAAGAAGGCGCAGAGAACACTGCTCAGGGCCAATGTTAAGCTGTTCTGGAAACAGGTAAGATTGGCTCGAGGAGTGTCAGGAACATCGAGTATGAACGCTGTAAGAGCAGAGGACGGATGCCTACTAAGTGAAGAATGTAAGGTTTTAGAACGCTGGAAGGGATATTTTGAAAGTTTGTTTAGTGTCCAGGATAGCGTGGAAGGAGTGGGTAACTGGGCGGAAGCCAGTTTTGAAGACCCAGACTTAGCTGAAGAGAATGAAATAGAAATGGATGAGATTGTAAGAGCAATGAGAGGAATGAAAGTGGGGAAGACTGCAGGGTATGACAGAGTGTCTGTGGAAATGTTGAAAAGCGGTGACGGGGTGGTAGCAAGCCTGTTGTGCCGGATCTTTAATATGTGTTGGAGATATGGTCGCGTGCCGGATGACTGGTGCAAGGCCGTAATTGTACCACTATATAAGGGAAAAGGTTCACAGCAGGAGTGTAAAAACTACCGTGGCATTAGTCTTTTGAGCGTTGTTGGGAAACTGTATGCGAAAGTGTTGATAAACAGGGTGATAAGAGTGACAGATGAGAAGATTTGGGATGTGCAAGCAGGATTTAGAGAGGGTATGGGCTGTATGGATCAGATCTTTTCCTTAAGGTGCATTATAATTGGCTTTTGTTTTTGTTATACTTTCCGGTTTGTTGCAATTATATACTGTCATACTGATACTGTTAGCCTGCATCATCCCACAGCTGGTCTAAGGTTTCGAAATGTTTCGATCCAAGGCCAATGTGGACCACTGGTAGCAAGTCTTGTCCAAATCGTCCCGTGAAATACTATCAGAAGTCTTAATTAAATATGCACACTAAAAATAAATAGGTACCTACTTAGTTAATTTTTGAATGAAACGAAAAAATTATATATAGCTACATATATAATTTTTTCGTTGTTTTTTCGTCGGGGCTGCGGGTTGTTCGCAAGAGATACCGCGGCTTCGACATGAAGGGCTAAGAAGGAACATGGGTGGTTTTTAGTCAGTAGAAGTCAGACACTCCCTTTCGCTCTGCCCAAGAGCGGGAGGGGTTATTTGATGATTTTCCACCCACCATAAAAAAAAAGTCTTAATTAAATATGCACACTAAAAATAAATAGGTTTTTTTAATTTCGTTCTAGTTTAATATACTTTATAGACATTTTCCACGAGATATTAGTATAGCTTCTTCCAATAGTTTAGAGTGCAGCCTTTGTGCTACCTACTCTATTACAAGACTTTGCTAAAACCTCGTATTTAAGCCTTTGTCAAAGTAATTCTCTTTGCGCTGCATGTGCCCATGCACAGCGCAAAGAGAATTACTTTTGTGCTACTCACACTACAGTAGCACAAAATCAAACTTAATTAAATGATTTTTTTATATGAACATAATCTGCTATGTTTATGGACACTCGTACACACGGATTCGTGTATTATGATTGCAAACTTTAAAAATCGTCAGGAAAAGCCGTCAAAGATGAACTATCAAAAAACCTCGAGATATCGGTCTGTTCCTAAGTGCAATTTTACAATTCCAGCTTTGAAGAAATAAATAAATTAACGCGATAGTCGCAGAAGAAACATGTGTATAAATTATATTAATAAAAATTAAATATTATTTGTGATAAAAATCTGAAACATCTATAAATATGCATGACAATTTGTCAACCAAAGTTGCCACTTTGGATGACGAATTGTAATGAACTAATAACAAGATGCATAGCGTCTGTCTGTCTGTCTGTCTTTTGGCTTGGTTCACTTATGTGATTTATTTGTCGACAATGTATATTTTTAGGAGTTCACTGCCGCTCTGGTCGATCTTTAGGTTAGGCCATGCCTGCCTATGTTGGTCCGTGAATGGGTTACCACCCTTTACATACCGAGTTTCCTCCGTGCCTCGGACAGCACGTTAAGCCGTTGGTCACAGCTGCTAATATAGGTATAGACCTAGTCGTTACAGGTTGCCAGAGGCCTGAAAGACTGACAATCAGTCTTAAGGTTGTTTACTGTATCAGACTGGGTTGTGTCGTCGCTCCATGTAAAATACCGGTATTCAGCTACATCCGGTTAGACTGGAAGCCGACTTAATTGAGAAAAGGTTAGGTCAAGTGATTCAAGTCGAGGTTACGGTTAGTTTTAAATTAATTTTATTAAGATAAACGAATGGTGAAGTAAACGTTAATTTATTGTTCATTTGTAAAACTTATTTGAGACCTGTCTAGAACAGTATGAGTAAATAATGATGTTGGGATTTAAAATACCAATTTATTTATATGCACTCATTTACTTAATATTTTTTTTTACTATAAAATTGAAACAGTAGACATTATAATGACGATTTTTATACACGTACTGCTCTAGTTAAATTAAAATGTTATTTTAATTGAAATCTGTTTCGTATCATTCATTAGTTTATAGTCTTTAATGTTGAATTATAAATACGTACTGCCTCGTTGGGCTAGTTGTTGCAACCGCGGCTACTGACCATGAGGTCCTGAGTTAGATTCCCAGGTCGGGCAAAGTGTTATTAGCCGTGTAAATGTATCAGTAGCTGTAATTCAGACTCTGTGAACCCGGACTTGTGACCGGTTGAGGGCAATAGGCTCGCCCAGACAACAAGACAGTTTAATCGTTTCTCTGGGACTTCGTCGGGCTTCATTATCTCGGCGCTTTTCTTGTGGTCGCCACTGTTGATTCTGGCTTACAGGAGTTACATTACAGTGGTTTGGGAATAGTGTGGCGGGCTTGTCCCAATTAAAAAAAAATAGGCTCGCCCTTAATACGTGGGCCTTAAACATAACTGGCGAAATTAGGGTGTACTATTAGGTACATCTCCGCCTTACCCTTAGGGGATTATCTATGTATACTCCATACCTCCTAGACTTGTTTACTCCAAAACAGTAAGACTAACAACTACAGCTTAATAATATGGGGACGGTTAGCGGGGGACAGTTCGGTGGAACAATTCTTTACAGGTCCCCCGACTGCAATAAAAGTTTAAGTTTTCAGTTTTCCATTTTCGAATACATTTACGGGACCTTGCTCCCATTCATCGCTGAATTCGTGTGACTTGTTTTTTTATTTTTTAGTTTAGGTACTTTTTGTCATGGCAGGCGTGTTTTTAAATTTTTTTAATTATTTATTTTTTATTTCATATCTTTTAGTGATATATCGGTATTTTGACCTATAACCAATCATTTAAGCCATAAGACGTCCACTGCTGGACATAGGCCTGCCCCAGAAGGGGGAAAATGTGTTTTTTTTCATTTCTCAGGATTCCGGTCGGCAAAATCGGAACCCTAATAATATGTACGCTTTGTTATCCGTCTGTCTGTCCGTATGCGTATCCGTCAATCAAGACCCTGTTCCTCAGGAACGTGTGAAATGATCTGAATGACTTAATTGCGTAATTTATAACTACAAACATTTTTTATTTCATATAGGTATCTATTTGTAAACAATTTACGCTGAATTTAATATATACATGCAATTTACATACAATGATAAGAACTTTCAATATTTTGTTAACATTTTAAGAAATTCAAGTGTAGTGCCAAACAGTTATAAGAAGTAGGTACCAAAAAACTTTTACAGATCCCTTGGTGCGTGGGTTCAACTCGCACGGTTTTTTTAAACTATTGTTTTATAACACACGTAATGATTTATTCATTTGTGTCAGTAATAAGTTTCAAGTTGAATCTCGCAGTCAGATTTGTCCATACCAAAATCTACCCTGATCTTCTTTTTCTACCCTTTAAGGGGTGATTTTGAAAATTCTATTATTGCAAATATTATTATTTCTTTAAATTAATATTTTTGCCATGTTTCAAGTAAATTGATTCACGCATACTGACTTTTCATACAAACTTAAAAACCATTTAGGTGCCATCGTAGATGGATTTGGGAGTTGTAACCTAGCCAGTTTTATTTCTTTCATTACAGATAATCTATTGATATGTAGCTTATTCGTATCGGATCCCGGGTTTAAAATGTCACTATATCATTTGTTGAGTAGTATTACTAGTAAACAATAGATATTAAATACTACTGTGGTATATTTTTGTAATCTACTTAATAAGTTCTAGACGATGATTATATTTTTCATTGAAATTTCAATAAAAAAAAATTAAAAGTTCTTTTTATTTCTAAACCATGGCCACCCTATTATGTTTTTTTATATTTTATCTAGCCTATGTTACCCGGGGTGACGCAATGAATCTAACGATACCACATACATCAAAATCGGTTCAGGCGTTTAGAAGTTATGGTGGAATAAAGAAACTCACAAACAAACATACATACATACATACATGAACGTTAAAAACATAACACTCTTTTTTTTGGGCAGTCGTGTAAAAAGTACAAAAAATAAGACATACAGATATAAGAGCAAAAATAAAAACCACTGATGCTCTTAACCATGCACTAAAGCTAAAATGGAAGTGGGCCGGGCATGTAGCGCGACTCAAAGACCACAGATGGACAAAAACGGTCACATCATGGAACGGACCATCGGGTAAACGTCGAAAAGGTAGACCCTATGCCCGCTGGGAGGACGACATCAGAAAAATAGCTGGATCAGATTGGAACAAGATAGCTCAAGACCGCGAAAAGTGGCAATCTTTGGAAGAGGCCTTCACCTGACAGGGGTTCCTAAGTAAATAGAAATATTTGAAAACATTAGGTACAAAGTTACTACCAGATAAAAACTAAAAAAACTAAACAATCTAAACATAATAATAAGAGTGTAACCATGTGCAAAAACTATATAACCTTCACCTTTAAAAATTATTAATAGTACTTGTAAAAAAAACTGTAATTATTAGGAAATAAAAGGCTTTTTTATTTTATTTATTTATTTATCATTTTTTCCACGGTAGCTTGTCGTCTTCCGTCGTTTTCGTGTTATTGACGATAATTGATAATTGACATTTCAAAATAAATTTTGGTTTGACCAATTCTGCGTTTAAAATAAGTAAAAAAAAATATTTACTTCCGGTGATCATCCTTACTGGCTACATTAAAAAAATGCTCTAAACATTAATTCAGGGGCAGAATATCTATAATATATTAACTTATGATTTTAATTTAAGAATAGGATTGAAAAACAATTAAACACTGTATTACCTCATTTACGATTGTTTGATAATAGTTTTTTTACTAGGTAAATAATAATATATTTATAGTAACGCTTACTGCGGGCTGGCCTCAGGTTACTACTGCTATTTCGCTCGAAAAAAAGCTTTCCTTGTAACAAGAAAGCAATAATTTAACATATTAGTCATCTTTATTCCACTTTTTTATGGTCGGTAGTTATTGTATTATTGAAAGTAAAATATTTTAAGATTGGTAAAACTGCGCCTGAAAGAATATTTGAGGCAATTTCAAAGTATGATAGCCAGTAAGGATTGTTAATTAAAGGAAAGAAAGAAAGGATAAAACGACAATCATGACCCCACCGAGTGTGGGCTCACATGATTAATCTTAGTATCCAGGGTCAGATGATGGAAATGTACGGTGGCCATAGGAACTAGGTTATGAAAAGACATAACCCCACCGAGGTTGGGCAAATCTTTTAAACGATTGACTTTGAGAGAAATGGTTTCAGAAACCTCAATTTCATTTTTAAAGACCTATTTTTAGACACCCCACAAGAATTTAGTTATTTTAAGTTTCTGTTCCATGTATGGAGAGCTTCCTTAATCTTTTATTTTGTATAAAGATCGTAAAGTGGTTCATAGAATACATCAACCTACCAAGTTTCAACTGTGTAGTCTTAATAGTTTCCGAATAAAGTGGCTGTGACATACGGACGGACAGAGTGACGGACGGAGAGACAGACAGACATGACGAATGTGTAAGGGTTCAGTATTTTGCCATTCAGCTACGAAGCTCTAAAAATCTTATGAATGTCTTTGGGTAATTGGTTTTTAATATGACAGGTAGACTAAACCTCTTTCAGGAAATTAAATCTCCATCTTAAATCGTTCCATTTGGTCGCAGATACTGAAAGGCCCCGACAAAGTGGTTTCACAATGCCTTGGCTGAGGCAATTGCGAGATGTCGAACTTTGGCTCTAACTTTCAACAAGTTGATTGACGCAGCAGGCGCGATTTCAAAGTCGCTTCCCTATCTAGGGGACCTGTGCACCACCTGTAGCTCGTTATACATAGGGATCCATGGCCTTTTACGTTACCCCAGCGACCGACCTGACGGCCCACACAGTAGCAGTCTACTGCCAAGAACAATGGCCACCAGAGTTATAGAAGGTTATTACACGGTCTCCTATAAAGCGGCATGCCTCTAACTGCATCAGTGGCACGAGGAGGCCAAAGAACGGAGTGAGGGACTGGTGTAGCGACGTTTTCCTGCGCACATTTGATTGTTGGTGAAAGAAATGAAATGACAATTAAAGAAGGTCATGATAATTCATGACCCAATTTTTTAGGTGCTAAAAAACCCTAAAAACATTTTTCTAGGCGACGTTCCCAATCAAATGAGCAATCGCACATATTTTTAGGAGCTTTTTTTGGAGCGTTTTTGAACTTGTTGACTAGACTATTGTTGTTTCGTCTCAACTCTTTTTCCAAACTTGATTTCATTGCGAGTATCGATTAGTAGACCAGGGTAGAAGCCTTTAAAAATAATAAAAAGTGAAAAAAAATAATATTAGATATTAGATTAGTTGCTAAACGCGAGATAATGAACGTCCCTCTTTCGCCACACGCGTTACTAGTGAGTCTAGCTAGGGGAAGTACTACGCACTCAGTATTGTGATTAATTACTTAATCAGTTAAAACTAATAAACAATACTAAAATACTTCACAATAGATTCTAATAATTAATTAATAATTATTTAACAATAAAAAAATACCAATATAAATGCGAAGGCGTTATTAAGTTAATGTCTAATTAATAGGTTCATTACTTTTTACAATAAGTACGAGTAGAATGTTACTTAAAGGATTTAATACAGATAACGGGTTTTCTACTAATAAATTGTTCTACAAAATGATCTTATGACTTTTGAGTTTATAATTACATAAATAAACTGATTTAGTTGTAGTTTCAGATTATAAATTGAGTTATTGGCCATTAAAATCGATATTCGCCGACATCATTACAACATTGTGCAATGACGTCTCTTATACAGCCTAATTTCAGGTGAGCATTTATTAAAATCCCAATATTCACAAAATATTAGCTTATCTTAATTTTAACTGTAGTTCTAGTTAAAGACCTCTGTTTAATAAATCACTATTCGAGCCGTCGACCATTCAATTACAAACCATCTCTGTAGTAGTTAACACAAAAGCTAACATAGATGGCACTGTCGCTCCTATCGATCAATATCGACTTTTGTAATAATTGTAGTAATATCTCAGAGATGGCAAGTTCATCAATATTATAAGTTGGTTAATAATTAGATTAACTAATGGTCCCAGCAGATAGCAATCTTGCGGCGACGTGTATGTAAAGGCACCCACGAGACAGGAGAACTTTATAGAGTGGGACTACGGTTTAAATAAAAATGTGTCTTGGGATTTCATCAGTCTATGGTAACAATTCAATAGCGTATATAATGGTGGTAGTAATTCTAAGTGTGAGAGGTGAAAATTTCTTTCACCTGTTTGTCTAAATACTAGTGAATATATTAACCTCCCATTTGACGCAATAAGAAACGACGTCAAATAATAAAAAATAGGGAATGACCTTCTCGGCCTAAATTTCGTTTTAAATTAACAAAAGAGGCCACGTTCCGCCCAAAGTTTTTGAGAAGAAGTTATTTGTTGTGGCTTACGGTATTAAAGCAAAAGTAATCATTTTAATTTAAATGAGGGCCATTCTGACGGCAATAGATTTTATCATTAGCAGCTAAAATGTGGTCTTGGCAGAAATTAAGTGGTTAGTGGTAAGTTGACCTAACATTTGCTTAATAAAATGATGGTTACTCAAATTCAGGTGTTATTAAGAAATCTGGATTTAGATCTAATCGTTAAAAAAACATTTAGTCCCTTTTGTGCTCCATAACTTTCATAACTAGCTCTGGAGCGTATGACTGATTCACTACCTTCCAAGTTCGAAGAAAGTTAAGTGACCGAGGTATCGTCACAACCTTTTTATTTTTTTTGTGGGGTGGGAAATCATCAAATAACCGCTCCCGCTCTCCTCTGGGCAGAGCGAAAGGGAGTGTCAGACTTCTACTGACTAAAAACCACCCATGTTCCTTCTTAGTCTACGAAAGGTAAGGCAGAAATATAACTAATAGTACACCCACCTTTTGTCAGTTAGTTCATGTGATTGATTGATAGACTCCGTGGCTGCTACTGATAAACTCCTGACGAAAAACCCTATAACACTTTGCCCGACCAGGGAATCGAAACCAGGACCTCATGCTCAGCAGGCGCGCTTGCGACCACTGGATTAGCGAAGCCCAGGAAAATTTGAATCCTTTCCCTGGTTGACTCGGAAGTGCCGTGCCTGTCCGATGCAGAGAGCGCCTGGAAAATGGCTTGCCCGAATACGGATCGGCCCGGGAACCCATTTTCCCAGAGACAGTGGGATGAGCCGCTCTGCAGGTTGGTACGGAATAACCATATTAATACGTCTACCAATTTTGCTGAACGTGGCCCGCCTGCTGGCTGTGGCTTCAAGCACTACCGTCACCATAGGCACTATGCTAGGTGACACAACCTTCCGGCTCGCTACATGTTTGGGATTGGGTGCTCCATGTGGGGCTACACATCGTTATCAATGAGGTGAAGCAGTCGACGGCCTCGGATACCATGGCCTTTCCTGCAGTACGACCGCAGGTCGTGCTCTGGCCACCACCGATGTACCAGCTATTTTGCAACCCAACGGGCTGGCACGCGTCGATGGGAAGAGACCAGATGGTATGACCATAATCCTATGGAAGTTGGGTAGGCCTTTGGTGTTTTGGTATTCCATCTTCTGAGCACGGTGAGCTGTGCTGGGGCGGCTGTTGCAGGTGCTGAAAATTGGTAGTTATGTGTTGTTGTTGTTGTGTGTGTACGTAAGGCTAGCCCGGGGGTACCGCACGATCTCCCGCGAGGCGGCGAACCTCCTTGCCGGATTGCCGCCATGGGATCTGGAGGCGATAGTCCTCGCGCGCCTGCATAGATGGAGCGCGGATGCGCTACACCGGGGGGTCACTCCATTGCCGCGGCAAATTGCCGCTCAGTGCGATCTCATGGCGACATGGAGAGAGTGACTGTCGCAACCCCGTGCAGGGCACGCCACGATAGTGGCGGTAAGTCTCCTTTTTGAGGCGTGGCTTGAGAGGCGCCACGGCGCCCTCACCTTCCTTCGGACGCAGGTCCTCACCGGACACGGTTGTTTCGGATACCTGCACCGAATCAGGCGGGAGGAAACGCCCGGATCGCGGCCCGGAGCTAATCGTGTCGGATATAGAATAGTTTTCAATCTCACATATTAAATCTCATCGAATAGTAAAACTAAATAATCACAATGGTGTACAACATTATTGCATGACGTTTGTTTGTAAATATTGTCAACTAGCTGGTTAAGATAATTTTAGTAAAGTAATTAGAATATTATTGTAACAGTAATGAGGATTTATTGAGGAAAATTTCAAGGATAGGCCTGTCTCAGCTGGGCTGGGCTGCGATAGGCTGAGTAGATAGTTCATTCACTATTATATGGCTTACAAAAATCATTTTAAATCAGAACCTTTCACGCAAAGATAACTATTAGACCTGTCCAGTTTGACGGCAGCCCATTTCTATGTCCCATTAAAAGTTCTATAAATACCTCTGTTCTTATAAAAATAGATACCATCATCAGGGTATTTACCTTTTCACATTACCTTTTTGAGAAAAATGGTATTTACCCGGGATTTTATCAGGTAGAATCACTATGCGGGAATGCAAAGTGAAAAGTACGTATGTTAAAAACATTGCTTTGTAGATTAAGTACAATGCAATCTTGTATACTAACAAAAAGCAGTGCAACGAGAACCACTTTCAAGCAGTGTGTGTGTAAACTACTCTTTATCCAAAATCAGTCTGAAGTTATAAAACAAAAGACTTCCTATATTATTTGAAAACGACTTACCTAAAGCGAGGGCAATAATAATTCTTAGCTAAGAACATGGCAATAATGGTGTAGGTCAACACCATCTGCCGCCTTCTGATTTATGACATCTTGGGGAAAAAACGCCCTCGAGCCAGCTCGGTTCGTTTCTTGCCACTATACAAATGAAGAAAAAAGATTTTAGCACATTCCAGCTGAACTTAGCGGCCGTGTTGACACTTAGTGGCTTACTGTGTGTTATACTATAATATCTTCATTACGGAAGACAAACATATTACATTGTTTTGGTAAATATTCGTCAGTTGGCTAAAGTAGTGTTTCCTGTAAACCTTTTGAATTCGCTATGTTAATCCTATATTTTATTGAAAATCTTTTTTTTAATTGATTTATTCATAGAAATTTCACAAATGTAAAAAAAAAAAAAAAATGTAAAAATCAATGGAAAACTCTTGCAAAACCGCAAAACAGTTTGTTGGCAGTAGTATTCTCGTGGATAGACTACTTTTATTTAATTATTATCTTTTATTTGTTCTACTTACTAAACAACTGATCAGATTTCTACGAAATGCACACATTAGAACAACAACAATTAGAACTCGACCTGGATTCGGATATAATTATGATACTTTTTATCTCATATCGTATTTTCTGACCTCCACGTGAGCGAAGTGGGTAATCGAGGAATCAATTTCTCCGTCGATATATGCGATCACATTACACTGGTATCCGAAATACTTTCAACAGTTATTATTAATATACTTGTAACAAGATATTTACCATGTTTACTATTTGTTTCGAGTTTCCGATGATCAAGTATAAACTTATGTTATTGCGGGTTGATGTTTATGAGCAGACAATACGGTCTACCCTCTTTCATGTAAATCTAATATCCCTCTCTAATCTAACTTGATATATATCCCCTAACAAAAATATTAATATTAATGTTACTTTTTTTTTTGGCGGGTGGAAAATCATCAAATAACCCGTCCCGCTCTTGGGCAGAAAGGGAGTGACAGACTTCTACTGACTAAAAACCACACATCTTTTTTCTTAGCCATTGCGCCGAGGCCGCGGTATCTCTTTCGAACAACCCGCAGCCCCGACGGGATACTAATGTTACTGACAATTTATTTAAAAACTTTCAGCAGTTAATCTCTCGGCTGTTCAAATTCAAATATTTTTACCTGTAGAACATACGTAAAACGAAATTACAGACGTCAATATTAATAAATGAACCTTATGTCCTTCCGTCAACGCCGTCCATATATTCTAATTATCTATAATTTCGAGGCTTACTAATAATTAGTAAAAATAGGAAAACGAAGAAGTCTGTGAAAACATGCAAAATATTTTGAATGTTTTCACCGACTTCAGAAGCCATTTTTTTTTCTGAAGTTTGTTGTTCACTTTATTGTAGTTTTGTTTTTCTTTAAGACTATTCAATATTGCAACAGTCGACTATACTTAATATATTAAACACTAAGTTCTAGTAATGCTGAACAAATAATGTCATATTCAGTGAAAGCTAAAAAATATTTAATATCTTTACGGGTTTATCCGACGGGAAAAAACTTTAAAAAGAAACAACGAAATGAGAGTGGTTTACACTTCAGAAAATATTCCGTTATGGAAGTGGCAAGCAAATACAGGTGTGATTGGACTTTTAGTCTGCATTGAAAGCTTGACATATATTTATACAGGACTTTGGTCGAATCTGGTACCCTTTCTTTTCTTATAAGTTGCAAAGAACAAGGGGCAAAATGTCCCTACCCTTGTAACACTTTCTCCTATATATATCAAATGAAAGAGCGTAAAAATACATCATTTTATTGTATGGCAGTAAATGTGTGAATAATGGGGGGAAAAGTAGCAAAAAATACTCCCACCCAAGTGTTTACTCTTGTAAAACCTAACGTACTTTAAGACGGTTTTCACAGACAATGTTCATAGGTTGTTCAGTCGGTGTCGAGCAGCGAGAGGTCCGTAGGTAGGCGAGCGAGGGTAATTGAAAATCCAGAGTTGCGTGGATTGCAGAAAGCCCGTTATACTACATTTTTGGTGCAATTACCCATTTGTGTATATTTACTTAAGTACCACCATGCGAAATCGGAGTGGGTCGCTATTCTAAAATCAAATTATGTCAATATCAATTCAGATACATCCAAGATATAATGAACTTCCGAAAGGTTAAACAAAATAATACTAATATTCAGCTATTCAGCGTTGCATATTGCTAGGTACCATGTTTAAAATACATTGCAGGAGGCAGTCGTCCAAATTAGCCATCTCCTTTCCGACACAGAGAATTACACCCTTTTTTTTCCGCTCTTGGGCAGAGCGAAAGGGAGTGTCAGACTTCTACTGACTAAAAACCAACCATGTTCCTTCTTAGCCCTTCATGTCGAGGCCGCGGTATTTCTTGCGAACAACCCGCAGCTCCGGCGGACACAACCCGCAGCCCCGACGGGCGAGAATTACACCTTTTTTTTTTTTTTTTGCGGGGTGGGAAATCATCAAATAACCCCCCCCGCTCTTGGGTAGAGCGAAAAGGAGTGTCAGACTTCTACTGACTAAAAACCACCCATGTTCCTTCTTAGCCCTTCATGTCGAGGCCGCGATATCCCTTGCGAACAACCCGCAGCCTCGACAGGAGAATTACACCCTTATAAGGTATTTCCCACCTGGTGGAAACGAAGTTATGGTAAGGTGTCATTAGCGGAGCAGCCAGGATTCTCTTCAGCAGCGATATGGTGGCACCGTGCTCTCCTGAAACACTTGCGGCTCTGGAGACCAAACACCCTGCCCCAGCCGATGGCCTTTCCTTTCCCGACCCACCTAATTCGAACTTTCATTCCCTCACCATTACAAGGCGGCCTCGACGGCCTAAGTCCTCAACATCTAAAGGACCTAATTTAGTCTGGCGCCGGGGAAGCTGGTGAGTTGCTTTTGAAGGAGCTTACGGCTCTGATTAATCTTATGCTCTCTGGCAAGGTGAACGAGTCCGTCATCGACATTTTGTACGGGGGTAATTTATCCACCTACCGTCGTATGGCAGCCAAGATTTGCTGTAATTTTAGGTGTATTCCCGTTCGTCTCACCGACTTCGCCCCCGTCGTGGGACGAACAGGAATTTACAAAAATAAAATTTGTTTCCGAGCTTCGTTGTCACTATTACCATTAACAGTTCCATGATGGAACTGTTAATTTAACTGTTTTTTTTATCACTAGTTCCATTTTATAAGAATATGAAAATAATGGAACTAAATGTTGAATTTGTAATCATTAGTTCCATTTTAAAAGAATAAAAAAAAACAATCAGTAGTTCCATCATGGAACTGTTAATGGTACTAGTGACAACAAAGCGTTCCCGATCGTCCCATTTATGATTTTAGAGGGACGAATGGGAATATGTTCTTAGATTAGTGCCATTCGTTCCACAAAATAATTTTGTGCGTAAAATGTTTAATCAAAATAAGTTACACGATAATTAAGTGTAGGCTCGTCATCGGTGTAGTGCTTTTTGTAATGATGGAAAAGAAATCATAGATGGAAGCATCTGGAAGCATTACGGAAACACTGCACTACCGGGGTTTTTACTCAGTGCCCTCAGGGCGTCATTGTACTGAACACGCAGGGCGTTGTAAGTTGATCCACAGACGGCACGTGTAAAAAGACTGACAGAAGGTGTAAAAAAGTAACAGTTTTAGATCTGTGGTGAGAATCGGCGGGCCAATGATCCTATTAGTATGATCTATTATATATTTGCCTGTTCCATAGATTATGTCATCAGTGGAATCGCAGGACTGTTGTGGCCATATTAGGTATAGAACTAGAACTGCAATTACATTGGAAACTCTTTTATGTAGTGCCCCGTTGCACAGCTCCCTTTAATTACTTTGTTCATCGTTTATTAGCCCCCATATTATTTTGTTACCGACGTTCCTGTTTTTTACAGTAATACTTGACTTAACAGTTATACTTTTAGAATTACATGATAATTCTCATGAAAATGGTCTGACCGTGACACTTAATACTATCAATTGTTTCGGAATGCCACTGACCTAATGAGGCAATGATACAACCATCTTAATAAATAAAAAAAATGTATCTTTCCTCTAGTTTAGATTCCTTTTTTTTTGCGGGTGGAAAATCATCAATTAAGCCCTCCCGCTTTTGGGCAGAGCGGAAGGGAGTATCAGACTTCTACTGACTAAAAACCACCCATGTTCCTTCTAAGCCCTAGCGCCGAGGCCGCGGTATCTCTTTCGAACAACCCGCAGCCCCAACTCACTTAAGTATGTATGAATGTTAAGACAACTTTGGTAATACTTTGTTCCTTACAGAAGTTGGGGAATCCATTAGAAAACAATTCCCTCGAATGTGAATTGCAGTTCTACCCATAATTAATACATCGTACCTACCTATATACAATATAACAATCATAAATTACTGCAATTTTTCATTTATTTTCACGCGTATTATTATGCGGCTCAGGGGTTGAAGGACTACAACCGTTGCTGAAAAAGGAAAAGAAAAGTCTATTGTCGACAAGGTTTCTCGCCACTATGTTTGCGACTATAAAAAAAATGCTCGATTGACAGCGCTGCACGCGCTGCGGACCCTGGCAGGATGACACGGTGGTGCGGAACTGCTTACTTCAGATCGTGGCTCAGTACATGGTCGGGAGCGCCGACACCGTCGGCGACTTTTACGAGGAAGTGATGATCGTAAGGGTATAACATGTTGAGTGGTTGAAATAAAACACCAATAAATAGACATTTATTTTCAAGTATTTTATTTTACTCAGTTTATAATAACAATCATATATAGTAGATAGTCATCACATCGAAGTAATTATGTTAGGACAATAATAAATATGTGGTAATACGTACCTAAATTCATGTTTAGGTTTCAAAAGGCGACCTGTATCATGATGTCATAGAGAAAGAGCAACTCATTTGTCCATATTGGCAAAAGTTTTGATCGGTTTCCGTGAATATGTTATACGGATATGTAATTAGTTACGATGTCGGCTGTAGATGCCTTCTCTAATGAATGTACCATATTTTTAACCGACTTCGCCACTGTGGCACTTAAGGCGCCTTGAATGTTGCCCATTTCAGCAGTCTCTTCTTCAGAAAGGTTTTGTTAATTATATGGCTTCCAGCGATCTAAGGAGCGGTATTATTAACTATCCACAAATCAGGTGTGTTGCTAGTAGTTCTGGAAGTAATTGAGTTTGGTACTGAAATACTTATTTTAAGAAACTCGTGTTAACCCAGAAGTGGACTGTGAAATGGAATATTTAAAGAGTTATACTTTTACTATTTATGACGTCATACTACAGATTACAAGAGCCTTGAGCCTTCAATCTTATGACTAGTATGTGGAAGATGACACCTCCACAGATATATACCATTTAAATTAGATATTTGATTATATAATTATTATGTTAATATCATATTGAAATATTACTTAAACCTAAACTACGTTCATGAAACAATTATGTAAATCAGTCGTTTGAAGAATACTTTAATATAAATATTTAGGAATAGAATTGTAGTTATAGAGATGCAAAAATGTAAAAAAATGGCTTTTACAAATAACATGAGCTGCAAATGTTGCATTTTTCGAAGTGACCGACCGGTGTAAGCTAAAAACGGTGAATCTTTTTCAATTTATTTTTAATTAAAAGCGCTTTACTGGAGCGCTTTGCTGTTGCCGGAGTAAAGTTCAGCCTTACACAGACGGACGGATTAAACCGTACATTTTGTTTAATTTGCTTTACAATAACAGTGTCAATAATTTAACTAACGTTTTAAAAACCATCCTGAGTTTAATCCTGATACTTACATTTGGCACAATATTTAGTAAAACAACGAGTGATACTTTAAGTTGGATAAAGAAAAAAGGTAGACAGGCGCAAAGTTATCAGCTTATGGTATTTCTAAATTAACTATTAAAATAGCTTTAGGACGGAAGCATAATTAATTAAAGAAGCTATATTTCAAAGAAAGATGTTTTCATACATATACGACTGGAAAATTAACCCTGAAGACATAACTAGTTATGGATCCCTAATGACGATTAAAATTTTGATATGACTTACAAATGCCTTTGGCATTATTAAATATTCACCTTAATTTATAAGTTATAAAGCACATTTACGAAAAATACACATTATTATCGAGTGAACTGAACGTGGATAAGACTCTTTCAGAAACTCGAAGGAGAGAACAGTTTCTACTTGTAAACACATACAATATTGATAGTACCAATACTTGAACTATTAATTTTAATCTAAAATGAAATTGATGTGTTATAATTGGTTCTACTTTTTTTTACTTATATTTATTGATAACGTTATCGCACAAAAATTAATCCTACATTTTCAATTTCGATTTGTCTTTGTCTTTTTTTTGTCTTTTTTTTTTTTAAATGTTTTGAATAACTACTTTTTATTTTATTGTTTTTAGTTTATATGTTGCTTATAATATAATATAATAAAATTCTAATGGATATTACCGGTAAGTTACATAAATCACATGATGACTAGATTTTAGCATGCAATATAACAATGTAATATTTATTTAAAATATGTAAATAAATATATGCTTATGCTGGTGTATGCAAAGCGTGGGTTTAACATACGCTAGTACACGCATAGTATGCGTAGGTTACACAACACCCTTAGTATGCCCACAAGATCATATTATTATGTCAATGCACACCTTTCATGTGTCACGTAAAAATAAAAATTACGCGCAGTTTGTAATTACTTCAAATATACATCTTCATGTGATCACGGTAACCTCTAAATAACTAACAGCTAAATGCTTGTTGCACATCAATTAAGTTAAAACTTCCAGAAATGGACTCGATTAAGCAGTTAACGGTAATGATCTAATGTAATGAGCACACAACAATTGAGCATGAAAAAACAGTATTTGCAATTGATGACAATTGGAAATACTGTACGTCTCTGGAATGATTATAACTATGCAAGTAAAATTGACCTCGTATGAAGGTTTTTTTACCTCATAGTTTTAATAGAATTACATAGATAGTATTATCAGTCCGTCTTCTCTTATGTCCCGCCTGTTTATCCGTTTATTCATGCCGGCCATGAAACATTTATTGAAGAAGGATGTTAGAACAAATTCACCACCTGATTGGCGTTGTGTTTGATGTGTCACCAATTAAATTGTAGCTCTATGTAGTGTTTGTTCAACCGGCCCTTTACGGTAGCGCTTGTAACGATATAATATCGCGATGACAATCGTATCGTCACAAGTTGCGCATTATTAGTACGCTCTGCAGTCAATTAGTCGTTAATTACAACGACTGGAGTACCACTGCGCCTTCACAGCGGTAACTTAGCCATATTTAACGTTTATCTTTATCTAACTACCTGGTATAACTTTTAGAATTACAGGATTTTAAATTATGACACCTAATTAAAAAAGTTTTACTCACCTAACACGTAATTATAAGACCCTGATATTCATCTACTTTGTAAAATACGCCAGGCTTTTTCGAAAATAATCAAATATCAACATGATGTATGGATTGAATCTAATTTTTTATAAATGGAATTTTACGTTTATAAATACTGGGAGGGAGGGGTATGCTCTATTAAAATGCGTTAGTTAGATAAAAAAAATCCGTATTAGCTACACAAGTACTCCCTTCGAAATAATATCACAATATGCTTAGTTTAGTGAACACCGATGTCGTATAATTCACTAAAACGTAACGTTATAATCTCACAGAACGTACTTACATAAATTTAATTCGTCATTTTCCTTCACATGTAAACCTTTGAAGTCCATACCTACTATTAAGGAAGAATGGAAAAGAAAATGGTTCTGTATCGTTCATTCAGCGATAACTTTTAAAACGTAACACGAGAAGTACAATCTGTGCTCGTAATAGTAGTACATTTTGATAAAAGTTTTAATTAAATCTATTTATATTTTGACTTAGAGTGAATTTAAGCCCATAGGAAGGGTCTTTCAATGTACCGGTGTTATTAATGCTTTACTAAAAGCTAAAAATTGTTTTTATTTAAGTTGAATCGTATGTCAGCAGAGGCAAAAGCCGTGGGTTTGTCGTCAGTGTGGGTAATTGGTAGTCATGTGGATAGCCGGGTTGTTTACAATTGATAAAGCTCCATCGACGCGGACCTGCTCCTGGTACGGGATGCACGACGACGGGACGTCGTCGCCTCCCGGGCGTCGGATCATATATGCGTGAAGCTCGAATCCAAAGCAGTCTCCTCCTGGCTCATCTGGTTGATTGAGCTGTAGTGCTGCCGACAAAATATTTTACTTAACACATTGGTTGTTGTACAAATAATGCATATTTATCTACTTTCAAATTACTACTAAAATATGATTTTGTTCACAATTTCATGGATTTTAATTTGTGGTTAAATTTCGCATGGAACTCTGACACATTCACATAACATCACGTCTGTAATCTTCTAAGGCAGAGGTGTAACAGCATATGCACCCTGTACGCCCACACCCCGCATAGCGTGACTGTGGAGTATGAGGCCAGGTTCAATTTGGGTAAGGCAAAGTGCTATTGAAATTTTTCCATTTGGCATTTCTCAGTAGCCACAGAGTCTGAAATTCAGACTCTGCCTGACTTGTGCCTAGTTAATAGTCAGCACTGGATAGGGATACGCAGAAAAAGGAAGGAAGACCTTTGCCCTGCTGTGGGAACAAATTGTTTATAAACAATTTGTTTCAAATATATTAATAATGGCACGCCGCTATTGCATGGGACTTCAAACATAACTCACAAAAGTGTGGTTGTGCTATTAAGTTCACCTCTGCCTAAACTTTTGGGGATAACAGGCAGTAATGCATCTATTTTGTTGTAGGAACTATGCAGTTTAGGGACGATCGGCAACTGTTAAGTCTCGATAACACGAAGAGAATTACTTCACTGTCGTGTTCCGTTCCCATATAATAACTCCCAGTAAAAACGTCTAAGAATTCACTGACACGTCGACGACCGCGGCTTCGCACAGCCTGCTATTAAATATAATTAATAGTTATGACTAAAAAGTAAAATTTACGCTTTGCCATCCAAGACGTTGAGTATCACGTTGGCCCTGGGGCTTGTGTTCCAGGTTAGAAGTGAGGTGTGCCTTAGCCGTCAGCGCAGTCCGAAGTGACACGTTAGCCCGTTTCGCTTCCGCGCGTCCGTATTTGAAAAACTCAATCAACGCAACCATCAGGGCCAGACACAAACCCCCCACCAGAACGTAGAATAAGCCAGCCACCTGGCCCAGCGTCAACTCGGCTCCTTTGGGTTCCTAAAACAGAAACCATCATCATCTGCCTAGTCTATTATATATTTGTAATTTGGAACATAAGCACGTCTCCTATTCGATGGAAAGCTTGGAAATATTATTGGTTAACTGCTTTTCGGCTAATAATCTCATAAGCCACTGTTTTTATTGAGATAGAGCAGAAAGTAAGATAAATATTTGTGTAAAAAATATTTTTCTTTTAGATTATAGCACTAAACAGATTATTCCCTTTGAAAGTGTTTCTTGCCCAAAGGAAGTCCAAAGAAAAGATGGATGGAGTGTGTGAGGAATGAATATGAGGGAAAGTTGCGTGAAGGAAGTTGATGAAAGTGTTTATCGTCCAGTAGCTCATAATTATTTTTTTTTCAAAATCGATAGTATCTTCTGATTAATTTACGTACGTACGGTGAGTTGAAAGTTAACGTTGCAGAACAGCCCGTTGTTAGTTTTGACCCTTTTTGAAAACAAAAAGTGGGTCGCTGCCCAAAGGGCTCCTGTTCTAAACTTTTCGCAGTTTAAATTCAGTGATCTCCCGTCACGCCCTACTTATTCAGCTATCAAGATTTCAGGTTGAATATGGTTGCTAAAAAAGCTTCTGCCCCCAACCTTCTTCATTTTCATTCTTATCATTCATCATTCTCCTGTCCTTATCCCAATTTTTAGGGTTCCGTAGTCAACATGGCACCCTTATAGTATCGCCATGTCCATCTGTCTGTCTGTCCATCCGTGCGCACTATATTATCTCAAAGACTCCTAATACTAGAAAGCTGTAATTTGGCATATATTCAAATAAGTTACGCCAAAAATTAATTCTTTTTAACCTAACACTTTAATAGTAAAAAATGAGTGAGTGAGTCAATCTTAAAAGATAGACATATGCTGGCGCGGACTTTTTTTTAGAACTTATAAAGAGAAACAATTCCTTCATATGTGATATTTGCGTAACTTAAACCGTTTTCGCAGCGCACGCAACGGACGCTCTCAAAAAGGCTCTCCCTTTTCCCGTTTTTGCAATATTTATCATTTATGCTCCGCTCCCATTGGTCGTAACGTGATGTTATATAGCCAATAAACTTCCTGGATAAATTGTCTATCCGACACAAAAAGATTTTTTCAATTACAACAGTTCTTGAGTTTAGCGCGTTTAAACAAACAAACTCTTCAGCTTTATAATAATATTAGTAAGATTTAGATTTTCCTAAACATAACGTATGGAAGCGCAGGTCTCAAAACTGCAAATGTAACTTTGTTTTATTTATAAAATAAAAATCATCGTTCGGAGGCAGATAGGAAGGGTGGTTAATCAGTTTCGTAAGGACACACGAGGAGGAGGAGGAGGTATTTTGATGGGCAACTACGGAAACCTACATTGTAGGTGGTCCAACATGCACTTGGCCCGTTTTTTATGTGTTTTTCTTCCATATATGTCCATAGCCGTCATCTCGGCGGTCACCGCTTTTTTAGCCATTTCATTCTTTATACAGTGCATCCATCGTTTCATTCGCTTCTCTTGTAACCATCTACATTCATATTCATAATTCATACTCAAACTGTATTTGTATTTATTCCATTTCAATGTATAACCTCCTTAAATATAATAAAGAAAGTCATACTAAAATAGCAAACGAACGGACATTGAAGTTGTTTCAAATCAAAATCAAAAGTATGAAGAAATAAAATTATACAAAAATAACTAATATGGATTATCAAGATGTTACTTACAACGTCTGTGGCGTCACATTGAGATTTGGTAAACCATTTACGAACCAGTTTCGATATCTCACCCTCTTCCTTCAGCGATTGCAAGGCCATATTGACGCCATCCCTGTAAAACACTCTCTTATGAAAACACTCTGAAGCGCTTTTAAGAGCTTAGGAAAGAATAATTCGCAAAACATTCCGAATCAAGAATAATTCGCAAAAGGAGTCCGTTCAATCTGGCCCCTACTTTCCGGAGTGCGTCTGTACAAGTTACCGACAGTCTCGAGCTTCTTGGCACGAAGTTCAGCGCGAATCTGAACTTCAAAAAAAATGGAAAGAAAGCTCAAATAAGGTTAAACGGTACTTCAACCCTGGACAGCTTTCAATAATATATAAAGCTCAAGTCCGGTCCGGCATGGAGTATTGCTGTCACCTTTGGAATGGTTCAGCCAAATACCAACTTGGCACACTTGACTCTGTAGAGCGCAGAGCTAGGGAGCTAAGTGGTGACGATAAACTGGTTGCCACATAATCTGGCCCACCGCCTCTAAGTTGCATGTATGTCGCTCTTCTACAGACTGTACTTCGGAGAGTGTGTGCAGGAGCTCCACGGGCTGATTCCACCATCTCCCTTCTTCCATCGGGAGACTAGACGTACTGCACCCATACCTTGTCGATGTTCCACACATTCGAATGAAGCAGAGGCATCTCTAGCCCATGGAGCGCCCGTGTGCAAACATTACCTTACCACACTCTGTAAATTTGACTTAAAATTCATTCTATAATACTATTAAAATTACATTTACATTATATTTTTATGTCACTTATTTTGGATCAACACCCCAATGTGATGACTCGGAATAGGACAGTCAAATTTGTCCGCAATAACCGCCAGAATGCCATTGCTACTAGCACGAACCCTGCTCAATAAGGAGGCGACTTTTTTGCGCAGGATAGCTGCAAATCCATCAGTACGAGCCTCCATGAACATGCCCGATGCGCTGCAGAAACGTGGAAGACGCAATAGCATTCTGAAGGCATTGTTATATTGGACCCGCAAGGCGTTGAGTGTTTTCAGGGAATATGCTGTCCATAAGCTACTGCTATAAAAGTTTTGGCAATATGCCTTAAATAATGTAATTTTGACTTGTTTCGAACAAGACGCAAATCTTCTGAACAACATATTAGCCCTGACCGACAACGCCCTGCGCTCCCTATCAATATCTGCGTCATCCTTAAGGTCAGCACTGACTAGGTGACCCAAATATTTAAATTTATAAACCCTATTAAGAGCAACACCATTCAACATCACAGGGGGTACCGAGTCGCGCCCAAAATTACCTCCTGAAAACAACATAAACTCACTTTTGGATACATTGTATCGCAAGCCATGGGTCAACGCATAAGACTCACAAAACTTTATCAGCTTCCTAAGTGCGCTGACAGATGACGCCAACAGCAGCATGTCGTCTGCATAACTTAAATTGTTGACAAAGACACCGTCAATGGAGCAGCCGACTTGAATGCTGGTGAGGCCACCTATCAACTCATCTACATACAAATTGAAAAGCCTTGGAGAGGTTATTCCTCCCTGCTTCACTCCGCACCTCAAACCATATGCATCCTACAATTCCCCCGCCCATTTAACATATAATATATTACAACACAACCTGATTGTCATACCAATACTCAAAAACAGAACTTTGCTCTTTTGGAAAACTAGTGTTCCTCAGCTTACTCCAAAGCACATCATAAGCCACCATGTCGAAAGCTCTGGAGAGATCCAGGAAACATGCGTACACTGGTGTTTTTCTATCGACATAGTACCTGACGGTGTGCTTTAGGGTTAGAATGGCACTCTCTGTAGAAAGACCCTTTCGAAACCCAAATTGTCCGTCATGCAGAAAAAGACAAAATAACTTTATTTTTAACGTTGCCCCACACTAGGACTTTCTCCTATATCGTGGGTCACAAACATTTAAACTCACATACACAAATACCCAGACCCGGAACAACTATCTGTAGGTCATACAAATATTTGTTCCGTTCGGGGATCGAGCAGTCCATTGCTTGAGGCACTGTGCCAATCGTGCCGTCAACTTACTTTTTCTACTAATGCATGAAAGAGTTGGACAACTATAAAAACTCGGCGGTAGGAGCGAGCGAAGCGAACTAGAAAATTTGAACATTCCAGATATGAGATGTGTTACATTTTCTTTTTACCATGAATACAATTTTTACATGATATAAATAAAATAATGATATAAAAAAACAACACTACATTGATTGACAAAAGTCAATCAATGTAGTGTCACCAGAACCAAAGGTTTGAACTATGAGCAACCTTTCAGCTCAATCGGATGAGGGGGTTTGAAGTTCAGTTGCAAGATTTAACCAATACAAACTAACAAACAAACTGACAAGGCAAGTAGTGGGTGACGGGTTAGAAGAAATATAGTCATATAGATTTTCTAGATTAGCGGGGCGACATACCGTAATATACGTAAGGCTAGTTCTAAGAACCGCCCCAGGGCAGCGTTTTCCTTATTTTTACGACATAGTCCCGATGACAATAGTAATTGTCTGAGGTCATAACCATTACCTGACGCTGCCGCTTGACTCCGCTCTCTGCCACCCCCTGAAACGTGCCACCGGGGGCCATGGAATAAATAAAATAACAATCCACCACGCACTCCAGTGCGGGTTGGTAGATGTCACAATATGTCTTCGAATTTTCTCCTATGGGGCTCCGTAGCGACTGGCGATTGATGCCCCCTTGGACCCTGCGCCCAGTTGCTACGCGCACCCTGCACTATAGGTAAAGACGCCTCTGGAACGAAGCGATTTGCTCATTTTTTTATTATCCGCACAGCCAAGGAGTGGAACTCCCTGCCTGCGTCGGTTTTCCCGAGTTCATATATACGAGTACGTATACATACATATCTACACTTCTCATCAGAAAAATCGAAACACTTCCGTTTTTATGGTTTCTGTCCTAATTTAACACAAAAGAGTTTTCGTTCCATGAAATAAATCACATGATTGTATAGCTGGCAGTTTGGCAATACAGTGATAAGCGAAAATTCAAAATACAAAATTAGAATTTCATTTGTTTGTCCTATAAATGAAATGATTCACTGTTTTGTGACAAATGTATGTTGGCGTACATCTCACCTTTGAAAACTAAAAATTAGCGCTTATCTTAAAACTTTTTGTTCTTTATTTGTTTACTATGACTTTGAGACGTCTAAAAAAGTTTTTTTTCTAAAACATATGGCTATTTCGCCTGCAGGAGCCGTTCTAGTGGTGACATTGCTGGATTCTGAACTTAGTCAGCGTGTTGTGGCTGAAAGATTGCATCTAAGCCTGTCGTCTGTTCATAGAGTCTACAAACGCTATCGGGACACCGGTTTATTCACGCACCGTTCAGGATCTGGCAGGAATCGGATCACTTCTGAGCGAGATGATCGATTTATTATAAAAACTTCTTTACGAAATCGAAGCTTTAATGCTTTTCAACTGCAGCAGTAGCTTCATGTTGTAGTACGTAGGGTGGCTGTAACTGACTTTACAATTAGAAAAAGATTGGAGGAACGTGGAATGGTACCACACAAGCCAGCAAATGGGCCGAACTGCAAGCTATCGAAGAGCGCGCCTTAACTTTGTACATGAGCACCTAAATTGGTCATACCTTTTTTTTTGGTGGGTGGAATATCATCAAATAACCCCTCCCGCTCTTGGGCAGAGCGAAAGGGAGTGTCAGATTTCTACTGACTATAAAACACCCATGTTCCTTCTTAGCCCTTAATGTCGAGGCCGCGGTATCTCTTGCGAACAACTCGCAGCCCCGACGGGCAAATTAGTCATACCTCCAGTGCAACAAAGTCCCCTTTTTCGATGAGTGTAAAATTATAATAATAATAATAGACACACTTTTATTTCCTGGGTTCGATTCCCGGGTCGGGCAAAGTGTTATTGGCTTTTTCCATCAGGAATTTATCAATAACAGCTACGGAGTCTGGATTTGTGCCCGGTTGATGGCAATAGGCTCGCCCCTATTACATGGGACTTAAACATAACTGGCGAAATGTGGGTGTACTATTAGGTACACCTCTGCCTAACCCTTCGAGGATTACAGGCGTGATGTTATGTTATGTGGTTTTATTTCAGACCAAGTTTGTCCATAATTGTTAGTAACAAATACTGTGTGTGTATACTGTATGGTAACGACGGAAGGAACAAGGTCTACAGAAGAGATGGAGAACGCTTTGCATAATGCTGCATTGAAGAAAAGGTCAGCTATGGTGGTGGTTCGTGGACGGTTTGGGACGGAATCAACGCCGACGGCAAGACAGAGCTTGTATTTGTGTGTGGGCCACGTCTGCCTGCACTAAACAGTCATCGGTACATCGAACAGTGTCTTGAGCCTATGCACATTTTATTAGCAACGGTTTCATATTCATGCACGACAATGCTGGGGCTCACACCGCGAGTGTCGTACGAAATTATGTTACCAAGGTCAGTATCTCCATTATGGAATGGCCAGCAAGAAGCCCGGACATGAATCCGATTGAACATCTATGGGATGAATGAAAGAGACAAATTTGTGCAAGAGATCCTGCCCCAGAAACACTTAGCTAGCTGCAAAATGCAATCCAAGAGGAATGGAATGGAATGCCATAACGTTTGATCGTGACTCTCATCCAATCAATGAAGAACCGTATGGAAGCTCGAGCTCGGGGAGGGAATACAAGTTATTAAATAAACGTATCTAGGTTTTTTCATTTACGTGTGTTGTTTTATCAATTTATCTCCATACAGGGTAAAAATGACTTGTTTGACAAAATAAGAAACCTATGAAAATTTAATTTTAATTTAGAACATTAACATTAAGTTTTGAAAACCACTATACTCACTATTTCACGACATTTGACATAATTATATTATATTCCTAAATATACACATTTTTCTGATAATCCTTACAAAACATAAACTTGCAAGGTGTTTCGATTTTTCTGATGAGAAATGTAATTTAAGTTGCGAGTAAATAGGCTTCTTCTGGGTAAGCTCGTTCCATCGTCGACCTCATATTTGCACTTTTTTTTTTTGGGGTTCGGAAATCATCAAATAACCCCTCCCGCTCTTGGGCAGAGCGAAAGGGAGTGTCAGCGTTCCTTCTTAGCCCTTTATGTCGAGGCCGCGGTATCTCTTGCGAACAACCCGCAGCCACGACGGGCGTCGGCCCTTGCGGGCCCTTTCCATGTTGCTGACATCTCTTTGAGGCGCGCGTGGAACACGAAAGCGCCGTCGATACGGCCTGTCGTCATCATAAGACGGACGGACGGTGAGCTAACCCATTACTCACCGTCCACAAGCCCGCATCTACGGTGGCCGGAAACCGTCACGTGGCCCCCGACGCCCCGAGCGTCTCCCGCGGCGGCTGGGACGAGAGGTTCTCTCCCACTCACGTCGTGAGGACCTGCGTCAGATGGAAGGTGAGGGCGCCGTGGCCACTCCTCAAAGAGGGGACTTTCCGTTACTATCGTGGCGTGCCCTGCACGTGGTTGCGACAGTCGCTCCCTCCATGTCGCCATGAGATCGCACCGGAGGTTTGTCCGCTGAGCGGCAATTTGCCACGGCAACGGAATGACCCCCCGGTGCAATGCCTCCGCGTGCCATTCATGCAGGCTCATCTTTGCCCTTTTTTTTTTAGGCGTCAAAGTGTCGCGTAAGTAAAAGAATTATCAGAATGCTTACCGCAGGATCGATCCCTTGGGGAGGCCGACAGCAAAGTCCTTATATCCACTGTGAGACATGGAGACGATCATCTCACAAGGTGGTTTTTCAGGCTCATTGGAGGCTACGAGGTATGCGAGCCATCCATGCTCATTCATAGGCGGTTCATCGGGTAATTCAATGACTTCTGGTTTTTCAAGAGTATCCTGAAGGAAATAGTACAATTTAGTTATAATGAATAAATGCAAATTAACTTATAATCCCGAGATAATAATGTACATTTTTGTAAGATTTTGAACATAATTATGTAATGAAGCTTCGTTTTTCACATTTCCTACAGGTTTTAAAGAATTGTTATGTCAACAGAAATGGAGTTACCTCAGGGCATGCAGCTAGTTTACTGTATTTCGCGGTGGGTTCCATAATGCGAGACAGTGTTAGATGGGAAGCTAGATTAGCCGTATACGATGATATCACTATCAGACTGAAAAACCACCACGCGCAGCTCACAATTCTTCCTGATGCAGACCTAAAATATTCACAGAATTAATTTCTAGTAGCAAAATGTTTAATGAAACATTCTTGTTCAACGGACATAACAAAAATATACATAAATACTCAATAATCACTGAATATACGTATTAGATTTGTAATGAACTAATTACGTGTTTAAACTAATTTTATATACAGTTTCAAACATTGTTGAAATCTAGTAGATGGTCCATGGACCACTTCACAAAATATATGTGAAAAAATTAAAAGAAGTAGGATGATTCACACCACGTAACTGAGTGTTAAAAAAAATGTGTGGTAAAAATAACTTTCAACGAAAATTCATTTTAAAAAGTTTTGACATTAAGTTTTCGAGTTCTCATGAAACTGCAGTAATAGCTTTTTTATTACTTAACATACAATGAAAATCAAATTTAGATTTGGTATTGCGTGTTTGTCAAAACGCGACGTTATTGTATTGTTTGGTAGCAATAAACCTTTTTGCGCGAGTCCGACTCACATTTGGCTGTTTTTATACTTAAGACAATAATAAAATATTCACTGACCTGGGGTTAACGTTACTGCCCTGTTGCATAATTGAGCCCAGCGAAAACCATACAGAATTCCAAAAGCTTAGTTGGTTTATCACTGCGGTCTGCAATATCGTATGAATGTTTTAGCAAATGTTCATTCAATTATTCTTATTACAAGCAGTGATAGTCTAGTGCGTTGTCCATTGGATTGGCAAGTCATAGCTCTTGACTTCGAACCCAAGACACGCTTGCTTCGGTGAAGGAAAATATCGTGAGGAAACCTGCATGCCTTTTTTTTTTGCTGGGGTGGGAATTCCTCAAATAACTCTCCCTTCTGCTCTGGGCAGAGCGAAAGGGGGTGTCAGATTTCTACTGACTAAAAACCACCCATGTTCCTTCTTAGCCCTTTGTGTCGAGGCTGCGGTATCTCTTTTGAACAACCCGCCACCCCGTCGGGAAACCTGCATGGCTTTCTTTTTTATTTTGGGGGGGTGAGAAATCCTCAAATAACCTTCCCTTCTGCTCGGGGCAGAGCGAAAGGGAGTGTCAGACTTCTACTGGCTAAAAACCACCCATGTTCCTTCTTAGCCCTTTGTGTCGAGGCCGTTGTATCTCTTTCGAACAACCCGCAGCCCCGACGGGAAACCTGCATGCATTTTTTTTTTTTGGGGGGTGGGAAATCATCAAATAACCCCTACCGCTCTTGGGCAGAGCGAAAGGGAGTGTCAGACTTCTACTGACTAAAAACCACCCATGTTCCTTCTTAGCCCTTCATGTCGAGGCCGCGGTATCTCTTGCGAACAACCCGCAACCCCGACGGGCGTCGGCCCTTGCGGGCCCCTTCCATGTTGCTGACATCTCTAGGAGGCGCGCGTGGAACACGAATGCGCCGTCGACACGGCCTGTCGTTGTCATAAGACGGACGGACGGCGAGCTAGCCCGTCACTTACTTTCCACAGGCCCGCGTCTACGGTGGCCGGAAGCCATCACGTGGCCCCCGACGCCCGGAGCGCCTCCCGCGGCGGCTGGGACGAGAGGTTCTCTCCCTCTCACGTTCCGCCACCTCCTTCGCTAGCATCACTGCTTCGCAGAAGGAGGCGACGGCGTCCCATTCCTCCTCGCTCCGGACCATGGCTTGCACCAGTGTCGGACCCGAGAGGTCGCCGCCGCCGATCACCGCTACGAGAACAAAACCTGCATGCCTTAGAGATATTTCTCGACGGCATGTAAAGTCACGTCACAGTCCCATGGGCGGCATAAAACTGACACCAGGTTAGTTACTACACGATAAAGAAAGATAAGCGATTACTTGACTTTGAGAATAATGGTTACTGATATGTTTTTGTGATTACCTGTGTGGTAGCGACGTCAGAGTGTTCTGTAACATGTGAGTCCGTTACGGAAACCACGCGCCACTCATATGGAGAAAAACGAGATACAATGAATAAAACCACGCTCACACCGAAGAGACCACACAGGATGAAAATCTGGAAAAAAAAATTATATTACTAGCTTTGCAAATCCAGTTTTTCCTTCATTGTCTGCTATCTATTCTCAGACCTATCAAATAAAAGGTCTTTCTATTCATACAAGAAATCTCTTAAAGGGACATTGTACTCATCATTATGAACAACTTTTACTATACTATAAAATAGCAAAAAAAATAAGCTGTTCCATAATTTTTTTCGAGTTATGTATACATAATTGTAGGGGCCAGCTGATTTTTTATTTAGGTTATGAACTGTTAAGTAGACCTTAATATACTATGTATAATGTATATAATATATAAAAATGGTTCGTCGAAATGTATGTACGCGCATAACTTCTGAACTACTGCACTTAATTGGATGATTCTTTCTTTTTAGTGTTTGTTTTTTTTAGGATAAGGTTTGTATAAAATATTATTAAAATCAGATTTTATAAAACCTCATAATAAAGAAAAGTGAGTGAATGAGACGGAATGACGTTCAGTTGTTCAGTCAACGAATGACAACTTCAAATAGACCATTTAAACGTCATATCACAATGTCAATCATATACAATTATTACTGTTTTTTTTCCAACAGAAACATATTTTTTCAAATGGTGTTTGCGTATAATATAAAAAAAATAATTGATGTACGTTAGTCGCGCTAAAACTAGAGAACGGCATGCTTTTTCTTACCCATATTTGCAGTGATAGCGGTTGAAGAAAGCTAAAGATTGCGATTGTATTGTTACGATTATCGGCCTTGGGCATTAGGTTGAAAGAAAGGAATGGTTTGCTGAAAACAATGGCGGCTTCTCGTTCTGCTGTGACGATCAGCGGTGCAATAGCTATGTCTGCTTCCTGAAACGTATATATTACAATAAGAACCTTGACGGCACGTTTGGCGCAGTACGGAACAAATAAGTACATTATACCTCAATGAAATATTTGTATGACCTAGAGATAGTTGTTTCGGGACTCGGTGTAAGTTTATTTTTCACCTTTTTGTGTTTTAAAAGTCGTTTCTTTTGTCAAAGTCTATTGTTTACAATATGGACATTTAGTAGTAGTAATTTGGCATGAATATACAGATGAGTTACGCCAACAAAGCGCTAAAATAAAATCTCGATTTTTATTTTTTTAGGTTATCTCCTGTACATATAAAAGTTGGGATGATTTTCTTTTTCTTGCGAAGCCCATATTGTGGGTAGTCGTAGGATAGGTATTTAAAAAAGATTGCTGGTTTGCTCAAACACTTTTTCGATGAAGGGATTCGTTTGTGAAATATTAAGCTATAGTGTACAATTTTTTGTTAGACTCAAGTGTGGCAAACTAAACAATCTATGCGCCTACACGGGTTGTGTTTGGACGTGTAAAAAAATTCATGGTAGTAATATATACACTCTGAAATTTAAATAGTGCTGAATAGCGGCTGAACAACTTGCCACAAGGAATACTTTCAAAGCATGGAGTAAAAGTAAAAAAATAAGGATGTTTTTGTTATAAAATAATTAAAAAAATATTCATCAACACGAAGACGTGAGAATCAATAGTAACACTGAACGTTATTTGTAGGTAGTACCTACTCGAATCGCACGTAAAAGTATGAAGGGAAATTTTGAATAACTTGTAGGGTTAAAGCTTATTATTATCAAGAATAAGTTATCAGCTGATTGAAAAGCACGCGGGTCAACGACAACGCGGCCGCGAACTCGGCTTGCGCCTAGCGTAGGTATCGGGAGGTACCTACTATTGGTTCGTGGTAGCTTTCGAGTTTTGTTTTTCACAATGGTTAGGTAATCTGCCATTTTTGGTTTCTAATATTTTTTATAAAACGATTGTTTTACCAAGCCCAAACCATTTTGCTGCGGGAAAATAACGATTTAGATTTCGAGTAATAGTCGACCAACTTATAAAATGTACCTACCTACTTGTATAAAATATTTTCCTATACATAATGTATAGGAGCACAGGTCTTAAAACTGTAAATGTAAGCTTGTTTTATTTTTACAATTAAATTCATCGTTCGGAGGCAGGTAGGCAGGGTGGTTAATCAGTTTCGTAATTTCACATATTTTGATGGGCAACTACGGAACCCTTTTTGTGCCTGGTCCTACATGCACTTGGCAGGTTTTTAAACTTCTTTTATATTAATTTTTAATTTTGTATGGGATAATGTGGTAGGCTTTGTAGACTCGTAGGTACTTTGACTTGCTGAGTTTTTTCTCATCATCATCAGCTTATTAATATTCACACTACTGGGACAGGCCTCCTCCCTGTGAGAGAGAATGGGCTATAATCCACTGCGCGGGCCCATTGCGGTTTGGTTTTTTAGGCATAATCATAGGTAATGGCATAATCATAGGTAAGGAGCTCGTGGCTTAATAAGAACTGCCACTCGGGTCGATCTTTAGGTAAAGCTGTGCTTGCCTAGGTCGGTCTGTGGATGGGTGACCGCCCGACATACCGAGTTTCTTCCGTTTCTGTATTATTACGATTCGTCGGCTTCCCGGCCTACAATGAGATGGTAACACGTTAATACGATCACATTGTAAAAAGGAAAGTACTTTTATAGAATTACCTTTATAGGTCATTTACTCGGGTCGATCTTTAGGTTAAGCCGTGTTTGCCTAGGTTGGTCTGTGGATGGGTGACCGCCCATTATTATATTTTTTTTTTGTTTACTAACATTATTCTTTAAGTATACCTTCTAACACAAATATGGATCACAGTAATCTGAATTTAATAAATTATTATTATACCGAGTTTCCTCCGTGGCTCGGAAAGCACGTTAAGCTGTTTGTCTCGGCTGCCATATATAGATCTTTGGCAGTTGTTAAAGGTGACCCTGAAAGTCTGACAACCAGTCTTACCAAAGGGTATCGTATTAACTGGATTGTGGAGTCACTCCATGTCAAATACTGGTACTAAGCTGCTTTATAGTTCATTTATAACTACTAAATCACACCTGTTTGTATTTCATGATATTTCTAACTAGAAATATAAGAGCTTAAGGCATATTATTGTTGTGTGGATGTATTATTATTCAGTTAATGCTAACTGTTTTTTAAAAGTGTTCTGTGGTCTGAAATAACAGACGAATAACAGCACAAAAGAGACCAAGCGAAGAAGAAGAATAACCAATAGAAATTTTGCGCGTTCTGGAATTAAAATAGTCCAACAAGCTGTGCAAGTGAATTTGGATAGTCGTACCGCAAAAAGACCGATCGAAGGTTCATTTGCTGTTAGACTATTCATAACAGTCATCTTTACTGAGGAAATTCAAATGTACGAAAGAGGAAAATGAATACTATGTTCGTTCGGTCGGAAAGTATCAAGTATTTGCAGTTTGTTACTAATTGTTCTTAGCTACATAATTATGTCAAAAATCAAAATCAAAATTCATTTATTCAAACTAGGCTAATAATCAGCACTTTTCGAACGTCAAAATTTACTTTACTTTACTTAATTACAAGTGACAGTCCCCCAAAACGCCCACCCTTCGACACTTCCTAGTGTTTTTGCTGGAAAGAAGAAGTGGCGGAACAAACTCCCCAGCAACATGCAACCAGCAATGTACAATTCTGATGTACTACTGAATTTCGTGACGGTCCACCACTTTACAATTTTTGCTGGTGAGAGAATAGGCAGATTTTATGAGTAGTTTTAGTGAGTAGGTGAGGTAGTAGAGTGCGATAGGTATGCCAACAGTTAGTATTGCGTGTAAGTTAGGACCTAACTCACACGCAATGTTTTTGTGCATTTTTTTTTTAAATTTATTTAATTGGGTCAAGTCCGCTACACTATTCCCAAACCAATGTAACTCGTGAAAGCCAGAATCAACAGTGGCGACCAACAGAAAAGCGCTGAGAAATGAAGCTCGACGAAGTCCTAGAGAAACGATTTAATGGTCTTGGACCCCGCAACGAAATTAATCAGAAAATAATAACGGAGGAGTAGGATAAACATAATTTCCAACACACTTGCTCATAAAGTGGCTCTAATTTCACCGCAATTAGGCATTTAATGACACCTGTAATCAAACTGAATTTTTCATTGCCATTATTCACAAGTGAGTTATAGGTTTTTTTTTAATTTGTTTGGTTGAGTTGCTTTGTTCTTAAAAAAGTTTCGATACTAAAAAGATTGTGTTCAATACTACAAATAAATGAATGTACCTATTATTTCATGCAACTTCGAATTTAACAATTTCAACTTGTATATACGTTTTAAATAAATAAAATTTCTGTTTTCTCTGTAATAAATAAACTTTGAATTCCTCATTTTGTACGTGGCTGCAACACTATTCCGCGAAAAGCCAAAAAAAGAAACCTCATTCTTTTAGTCAATGGCCGATCGCCATTGTTAGATGCGCGCGCAGGAAAACTGATTATATTTTCTCGCCATGGCGAAATTATTTTCACAACTCATTTTAACTGTAAAAAATGATTTTTTTGTGTTATTTTCTTCACAAGTGTGTTGAAAAACGTCGTATGATACACGGGTGTATTGATGATTACCGTCCTCGGCTCTCTTAAGACTCTCACCTAACGGCTCGGGTCTCAATAGCGCCTCAGCGTTAATCACCAACGTTACACACTTATAACATAATGTACTATTCCACTTCCCTCCATATCAGCAGGAGACAGAATAGAACAAGACCAATAGGCACAAAGGGACGTATACAACTGGGATAAGCCCAGTTGCCTAGCACCACGGATATTATTGTCATAAATATTAACGAGTCCTAAGTCGTGAGCTGTTATATTTGATTCCAATAATAGGTATGACAATCAGTTACCTCAGTGTGTGTCCAATGTGGACAAAAGCTAGTACAACGTAAGTGATTTTTGTAAACCATTATTTATTTGTGCTTTTAAAATGATGATAACATTTGATTCGATAAATTGGAGCCCACACATAGAGAAACCAGTTGGCAATAACAGCCTTTGGAATAACGCTCTGGGACATCGGGATTTTACAAAGATATTTATTACTCACTGGCCACCAGATAGCGAAACCGACCTGTACCCGTTCCATGTTCCTACGGGATTATAACAATGGAACCCAGAATATTCATTATGCAGTTAGTAAGCTTTATCAAACTTTTAATTTTTTTATAATTTTTAATAAATCTACTAGTACCTACTGGTGTAAGCTAACATTCAATAATATACTTAATAAACCACCTGTATAATTTTTTGCATTGGTTTTTTTTCTAAAGATTATGTGATTAATGTTAAGCCTAGTCGACGTAACTCCTGGTTAACATCTGACTAAACCCCAGTCGGTTATTTATAAAACTACCCTTGAAATAGGAAGAAATCAAAATCAACACAAGGTAAAGTTACTTAAAAGGCAAAAATAGTTCGATCAACTGTAAAATTAAAATTTCAGTACTGTAGAACAATTTTGGACAATCTTTTATTGATTTTGCAGTCATTGTACCAATAGCAACTATCAAAAACCAGGCTGCAACACATTGTTTTTGTATGTATTTCATAAGTTTCATGGCCATACCTAATACATTTTCATAAAAATGTATTCATAATTGCATGTAATGAGTATTGCTAAACCATACAAATTGTTTAGCGACACCATAACTATATGTCGCAATATATATTGCGCAATACCACACTTATATGAAAATATTTAAAAAATTGTATTTATATAAAAAATTGTATCAACACAAAAAACATATAGGTTGACTTTATTTGCACTGCTATATTACTCGAGTTTGCTATGTACTGTTGAACTTCGATAGGGTATCTAGGTACTCCCATTGTAACATAGGCTACCAAAAACAAGATTAAAAAGCTATGTATTTTTCCATAACAATAATAATAATGTGCGTTCGACATACCTTTCTCACAAGCTCTCCAACAATTCCGTCCCAACCACCACGGCCTTTTATATTCTGGTTTCCATATTTGCCATCTCGGACTATTTTAATTGTATCTGTAATTATTATTATTTTTTTATTATGGTGCTTACAGTAAGAAGGAATTATTAAATAAATGTTGATGGATGTGGACGGAGAGAGAGACCAAAGAAAACATGAATAGATTGTGTAAGCAATTATGTGAAGGAAACAAGAGTAAATGACAGCGTGACGATAGACAAGGTCGAATTCAAATTCAAATGAATTAATTTCTCTTCACAAACATAACTTATTATCTATGTATAAATAGAGCTTAAAATGGAAGAATGTGTTGCACCGAACCCAAATAACATCGGACAAGGTCAACAAGATGATGATGATGTATTATTAGGATTTATTAGGTGAAGTTTACTGGGCCCTCGGACGCAGCACTACCTGAGTTGAATTGACTTATGGCACCTTCTACGCATACTGATGCTGTTTACCGTCACCTTGTACGCATAGTAAGCAAATATTTATTTGACTTTGTCCGGTCAATGACACTGCTATATTACTGGTTAGATAAGTTGAGCATGCGTTTGCTTTTACAGGCACAATCGATTTCATTGAAACCAGAACAACTCGATCGTTTGTTTTGCTATAATGTAAATAATTTCACTAATTTTAAATAAAATATATGTAATATTATAAGTTCCTGGTAAAACGAAATAAAAACACACTCAGGTAATAAATTGATTTTTCCAAACTATGCCTATACCTTGTGCAAAGTTAACTTTACCCAGCCAGAACTTCATACACTCTGCGGACTTCGCCCGTAACATATCGATCATAAAGAAACATTATTTGCGGCAAAAGTACTTACGGATTGTAAAGTATTACATGAAATTGCATTTATCTCAGATAGGATTTTTAGTTACCTTTTAGAACGTTGTTGTATTGAAAGAAGAGTAATAAAGTGTTTTGTTAAAAACACCCAATACGAAAATCTACCATATTTATCCTTCTCATCATCATTCTCTTGCCCTTATAGGTACCAATTAATTTCGGGTCGGTGCATCATGTCTTTTTGTTCCGTACTTAATGTTAGTTAAAAATAAATCAATCTTATTACGTTTCATGGGGTTCAACTTCATAAAAAGTTATCCAAAATGATGATTTTAGGAGGCTTCACTTACATTTGATGTCGAGTTTATCAGTTATCATTTTGGTGAGCTCAGCACAAAATCCCTTGTATGGTTGGTATCTGTTATACTCGGGGTCTACAGGATTCATGCGTATTATATATGGAGGTTCCTCGATGGTGGTCACAATGTAAGTTTTATTGCGGTCGAAGGATCCCGAGGAGGGTAGCGGAGCCAGCTTGCGACCAACAGGGATGAGGCCCCTATTGTCGTACCAAGTCGCCACCTATTTATTTAGGTTAGTTAGGCGTATCAAAAGTGTAAGGTATTAAAATACAGTCATCAGACTAGAGACGAACAATATTGATCCCTGACAATATAGTAACTGAATTTCCTACCTACGAATATTTGGCTGGTTTCAGAAATAACCCTAATATTAGATTAGTCGACACCGTTCTTTACATGTTTAGGCACAGTGACAAAACTCGTGTACTTAAGAAATAGCTCGATCGTGAGACTTATTTATGACTTTTGCTGCAAATTCTAGTTAATACATAATCACACACCAATCAACTTGCAAACTTTACTTTTATTGAATCCTAGACGCTTTGTATCAAAGTTACGTCCAGCCGTTAATAACTGTTATATACCTTAATAATTTGTGACAATTTTAAGTATTTTATTTTCACACTTGTATTACCTTTTCGAGATCACCGTCGACTGTCAGTTCCATGACTTGAAGTGTAAAGTTCATGCGATGTCCTTCGCTATTGAATCTAATAAAGCCAGTTAATCCTTCAATCTGCGTCTAAAACAAAACATAAGTTTCCCTTGCGTTTCATTTCAAATAGTCTGTTTGATTTTACAACTAAGTACATTATTAGACAGAAATAAATAAAGAAACAAAACATATTTATTTAGCACATGCCGCAAGTGCACACATCAAACAATAAAAAAAAAAAAAAGACGTGTGGCACTGGAGACTGCCGCGGTAAAGCTATTGCATAGCATTTTTTTATCAACTTATGCAATTATAATTATTTATTTATTTTATTAATGCAGATTTTTTTTTCCTTTGTTTTTTTTTCTTTGATATTAATTCAAGTTACACTTTGAGCGTGGTGACCGATAAAAAAACATTTTTTTTTCTTTTATTAAATAAATGAGTGTTAGGTTTTTTTCGTTACGGAATTTCTGGATTCGGTCCCCACGCTCAAGGCCCGCGATAGAAGCTATGCAATAGCTTAATAAACTTGAAAAAAAAAAGAGTGTGTGCATCTCACGGCTGCGCCAAATCGGACCAGTTCAGCAAACTGCCGAGCAGCTAGTGCTCGGCGCTGGTTTTCAACTGGCCCTGAGATGGTGATGTAACGAACGTAAAACAGTTTAGTCCTTTGTGTTTATAAATATATATGTGTATGAGTAGTTACTTAATATGTAATATGTGAAATAGGTGTATAATAATAATACAAAGTAAAGTTTAGTATTACAGGTGCTAACTTGCCTAGCACAGCTTTGCGGAGGTGGAAGTTGGAAAAATGCAAAAGGGAAGGGTTCGTATTCCCCGCGTGGGTGGGCCGCGTGAGAATGGAGGCAGTTAGGAAGTGCGAGGGTTAATTACTCGTCACGCAACGAAACCTAATTAATCGTTAGAACCTCCGAACCTTCACCCACCGCGCACATCCGATATAAAAGACGGAACCCGTATTCAACACCTGTGTACTTATAATGCCGCTAAATTAAAATTTGGTGCCAACATTATTGCGTGGTCGACCTAACACAATAGGAGTCATATTAATTATAAATAACATAACATGTAAAAGATAATATGTCACGAGCAGCCACGGATGTTGACGTGGGGTTAAGTGTTGTGCACACCACGGTACGTCATCTGACCACACACCGCATCAGTGGCGCGACGTTTGACTGACGAAGTGGGACTACATTCCTTCCTTCAATGTATGTAAGCTCCGCAACTCGTCTCTTCACAACTTATGCTTGCACAAGGGAAGAGGATACTTGTTGTATAAGCGAAATGTTATTCTACGTGGTTTTTACGTTTTGCTTTGTTTTTATCGTTAAAAAGATCAACAATTTATCGCCTGCTTACTGCGAAAAGATGATAAATGCAGTGTCAATTCGAGTAAATGACTTTTTAATGTTTCAGTTTCAATTTGATCTATTTAAAACTCTTTAATTACATAAATGGTAATACAAAATGTTGCACTAACTACCCTACTTTTAAAATTTGCTCATTTATATTACTTGGTGATAGTAAAAACTATATAAAAATAAATTTAAATCGAAAGGAGGTCGTATTTATCATGTTCATCATCAGCCTATAATGTTCTCACTGCAGGGACTCAGGCCTCCTCTATAGGAGAGGGACATCACATGTCTTCCAATTATTTGGTTCTAAGACATGCCGGTTTCCTCACGATGTATTCCTTCACCGTTTTTAGAGAGCAGTGGTGATGAAATAAATTACACAAAGTACATTGCTTAGTGTAATTTATTTCATCACCCATCAACCCAGGCAGGCAAATGTGCCTGCCTGGGTTCGAACCCACGACTCACTAGTCGTAAGTCGGGGCCGAAACCACTGAGCCACCACTGCTCTTGCTGAGCCACCAGTGCCACCACTGCTCTCTACGAACAAACATGTTATATCTTCTGAATTCATTGATTTCTAGCTCATTTCCGTTTTTGATTATGGCTTACTGTACTTTACACCAATTACTTGATTGGAAAGGCTTTATTACACAAAATACCCTGAATATTGATATTTTTGATACATTTAACCGGTTTTACCTGTAGTTTTAGTTTAAGTATGTGTTATTATGTCCTAAAGTTTCGGAAAGTGATTATTGAATAAATAGATAAAAATAGATGTTTTTTTCATGGGAAATATATGTAACTATGATCAATGAAACGGTTTTTTAATAATAAATCCAATTTATTACTATTCACATAGTTATGACAGTCAAACTTCGATCACAATCAATTATTACAAACAAAAGATATTGGGTTAACGACTTTTAATTCAATTAAGTATCTTAATCTTCCGATGACGGTTCTTTAACTAAAGGTTCAGGTTGAAGATCTACTTTAATAGTTGCTGTTGGTACAAAAGAGTTCCAACCATGATTCAATAGTTAACGCAAAACACAGGTTCTTGCAAAATAATTGATCATTTCGTTTCGTTTACGTGGAGTACGCGCGTACACAATGAGATAACTGCGATCGATCGCTCTCCTTTTTTGCTGGTAAAAAAGCATAAATACGACATTCATTTATTTTTTTCTGAAGAGACATAACCAAACCGAGTAGAAGTATTTAACAAGTAAAATGAAATAAATGCATTTATGACCTTTTCTCAGAATATTTTTTACCATTTTACTATTCAAATTATTAATTTTAAAAGCCTTAACCGTATTTATTGTTATTTAACTGTTTAAACTGAAACGGATTTAAGGCATAAGTTTATTTATTATGTTAGCCAGGTACATTTTTCTCAAAATGTGTAAGAAATCACTTTACAAATTCAGTACCTCTGCATCCATTGGACATACCATTAATTGGGTTTTACGAGTAAATAGCGCGTAAAAAAATACATTGAACTGCATTTTTAACTCAATTTATTAAAAAAGTGTATTTTAATATCATCTTTTCGTTAGTAAGTAAGCAGACGTTATTTACAAACCCAAAATGTTTGTTTTCAAGTTATTATCGGCACATATTCTTAGTATGCGGTAGTAGATCAAATTTGTACCTATACCTAGATATATAAATGGGTCGTGATTGTTATTATTCAATGTTTTAAAATCATTCGATAAAGCTAAAAGAATATCAAAGAATCGTAGGAGATTCTGTACGTTCAGAGTAGTATGTAACTGTTTATCAGAAATTCAATTTCTGATAAACAGTAATACATAGGTACTCTACTGAGGATTACAAACCACGCGGTTCATATTCATTAAAAGAACCCATGAGATATATTTATGTACCTAATTTAGCACGGATCAAATCTGAAGGATTATAAATGTGCCTTTTCCTACTTGCATTTAATTTCTCATGGTAAGTTACTGTTATATCCTATATAATTTAACTTAGGACCGATAGATAACTTTTAGGTAAAGAGACAAAAAGTATTTTTTTTTTGCAGCTTTTGTAAAGTAAATATTATACCAACACATACATAAACTCATGCCCTTTTTCCATGGGGGTAGGCAGAAACTATAGAACGCAACCTGCTTCGATCCTTACATTCTCCTTTTGCCGCGCATACACGCACGCCGGTTGCGAGTCGCATCTGACCTTTTTGAAGAACCTTACCAATAAGGTCAGTGTGTATGTCTTTCTAGAGCTTTCTACCTTTCGTTAGTCGACTTTCACTCATCCTCTCCACATGATCAAACCATCTAAGCATACTCTTTTTAATTTTAGTTTTTTGTAGTGTTTTTTTGTTTTAAGTAAATAGGTATATGATTTAGGTATTATTCAAATACTTTTTTAATATTAACAATAGTTATTATTATATTATTTTAATATTATCCGCACCGTAGTCGGTGCTGATAATATTAAATTAGGGTAATTTTATGCATTTTTTTTATTAACAACCACGACACCTCCGCAAATCAAACTCGGACAAATAACGATCCGAAACATTCGCGTGGAATAATACTTGAATGTATGAATTGGTAACAATCATTCGCAAGAGCACATCTTAAATGACTGGAGTCATATGCAAGGATAAAAAATTCTATTCTCTGGAGGTTAGTCGTTGATTATCCTTGCGTGTAATATTTACATACATTTTTTAACTGTTATTTAGTATAACATAAAATATAAATAAATATTATGTGTCTGCGCTCAAATTAATGTAAATAATTCGTAGTTAGTGCAATTTACATAACATAACATAATAAAACGTAATCCTCGAAGGGTTAGGCAGAGGTGTAACTAATAGAACACCCACATTTCGCCAGTTATGTTCAAGTCCCATGTAATAGGGGGCGAGCCTATTGGCATCAACCGGGCACAAATCCAGACTCCGTGGCTGTTACTGATAAATTCCTGATGGAAAAATCCAATAACACTTTGCCCGACCCGGGAATCGAACCCAGGACCTCATGCTCAGCAGTCGCGCTTGCGACCACTAGACCAACGAGGCAGTTTAATAAAAAAAGTTTAATTTACTTACCTTTTTAATCATTGCAGAAATCTTAGGACCAAACCCAAAAGGTGTAAGGGCTTTAAAGTCACAATCCAAATTAGTACTGGTTGCATTTGCTTTCATGTAATCTGGTAGCAAAACTGACAGAAAAAATTCATGGTGCTCATTGAACGTACGAAGGAGGGCATCGACCATCACTTGAACACAATCATACGTAAGTGCCGCCTGCGCCTGTTTAACAATGTGAAAGATTACAAATGTTAGTGTTACCTTACAAAATGTAATGAAACGAGATAGCATACAATTATAGAAAAATTACGTCAGTTTTTATGTGTTCTAAGTCCCGACCACACAATCTAATCGACTCACACCATAAGAGCGAAAAAATATAAGTATTTTTTGAGATATGTGTTATGTAGGTACCTACACATTTCTTAAAAAATCATATTCATAGAAATCTTATGTCTATTATAAGCTTATCAAATAAGCTCTAATTTGACACCAATATCATGAAAAATATTTAGTAAAAGTTTTTTTTAATTGTGAAATTAGTAGATAGGCGAATAGGAAAATCGATTTTTTTCGGTAACTACGAGTTGCATTACTAAACACACACCTCTTATAAAACTGTCGTTATTAGTGGCTTTCCAGAAGTTGTCCATTACACATCTCCAGAAATTGCATGAATTTTATTGTTTTTACGCAACTATGGACAAGCTGCTCAAGTTGCAACAAGTACTCATACAGCAAACGGACGCTGATCATCTTCACCGGAGCAAGACCGCTTTATCAGGTGTATACAGGGTGCCCTACCATTCTCCTTCTTAGCGTGTCGATGACAATTTAAATTGAGTCTACCCAAAATTCGGCAATACGTTTGGCACTTTCCCTTCTGTATACGCCTGATAGAGCTCGAAGAATTGCTGCCAGCGTGGAACAATTAGAAAACGCTTGAGGCAAAACATCTTACACCAAAATGACCAGCCACGACCCCGAAATTTACATATTATTCTCGATTGCAATGTATGTGATTTATAATATATGTATATAATATTCACTAAACTTGATTATTAAAAGCTTGTTTTTTAAATAAATTATTCCATGTAAGTACTGAAGTAGAAAATCTCACAAATTCTTGTAGATTCAATATTTCTATCACGTGAAGCGAAGTCTATCCCTTGATCCGCTCGTGCGACTTCTCATCAAAGGACAAGACGCATTGATGAATGACAAGTACCTAATCTGTGCTCCATACATTATAACGATATAAACAATGTATGGAGCACTTCTACTTACATTGATTGCTTATTTTCTTATTATTTTTCTAATGTCAGAAATTAAAAAATAATTACAATTTTGCATCCACTTTTTGGAGATATTGTTGTTCTCATCATTGTAAAGGAGAAGGGGACTTCTGGGCCCAGCAGTTAACTAGTTGAAATATGTATTAAAAAAACCGTTATATTTTTCTAAAGGAAATCACAAAATATGGTACCATGTTTCTATCTAGGAAGCGAGAAAACTTTAAATAAGTTATGAAACTAAATAATCGATTAAGTAATGCCTGAATTGCTGGTAATCGATTATGAATAAATCGCTAAAATCTCAGAATATGTATAAAAATCGAGTGACAAGTGTTTTTTCGTGGAATCGATTCATAGCGAATAGAATTCCTTTTATATTTTTTTCTAGCAATACTTCTGCCTGACATCAGTCAGACACCAACTGACAGATGGCACTCGTTCATTGTCTTTCTCGTTTTGAGTGCGCAAGTATTTTTTTCCTTGTTCTATTGTTTAACCCCACGACCTCGGCTTTGCATAGGACTTTTGACGGATCTTGATACAAACACGCTCCATGCATAAAACCATAACACAACCGAAGCCATTCAAGAGTACCTATTTCGTGAAAAACGTAAAAAAACTACAATGTTATAATTAACCTTACTTTTACTAAACTTCATATAACTTGATTCCTAGATAGCCAAATTTCACTAAATTTTTAGTGAGGCCTTGTTATTATACCCTCTTACAAATAAGGCTAGTTTGATTCAGTTAACACCTGGGCCCAGGAATGTATGGAGTCATTCCCTTCTCCTTTAGTGAAAATTCAACAAATTCACAATATTATTAGGTTTATGTGAAAATTAAAATAACAACCGAAAGTAAACTTACAGAAATTGTCTTGCTCTTCCACGCTTCAGCGAAGTTACGAACTTTTTTACGGGAAAAATCCAGGAGTCGAAATCCAGTAACGTTAACAACGCTGTACTCCATAATGTCTTTCTCCCAGCGATCATCCATTACCTGGACCAACACATCATTTTTCAGAAAAAGTTACTAAATAAAAAATTGAAAACGGACATGAACAAAAAGACGTTTGTACTCGTACCTACATGGGCAATGTTCATTCGTATAAAACAGAGATATTTTGCAAGTTACAGCTATTCTGTTAGTCTCATCTAATTTCATTCAACTCAGTTGTTACACAAAGGTATGAAGTCATGTTTATACTTTTTAAATAAACTAAATTAAATTTTGAGTGCATTGTAAATGTTTGCCACAACAAAACAAAAAAATTAGACGATCAACAGCTGAAACTCCACGATTAAAAGAACTCCATAGCAAAATTATGGCAATTGGAATGGAATTATCATTTTTATGATGAAGCAAATCCGGGCTTAAGCTCGAAGTTTTCTTAATGACATTGACATTTCGCATATTGTTCAATTAACTTGCAAAGACAGAATCTTGAAATTTCTCAATTAGCTTTCTAACAATGATCTGAGGGATAACTTACCAGTCCGCTTAAGAAATAATGATAGTTCCTTCGGCCGAGCTGCACGTCATGTACGTGCGCAATGAGTGTATCTTTCGCTAGTTTAGTCGTTGAATCTAGCACAACATATTTGTTGCTCCATCTGTCCATTTTTTCTAGAGCTCGCAGGAAGTAGACCACGTCGGTCGCATTGGAGACTCGCTTCACATTTGTAATGCGGAACGAAGCTTTTCCCGGCTGCAGACGCTGGTACAACTGCTGCAGGCGAAGTAACCCTACAAATTGGTCGGGGCAATTATGGTACAGCATATTTTGTCAAGATCCTTAACCGCTTGGACCGCTCTAGCGTGAGATTGAAGTTTATTTGTACTGCTATTTTTTTGTAAATTATACGGTTACCCTTCAACTAGAAATATGGCATTATTACGGCATTATTAACTAAAGAGATGGCGTAATACGGTGCGGGAAATCTGATGTGCATATAAAAATCATCGTTCGGAGGTAGGTAGGCAGGGTGGTTAATCAGTTTAGTAATTTCACATATTTTGATGGGCAACTACGGAACCCTACATTGTGCGTGGTCCGACATGCACTTGGTCGGTTTTTTTCCATAGAACTTATATTGTCTCATTGCTGGGGATGGGCCTATAAATATTTAAGTGTTTTTTTCCTAGAGACGGTGCCGACGAGCCGCTCTGCGGAGTAGTTCAGAACATTCTACTGAACCCGTCTACACTACTGCTGCTCGTGCGCACCTGCTGGTGAGGTTGACTGGGAATCAGATCTTTGGCTTCACGAACTCGAGCATAGGCACTTTGTTTGGCCGTACTACTTTCAGCCTCGCTGCTTCTCTACACTTAGGAGCAAGATCTTGCTCTTCACATCACTGTCACTGCCCTCATGCAGCCAAGACATCATCCGACAAGCTCTTGTGACCGTCCACGTTCCAGTTTTATTAGAACCCAATAGCTTGGCACGTAACGATGTAAAATAAGGTAATTTACGAAAAGTTATAACCTCAAAAACTAGTATTTACAAAAATTGCTGTGAAAATTTGAAATTTTGACCCCGAATATCTCCGTAACTAGGGGGTTCCCAGGTGTGCTCTAGATTCTGGAACAAAAAAATGATCGCAGTGACGGGGAGAACAAGTGCCCTTCGTTTGCGCTAAGGGTACTTTTACACCCTATATTTGATGAACATTTCGTATTTTTCCGGTGTGCGAACTACATTTTTAGTGTGTTCGATAAAAAAGGCCATCTCGTTTAGTGTGCTTTTTTAGTTTTCTTTCTAGGACATGGTTAATCAATTGTATTTTTTGCACAGCATTCATTTTTCGGGTATGCTTTCAGTTAATTAGTGGAGTTACCTAGTGTGCTCAAAAATTATACAGATGTACATTTAAAAATATCCCTTTATTTATTAGGGCCCCTTCCATGTTGCTGACATCACTATGAAGCGCGCGTGGAATACGAACGCACCGCCGACATAAAAAGAAGGAGAAAAAGGGACTCGCAGAACGTTAAAGGATGGAAAATATAAGAAAATATCCAGACAAGTGTATATTTTTATGAAAGTAAATAACGAAGATAATTGTCAAAAATTACATTTAATTACAGTTGATCAATTTTTTTTGTTACTTGATTGTTAGTAACAAATAAAGGGATATTTTTAAAGGTACATCTGTATAATTTTTGAGCACACTAGGTAACTCCACTAATTAACTGAATGCATACCCAAAAAATGAATGCTGTGCAAAAAATACAATTGATTAACCATGTCCTGCAAAGAAAACTAAAAAGCACACTAAACGAGATGGCCTTTTTTATCGAACACACCAAAAATGTAGTTAGCACACCGGAAAAATACGAAATGTTCATCAAATATAGGGTGTAAAAGTACCCTTAACGCAAACGAAGGGCACTTGTTTTCCCCACCACTGCGATATTTTTTTTGTTCTAGACCATACCTGGGAACCTCCTAGTTACGGAGATATTGGGGGTCAAAGTTCCAAATTTTTCACAGTTGTTTTTGTAAATATGTACTAGTTTTTCAGGTAATAACTTTACTTAAATTACCTCCACGATCCGTTTACTATTCAAAGCATCCACTAACACGATGTTTTAACAGTGCTACATTGAGTTTTACCGTAAAATATGATTTTCGACCCAAAAAAAAAGTTGTTTCCTAGCAAAAATTTTTGCGCAGGGGTACTTAGTTTGATGTACAGAATGCTTGGTTGACGGCTGTGTGGTTTGGTTGACACCCTGTATACTAACTTCACTCTAAATCGTTCAGGTTAGGTTTTTTTGTTGCTTATCGTGAGCACATTTTCGCAGACATGTGAGTCGTCCATCATTATTATTTTGTTGGTTAGGTATGGTTTTTATCAGTTCAGTAAAACAATTATGCAAATACCATTAAACAGTATTTTGAATTTGATTTATTTAGTGTGCATAATTTGTGTGCAAGTCAGTATGTTTGGTTTAACTTTGTAATACTTTGTTCGAAAAAGGGAATATTCAGATATCGATTTATATACATGCCATAAATAAATACACCAATGTGATTTGTGATTTCATAATTGTAATAACTAACTGCCGCACTCAGAGAGCTTTAATGATTACTTAGGCCATCACTAAGTAAAGGTTTTGACAGTAATGCCATACAAAAGTATGTGAAACCTTGTCAAAGTGATGGCCTAAGTAATCATTAAAGCTCTCTGAGTGCGGCAGTATGACTGTTTAACTAAGATTGATGTCAAAAGTGCTATTATTAGAATAAGTTTGAACATCTGTGTTTTTAATTATGAAAGGTTATAGCCAAGTCAATAAATAATGAATAGGGCTGGTGAGTTGTACACGGAAAAAAAATAAACAGAGAGTATACAATGAGAATAGAGAACAGAGAATAATATCATGTAGCAATTATTATAACATTCATTAACACCTTAATGATTTAGTGTATTACAAATATTGGCAATAGTAATAATATTTCTGTTATTTATCAATATTATCGCTTTTCCATATAATATAAGAATAATTACAAATAATCTTTTTTACCAGAATTATAGTTGAATTCATCCTATTTTTTTCCGTGATCACTCATAATACATATTTGTTTTCATAAAAAAAAGATTATTAATGTTGATTAAATATGATTATTTTCTAAATACAGAGCCTATCTACACAAAATTTAAATTTTTACTTGTGTGAATCAGAATATGTCAAACGTCAATATTTTGAAAACTACTTTATAGAAACGAGTCCCTCATTCAAAAATATGTTATTTGACACACCTATTTTGATATGAACATATTACAAAGCTGAAGGTGAAATTAAATTTTGGCCATATGAATCAGTCAAAGAATCGAATTTCGAAGAACTACTCTTGCACTGTGTACTTGTGAGGTTAAAATAACACTTTTTTGAGCCTATTGTCAGACTTTTTACACATGCAGTCAAGTTTACACAGAAAGTATACAGTTCTCTGCGTGTCCAATCTATTAAGGTCTTCAGAATGCTTGTGAGTAGTATGTTTGCCGATACAAGGATAGATGATTGTTATACCATCATTCCAAAACCATGCGCTTCTCTCCGGCGCAGAACAGATATCAGCTCCCACAGCATGTTGAGAGCATTGATTGACCGGTAGGACTGCCCAATGCTTGGCCGATGGATAAGACTGCACACACAGGTCGAGTCAAAGTAGCTACTTTCAGTCGACCTGAGTCATATAGGTATACCTCATTTATGTAGTTTTATTATCCATTGTGTTGTTTGTTATTATTTGTATTGTACTCGTGGCTTAATAAGAACTGCAACTCGAGTCGATCTTTAGGTAAAGCTGTGCTTGCCTAGGTCGGTCTGTGGATGGGTGACCACCCGACATACCGAGTTTCCTCCGTGCCTCGGAAAGCACGTTAAGCTGTTGGTCCCGGCTGCCATATATAGAGCTTTGGCAGTCGTTACAGGTAGTCAGTGACCTGAAATTCTGACATCCAGTCTTACCAAAGAGTATCGCATTACCTAGTATTAACTGGGTTGTGGAGGTCAGATAGGCAGACGCTCCATGTAAAATACTGGTACTCAGCTGCATCCGGTTAGATTGGAAGCCGACCCCAACATAGTTGGGAAAAGGCTAGGCAGATGATGACTTGTTGATTACCTGTGTTACTAATAAGTAAGTCTATTTCATGTAATACTAACACTATGGACTTTTAGGTCTGCAAATAAAAGTTTATTATTATTATTAAATCTCCCTAATCCGGCCCTGTCTCAAAATCCGTTCTTAGCGGACGTCGACTAACTATGAATAACTTCCCCGCCAAAAATCATCTTTATACGTCTAGTGGTTTTAGAGATTTCGTGATGAGTGAGTGAGTGGAGTGACCTTTCCGTTTTGTAGGTATAGAATTATAGATTTCTTCTACGTCGACCCTAATTTTATAAAAACCGTAAGCAAGAAATCCGTTTCTTTTTGTAAAGAAAATTATCTACAGCGAAGACTACGGGGGATGTCGGGCCAGACGGAATTCCGGCGTTGTCGCTCGTTGGACGTGATTCCTCTCTAGACATGATTACGTCTTTTCTTATATTGTGTGAGATGAATGGAAACTTCAGTCGGTGGCCAAGAAGTCAATTGCGCACAGTTCGTGACTGAGTATGGAATGCTACCCTGTAAATCTTTAGTTACAGTCACTCTGGATACACTTGAATCGTAGAACAATTTGTGCATAATTTCTGTTTTAAGCAACGATAAATTATTAGGAGAAACAATATCATTTTTTTACAGATTCTACTTCAATTTAATATCTCGGTGTACCTTTTTATCTACTAGGTCATAACATGACGTTAATAGGCATATATTTTACGAGTAATTTAAACACTCGACATAAATAGTCTATAATAGTAATTAAATATAGCCTACTTTGATTAGACTTTTAATTATTTTTATTTGCTTTTAACTTACTCATCAATAACATTTACAACACAGCTCGAAATTAGTAACTAAAGAATAACTTATTCATGATATTGATAAAAATCATGAATCAGACTAAACTAAATACATTTCCTTTTAACCGATTTCAAAAAGGAGGAGGTTCTCAATTCGTCGGATCTTCTTCAGTTTAGGAAGTTGTATATATTAACCAATTTAACTTTACAGCATTAGGTATTCATTGACATAAAATTATTAGCATAAACTTTATGTATAAATCATACCTAGATATACATTAAAGAAAAAAAAATCCAATGTGTGAATGTGATTTTTTTTTGGCGGGTGGAAAATTATCAAAAAACCCCTCCCGCTCTTGGGCAGAGCGGAAGAAAATCAAAATCAAAACTCATTTATTCAAACTAGGCTGATAATCAGCACTTTTCGAACGTCAAAATTTACTTTACTTATTTACAAGACTGACAGTCCCCCAAAACGCCCACCCTTCGACACTTCCTAGTGTTTTTGCTGGAAAGAAGAAGTGGCGGAACAAACTCTCCAGCAACACATTGTCTGTTTGGTTAGAAGAACCAGACTCAATACAATAGTAAGGTGTAAGTTATTATTACGATTGACTACAATCAATAATAAAAAGTATATAATAATAAAACGTAAAAACGATAACTTAGCAGTAAACTAATTTTGGAGAAAGAACATAAATTACAAACACTGTCTTGTGTTCAACTCAACGACCAGCTATTCTTATCATTTAAGTAGTCGTTAATGGAATAGTAAGCTTTTGAACAAAGGGAAGGGGAAGTCAGACTTCTACTGACTAAAAACCACCCTTCTTAGCCCTTCATGTCGAGACCGCGGTATCCCTTGCGAACAACCCGCAGCCCCACTTGTGTTCTCTACTTTTATAGATCTCATAACTATCGAGTTTTAATGTGCATCAGTAATATGGACTCATAGCCTCGATATTTTTTCAGATTACCCTAATAAAGAAAAAAATATTAAAAAACCTACCTTCAAATCTCGTTCTCTTTCTCTTTTAGCATAGTTAATTTTACTTTATTTTACTAACATAGTGATAAGTTAATGATTAACAATATTGTAATACCGTTCCGATACTCGTTCCAATGAACGTTTAATTTTGTAACCTGTGTTTCTCATCCAAGTGAATTATTGTATTCTGTTTTTGAGAAATAAATGTCTTAAACCTTAACCATATCATTTTTACTCTGACGACTTACAGTTCTACTGTTAGGCACATGTTGACAGAAGCAGTTAATCCGGGTTTAAAAACAAAAAGAGGACTGAGCGTTTTGTAGTGGCCATTAATCCAATCAAGTGCTAGGCTTCTATTGTAGGGAGTACCCATAGCTTGAGGAGGCTGAATGGCTTAACGGAGCCACCGGTTACCTTTGACGACACAGTAATTCTATTAAGCTTTGACGGCAAGGATCTGGGTTTGTATGGTGGCACTTGCCTTGATAGGCAGGTCACGATTGTGACCAAGAATGTCACCTGAATCCTGCAGTCGCTGTATGCTCCCAGCACACATTAATGCAATGACGACGACCGACAAGGTAATCGCACACAACTTTCCTAAAACGTGCATTCACGACAAAGTGACTATTCTTGTTGATTACCTTTCTAGTTGATGAAAACGGTACGGAACGGACGAACGGAATTACGGAAGGATCACGTTATGTTCGAATCGGTAAATTCCTAGCCATTTATGTGAATGGGCTACTGGGGTTCAAAGTATCAACGGGAAAGCTTCGTACCTTGACATCGCATAAAAATCATGAAAATATTATAATTATAAGAACAGGTGTATCTACGGAGTTGACAAATTATGCGATTTCTGTTTTTTGTAGATTTATAAGAGTGGTCCAATAACTACGTGGGGCGTTTAACCCCTTAACCTAGAGTACAGTCAAATCTCACCCAATCTCACGAGGGAGAAAGATTTGCAAACATCACGTAATTGTTTTCTCGCAAGAAACAGTGTAATTTTGAAGACATTTGATTTGTTTACGTACCTACTCGTAGATGCGTTTCTCTACTAATATTGATGTCTAAATCCTACACTTACATAATTATCCTGCATAATTATATAATGACAAATATTAAATGTATTCAAATTCATTTATTGATTTTGTGTACAGAATAATATGATGTTCAATAAAAAAAAAATTTTGGTCCATCCTATGCTCCGCCGAAAGGCACACAAAATAGTGCTCTTATTAAAGTGTCGCTGAAGTCCACATTATCCAACTCAAATTAATTATAGAAGTATACTTCTTATTAATTTCTTCTTAATTTTTTTTTTATTGAACATCATATTATTCTGTACACAAAAAAACGCAAAAAATACAATACAGTTTATCGAATATGAAATGAAATGAAATATCTACTACAAAAAGTCGCACGAAAAAGAAATAACATATCAGCAATACAAATGTCAGCAAAATAAGAATTATCAAAATTAATTACAACCGCATGAATTCACGTAATAAAATAGTAAATCAAATTAATTAGTCATTTAAATATTTGTCAACAGTGAATAACATTTATCGATTAGAAATGATTTCATTCGTTGTTTAAATTGTGCGACATTTAAAATTTTTATTGCGTCTGGAATTTTATTAAAATACGTGGAGCCATCCCCATAACACTTTTTTTTAGCTAAAGCAGTTTTACATTTATTTTATGATTACACAGACATTTTTTGTACTGACTACGAATTAGAACATCTCGTACCGTTGTAATCTTATAAAAAAGTCTCGGATTTGTTTTGACGAAAATACTTGTGTCTAAAATGTATATTGCGCGTAGTGTAAGTATATTAAGCGATTTAAAATGAGCCACACATGGCTCTTCAACATATTTTCTGCGATTTAAATATAAATTGCTTATCCGTAGAGTTGCCCAAAAAAATAATTCTGTATCGCAATTAAATATTAAACTCGCTAAGATATTGGTATATCGAGTTGTATATAATTTTCTCAAAGATTTTAGAAAAAACTGGTATTTTTGATGTGGGTCGGTAGTTTTTCATATTCGTTTTATCTTCATTTTTATGAAGCGGTTTTATTATAACTTTTTAAAGTTTTATGGATACGCGCCATCGGTAATGCAGATGTTAATAATGTGTGCAAGCACAAGTGCTACGAGCTCAATCACATATTTAATAACTTTGGTGGATATACCATCAAACCCTTCCAGTGTTTGTATTTTTCAGCGTCTTAGTACATAATAGTACATTTTGATACAAGTGCGGAAAGTTTGTTAATGCATTCGAGGCAGATTGAACACCCGAGCCGTATGGCGAGTGACACTTTAGAAGAAATTAACTAATAACGATACTTAAGTATTTTGGTCATCAATTTTTAGGAGATATTTGCTTTTTTTAAAAAGGTATGAAGCCGCTAAACAGCCTCATAGGAAAAATATAAAATTCAAATTTTTTTTTAATTAAGAACACAAACAAATGTTTACTTATTCATAAAAGTAAATAATTGTTTAAAATAATCATGTTTATTTATTACTAGCTGTTCCCAACATGCGTTGCAATGCCAATTTTTGTACCTACATACCTACTACCTACTACGTTGTATATTATTGACATTATGACGTATGGTCTGTTTGAAGTTGACACACTAACGTCACTGAATTGTTTTGCCTGGAAACCCGGAACCTCTCCGCTAACACTTGAACTTTATACAATAGCAATAAAGCTCAAATTGACTTTACGTTTTAGTTGGAAAACGTTTGTATGGAAAAAAGAAAAGGGCTGTTTTTAGGGCTTTTCCGGTCATTATTCGAATTTTTTGCGCTTTCTGTGCGTTTCTTTTATTTTTTTAAATCGGTTCTTGTTTTATCTGTAGGGTGTAGTCTGTGACCCCATAATGTGAACAACCGTTTCTACTACACGTTTTATGCCACGAGATATCCATTTAACTTTCTTATTAGTGTGTAATGTTATTATTTTGTCTGGAAAGCAAAGATGATATAACAAAGAGAAAAGATCATGAAATGTATTATAAGTAACATTAACATCCTTACTTCCAAAGACTTCTTTGAAAGATAAATTATGTATGCACGATTAAAAATTAAGGTTTTCTCTGACGTAGTCTTTCCTAATCGTTTCCCAAAATTTCAAGCGATATGTTTTTTTGACCAAAGAAACGATGGATGGACTGTGTTAAAAATGATATGGTAAAAAAGGAGGTGTCTCATGAGATGACGAGAAACAGAGAAGTATGGAAGAGGAAGACATGCTGCGCCGACCCCAAATGAATTGGGATGTTTTTTTAATAGGTACGTTTGGTATTTGTGATGTGTGGTCTGACAACATGAGATCAATAATTTATATAATTGTATGTAATGTATATAATTTTTACTTTCACATAAGTTGTGAATGTTTCAACTTAAAAAAGAAGTATTCCCTTCTTCCAGTCTACATAACGAGTTATGATAATGACTTTATCCTTACTGCTCTGGATTATTTTACAAAAAAAAACAGTTTTAATAATAAAACTTTACTAGGGAAATCCATACCGGATAGTTTCGGACATCAATATCAAATTAAATTGTGCGAAAACTAACTCGGTCTGCTACCTATAATGCAAGAGTAATAAAATTCATTACGGCTTGAGCAAGATTCCCGGGGTTGTGCGTGGTTAGAAGCGGGAAAATCCGTGGGTTTTATACATTAAACTCGCTGAATAAATTGGAACTCGATAGGACCATTCCTATCTAGAATCCACATTGAACCTGCTAGTTATTCTAAAATATCTATGCATAAAATTTTATTCGGCGCGGTGTTATTGCAAACTGATGGCGGTGGACCGTTGAAATATCATTTGCAAATGAACACTGGGTTATATTTAAGAGATTCTCCAGAATTATATTTGGTTTTAAAGTCGGGATATACGTAGGATGGTGCGGACTTAAGATTTTTGATATTTTGTTATCTATTTTATTAATAACATTAATACTTGCATAATAGCCTAGAATGTATTGGAATACATAACTTGCTATTCGTCTTGACCTAAAAAGTTTGGTAGTAAACACAACATCCCAAAGACGAAACTCACAAAGTGATGGACTGCTGCTAAACCAATTATAATAAAGTCGTACGCTATAACTAAACAGAGGCTCAAAAGTTTATTTTGCGTTTGACTTACAGGCGCCCGTGCAGTGTGATTACAAAAGCATTTATGCGGCTGAGTCGAGATGCTAGGTTGTTTTATTCAGAGTATTTCAGAGTCTTGGTAAATCCTTCCTATTCTGTGGCGACAATGCGTTGGGATCACGTCTCTATTGTTGCTTGTATTGAGTTCACGATTAGGGAGTTTCAATAACAGTCCGCGATGGTTAAGTAATCCTAAATACTATAATAATGATTACTGCGGTCTCTTAAAACTATAATGCTAAAGTACTCAAGTAGGAGGGAGCCATACATTTCTATCTCTACTTCATTATCTTCCAACGGATTCAAGAGGAACCGGGAAGCATAGGGATGCTTCCCGGTTCCTCTTGAATCTGTTGGAAGATTGGTTCACAACTTTAGTAGGAACCGGGAAGCATCCCTATGCTTCCCGGTTCCTACTTCAATCAGTTGTAGGTGTGTTGCATTATTTGTTTTTTATTTATTTAATAACAATGATTACTTTTACTTAAATACACATTTTCCAAACTGCAAAGCAATTTGTCGGCAGTAGGTTCTCGTGGAATCTTTTTAATATTCTATATAAGTTCAAATCTAAGTTTAAAACTAGGTTATTGTAAAACTAAAACCAACTGCCGTACTTAGACAGCTTGGACAATGACAATGGGTTAATCAAAACCACTATACTCAGCGCTATTATACAACCAATGTCATCAAGGGCTACGGGTTGTTCGCAAGAGATACCGCGGCCTCGACATGAAGGGCTAAGAAGGAACATGGGTGGTTTTTAGTCAGTAGAAGTCTGACACTCCCTTTCGCTCTGCCCAAGAGCGGGAGGGGTTATTCGACGATTTTCCACCCGCCAAAAAAAAAAAAAAGACCATCTCTTTGTCATAGCCATAATCAATAACAAGCAAGAATAATTGGGCTCACGACATTAGCGGACCGAGGCCGTCAATCGACCGCAGCCACTATGGACACATCGACAGGTAGTGTTTTCTTAGGACACTTTTTAGATGGTTTGTACTCCTGACACGATCGATCATTCCCTCAGGTCCCTCAGGGGATCGGACTGGGTCAAAAAAATATGATTCTAATTAGTCCGTCAGTTAATGAAAAATATTGGATACGTGTTTTTTGTTTTATCAAATTAATCAAAATTGACGAAGATAAAACGCGTCAAAAATCATGAGTGGGGGGGGGCTGGACCGATTTGGATTATTATTTTTTTGTTTGAAAGGGTATACTTCCCAGGTGGTCCTATGATCATCAAGTCAGGATCTGATTATGGAATCCTGGAGAAATAGAGAGAACTCTTGAAATTTTATAGGCTAATTTGAAGCGATTTGGGTATTTTTTGGAAGAGTACTTTTTCAGAGTGGTCCCATTTCAATTTGGTGAAGATCTGATGAATAACTTCGGAGACAGACAATGGAACTCCTCAATAAATGATAGCAAATGGACTGGGATTGCTGAAATCTCATGTCTGTCTATTGTTTACACCAGTTCATAACATAACATCACGCCGGTACGCTGTGATGGGGTGAGCACATGTGAACCACTAAAAAGTGAAAAATAAACTTTAGAAGAAAAATCTGCTTCTGAAGTCGGTGGCAAAAAAAACGAAATCAAACAAACAAAAGTCACCGCCTTCAGAAGCTGAATTTTCTTATTAAGTTTATTTTTCACTATTTTGTGTTTTATTTTTTGTTGAACGCGGTTTTATATTTTGTTAAAAAGTTTTTCGTATTTACTCATTTAAGCTGTGTATAGTTCTTTTACTCACCAAACATTTTAGATGCATTATTTTGTGGTATTTTAATGTTGTCAAGATATTTTTTAAAAGTAAGTCCGTAACCACACTTAACCCATAACTGTTAATCGAGTCTGCAAGTGCAAATACTAACTATGCTTTACAATAATCAACAATTACATTGCACACAATAATCCTCTCTTGACTACCGACTTCACGGTAAACAGTTTACGCAGAACTGAACGATATTATTGCAAACCGTGTCTATGTGTATGTTCCACGATAATTAATGTGTCCGTTCCAGCGTACTTCTGTTTGAACTAAAACCATGTTGCATTTCGGTACTTAATAATTTTCAATCATTTTGGTCCATTGAGGTATTACGAACTAGAGAAGCTATTTCAAACAAAATAATGTGCGCGCACTTGATGACAGCGGGGCAGGCGAGGGGTGTCATGTTCTCATAGATTACTATCAATGCGTGCAGATGCGACATAATGTTATTATTCCGCCTACTTGATATTGTACGTGTGTACTTACTCAGAAAATAAGTTAAATGTAGTTAAACGGTAACAATATTGTAATTTCCTTAAATAATTTAAGTTGTGTTAGTTTCTGCAGTTTGTTATAGTAATCCACGGTTGGATCAGTTTCAGCTTCGTGATGCAATCTAATTTTTGTATACTAAGCTATTTAATTCGAGGAAAAATAATAATAAATTATGGTTCGAATTAAATGGATTCTGTGATTGAATGTTGATGGCTGATTCAGTGAATTATGTTGATTCAAATTTGCAAATACTTCTTTCCTAATTAAATGCTTTAGGGTGTTTACGGATATATAATTAAAATCATATTTCGAGACAAGACTTCCACCACTTTGCCGTATTATATTACGTATGTTAGATGTGTGATGTGGAAGTTTATAGTATAGTCAAACTATCAATGCAATCTTCACATTTTAACTTTTTTGTTAATTGTCTTGATAGTTTGATACACATGCAAATATTATACAACCGACTATCAATTTTGACTCACATGTAGAGGATTCGTAGTCAAGCATTGAATACATCGATAGTGTCAGGTCTGTGCATGGAAATGTTTTATTCTTTGACATTCACGTAAAAATGGCCGCCGCGATGACACATTGCAATTCAAAAAATATAATTGAATTATGTGTGTTATAATAGTTACAATTACTGGTGAAAAGTCACTCCTTGACTTTTACTTATATTTTTTGAATTATTTCTACAGTATCTAAATGCACACGAAGGCATATTTTAGACAAGAAAACTTCACTCAAATGTGTCACGTCGCAGCAACCGCTCGGCATAGACTAAATGAGCTGGAGTCCACTCGCTCTACCGTGTGTTACAAAAAATCGAGTTGAGACGTCTCCTCTAGTACGTAGTACATTATACCTCAATGTTTTGGTCTAAGTAATTTAATCTATAACATAGAAATGAATCACTCAATGTGTTGGTAAGCGCATAACTTAACAACGCCTGGACCAATTTGGCCAATTCTTTTTTTTTAATGTTCGTTGAAGTTCAAGGATGGTTTTTACGGCGAGAAAAATTCGAATAATGGCCGGAGAAGCCCTAAAAACAGCCCTTTTCTATTTCCCATACAAACGTTTTCTAACTAAAACGTAAAGTCAATTTGAGCTTTATTGCTATTGTATAAAGTTCAAGTGTTAGCGGAGAGGTTCCGGGAAGGCAAAACAATTCAGTGACGTTAGTGTGTCAACTTCAAACAGACCATACGTCATAATGTCAATAATATACAACGTCGTAGGTATGTAGGTACAAAAAATGGCATTGCAACCATTGATATAAAAAGTAATACGCAGTAATATATAAGTCAATGATTGCAACGCATGCTGGGAACAGCTAGTTAACTATAAATTTAAAAATCTTGTTAATAGAATTTAGTATGGTTATTGGTCGGTAATTTCTATATTCCAGATGTGATCCTTGTTTGTAAATTGGTTATGAAAGGTACATGATTGGTAAAACTTCATCATCTCCGTATGCTCGTTATGTTTCTGCGACAAATAATTTTTTTTTTTCTTTCTTTCTATTATCAGCCTATAATGTTCCCACGGCAGGGACTCAGGCCTCCTCTCTAGGAGAGGGATGGGCTAATAATCCACCACGTAGGCTCAGTGCGGGTTGGTAGATGTCACATGTCTTCGAATTCTTTGGTTCTAAGACATGCCGGTTTCCTCACGATGTTTTCTTTCACTGTTTTGAGAGCAGCGGTGATGAAATAAATTACACAAAGTAGGTAATGCCTGGGTTCGAACCCACGACCCACTGTTCGTAAGTCGGGGCCGACACCACTGGGCCGCCGCTGCTTCTCTCTGGTAAAACTTATATATATATTAAATTAATATTTTCAAGTACCTAGCAGGTTGTCTGAACTGAGAAAAAGTCTGATCTATACTAATGTGAAAAAGAGATAAAGTAAGTTTATCTCTTTATTATATAATATGAAAGGGGTACTTTTCGGAAGTACCAATCCGGTTCCAAAATCTAGCACTAACGGTAAGCTTCATAGTCCCCGAGTATCCAATGACTAAATTAATGCCTGAATGAATGTAGGGTACATTTTAAACGTTCCCGTGGGTTAATTTCCGCACATAACGGGAGCGAAGCCGCTTGCAAAAGCAAGTAATTAATATAATAACATGCGATGTCTCTCCACATAATAGAATAGAATAATATATTTTATTTGCTTAACCAAGCACACATTCTATTTGGATGGTCTGACGTCGGACATACAGGAGGACGCACCATATCTACATCCCGTCTTCCATCTTCATTCTTTCATGTAATGCAAAACAAAATATTTAGAACACACGCCTTATTAGCCTAGTTGTCGCAAGCGCGACTGTTGACCATGTGGTTCTAGGTTCGATATTGGGTCGGGTAAGGTGTTTCACAACCCATTTATTCTCGGTGAAATTATACAGTTCGATAGTCTTAACCACATAACAGGTATTGCGTTTGATTTTTTACAAGAAAACTGTTAGCCACAACAGAATACGTAGTGTACGTAGATACAACGTGTTTTTTATCAGAGAGTAAATGTTGTTAAAAAATCTTTCTCGTAACAAGAATAAGTCTGAAGCAGCCGTCTTTACGGGGGAAGGAAGATAGCATACGATAAATAGGCAAAGAGGGTTTCAGCCAGCAGGGAGATGGCCTTATTGCCTGCTAAGGGGGCATTGTTGCCGGGCGAGCCAAGGGTGCTTTGCATTCGTGGACCGCAAATAACTGAATGTGATTTTGCGTAATAATATATATGGCATGAACAAAGAGAACACTAACTGCCGTACTCAGAGATATTTAATGATTACTTTATTATCACTTACTAAAGATTTGACATATTTTTGTATGACAAAACTGTCAAAACCTTTACTAAGTGATGGCCTAAGTAATCATTAAAGCTCTGTAAGTACGGCAGTTAATGTCACACTGCATACTCCGGAGCGCATTATAAATAACTCGTGACGCTTTTATGCTGAACTTGAATTTTTAGTGAGAAAATAATTGTTAACGATTGAGTTTCAGTGTGGGACTATAAATGACAACTGTAATAATGAAAATTAACATAATTATAGGTTGTAATTTGTAGTGGCGTTGACATTTTTTTATTTTTGTTTAAGTTATTCTTGAGTTTTAGTTGACAATAAGTATGAGATCAGACGTTTGGTCACTCACGTCGTTTAGAAATATTGGTATTATATTGTCTGGTGCTACGAAACCTTGTGTGCGCGAGTCCGATTTGCAGTTAACTTGTTTTTACCCGACAGCAAAGAATGGGTACTGTTTTTCGCACCTATCTTTGTTTTTAATATTCTTCATTCCCTCATATATTATCTTCCAAACCACTCGATGGATTTCTTTAATTGGTATCGTTTGGAACTCAACATTTTTTTTTTTGGCGGGTGAAAAATCATCAAATAAGCTCTTGGGCACATCGAAAGGGAGTGTCAGGCTTCTACTGACTAAAAAACATCCATGTTCCTTCTTAACCCTTCATGTCGAGGCCGCGGTATCTCTTGCGAACAACCCGCAGCCCCGACGGGTTTGGAACTCAACCTCAACTCAGAAATGAAACAACGATTGTATGAATATTCTTCGATGTCTCTTAGTAAAAATATCAACGCTCTGTTCAATGGTTCCAATTCAATTGCCGCGCATTGCCCAAAAATCACCCGTCACATTTTCAGAAAATGACGATACGATTCGATATGTAGCAAAAGTCATAACTCTGTTCGGCCTAAAAACATTGATCATTAAAGTCCATTTCACGAAAGAAGTCCCGCGGACAATTGTGGAACTAAATTTAACAGATCGGCCATGTTGTCGTTTGTCGATGTTATCAAGGTGCGTTTGTTGTGGTAGATATTTTGTGAGTTTATTATTGGATTAGTGCGTTAAAAGGTTTATTTACGATGTCAAAAGTTGTGAAACAACATTATGTCGCGCGACATACTCGTACAGCGCTGCGTCTGCGGGACTTCTTTCGTGAAATGGACTTTACTACTTTACTGACGAGTATCTGTCAATGTTACCAGACGAAAAATAGAATAAGGTTAAACGTGTCTGTAACAGCTGACAGATATTAATTGTCGCTGGTACACCTAAATAAGTCGAGTGCGACATGTCATTCCAAAAGTTGCTACGTCGAATTACTCGGTGCCGAATGTTTGCAACAACGAATACTGTGAAGACGAAAGCACGCAGCAACGCATATCGTAACAACGAATGCATGAGACTTCGAATTACGGAACATCCAATGCACGTTACAAGTGTTACAACGAAAATCGTCACACCGAACCACGTGACCACGAAATAATGTAACAACGAACGTATCACCGACAGCAAAACAGTTACACAAAATCAATTTTTTTTAGTGCGTCGCTGCGTACGGTATTTTCGTACTTACAGTATTCGTTGTTGCAAACATTCGGCGCCGTGTTATTCGACGTAGTAACTTTCGGAATGACGTATCGCACTCAAATAAGTCAAATCTAAAATATTATAAAGCTGTTAGCTTTACACGTTAGATTTGTCTTATTAGTCCAAGTGTTCTTAGATAGTTGACACCATCATTATCACTACATCACTATCACTACATATTATAAAACAAAGTCCTCTGCCGCGTCTGTCTGTCTGTCTAATCGTGATAAACTCAAAAACTACTGCACCGATTTTCATGCTGTTTTCACCAATGGATAGAGTGGTTCTTGAGAAAGGTTTAAGTATATAATTTGACCGACGACGTTCACGCGGGCGCGGGCTAGATATCATTGTTTAAGGTGATAAAAAAAGTTACGAAATCAATTGTAAAAGATAGTATTGTTTTTTTGTATAACATCTAAGTAGCGTATAACAACTAAGTAGCGTATTCTAGTCTGACAACCACCAGTTGTAACTATAGACTATACTGAAGCGTTCACTAAAATAAGAAGGCAATTTATTTATATTATGCGTAACTTCGTAACTTTGGTAAAATATTCGACGTTTATTCGAAATATTTTACACGGGGACCCCTCTGTTGACGTATTTCATGTGCCGGCTTGACTCAATGACACTTCAGAAAAACTGAAAAAGTTTTATAAACTGAACTACCTTCAGGGCGGGAGTAGGTATCTCAGATTATAACTTTTCATAGACAAGCTCCGCGAGTTCATTCCGGAGAGAGTTCTCGGTTCAGGTCGTATTTCCTCCTACTACTTTCCCGCTACCTTATTTTTTATGTTGCGTACCCTATAAATCACAGGAAATATGTACAGCTACGACATCTCAGATGACATTTTATTTCATTCTATTTTGCGATTAGCATTTGTCTTTGGACTTTATGAACAAGACGTCCTTTATAAAACCTTTTTTATACTCAGTTCAGTCCGCCTGTCGAATTTTATCGAAGACTGTTTTTTTATTTCAACTGTGATGTAGATATGTGCCCCTGCCTCGTTTTTTGGACTTGAAAATTAACGAAAATTTGTCGGAAAATCTCGACGTTTTCAAGAAAACTAAACATTTCTAGTAGTCAGTAGTTGTTAAGACTAGTAATACAATTTCGCTCTTTTTTGGTATCGTTTCGACTAATAATAGCTGAGCCAGTATGTCGTAAACTCAGAATGAAAACTTAAGTTGTATGTAGGTGGTATTCAAATTAGTGTCCTACACGGAGCGACTTTGACGTTACAGACGTTCTGAAGAGGGTGTTATTTGGATATCCGAACGTTTTCTTGACGAATCCGATCTCCAGTTTATTTCCGTTATACCAGATATCTTTGTATGCGGCTTCTTATGGACCTAATACTTCTTTTATCATAGTCGTTTTAGTGCTGTACTTTCTTTTATGTTGTAAAAAAAATCTGGTTTTTATATCGTACCTCTTTAGCATCTGTACAGCATCCGGCACCCGCGACTCCCGACCCCTGCCACGACACTTGCTTTTAATGTCTTTCTCATTTTTATTTTCTCTTAGCGTGACTCGTTTTAAGGTGAACTTTGGTTGTTACGACTTTCATTTGCTTTTTACCAGTTTTGTTATGAGCCGTTGAAAAAATGTGTATTATCCTAATAACGCTTATCTATACAGTGTGTTAGGTTACACGAGGGACATATTGAAGGACTCTATTCAGTATTCGATGCTCGTCCCAAATATGTGAAAAAACTATAACATCAATTTGTGACATAATTATGCAATGGCATGTTGCACGCTGTCCGATTAACTGTCAAATGGTTATGGTTTGGTACAAAATGGAACGATTTGACAGTAAAGTTAATCGATCGACACTATGGTAGCCACTGACATTTAAAAAGATACGCAATAACCCTGCAGATCGCACTTTAAAAGATGTTTCTTTTTCGCCATTGTCTTACGCCAGTTCTATAGTAATATATAAAAATGGATTAAATACCTAAAAATCATTGACCCACGCACATTTTCTGTGATAAGCGCAAGGGTTGCGACACTTTTCCGAAATATTTGGTATGGTTACAGAACCATAACACCAGAACAGACAGCTGTTATTTTTATTCATATTTTATTACTATCATGTAAGCATTGCGGGTTACAATATGTCCCTCATTTAAACTAGCATACTGTATAAAAACCGTCACAGAAACATGTATTCGAAAGGTTTATTTAAAAAGTGAAGCATCTTCTCTTCTATTGGATACAACAAAAATTACTGAAACAGTTTCCTTAGTGAACGTGCGTATTCATAGCTATCAGTATACGTACCTACTCAACCACATTTTATATGTAAATGGGCTTTTCCGTTTGCAAAGTGCTCCTTTTTCTGAGGTGATCCTGCGACTGAGACATAAAATGAATTTTACGTCGCATCGGATGCGTGACTACGCGTCTCAAAAAATCGTATTTATATCCATGTTTATATGACTCCACTGACATATTGTTGATATACTCTCTTTATATATTCGTATTATATTTTATAATATTATGTATTATGAATATCGAGGATACTTGATTATTTGTAATGAGTTGATCACGTCAATTTGCTCCGATACTAACTTTACGCTTAAGAAATATTAAACGTTCGTGAGAATTAAGTTAGTCTGTGCATTAAACTTAATTTAATTTACTTGCTGGTGCTAGAACTGCTTCATTGAAATTATAGCATACAGCTTGGTCTAATCTTGTAGCTGGTAGTGTATGAAACTAAAGTGGTTTATCTTAGATATTATGATTTGAAATAATGGTGATGCGAAATAACGTGAAGCCTAACTATAATACCACTGTGATCGCGAGTAGAAGAGTCTTTTTACATCTTTGAACCTATTTTTATGCTATAGTACTTATGTTGTAAACCTTTTAGGGAACGCCAGTCACAATTTAAATATATAGTTGATAGGTAGCTAATTATATGAATTCAGAAGAGATTTTTAATTTAAGTTGCTATGGTTTTATTGTACAAGCGGCTGTGGGATTTCCGAAAAAGTTTCAAAGTCTACAAACAGACGTCCCCTGTGAGATCGGGTTATTTTATAAGCTTTTATTTTTTCTTTCATTTCCTTATCGTGTGGCTAGTGCCCATCCTGATTTCAGAGTGTTATGCCGCCTATGGGCCTCTGACTTGTATTTACAAGTTGTAGAGAAATATCTGTCATGCTAGTTTCCTCACGATGTTTTCCTTCACCAAAGCAAGTGATTGTGTACGCATATTAATCCGAAACATCAGAGGTCCGTGCCTCGGGTTCGAACTTGAAACTTATGGCTATCACTGTTTTATTTATATAATGTCGGTCCGTGGTAAGATTAGCCTATTTCTGATGCAATAACTTAGCATTATTTGAAAAGTCCGTAGTTGATAAAAACTAATGTACATATGTATTCTAAAGAAGTTTTATACCTACGCATTTACAATACAAAACCATTTTCACTTTTGTATCTTGTTTATATATATTTATGTTGTTATGTGTGTATAGGTATATTTATTAAATTAGTGGTGCCACTTTGTGTGTTATTCCACTAATAGAAGAACCTCGTGTTCCAAAAAAGAAGAAGATTTACTTTAATTTCAAATAAATCTTCTCCCTAGAGTTTTTTGAAAAAATACTTGTACTGGTTCTTTCTTTCTAGTCGTATTCTTCATTACTGAAGGTTGTGTTCCTGATGGAAGTCCTTCATAGATCTTACAATCTGTCTCCATTTCTCTCGATGTTCGGCTTTCCTTAGAGCAGTTGTAACAGAGAGTCCAGTGAGTGTGGTAACTTGGTCACACCAACGGTTAGATGATCGGCCGCGGGGTCTCTATCCTTCAATTAATTTGTGTAGGTCTTGTGGACGACGGGCAATGTGACCAAAATACCCAAGAATACGCTGGAAGCACATCGTTGAGTGTCTAGTTTTTATGTGGTTTGTATGTACGAGTATAGAGGTTAATATGCACCTGCAAGTAGGGAAAACCGACAATCCGGCCATCCTTGTAGTCGGCGCATAGTCAGCAAAAAGCGCCGATTAGTCGGCTCGAGTGGTTAAAATCAAATTTTAATGTTTATTGTTAAGCGTTCCTATCCGTATTAACATAGATCTAGAAACCACCGTTATTTCTTTGGTAATCAGCAATTTAACTTAATTAAAACTTAAGGTTAATGCGACAAGGTAGCCTACGAAATTCGAATTTTCAGCGTCAAGTCGTATGTTAAATAAAACAAGATTCGGGGCAGATACAAATGTCTATTTACTGAATAACAATGATGGAATTCACCAATACAACCGTCTCAGTTCATATACTCAAGAGACTTATATGAACTGAGACGTGGACATTGGACCTACATATGCTCCCCTAATTTCAGCGAAAGCAATAATCAGTTTGGCTGTGCCCATTTCTAATAGGACTGAAAATGGTACTATTTGATTCTAGTGTTTAAACTTCACCTCAGCCGTGTATGTCCTAGATGCACTTTATATGAAAGTAAAACCTTAAACTTCTGCGACCATAGCTTAGTTTTAGTAACAAATTGCAATTATATACCTAGTTAACTTTAAGTAATGAAAAACAGATAGCGTATGACTAAATTAGTTATACGTACGTGTCATGAATACAAAATCAACTCATTATTGTAAATACTGCAGTCATTATTCGAAGAAGAGAGTTGAAAATATTTCACCCCACGCCCTGAATTAACATTCCGGACGCGAGTACTTTAAAAATTCGCTTTTTTCGCTCTAAAATAAAGGCGTATCATTTGACCGTCTTAATACTTTCACAGTTGAGCATATTAATAAAGGATACAAATGTATTGTAACACCGCGTCCGATTACAAAATAGATACCTTCATGACGAGTATCATTAACACACAAAACGGGATAATATACCATTGTTTATGATAAGATAACGTAAATAACCGTTTATTTTTATGTTGTTTTGCAAAACAAATACCCCTAGTAAGCAAGTAAATATCCTGTTTCTAGTGGTAATAGTAATGTTATTAAATAGATACAGTAAATAGTTATTTCATCCGACTACACCGGTCCTTATCGTCCATAAATATAATTTTTGTCTCATACTTTAAAATTAAGCAATAATTAAGCTCAGGCAAAATTAACGCGAATCCCGCACCGATTGTGTCAATATTTGACTTCAACAGCAGTAATTATAATCTGGAGTCATTCAAACTATCACATCTACTACCTACCTAAATGAAATGTGTAACTCAAATGATCGATAAATAGCCAAAATGCCGCAATAAAACACTAGTGCTTTTTAATCAAGAATTAATTCTGTACTGGCAATATTCATTCTAAGTATTGATAAAACTTACATAGGCCTCCCCCAGAAGGGGGGATTTCCTATGATCGCCACTCTTGGCAGGCGGGTTGGCGATCGCAGTATGGTTGTTACGAAGGCACAGAGAACGCTGCTGCCCATTCCCTGGTAAGTCCCTTAGTTGCCTCTTACGACACCCACGGGAAGATATGGGATGGTGCTATTCTTTACGTCCGACACCATACCTAACGAACCTTATTATTTTGATGGCTACAAAAGGACATGTGGGAATATAAAAACATACCATCATTTGAATCGTAGACATAGATGATATTCTTCCATCCGTAATAAGCGATAGTTGCCATGACTGCGCGGTGGTAGTCGGGTCGCAGACTCACTGCGTAATCAGAGAGGCCTGAAGACGGCCGGTTCACCTGTAAATACAATAAATGTTGTAAGAGTTCGCATCAACAATTTTTTTGTTTACTAATGGTCGTCAATTAATTTTCTACACTCCTTCTCTACACAGAGTGGTGCCGACGATACGACCATAACCTACAGACCTAAATGTCTTTGCCAAATTCGTTCGTTAGATTTTATTTCCACACGTTAATCGGTGCAAATTATTCCTAAGGTTAGTAAACCTATATTTGTTTGAAAATTGTATTGTACATATTTCGTTTACAGTTTTATGCAACTTAGTTTTTTTTACCCGACTGCGGCAAAGCCCAAAAGGAGGGTTATTTATTTTTTTATTTCGGTGTTACGATTTATTTGATAGTTTGAAAATGTTCCTATGAGCTAGAATTACCAGTGGTTTCATTTATTGTCGGCACCATCCTTTCTAAGAAAAACATATTATAAGTAAATAAAAATAAAATAAAATAAAAATAAAAAAGCCTTTTATTTAATGCAATAACAAAACAATTTAACAAAGAAACATTGTGCACATCAAATCAATCAGACATTTAATATAATTGGTTATCAATTAAAATTATGTTGATTAAATTATTATTCCAGTAAATGTAATTTCAATTAATTTAATGTAATAAAATATCATTTTAGTTGGTAATTCACGTGATTGTGATTTGTGAGAAATTAATAAACTTTCCATTTTCATTAATTAATTTGCAATTTCTTTCATTGTATTTCAATTGCAAGAACCCCTCTCAGTGGAAGATAAAGGCTTCCTCCAGAGATATCCAATTTTTCCTATCTTCTGCTACTCGCATCCAGTAGGTACCCGCTATTTTTATGATATCGTCTGTCCAGCGTGTATTTGGTCTACCCCTTTTTCTTTGGCCCGATGGTCCTAGCCATGATGTGGTTTTTCTGGTATATTATAAGTAAAACTATGCTAAATCTCGCATCACAACGTGTGCACAATGTGCTATAAGACAAAGTCTTCTTCTTCTTGTCGTGTGGGCAGTAAGGTCTAACAACCCCACATACTAGTGTCAGAGTTTTTGACGACCACCATTTGGCGGCCGGGGCTTACGTGCCTTCTGAAGCACGGAATCATCTTTTAATTCGACAATCAGGTGAGTCAAGCCTGCAATGTTCTAGCCAAACTGGAAACAACTTTACAAAGTGTGCTTCCCGTGGGAGTCCAACTCACGACCACCGGGGTCACAATACAAACGCCTAAACCAGTTGCCCACGAAGGCAGTTATAAGATCTCGAGCCAGATAAAGAACTATTGGGTTTAACCATCAAGAATTTTCTCAGAAGTAGTCTTACAGTCTGGATTTGAGTGGCAATAGGGTCAACCCTCGACATAGGACTTAAACAAAACTGGTGTAATGTGGCCGATCTATTTCTAACCCTTCCAGGATTACAGCTGGCGTGGTGTTTATGTTATGTTATAATCATAATTATTTTTCTTTTGACGGATCTTCTATAGACGCAAGAATATTTTTTTTATTATTAATTGTTTTTTTTCTTTTTTAACAAGGGAATAAATGTTGTAATGTTAAGCATGATGTGTGCATGTTGTGTTGTTGAGCATGGTTGCTGATGTCATATATCTTAAACGGTCATATAAAGACATCCTTCAATTCCATGGTCGATATACTTGTAAAGATACCCCTTATATGTATGGGGCATAATAAAGAAGACAACAGCATAGGTAACCACATTTTTTGAAAGACTCCCTAAATTTCCTTTATAAAGAACAAACGGATTACACTGTGACGGCATAACGTATAAAATGCACATAATACCACTTGGAGCAAAGTTGCTAAGCGTAGTTAAGTTTTTGCAAGTTGTCAGCGCATACATAATTTACACGAAGCTACTTAGGTGACACAACACATAGAATATAATTTTAAAGTGTTGTTTTACAATCTAATGGTTTTACACTAAACCCTTGAAAAACTAAACTGGCGTACTTCTCAAGTATGCGGCACTGGAAGTTTGAGCGCGGGTAGTTCTTGAATCATTTAGTTGCTCAAGTGCCCAGGCTCAGTAGCTTAAGTCTAGATCATGTGAGGTAATCTGTACAAGTTTTAGTTCAGAAATGCTTTGTGAAACACGTTAAATGTTAAGCTATTTTCGTAATAAATTATGCATGCAAGTGCTTTTGAACATTTAAATTGGAAAGGAGAGCTCCTGGGAGATGATAAGGAGTAGAAGAAAGCTTTAAGTTACTGATTAATATTTTTATAAGAATTTTTGAAATTTCCTTATAGGGTTTGTTTAAAATGTTACTAATAAAATTATACTTCATGTTTATTAGGAAAATCAGTATTACTGAAAATTGCTCCAAGAAATATGGAATTTCGAAATAAACATAGCAGAAAACACCAATAATTCGGATGCTTTATAAAATGACGGAATAACTGATTTGTATTCCAATAATTACCGAATGCCCATCACGCAGATAACTTTGTACTAGTAATTAATATAATAATAATAATTAAGTAATCTTTTTTATTTCGCAAAAACATATTGTAGATTTACAACATTTAACTTAAATAATAACAACATACATATATGCAATGTTGCTAGACATTCCAATTTAGTCAATAATGCCTAGCAGTTAAGCGAAGTATGTACACGATATTAGTTGAAGCTTCAAGTCAAGTCAAGCGTTATATACAGTACTAACGAGACCCTTAATCTCGTCCAAGACAATGAACACCTTGAAAGGCAGGAACCACGGATACTGCCGGATGCCCGGCAGCACGGATTTGTAAACCTATCAGATGCCTGCGATGCGTTTGATAGCTACCAATCGTATTCATTGGTGCTTGCTTAGCTTAGCACAGGTGCAAATTGAATCAACTAATCCGCGCATGAAGCGTAAGGTAACGGACGTGTCGTGTTGGTGTCACAGACCATATTGGTCGAACCTAAAATAGTGCTACGTTCTCAGTGGAAAGTAAACCCTATCTTGGTGCGCGTACGGTCTACTATCGGGTGCAGTGCTTGTTTTTCGGTAGTCACCGAATACGTAAACGTATTGTCATGTGCTTCGGTGAATCAAGAGAATCTACAATGAGAAAAAGGAAGCAGCCGGAGTGCGACTGCGTTATGTCTACCTGCAATTTAAATTCATCAGCTGTGGCCCGTGAAATCGCGAAATCACTTATGGATTTTCGCTGTGAGTTAGACGAAAAGCTATCTCAAATCAATCAGGACATCACAAACACCATAAAAGCTGAACTTAATGATCTCAGAACTACATCACTTGAGATCAAACAAGATATTAACGCTTTGCGCATAGAACACTCGTCCTTCTTTTTTTTTTTTTGGGGGTGGGAAATCATCAAATAACCCCTCCCGCTCTTGGGCAGAGCGAAAGGGATTGTCAGACTTCTACTGACTAAAAACCACCCATGTTCCTTCGTAGCCCTTCATGTCGAGGCCGCGGTATCTCTTGCGAACAACCCGCAGCTCCGACGGGAGGGAAAATGGAGTCCTCTTTTTTTTATGGTGGGTGGAAAATCATCAAATGGGGTCCCGCTCTTGGGCAGAGCGGAAGGAGTGTCAGACTTCTGCTGACTAAAAACAACCAATGTTCCTTCTTAGCCCTTCATGCCGAGGCCGCGGTATCTCTTGCGAACAACCCGCAGCCCCGACGGGCCCGCAGCCCCGAAATGGAGTCCTTGATCAGCGATCAAGAGTGTGGTGGAATACTCCGGGTACTTGGCCAGAACCAGGTTCACTTTCTTTCTGATAAAAATCGCAAGAGAGCACAATAAAATGGTCTACCGCAAGGTAGTGTCTTGTAACCGCTCCTTTTTACTAACGACCAACCATCGCGCCCGAACACGTACCGCATCCTCTATACAGACGAATTTGCCATACAGAAATACTCGATATTATATTATCATTTATAAGATCATCCATGTCTCATTATTCCAAGGTAGGTCGTATACGTAGGTACTTGTATCAACGATTTTTTTGTGATTCTGAGGTAAAAATTGCAAGCCCTGAACGACACACTCGATCTATTCAATGTTGTTCGCAAGAGATTTGTAGTCGATAACCGAGTGCCGAAATTAGAGCTCTGAGCATTCCCTTGAGGGCTGTCGGGCCTCTGTTCGGACTTCAGATAGCCCTATGATATCCCATCGTAAGATGTTCTTTATTAATTCCTCGTGTTTAACAATCTTCTCGTCCCGCCGTAATGAACGCAAAAGTTTGCGCTGCTACGGCAACAACGTTAAGCCAGACTGCCGGGTAGAGCGGAGCTTGAGATGAGAAGATACATTCACGCTAAATACAACCTTTATGTAAGGCGAAAGAACCAACAACACACGATCAAAATATTGTGAAAATCTAATATTACTTATATAGCCACTAGCGGGTTTTATGGAGTTTCTTGCTGGTTCTTCTCCATGGAAAACGACAAACCCTAACCGTGCATTTTTTGTAAACGTTTTTTAAGTGTCCATGTAGCCCCATATGAAATAAAATGTTTTAATTTTTTTTTTTTTTTTTTTTTAAAAAAAACTTTGCCCCACACTAGGAATTTCTCCTGTATCGTGGGTGCGTTTACAAACATTCAAAGTCACATACACAAACACACCCAATTCCTACTCCAATTAATTGTTTAATTAATTAATTTTTAATTCCTTAATTGAAAAAGTATCTATGAGAAACCACAAAAACCCTCTGTTCTTGGCGTTTTAACTTAATGCAAGTAAAACCGGATAAACCAGTGATGTGTCGTGGTTTAAGTCACGAATGATAAATGATGTTTTTGCAAATGGGTTACAAACACTTTTACAGTGGCTGGAGTCGGCGTTTCGTACTTGACTACACTGAGGTGAAACCGGCGAAACAAATTCAGAGGACATAATTATTTTCTTTTAAGGTCTATAGACATAACTGCACTGCACTGTTTGTACGCTCAGATCTTTTAAACTTCGCAACGAATTTTAGTGCAGTTTTCAGTAATAGATAGAGTGATTCAAGAAGAAGGTTCGTGCGAAGCCGGGCCGGGTAGGGTAAAAATATTTCCCCAATTATTTACACATTTACTGATATACAATAAACTTATGTATTTTTAACGCTATTATGTTTGGTATAATATAGCAGAAAGTGCTGCAAGGGTGGGGGACGCTGAGGCTGCGGGTTGTTCGCAAGGGATACCGCGGCCTCGACATGAAAGGCGAAGAAGGAACATGGGTGGTTTTTAGTCAGTAGAAGTCTGACACTCCCTTTCGCTCTGCCCAAGAGCGGGAGGGGTTATTTGATGATTTCCCACCCCCAAAAAAAAAAAAAAAAGGGTGGGGGACGCTCCCGTCGGGGCTGCGGGTGTTCGCAAGAGATACCGCGGCCTCGACATGAAGGGCTAAGAAGGAACATGGGTGGTTTTTAGTCAGTAGAAGTCTGACACTCCCTTTCGCTCTGCCCAAGAGCGGGAGGGGTCATTTGATGATTTTCCACCCGCCATAAAAAAAAAAGGGTGGGGGACGCTTTTTCTCATTGTTCTTTGTTGGATTCAAAACCGGTCATCTTAGTATGATATTTTTTCCAAAACTGCAATACCTACAGGTCAGAATGTTTAGAGCAGTTGATTTTTTTTTTATTTCCGATGAAAAAGCCTTTTGTGCGGGTTTAAGATTGATGCACTGAATACCGAAACTGTTTTAGCGTCAGTGCGAAGGTTTCCACCGATATCGATGTCAGACAGCAAATAATACAACGACAATAATACATTAATAAAAAAATAGGAATTATTGATTGAGGTCTGTATAAAAGAGCACCTGTTTTAACAAAGAGACGACGGTAATTTCCGTAGCTGAAACTTTCATCAAGAAAATTGACACTTTACGAACTTAGTGCGTGGAAAATCACTACATTCTTTTGACCCTTCTCCATCCAATGGAAGCCTCTTGGTTTAATGTCAGAATACTCGTTACCCATATTTGTTATAATGTAATTTTTCCACACTGCATAACATGACAACACGACTGTAATCCCCGAAGCGTAAGGCAAAGCTGTGACCATTCATCATCATCATCATCCTATAATGTTCACAGTGCAGGGACTCAGGCCTCCTCTCTAGGAGAGGGATGGGGTATAATCCACCACGCGGGCCCAGTGCGGGTTGGTAGATGTCACATGTCTTCGAATTTTTTGGTTCTAAGACATGCCGGTTTCCTCACGATGTTTTCCTTCACCGTTTTGAGAGCAGTAGAGATGAAATAAATTACACAAAGTAATGTGCCTGACTGCGTTCGAACCAACGACTCACTGTTCGTAAGTCGGGGCCGCTACCACTGAGCCACCACTGCTCTACCATGTGACCATTAGAACACCTACAATTCGCCCGTTATAGGTATATGCATAGGTAGTTAGCCTAATGCCATGACGCCCGTCGGAGCTGCGGGTTGTTCGAAAGAGATACCGCTGCCTCAACAACAAGGGCTACAGAGGAACATGGGTGGTTTTTAGTCAGTAGAAGTCTGACACTCCCTACCGAATATAGTTAGCATTCCTTTTAATCGTAGCGGGACAGACAAATAAAATAACACTTAGCAATCAATGTCTTAGTCTAATTAAAAAAAAAAAATTAAAAAAAAAAAAATAAATAAAAAAATAAAAAAAATTAAAATAGTAAGTTTATACGTTTCTTTGACTTTATGGGACTTACATTTTTAAGATTACTTTTATTTATTATATTTATATTTTTACAGTAAAAAAAAGCTGTGACTAAACCAATGATTCCTTTTGAGAGGTAAAATATGATTGCAAAAATATCTCAAAACTTAGAAGTAAACGGTAACTATACCAAATGTTAAACCAAACCAAAAATTACGACTAAACAAATCCTAGAAAGTACCCCGTGGGGTGTCCAGGCAAGAATAGCACCCACCCATTTCATCCCGAGGGTGTCGTAGAAGGCGACTAAGGGAAAAACTGGAAGTCGGGCAGCAGCGGCTTCCGTGTACTTAAAAACAAAACTACACTGGGATCCCCAAGACGCCTGACAAGCGTGGGGATTATGGCAACTCCCCCCTAGAATGACTTTTGGCGTTCTATGGAGGAGGCCTTTGTCCAGCAGTGGACGTCTTATGGCTGATGATGAAGTGCTAAAAGGAAAACTGTGACTAAACAAAATGTTACACTATACCAATTAAAAGTGAATAAACAAAATATGTTTATCTTGACGTGTAGCCGGGGTTATTCAAATTGTCACACCTTTCCGTCAAACTTCCCTCATGACAACTTCCTTCAACGAACAATTCACAATCGGGTAGTTAACTAAAAAAATGTAATTAGTCCGTTAGATAGATTTCCAAGAAATATTGGATACATATATTTTCTTTTTTCACGTATACAAACAATGAAGACGATACAGTCCTTTGAAAACTCGTGTGACGTCATATTCTAAGACATTAGTATGACTTTTTTTACCGGTGAGTGAGGCCACAACCCGCCGTCCTCTATCAGATGAGGCAAAATGTATTTATAAATTAGTTAAATTATCCATTAAGCGTAGATAAGTAGTTTTATTTTTGTGAGGCCTATGAGGGTGGCATGATCATGTCTGATCAAACCCTCCATAAAATAAATAAAAAAATAAAAAAAAGAGGTCACAACCCCCCACTCAAATCTTTAACGCGTTTCATCTTTGTCAATTTTTATTGATTTGATAAAACAAAAAATACGTATCCAATATTTTTCGATAATCTAACAGACGGACTAATTAGAATCATATTTTCATTAGTCTGTAAACATCCCGATTAGTATTTACACGTTATTGCATTTAGCAAGCAAATTTCATTTATTTTTTTTTGTAACGGTCTTTAGAGCCATTTGCCTCTAAAGTGTTTTTTTTTAAGAAAGTATCAAATTCATTTTATAGTTTATGTAATTTTAAGATAGATGGCCTTATGACTCAATCTTTAAAAAAACTCGTTAGTGACGGTTTGTCTTTAAAGGTGCGACTAGCTATGGCCCGCGGCTTCGTCTGCATGCAGTTCTGTAATGTCCACGGGATCATACTACCGGAATAAAAAGTATCCCATGTGTCAATCTAGGTTAAAAACCATCTATTTACTAAATTTCATCTAAATCCGTTCGGTAGTTTTTGCGTGAAAGAGTAACAAACATCCATCCTCACAAACTTTCGCATTCGTATCGTAATGGTCAACGTAGAATCAAAGGATTCTAAATAACATAACATCACGCCTGTAATCCGCGAAGGGTTAGGCAAAGGTGTACCCATTAGTACACCCACATTTCGTCAGTTACGTTTAAGTCCCGTGTAATAAAGGGCGAGCCTATTGCCATCATTCGGACACAAATCCAGATTCCGTTATTATCCTAAATAATAATACAAATAATTACCTTTTCCGGGAACCAGGGCGTTAGGAATGGCATTTGGAAAGTGTTGGCATATGAATGCAGAGTATCGAAGGAATCCGGAGAAACAGCTCCCAGCATGGTGATCACGCTGTTGCGAGTCAACTGTTTGCAAACTGTAAACAAAGAATATACATTTAATTAAATTTTTAACGCCCCCACCGCCTGTACAATTGAATGTAGGTATATTATTTACATAAAAATTCATAATATGTAATTGACAAAAAAATCTAATTAGTCCGCCAGATAGATTTTCAAAACATATTGGACATATATTTTTGCTTTTTTCACGTACTTAAACAATAAATGAAGACGATACAGTGCTTCAAAAAGTCGTGTGACGTCACAGTTTGGTAGATTTTATACCAGAAAGTGACGGCACAAGCGGGGGCTCGTGACGTCACTCTCTGGTAAAACGTGTTTCATCAATGAGCATGAGTCCCCCACTCATGATTTTTGAGACGTTATATTTTCGTCAATTTTTATAAATTTGATAAAACAAAAAACACGTATCCAATATTTTTCGATAATCTAACAGACGGACTAAACAGAATCATATTTCTTTTGTTGTTGGTTCCAATTTCTGTTTATCTACTCATGTGGTCCCAATTATACCAACCAACAATAGGTTTGTGTGCGCCAATATCTAAAACTATTATTTGGCAACATACCATCACGCCTGTAATTTCCTATGAAATAGGCAGAGGTGTACCTAAAAGTAAACCCTCATTTCGCTAGTTATGTTTAAGACCTCAATAATTTTTGACGTCAATCTAGACATCCAGACTCCACATGCTGAGCTAGGGGCCGTTTGGCTCTGTACCGGACCAATTACGTTTGTTTTATTTTTTTTCACATTTTTCTTTATAAAATTTTGTTACATTGTTGATTTTACCATTTGTTTCGTCCTGTACGAGACAAATAAACCTTTTTTCTTTCTTTACGGAGAATTTCCTGAAGCAAAAATCTAAGAACAATCTGCTCGACCCGGGAATCGAACCCAAGACTACATGTTCAACATTGTCAATTGCGAGCGCTAGACCAACGAAGCGACATTGTTTGACAAATTATTATAACAGCAAACTTTTAATTGTATTCCGAGCTTTTATGTCGGCCCGGTTATTTGATATAAGGTACATTAATGTAATAATTGTTAGTTGAGTATCTTGCTGTGTAATATATGATAATATTTGTTCATATTCATAATTTAGTAACAACATGAATATTATATTCTATTGTTATTTTGAATTAGTCTAACAAGAACTGTGCAGCATACTAATGCGACAATTGGAGTCGAATATTTAGTGCGGTATAGTGTTGGGATACAAGCCCGCAGATAATAAACCGTTATTAGCAAAACGTTCGTGATTTATTTGTACCGTTCCTAATGCATACAGATAACTTGTTTAGACTACAGCTATACAAACTTAACTTAATAGTTATAACATTATAAGGTTCAGAGTATTTCAACATTTGGATTACGTTTTTAATATGTCTCACCATGCACCGTCCTTAACAGTAAGCGGTCGAATTAAGATGCTTGTTAAGAAAATTTTGTATGTTTACAGAGAAGTATAGCAAAAAAATTAACTACATACGAGTATTTAGGTATGCTTTTTCATTAGAAACAATGTTGAAGATCATGATAGATGGCCCGCAAGGGCCGACGCCCGTCGGGGCTGTGGGTTGTTCGCAAGAGATATCGCGGCCTCGACATAAAGGGCTAAGAAGGAACATGGGTGGTTTTAAGTCAGTAGAAGTCTGACACTCCCTTTTACTCTGCCCACGAGCGGGAGGGGTTATTTGATGATTTTACAACCGCCAAAAAAAAAAAAAGTTAAGAACTTTAATAAATGAAGGTGGGTCAATGACCGCTATTTTTTTTTTTTTTTTTTACAGAAATAACTATGATTTATTGTAGAATAATAATAATAATAAATAATAAATAAATTTTATTAGTAACAAAAACTCAGTTTACAAAAACTCTGTGTTCGATAACAACTACATTAGTATAAAACTGTGTCGCAGTCATTAACGCCCACCTCCAAAAAGTCGAGGCAAAAACAAAGCTTTACAAAATGAAAAAAAAAAAGAATAAAGGTTTAAACTAAAAATTTAAAACTAAAAACAAATACTATGAAATAAAACTTAAAATTACTCTTACTGACATCTTAACTGGCAGCAACTATAGCTTAGAACTTTGATCAATCTTGTACTACATACGTTAAACGGATTGAAGATCGATACGTACAATTTAAATATATAACGCTCGAACTGACACGTTGCCATCCCGTTCATGGTTAACTATTCAATTGTAGCTTTCCTGCAGGATTATGTCGAGAATAACGAATGGGAAACGGATATCATTTTTCCTGCCACGCACGCATTAGCGCTCTCAGTACTTCCAAATATTGTTGCGGGTATCGGTGTTGAAATATGGATACGGTAGTAAAAAAAGCAAATATCGCTCGCTTTGCCCGCGGGGACACCCCAGTATGCGGATCACGTCGGGCCGGCATCACGCTGCGACTCATACACTCACAAACACTTCACCGCCTCCAGACCGTTAGTGCTCATGTTACCGAACTTCATAATACTTCTATTTTTGTTTGGTCCGCTACACCTTCACCTTTGAGGGATTCTTTGTTCAACCAAGTTTAAACTTGCCCCAAACGAATGGCGCTTAGGGACCAACCCGGTTCGAAGTATTTAACTTATCTGATGTGAATACAGTTTCTAGTGTTTCGAGTTACAAACTCATTCTACTGTTTGAATTTTGAGATGTGCGTTGATAAATAAGTACTATATTCTGCTGCTGTGTTTATAAAGTAAATGCGCTATGAAAGCACTTGTGCCTTCGCCGATGAGGAAGAGATTAATTTAGCTCATAACAATGTTCTCGCGTAAGAAACATACCTACAAAAGATTGTAGGTCCCATGTAAGTAAAAGAGATACATAGTATGAGTTTTAGTTACTCGGTTCATACCATCGCCGCCGCCGGCGAGTACTTATTTGTCGCAGCGACATAAGTTTTCAATGACAGTTCGCGCTAAAGGTACTGAAAAACGATAACGGGTGCACCTGACAGGTTTACCTGTAAAGGCAAGCCTACCTGACACCCGTCAGGTAAGCTTGAGCTGCGTAGTGAGAAACCCTGCTGTTTTGCAACACACGCTCCGGTTTGCCTGTTAAGTTCAATTATACAGCCAAACCTGTCAGATATGCTCACTACGGTAGCAGGCACTCGCTTCTTGCTAATTGCCGGCGGTGCCATTCCTACCTTTGGGTTTAAAGGAAAATAAGCAACGTATTTCCTTAAATATATGTTTTAAAATTGAAGACTTACGTAATAACCGTACCACGTCATTACTATAATCCGTAGGCAATCACTTTGTAACAATCAATCACTAATTAAAATCCTTACTTTTAATAGTACTTTATGGTACAAGTGTATAATGTTGGTGATTACCGCTGAGGCGACATTGAGACCCGAGCTGTTAGGTGAGGGTCTTAAGAGAGCCGACGACGGTAATCATCAATATACACGTGTATCATACGAAAAATAATCATTTTCAACAGTGAAAACGAGTTGTGAATTTTTTTACGTAATGGCGGAAAAAATTAATCAGTTTTCCTATGCGCGCGCATCTAACAATCGCGAACGGTCATAGACTACAAGAATGAGGTTTTTTTTTTGGTTTTCGCGGAAATATTATAAAGGGTGTAAAAGTACCCTTAACGCAAACGAAGAGCACTTGTTCTCCCCACCACTGCGATATTTTTTTTGTTCTAGACCATACTTGGGAACCACCTAGTTACGGAGATATTGGGGGTCAAAGTTCCAAATTTTTCACAGCTGTTATTGTAAATACTAGTTTTTCAGGTTCAATCTTTACTTAAATTACCTCCATGACCCGTTTACTATTCAAAGCATCCACTAGCACAATGCACAAAACGTGATTTTTAACCCCAAAAAAAAAAGTCGTTTCCCAGCAAAAATTTTTGCGTTCGTTTGATGTACAGAATGCTTGGTTTACGGCTGTGTGATGGGTTCATTTACACCTTGTATGCAACTCTGTATGTGTGTCACACTTTCACGTCAAAACTACTGAACCGATTTAAATTAAATTTGGTACACAGATAGTTTAAAGCTTGAGAAAGGACATAGGCTACTTTTTAATGTGAAGAAACGGTTGTAAAGGCCCGTAGGGGTTGCGGGTTGTTCGAAAGAGATACCGCGGCCTCGACACGAAGGGCTAAGAAAGAACATGGGTGGTTTTTAGTCAGTAGAAGTCTGACACTCCCTACCGTTCTGCCCAGAGCGGGAGGAGTCATTTGATGATAAACCACCATAAAAGAAAGGCGTCGGGAGGGGGGTGATGCGGGAGGCGCTCCGGGCGGCGGGGGCCACGTGATGGCTTCCGGCCACCGTAGACGCGGGCCTGTGGACGGTGAGTGATGGGTAAGCTCGCCGTCCGTCCGTCTTATGACGACGACAGGCCGTCTCGACGGCGCGTTCGTGTTCCACGCGCGCCTCAAAGAGATATCAGCAACATGGAAGGGGCCCGCCCGCAAGGGCCGACGCCCGTCGGAGCTGCGGGTTGTTCGCAAGAGATACCGCGGCCTCGACATGAAGGGCTAAGAAGGAACATGGGTGGTTTTTAGTCAGTAGAAGTCTGACACTCCCTTTCGCTCTAACCAAAAGCGGGACCCCTTATTTAATGATTTCCCAACCCCAAAAAAAAAAAAAGAAAAAAAAAGGGGGGTGATTAAAAGATTACTTTTGTTCGCGATAACCGATATCCGAGCGGGTGAAGCCGCGGGCCTCAGCTAGTGATATATAAATACTCTCATATTTCATCGCGATCAACAAAAGATCATCTTGTCGTAATTATTATTTCCCACCCAGTATGAAAGTAATGGAAGCAAAACCTTGCGAAGTCTTAAACAAGTATTGTATTATTATTGTTAGACTTTCAAGTTTCAATTCTCTATAGGCTTCTTTAACTAAGTACCTATAAAATGGAACTCAACAAATAAGCATTAGTTGCTGTTTCTCCTTTATATGCAAAAAATTTCTCAGTAGCAGCAATGGAGTCTGGGTTAGTGTCCAGTTGATGGTATGGTGTAGGCTCGCAGCCTTTTACATGGGACTGAAACATAACTGGCGAAATGTGCAAATACCTCTGCTTAACCTATTTTAGAATACAAGCGTTATGTTGTGTTACGTTTATATGCAAATCGCGGTTGCTGTTTATGTCACTCAAAAAGTAGTACCTTCGGACGGACTATGGAAAGTAAATACAGAAACAACACACTCAAAAGTTTTGCAGGGGATTCTGAAGGAAATACCACTCCTTGAGGCGCCCATGGATAAAGCTTTATGTCAACATGTGTTCGATAGAAGTTACGACATCCAACTCACTGCGGAAGCAGAAGATAGCTCTGGCATCAATGAAGTTAGGATATATACGGACGGGTCCAAGACCTCATATGGTACAGGAGCCGGCGTCTTCTCGAATGATCTCAACATCTCTATATCAAATACCCTAGATAAATTAAACACAATCTTCCAAGCCGAATGTATCGGTATCACCAGAGCGGCACAAGCAGTTGCAGCCAGAGACGTCAGAGATTTTAAAATAAAGATCATCTCCGACAGTGCATCGGTGCTTCAAGCCCTAAAAAACAACACAATTACTTCTGTCCTAATACTGGAATGCCACAATGCACTCCAATCCATTGCAACCACGAACAGTGTAACCCTGCAATGGATTAAAGGACACAGCAACTCGCTGGGTAACGACGCAGCGGATGAGCTGGCCAAGAGAGGCTCAGGTGATACAGTATTTGGACCGGAACCACTACTGCCCATACCTCAGGCCCAAATAAAATCATGGCTGCGTTTAAGAACCACAGAAAAACACCTCACCGAATGGAGAAACAGTGAAGGATGCAGGCAAACAAAAGATGCAGTTCCGGCGGCATCAATGAAGTTTACTCGCAATCTCATCAAACTTAAAAGGGACAAAATCCGTAAAATCATAGGAATTTTAACGGGTCACTGTTCCTTAAACAAACATCTACACAACATAGGTGTAACAGATAGCCCATTGTGCAGAGGATGCATGGAGGCGGAAGAAACGCCAAGGCACGTACTCCTAGAGTGCAGGAGCGTGGCAGATCACCGGGCACAAACTCTACGATCCCCATTAACTCTCCCAGAAGCCTGCAGCAGTCTGGGAAGGCTGCTAAAATTCTGGGACGACCTATGTTGGTTGGAGTAGGTATTCTTTGAACGACACGCACAATGGCCCAATCAAGAGGCTAAGTGCGGACAAAAGCCCAGTTAAACTAAACTAAACTAAAAAGACCTAAAAAAGTAAATATTTACAGGATAGTAGTAAGTTTTTCAGTAGTTAACGTTGAATCGCCTTTGTAAACGTAGCGGCACTAACCTAGTGACTCAATACGAACGATCATCATCATATCAGCCCGGAATCACCCACTGCTGGGTATAGGCCTCCCCTTTCTTCCGCCACATGTCTCGATCCTGTGCGTCTCTCATCCAGGTGTTTCCCGCGACTTTGACGATGTTGTCAACCCAACGAGCTTTAGGACGGCCCTGGTTCCTATGGCCTAACCTTGGCCACCACTCGGTCAAAGCCTTGCTCCATCGGCCATCTCCGCGTCTAGCCAGATGTCCTGCCCAGGTCCACTTGAGGCGCACCGCCCGGTCCCCGACATCGTAGACTTTCGTCCGACGGCGGATTTCGGTGTTACGCACACGATCTAATAGGGTTATGCCGAGCATGGCTCGCTCCATGGCCCTTTGTGCCACTCGTACTCGGTGGACAGTCTCCTTTGTGAGCGTCCACGTCTCGGCACCGTACAATACGAATGATGATGTGGTAAACAATAGTTTATCAATCACAATCTTCCTATTGAGTACGTAAGTGATTGATAGACGTATGAACACACGAAGTCACATGTAAAGGACTTCCGTCCGTACAATGAGAGGTCACCTTAGACTAGGACTGCCATCAAATCGGAAACGCCGACCGGGAAGTTCGTAATAGACGTTAGATAACCATGGATGAGATGGGTAAGATATATTTTAGAAGGCTTCAGTATTTGTATATCATCATCTGCCTAACCTTTTCCCTATGTTGGGGTCGGCTTCCAGTCTAACCGAATGCAACTGAATACCAGTATTTTACATGGAGCGACTGCCTATCTGACCTCTACAACCAAGTTATTACGAGGTAATACGATACTCTTTGGTAAGACTGGATATCAGAATTTCAGGTCACTGACTACCTGTAACGACTGCCAAAGATCTATATATGGCAGCCGGGACCAACAGCTTAACGTGCTTTCCGAGGCACGGAGGAAACTCGGTATGTCGAGGGGTCACAAATACACAGACTTCACGAATTTCACGGTTCGGTTCTGATATACCAACCAACAGAACCGTAACAACTGACTCATTGACCGGAATACAATGTTCCAAACCGGTATGTGTTGCAGGTCTCACTTAGACACGAATGTATTGCTTGTCGCTCGACGATGTTTTTCGTTCATCTGCATGAATTTTAAGGTTTTCGCATGTGCGGAAAGGGACTTTGTAACTACCAACGACGCGACGACTAAGTACGCGTGCCTAGGTGATTTATCGGTCGCACATCTCCCACATAAGGACGACGTACTCTTTAACAGAACAACATAATTCATAAGAAACGTTTTGTAAAGTTAAGTCATCATGGTGAGTCTTTTTTCCGTCTGCCTTTTTGCAACATACCTACATTTTACCTTAATCCTACGTTGACCACTTAATTCACTATATACTCAAATTGAAAATATTTTAAATTGTACCATAAAAAAATGTCACTTGCATACACACGCGAGGTCATGTTCAACAGAAAGATTTTAAAGCGAAGTGATGAAACGTAATTACGAAGCACTGCGATTCACAGGCGTAAGCCGTAGCCACGCGTGTCACGATTCCTATTTAGTCGAGTGCTTGTTTGCCAGCTCGAAGCAGCCATTCCTTCAAGTTCTATTGAGTGGCTCCATTCCCACTTACACTATCAGATATTCATGCCGACACTGCTCGTTTGCACGCGGTATCTGAAAGACTATTCAAAACTATTGAGGTCTGAGGTTTGGCGAGCTGATATATTTTTTTATTACCATTTTGTGTATTCTTTAAAAAAAAACTTACTAGATAGATAATGATATTAACTTATATAGAAAAAATAACAGCAGGCGAAAGAAAGCAGTCCGCAATATTGTGAGTTGTTAAATTAATAAGATGTTTTTAGGCTTGACTTATCAAACCATTTTCCATTAACTCTTTCGTATTCCATATTGCGGCAATGACGTAGGTTCGCATGTAGCGAGAAAGTTGCGGTTAATCGTAACATAAAAATCAAACCGTGCCAACATCCTCTAATAATTTAAGACAACTGAGTATGGTCCGTGTAGCTACAACCAATCACGATAAAACCATGATCGATGAGAAGATATACGCTAGTATATCTTCTTTTATTTTATGTTTGGAAAGGGATGTAACTTCGAGTAATAAAGTCTGTGGGTGGATACACAACTGAAGTTATTACTCAAAAAACTTAAAAATGGGACTAAAACTCAAAAATGAGAAATAAAGTCTAGCTGCTATTCATATTAATACAAACGATAATAATCTGTGGTTAGCGAACGTTTTATTTGAACACCAACCAGTCCCAATTTACTTCAATATTTAAATATGTTTAACCTATTCAATATTTTAAAGCGGCTCTGGCATATTCATTTTTGTCAATTGTGTGCATGCTCGATTAAAACCTTTTGACAACAATACCGGCTATGTTTGTACGTGTCACGCAATAAAAATACATTTTCATTCAGATCAAACTGTCAGATCCATCGGCCCTGTTAGCTAAAATGTTGATATAACAATGCTTTGATCTAAAATATTTTGTGAAAATTTTAAATTTCTCGTCGACATGGTGTATCCTGCCTATCCTTACCTATAGCGGTCGGACTTGGCCTTTGACTGATGCTCAGAAGGTGGAACTCAACGTTAAACACAGAGCGATGGAATGTGAATGGAATGTAGCATTGCCAATATTAGACTCTCCGATCGAATGCACCACACCTCAATATTACGGGCTAAGATAGGCTTCGCCAACGTTGGCGATAAGTCTACTAGATTAAAAGGGACTGGGATCATAAAGATTCATAAAGTTACAACAATTTATTACTTATAATCATCATTCTCCTGCCCTTATCTTAATTTATTTGTGGTCGGCGCAGAATGTCTTCTTGTTCCATACAAGCTTCTCTATTATTCGTCATCTCAGCAGTCACCTCCTTTCTTGCCATATCATCCTTCCAACAGTCCATCAATCGTTTTTTCATACTCAAAATTTTCCTCATTTCTTTTCATCACCATGTCCATACCATGATAACCGATTACCACTCAACTTTTCATTCGCCGGCGTCATTTTCAGATTTCCTCTTAATATGTACTCATTCCTTATTATATTCATTCGCTTTACACCACACATCCCCCTTAGCATTCTCATCTCGGCTACATGCAATTGCCTTTCATTTATCCCTTTAGTGGTCCAACATTCTGATCCACACACGACAGCAGGTCTAACCATGGTTTTATAAATCTTCCTCTTGAGTTTACGGGGAATACGAGGAGTCGCATATTGTTCCCGTGAGCTGCCGCTATTTCCTCCACCCAGTGTAAATTCTGTGCTTTAAACTACGATCTATTTTGACTTGCACGAGTAAACCGAGGTACCGAGTGTCGAGACAAACTGTAAGAAGCACGCCATCCAGCACTATGACTCCAGGACCGAAAAGAACGCCGAAATCGCAGAACATTTGTGTTCAGTTTGACTTCTGTTGATTTTCAGGCCAACATTGTCCAGTTTCTGTTGCCATTTCTCCATCTGCTCTGGGTCTCAGGTCCATCTTACGAAGCCCATACGACGCGACGGTTAAAAATACTTGAATAGGGTAGTTGACAAAAAAATCTAATTAGTCCGTCAGATAGATTTCCAAAAAATATTGGCCACGTATTTTTTCTTTTTTCACGTAAACAATAAATGAAGACGATACAGTGCTTCAAAAAGTCGCGCGACGTCAAAGTTTGGTACCTACATTTTTTACCAGAAAGTGACGTCACCAGCCCGAACTCACGATCCTTGACACGTTTTATTTTCGTCAATTTTTATTAATTTGATAAAACAAAAAACACGTATCCAATATTTTTCGATAATCTAACAGACGGACTAAACAGAATCATATTTTGTCAACTACCCTATTGAGTAGACGCGGATTCCGTGTGGTGCCTATGTACCTTAAACTTAACGAACACGAGGCGCAGAAACTTCCTACAGATACAACTGGAGCGAACCAACAAAAGTCAAAACAGAATAATACGCCAGAGATCGACTAAATACATACGGCCACATAGTTGACCTTTTGAAATAGGAAATTAATGCCAAATGACGGTCAATTCTTAAGTGCTGTAGTGGTGTGGCATGAAATAATAAGGTCTTGTCAGTGCAAACTTGGTCTAAGTGAGGGTTTAATTATACCTAGTTCCGTTGGCTAATTACTCGTTTCCGCGTACGATGGTGACGTGATCCGGGTTTTTGGTATTGTTTGGGCAGCGTTGCGGATAAGTATTTAGCCACTGACTAAAGAACGATTAATAATAAATAATTAATAGTATTATTATTAATATTATAATTATTAATACACGTATTCCATTGTGGAAATCATGTGTCCAATTCGTTCGAGAAATAAATAACTAAAGTTCGCGATTTTTCGAAAAGTTCGATGGAAAAACCAAATATATGATTATATTGTTCGAATTTCATGTTACCTACAAAAGAATGCGAGGATTTTCCATGAAAATCTGACCATACAATTAAAACAAAGACTATCGCCTCAGTTTTTGAGTATTTGTGGTATTCATACAGTCGACTATCCAGATGTATGTGTATTATTTTCTCGTGGAACATTGTTTTTACCTGACTGCGGCGAAACCCAAAAAAAGGGTTATGTGTTTGACCTATATGTATCTATGTCCGTTTATTTGTTCCCTCATAAATCCTAAACGGATGAACTGATTTGGATAAAATATACGTCGTAAGATTTGTCTTGGGCGCGAGTGTCACTGGTTACCTTGAAATTTAAAAATAAAGAAAAATTGAGAATTACCTTCGAGTATCAAAATAAAGGGTTATAAAAATAGATTACAAAAATATAACACATATATGTTTAAAAGAAATTCAAAGTGACAAATCGTACAAAACAGGTAAATCATCTGCGAAGAATTTTACGCGACCAACGAAAGAACAAACACAAAAGAACTAAAAAGTTGGAAATAAAAAAGTAGTTAACAACTAAAAACTTTGACTGAAAAAACTGGAATGCAAAAAACAAACACATTTTAAATTAAACAAAACTTGGAAGCAGGCAGGGTCCATTCTATTTTCATTTCATAATTTATTTTAAAAGTTGGAAATAAAAAAGTAGTTAGAAAACTAAAAAACTTGACTGAAAAAACTAGAATGCAAAAAACAAGCACATTTTAAATTAAACAAAACTTGGAAGCAGGCGGGGGGTCCATTCTATTTTCATTTCATAATTTATTTATTTTTTAAATTTCATGTTTAGATATTGACAGAATGAAATGAAACACTACTCACAGGCGCGGCAGAGACAAAGATCGGTTTCAAGTAAATTAGTTGAACTAGTTACATAAACCAGTTTGCTTCGAAAAGTCCAGCCTTGCTAATCGAATCTGTCGTGCAGTTCGAGTTTACTCACATTACAATTTACATGAACCATGGTTCATTTGTCGACCCGTTCATTATTGGCGTTGATGGTGTTAACGAAAGCCCTGTTTGATGCATATTGCGAAATGAAATAGATTTGATAGTGGAAATGGACTATTATTGTAGGAATAACTTAACACATAACATAAATAAAACCCGACTACGACAAAAAAACCTACGCTGAAAAAGTATCAAACAAGATTTTCAGGATTCTGAAATAAACAAGAAAACTGGAAAAACAAGAACAGAACAAAAAGAAAAGCCGTAGTCACACGTTATAGGTACCAACCTAAACACTTTAACAACGTGTTTTAACATTTTAATTTTTTTTTTAACACATGACTTTTTGTCCGCTAGAGGGCACCAAATCGAGATTTGTGACATGTCACGTAGCCTATGTTCAGCGGACAATTAAGACGGCTCTAACGATCATATAGCTTCGATAAGTAGATTAGGAGCTATAAAGGAACAGATGAATATACTCACATACATACATAGCCTGTCAAAATCATAACCCTCCTTTGGCTTTGCCATAGTCGGGTAAATAACGTCATGCCTGTAAATCCTCGAAGACTTACGCAGAACTGTACCTAATAGGTACATCCACATTTCGCCAATTGCAGTCCAGACTACAAGGCAAAGGCCTTCTCCATGGTTTTCCAAGTTTGTTCACTATTTGCTTTCTCCGTCCGCCAATAATACGGTAAAACAAAAAAAAACAAGACAGGTATCAAAACAACCGGTTCAGCAGGAAGTTCTGAAATAAAGAAACCGACGCGCAATGCCGTCAACCACTTGTGACTACAACGACACTTTGATTTAATAGTTTTAACAAATAAAAGATTGGAAGATTAATTTTATGAGTACCGTAACAATGGCTCGGTTTCTTGGTACCCTCTGTATTGTGAGGAGGTGCCAGCATTGTGACACGCGACCCGTCAGCTTCGGTTTTATATCGTGGACGCATGCCGTAAACATTCTTGCTGACCCGAATAGCTATACCCGGCTGTGGTACTATACTGCCCCAATAACTATGCATTGCACACCACATTCCTTTCCGCGCCATTACTCGAATTTCCAATGAAAGCTACCTTCCGATCGCGCTCTTGACTAGAAATTATTCCAGTTTATTGCAACTCTATAGTACCAATAGTTGCATAATAAATTGAGTTTTATGCGTAGTGAGAACTACAACTAGGTTTTTGTCACTTATTGTGCGGTGGTTAAAAAAAAAGCTATTTGAAAAAAAAGTAAAGAATTTTTTTTGTGTTTTTGATGTCGGTTTTATTTTTATCATAATGTTTTTTTCCCATTATCTATGTAGTTGTAATATCCTATACAAATATTGCTACGCATTTACTTAACACTGTTACCATTACATCTCATATGGCTATGTAATATGGCTTATCATCATCATCTGCCTAGCCTTTTCCCAACTATGTTGGGGTCGGCTTCCAGTCTAACCGGATGCAGCTGAATACCAGTATTTTACATGGAGCGACTGCCTATCTGACTTCCACAACCCAGTTAATAATAGGTAATACGATACTCTTTGGTAAGACTGGATGTCAGAATTTCAGGTCACTAACTACCCGTAGCGACTGCCATAGATCTATATATGGCAGCCGGGACCAACAGCTTAACGTGGTTTCCGAGGCACGGAGGACACTCGGTATATCGGGCGGTCACCCATCCACAGACCTAGGCAAGCACAGCTTTACCTAAAGATCGACCTGAGTGGCAGTTCTTATTAAGCCACGAGCTCCTCGGTAATATGGCTTATCTCCAATTAAATAGAAATTAACATACTTAACTGCGATATTGTGAAAACCATGAACATCCAAGCAATTGCAGCAATCCCGACAGAGTATTAACGAAGAGTTCCATTGATATCTCCGATGATCAGCATTTTTTTGCTTCTCCCAGTGTATAGGCTTCCCGTAAATTGTGATCGGACGTAAGTCTAGATTTTGGTGAAAAGTACCGCCTGACTTTTGTCCGGGTTAACTTCGATCCTCCACTTCCGGAACCAAGCGCTAAGCGCATTGGCTGCCTTCTGTAGAGTTCGCGATACCACCTTGTTCGCGACCGGCATAAAAAATAGCCGTGTCATCAGTGAAAAGGACTATTTGAGCCTTATTGGTCTTTGGGATGTCGCTGGTAAACAGCGTGAAAACTAAAGGGTACAGTACGGAGCCCTAAGGGACCGAAGATCAGCATCAGATCTTGATCAAATTTAAACGAGAGCACTGAGGCGTATACTTCCAAATAAAAACTGATCCTTTTCAAATGTTTTTTTTATCCTTTCCAATTATTGAAAATATCGCTGATCATACAAAAATACAGGGTCGACAAAAGTGTTTTTACAATTCTACCAACTTTGTTTTCTTTCTAGAAACGAACCTAAGACACATCATTTGCCTGTAATTAAAACACCAACGTTTGCTTGGTTGCATAAATAGATCCTAGTAGTGTAGCAAGTCCTCGCTCTTATTTTATTTAACGCAAACCGAGAAATCAATGTAGACTAGGACCCGCCGCTTTTTATTCGAATACCTTTACTAACGTTCAAATTATTTGGTGGAACTATTAAAAAGATCATGAATTTTTTTTATCTAATGTCTTAACAACGTAGGTACTTATTTCATCATAACATTTATAATAGACATACATTTATAATTTATTTAAGGATCCATTGTGGATATTGTGCCCCGTTTATGGCAATAGGCTCGCCCCTATTACATGAGGCATAACATATCTGGTGAAATGTGAATGTACTAATAGTTACAGTTCTGCCTAACCCTTCGGGAATTACAGGCGTAATGTTATGTTATGTTTTATAAGGAATAAATACATCATCATTTTCCTGCCTTTGTCCCATTCTATTTATCATTCATTCTCCTTATATGCCATACATTACGGCATCATTTATTCTTTAATATCATTCGTTAAACAATCCATTCGTCTTTTCTTTGACCCTTCTGTCCCTATTCATTTATATATCTATATTATATATTAACTCTTGTAGTCACATAAGGAATAAACACAACATTTAAAGTCAATATAAACCATACGTTATCATTATCGGAAACCGCACCCGAGCATGTCCTAACAATACAAGTCGTGTCCAAGAGTACTGCTTTCGAATCAAATCCTTGACCCTACTGCATTACGAGAGCCTCTTCAAATTATGGTCCAGGCTCTTGGCAGTTCGATTAGAAAGTAACAACTATGGGCACAATTAACACGGTGGCAATTACTATAAGTGTCCGTTCATGGACTACTGATGTTCTAGGGACCTACTTACATACATAATATATAAACTATTTTAATTCACAAACTTAAATACACCATACGTGTGGGCCCAATTAACTTTCCTGCTATTTGACAGACATGTTTTGTTTTTATTTTGTTGAGAGGTTTTTGAAGTCTGTACATCAAAACAACAAGTATTGGTCCTACTGCTGGGTTAACTGCGTTTTCTGACATTTACGAAATAACATATTTTAACACTAAGAAAAAAATTAAACTCCAAAAAAAATCTGCAAATACAGCTTGTGAAGAAACAAACAAATTTTTGGCAAATCTACAAATGTGATCATCTCTGAGTGATGTCTTTTGTCCACAAGAATAATTGTTAATAGGTACCTAGAATATCTCTAGTACATAACCAGACACATTGTATAAATATCGTTTGGTTTCCGGCTTATGAACTGTAACTAAAATAAATCTATACAAAAATAAAACCGACCACGTGCGAGTGGGGTTGGCGCACAAAGGGTTCCGTGGCATAATGGTACGATCCTACCAAAATTGTGTGCGAATATTTTGCAAAAAACATAACACTCTTTTTTTGGGGCAGTCGTGTAAAAAATGTTCGCGTATTGAGCTGCAGATCCGCTTTGACCAACAAAGCTGTGCATAACTTTTGTTCACGCATAGCGCAGCGTAGGTATTTGTAGGTACACAAATATGTTAGTACGAGAGCCTATGACCAAAATGTTTGTCAAATTATTTTTTGTAAATCATACATATAGACGCAAAAGGTGACAACCTCATTTTGTCAACAGTACCTATCCTATATTTTGAGATCCCACATTAGATTGACATTCACTCATCAACCCAACGAAAAATACATTTTAGGAATTGAGATGAGGTATGCGTTTAGATTCTGTTAGTATTAGAGTTGGCCAAGTAAGTGTTTCGTCACGACGTAATTTTATCAACAAAAAGTCATGTACTAAGCTTCCAAAAAGTATTTTTCATTCGGTAAACAGATGAGTGAAGTTTTTTACAATGTCTTGGACGCCGAACAATGTACTTATTCTCATTAGGATAAGAAGAAGTTCATTGTTCGTCACTTTCGTTTGAAAGTCAAAAAGTCAAAGACAAAGCATTTATTTCAATAAAGCCACTTTTGATCAAGATTTGAGAGGCACTTTTGATTGTCACAAATTTATACAGGACTGATTCTAGTTACTCGTACCTATTCACAATTGTAGTTTCATATGGAGAAGAAGGAACAAGTAACTCGCGTTACTTGTACTCGTAATAGAAACAAAACCAATAATAATAAAAGAGATATAGTATGACCGCTTTAAGAGCGCACTTCAAGGTGGCGTCTGCGGGTTGTTCGAAAGAGATACCGCGGCCCCGGCACAAGGGCTAAGAAGTAACATGGGTGGTTTTTAGTCAGTAGAAGTCTGACTTTCCCTTCCGCTCTGCCCAAGAGAGGGAGGGATTTTTTGATGATTTCCCACCCAACAAAAAAAAAAAAAAAGATGGCCTTACGTGTCAGAAATATTTGCAGCGATATGTCAATCTAAGTACTTTAATTTAAGTTCTATCGTGTTTACTCGCTTGTGTTGACAAGTTGGTTCAAATGTAAAACAAAATTTCACAACAGTTGTTTTAGTTCTTGAACTTTGAAAATCGGGCGTTCATAAACTAAACTAGTTTTAGATCGAGTAAAAATAATTTTATGTAACTTGTGAAATCAAAACTGAGGTTCTGAACTCCGAGTCATGATCATCACCATCAGCCTATAATGTTCCCACTGCAGGGACTCAGGCCTCCTCTCTAGGAGAGTGATGGGCTATAATCCACCACGCGGGCCCAGTGAGGGTTGGTAGATGTCACATATCTTCGGTTCTAAGGCATGCCGGTTTCCTCACGATGTTTTCCTTCACAGTTTTGAGCGCAGTGGTGATGAAATAAATTACACTAAATAATGCGCGTGCCTGGGTTCGTAAGTTGGGCCCGCTACTACTGGGCTACCACTGCTTGAAATCCGAGTAAGTCACCTAAATTGGTAAGCGAGAACCACCATGTTAAAACGCACTCCGTCTGATTGTCGCGCTTTCACACACACACAAACAAACACAAAGGTTTATTCCTTAGTCTCTTATTCTTAAAACATGGTACGGGGCTTATTGTGAAACATTGTTTAATTTTTAATAATAAAAAAAAACAACGTATATTGTTTTATTGACTTAGTACTGTAATTTAAATTGACTATTTATATATTTGTGACAACCTCCTGAAATTTGACGCGGATGCAAAACTGCACCTTGTATGTTGATTTAATATTTAAATTGATTTTACTTTTGTCATAGCTACCGTGTTCTCATAAACATTCACAACTAAATCTGTAAACCTGATCAAAGCGTTTGTTTTTACTGAATATAATTATACGACTTCGTAGAATAAAATAAAGAGCCAGTCAGCTCACATTTACCACTTTCTGCGAAATATAGCAACGTACGAGTGCTTGCTGCATTTCTACCTGCAAACTGTAAATCTACCTACAAATTCAATTTAGCGATGGGTCGTTGACGGTTTTTCCGTTAACGTTACCGTTGATTTACGTTTGTCAACTAGTTAATCAACTAGTTAAATTTGTCAACTAGTTAACTTAATAGTTAATGTCAACTTGCAACGTAAACCGTTTTACCGTTCATTCGTTGGACGGTTTATATTCAACGTCAACACTGCGACGTTCAATTTTAGAAACAATATGATTCAATGTGTGTCAATTCAATTTTAGAAAACGTTTTCTTCAGGGTTAGATCTGACTGAATAGAATAAAATTAGCTATAAACCATATTCTACTCAGTTGAGTTACAATCTATACTACTAATATTATAAAGCTGAAGAGTTTGTTTGTTTGTTTGAACGCGGTAAACTCAGGGACTACTGGTTGGAATAGAAAAAATCTTTTTGTGTTGGATAGTCCATTTATCGAGGAAGGCTTTATAACATCACGCTACGACCAATAGAAGAGGAGCATAAATGAAAAATGTTGCAAAAACGTGAAAAAATATTCCTTTTTGAGAGCTTCCGTTGCGTGCGCTGCGAAAATGGTTTAAGTTACGTAAATATCATGTATCAAGGAATTGTTCCTCTTTAAAAGTTCTAAAAAAAAGTCCGCGACAGCATATGTTTATCTTTTACGATTGACTCACTGTAACCATTTTTTATATTAAAATGTTAGGTTAAAAATAATTATATTTTGCGAAGCTTATTTAGCCCATATGGTATTAATCTATCTATCTATATATATAAAAATGAAACCCGTTTTCCGTTGTCACGACTTGGCATGAAAACGGCTTGACCGATTTGGCTGATTTTTTTTTTTAAATGTTCGTTGAAGTTCAAGGATGGTTTTTACGGCGAGAAAAATTCGAATAATGGCCGGAAAAGCCCTAAAAACCACCCTTTTCTTTTTCCCATACAAACGTTTTCTAACTAAAACGTCAAATCAATTTGAGCTTTAATACCGTACTATAAAGTTCAAGTGTTAGTGGAGAGGTTCCGGGAAGGCAAAACAATTGAGTGACGTTCAGTTGTTCAGTCAACGAATGACAGCTTCAAACAGACCATACGACATTATTACAATAATCACAAATAATTACTGTTTCTTTCCCAATAGAAAAACGATTTTTCAAATGGTGTTTGCGTATTATATAAAAATGAATAGCTGTTCGTTAGTCTCGCTAAAACTCGAGAACGGCTGGACCGATTTGGCTAATTATAGTGTTGAATTATTCGTGGAAGTCCAGGGAAAGTTCAAGGTGAGAAAGTGGTAGGTAGGTAGGCAGGGTAGTAGGTAGAGTAGTAGGTAGGGTAGTAAGTAGGATAGTAGAGTAGGTAGGGTAGTCGGTAGAGTAGCAGGTAGGGTAGTAAGTAGGTACCTAGGTCGGGTAGTAGGTAGGTAGGGTAGTAGGTAGGTAAGTAGGGTAGTAGGTAGGTAGGTAGGGTAGTAGGTAGGTAGGGTAGTAGGTAGGTAGGGTAGTAGGTAGGTAGGTAGTTGGTACACAGGCAGGTAGTAGGTAGGAAAAAGGGCATTGCAACGCATGCCGGGAACAGCTAGTATCTAAATAAATGTGTTTGCTAGCACGGAAATTTAATATAAAATATTTGTGCCCTTTACTCTAAACAGTTTAAACAAATATCTTAGAAGATATCGCAATGTAAAAATATACGGGCGACAAAATAATTAGCGCGTGGCAATCATTCGGTCCGGTGCGGTAGGTACGTGGGGATTCTGGCCTCTGGGGGCTCCGGAGAAATTCAAATTCAAAATATTTACTGCACCATAATGTTTACAAGTACAAGGTGTTATTGTATATTAAACAGTAAGAGATACCTATAGTAATTGTTACTTTAATAATATAATCGAAGTCAATCTAAACTAATAGGTATTTTATAGAGGAAAGGTAAGATTTTTTGTTTGTTACAAGTACGATATAGCTCAATTTAATAAATTGGATAGTCGATTTATCTAGAAAGGTTATAAGCTATATTATGTGTTGCAGACGAAGTTGCGTCGGTCAGCTAGTATTCAATATAAATTTTTTGTTTTACCTACTTAGTGAATTCTGTATGGATCAGAGTGCTGGGTTTTGAAAAAGATGTATGAAAAACGATTGCATGTAGCGGAGATGAGAATGTTGTGATGGATGTGCGGAGTGACAAGAATGGATAAAGTAAGGAATGAGTATATTAGAGGAAGTTTGAAAGTGGCACCTGTTACAGAAAAAATGAAAGGAAGTGGTTTATCTTGGTATGGTCATGTAATGAGGAGGGATGAAACGCATGTGACCAAAAAAGTGATGGATATAAATATTGATGGATGGAGAGGAAGAGGAAGGCCAAAGAAAAGATGGATGGATTGTGTGATGAATGATATGAATGAGAAAGGAATAAATGCCACCTTGACGTGTAACAGGGAAGAATGGGAGAAGAAAACGTGTTGCGCCGACCCCAAATAGAATGGGATAAGGGCAGGAAGATGATGACCTACTTAGTGAATTCAGGTCTTAAATACGAAAAAATGTTAGAGCTCCATCCAAGTTATGGATGAAATGTTATTTACATATTAGCAGCTTGCTGTGACAATTTTCTTTCTTAAGAATACAGTCTTTTAAACAATTACAAAATTGAGATGAAAATGTTTGCTTCCTTAATTACAGTTTTGTTTAAGAAAGGTATTTTAAAATGAAGACTACAATAATAGAATTTAAACATTGTTTCAAAGTTTTAAGTACTCTTCTAATTCTCTGGGTCCACGGGGAAACTGGCACTCGAACGTCCGTCGAGCTATTTTTGTCGCTTAAAATATTGTAATGCTTACCTCCCCAATTTGTTAAAATTGGTTGTTTCAGGAATATTTTATTTCGACTTTTATTATTATGGTTTTAACTTTATAATGTTTGTTTTGATCTTCTTCTTAGCATGTCGATTAATTTAAATTGACTCAGCCCACTTGGCGACGAGTTTGGCACTTTTAGTAACCACAGTAGCGTCCATCAGCTTCTGTGACGTGTAAACAATAGGACACGAAATCAATGTCCCACCGTGGGTGGTTACACCACATTTACACTGCAGAGCTATCTAGGAATTTCCACCTATATCGGTTTTCCTTGCTTAGGCCAACCTGTCCGGAGTATGTTTAAAGGACACCACGGTTTGCACAGTGGCTGAGTGCGCACTGCGGCCTGTATATTCATTAAGATATTATTCGCGACCGTAACAAATACGGTACCTATTCATCCAATGGGATTCATTGAACTTAAAATCATCGTAATTCCATGACTTACAAAATATATCAAAATACAGTAGAGTCTCACTTATCCGGCGTTACTAAAAACCAAGGAATTGTTGATATGTTCGGATAACTGATTTGCATACAAAGACGGAAGATGAATAAAATAAAGTCATTCATAACGTACTAATTTAATGAAGGAATAATTACTTGTGTATTACAAGTAACTTAGAGTGACCGAAGCGGATGGTATGTTTTTAAGCAAGAATGTATCCTCTAGTGGACAGGTCGGGCTTCTGTTTAGAATTTAATTAACACAGATGTCCGGGCTGAGGATGCCACAGTACTGGACGCATCAAGTTATTGAAGCGCAGAATCCGACAGCGCGTCGCCAAAAATATGTGTAAAATGAATTAATTACAGGAGAATCTCACTAATAGTGAAACTCTATTGTAATTGCTTCATTTTGCATATTTGGCGAGGCAGCTTTCATCAGCAAGTTTTGTTGTAGGTTAAAAATATATTTGTGTGCCCTTCTGTTGTTAACTATTTTACAATCTTTTAATTAAGTTTAGTTCTGACTTTTTGCGTATAGAGGAAGATGAATATATCTTACAATTTGCTTTGGAGACGTTTGCGTTTCCGTTGCAGGTACGCCAGGTTAAATCCAACGTCATCATTAAACCCTGGATAATTATTGTCCTGTATACAAACTTTCTTTCAGGGATTAAATTCAGGTACTCTTCAAAGCTATTCACGAGACCTCAATAGGTAGATAAAAATAGGCGGCACTGAGGGCTCCTTCCTACAAAGTGTCATTGGTGTTATTATCTTGTACGGCTGAGAGGGACGGAGCTATACGAGATGAGAAGCACCATCCTTTTCTCGCAACGGAACAATGATAGCTCTAACACTTCATAGTACGGTCCCTGATCAAAACACGTCTGAGACTAATGACGACGACGCGAATTTTTATGGCAGTTTTCGTTCTTCAGGGACTACTATTTGTTCTCAGATATCCGTTGAATTTTCACTCTAAAGGCCGCTATAAAAAGTTTAAACGTCTAAACTGTGTAGGTACCGAAGGGATTTTATGTGTTTTGCTTTCCCTTTTGTGATGTTATTAAAATACGAAGAAAACGCTATCGCTGATAAAAGGTATCGTGAATGTTCATTGCTTTAATTTAACTTTTTTTGTAAACATTTTAAGTACAATACTTTTATTCACATTATTATTTCGTTTATTCTTTCATTTACATATATTTTCTTATCTTTTTTAAATATTTCCACAAAAAAAAAAATATTTTATATAAAAAAAACGACAACCTCAAGCCAGAACTAGATACTTGAATAGTTTATCTTTCTCTGCTTTTTCGTCATGCGAGACCGTTATTTTCATATGTTTCAGCATAAAGATACCACAAACCACTAACTGGTACTAGGATAAGTAATGAAAAACTGGTATATAAAAATAATATATTTTCAAGCTATGGCTTTGCGGCCTTTTACATAACCTCGAAATTATTCCACTTAAATATCAGACTCAACAGCCCATGTGGTACTATCTATACCTGTTAAGTTTCCGTAACTTAAATTCATTACTAAAATTATTCTGGTGACCGTCTTTAGTACACTTTCCGCAAAAGCTACTTGGCAAACAGATGCTGTAGGCCGAATTTTAACCCCCGTAACGTCAACGATGATTAATGTTAGGTAAGGGTAATGGTTGTCATCGGGGGCCACGTGATGGCTTCCGGCCACCGTAGGCGCGGGCCTTTGGACGGTGAGTAATGGGCTAGCTCGCCGTTCGTCCGTTTTATGACGACGACGGGCCGTGTCGACGGTGCGTTCGTGTTCCACGCGCGCTTCAAAGAGAAGATAGCAACATGGAAGGCAACGGCCGACGCCCGTCGGGGCTGCGGGTTGTTCGAAAGAGATACCGCGGCCTCGGCACAAGGGCTAAGAAGAAACATGGGTAGTTTTAGTCAGTAGAAGAGCTCAAAAAAAAAGGGTAATGGTTGTAGGGTAAGGTAATTTGTACTCGAAAGTTTCAGTGAACGTTTTAATTTTATTTGTTTTTGTTGCACAAAGCTCAATTTGTTTAATACCTGGTGCAGTGTTCCCCTGCACAAAACCTGTAAGTACGGAAGATCCGATTTAAAATGAACATTTTTGTTGATTTAACTTAAGAGCTTTGTACGGCATTTAAAAAAGTCAATTTTAATGAAACTTCACGATTTTCTTTTCTGCCTCGGTGACGACGACCGTCTTCAGGCACCCAGTGTGACGATTCTGGCCCATCTGTCCTGACCAATCCTGGGAATGTGACCCGCCCAGTCCCATTTTAACCTCGCAGACTTAACTTCACGAACATCGGCGATGCCTGTTTTGAAATGTATTATGATGTTACGAATTCGATCGGTGGTTTTTATGTTTATAATGCTACGCTTTATCGCTCTTTGACAAACCTTGAGCTTGAACTTTTGAGCTTCCGTCAAAGACTAAAGTCTGTGCGCCATAAGTTAGGATAGGCAGGATACACAATTATTTTCGACGTGCTTGCGTTTCAATGAGATAGGAAGGTCACCCTTAAACGGCATAAACATAGATAAACGACTTCCAGCCAGTAACTCCTCTAAGCATTTTCAACGAGACGGTTGATCTTTTTGTCTTGTATGTTGTTGAAGGAAACTAACTGACCCATATTCGTCGACATAGTGTGTTTCCTGACCATCGACCTCGACCCTATGGTTAGGGGCATTGGTCATAACTTTAGTCTTTGACTGATTCATCGTCAGTCCGGCACGGTTGGCGCAGTGGCTAAGGATAAGACTTCTCCCGGGTTCGATCCCCGCACGGAACAAATATTTGTATGGCCTGCAGATAGTTGTTTCGAGCCTGGGCAACGTTTTTTTTTTAAATAATAATAGTAATAAAAGTCCAACCTCAAGGTTTGCAGTGTCCAGGTCTTGGAGCATTTGTTGCAGTCGATTTGCATCAGAAGCAAAAATATCAATGTCGTCTGCAAAACAAAAGTTTGATAGCATTTTATCACCGGTCAGAATGTCTTGTGTTGTCCATATGTCAGCAAGGGTTTTAAATACTTCCTCGAGGGTGCTGGTGAAAAGTTCAGGAGAAAGCAGGTCACCCTGTTTTACTCTTTTGAACATTCTAAAGTTTGAGCCTACTGAATCTAATTTATCGTTAGCCGTGTTATTATTGTAAATATTTTTAACAGTTCTATATAAGTTTCCTCTATACCTTGGCTTTGTAGAGCTGAAAATATTGTAATTAATTGTGAAACACCCTTTAAAGCTCCTATCAAAAGACTTGATAAAGATTTTTTTATAAATAAATTTGAATCCTACAATATAGAATTATAGAACCACATCAAATGTTTAGACACAGATGTACAAGATATAGAAGAGCAATATGACAGAATACTTGGAGGAATAAGGAAAACCAGTAGTGGCACTAAAACGAATGGAAAAAAGAAGACAAAGCTTTCAACAAATACACGTTGACTAATTAAGCAGGCAAACAAGTTTAGTATAGGATCAAAACAGCATAGATTAATTGATAAGCTGGTTAAAATAGCTAATAAAATCAATATCAGAAAAAATACCCACTTGGTCAAGGTAGTACTAGAGAAACACCGTTTGTCAAGAGTAGCAAAACAGGGAATCTCTCGAAACAAACCATGGATCAATAGCTTGAAGGACACGCAAGGAATCAAACATCACAACAAATCATAGAAATTTGCACAGAATTCTACACCTATCTTTATTCAGATGATTTAACTGAATTGGAATCAGAAAATGGATACAGTTGCCCAGAAGAAATCCCTCCCATAACGGGGAATGAAGTAGACATAGTGCTGAAGACAATGTTACCACCGAAAATTAGGTAGGTAAACTCCCATTTCAAATGTGCCACTCAAATATTGTTCTTCTTTATAAAAAAGGTGATAAGTGCAATATCAATAATTACAGACCTATCAGTTTAGTCTCTCAAATTTATAAGACGTTCATCAAGGTCATACATAATCGCATAGATGCCAAATTAGACTCGCACCAGCCACAGGAACAGGCCGGATTCCGTCCAAGTTTCTCTACTACAGACCATCTTCATACTTTGAATCAGCTACTAGGAAAATATTCAGAATTCCATAGACTCTGTACTTGGCTTTCGTAGACTACACAAAGGCTTTCGACAACGTAAAACACAATGTTAATAAGACATTACGAAATAAAATAAAAAAGATCGGCGTAGCATCCACTTACGTCCGAAGTTTGTTGTATATTTTTTATTTACTTAGGGTTCATGCACCGAAAACTAATAGGAAGCTGAACTTCTGAATGATTACTGATTAATTATTATTCTTAACGTCACAGGTGCTTGCTTGTTACGACTTGATGGACCGTTTTTTATCGTATGCGGGTGAAATGGTTTACCATGAATTTTCATATTGTAGGTAGAGTATTTTATACATGTGGGAAATATTCATACTCGCATATCGGTTTTCAATCTAGGCATGTTTTTGACATGTCTCGTTCAACATGCATTTATAATTTATTTTACCGTTATATATATTTCCTTGAATGGTATTTTTGATATCAATTTAAAAAATATTATCAAATAAATCTTTTATTTCTAACATTGCCAAGGTAGGTAGTAGGTAGGTCTAGGTTTTAGTAGCTATCATTCGGTAAATCTTAAATACAATCTAAGACTTATTGACTCCCGTCGGGGCTGCGGGTTGTTCGAAAGAGATACCGCGGCCTCGGCACAAGGGCTAAGAAGGAACATGGGTGGTTTTTAGTCAGTAGAAGTCGGACAGTCCCTACCGCTCTGCCCAGCGGGCGGAGTCATTTGATGATTTGACCCCCCCCCCCCCCAAAAAAAGACTTATTGACTGAAATCTAAGATGCACTCAAAATACGGTTATTATTTCAAAAACTCTACTTTTTTGTTTTAAAGCGCGCTGATAATACCTCTTTCAAATTATTTTTCTATGAAAATATTATGACATTTTACATTCCAGTTTCCGGTCACTGACTACTTGTAAAGTCTGTCAAAAATTGACAGACTTTACGCGCGTTCCAAGGCACGGAGGAAACTTATTCGACATCAAACCTTTAATTTAATCATTACTGGTAACTTTATGAAACCATCAAATAATCGATTCAATCACATACCATTTCGTACCCACGCAGGTCCATCATCGAACTAACTTACTGTGATAAAGTAACAGACCATATCAGTTCTTATGTATGATAAGAGAAACAGTACTATACGCATTATGCCACTCAATTTTTTTTTTCATTCATTGTCACTCCTCTGTTGGTACCCATCTACATAACATACCCTGGATCGTCTATGAAAATCCTTCTCGGCTTTGGTCCAATTAGAGGCTCTTACGATTCTACCTCGCCAGCCGTAATATTATCGGACAACGTACGCTTTAATTATATTCTCAAACCATTCCATTAAATTATGCACTCTGTTAATGAGCACCGTTGCAACCGCAAAAGCAACCACAATATACACCTGTATATTGTGGTTACAATTGGCAAGTGGCGGTATAATTCACTTGAAACCATCGAAGCAAGACTATATGCAGTTCTTTAGTCGAGCTATAAAATCAGCATAATATTTTGTAATTTTAGGTACGGCGAATCTGGCAACTTGCCAGATTCAATTTAATCTTTGTACTGCGCGTTCCGTTGTGGTCACTTCTCCCGTATCCCGCTACCCCGCTCCATGCTCACAGCTCCCCGATCTACTCATGAAATTAAATCCTTATCGTGCGCACTTCGTTGAACATCTTTCGACTTTACACCGTCATAATGAATGAATAAATCCGAAACGCACTTAGCGGTATATCGAGACAAGTAGTATCCACGTACTGCGTGCATGTGAGTAGACTGCAAAGTGAACATAGAATATTACCTGTCCTGTCTTTTTTTTCATCAACTTTAATATATAATCTATGGCGTTGTTATAAAGCATTTTTTTGGGAGGTGGGAAATCATCAAATAACCCCTCCCGCTCTTGGGCAGAGCGGAAGGGAGTGTCAGACTTCTACTGACTAAAACCACCCATGTTTCTTCTTAGCCCTTGCGCCGAGGCCGCGGTATCTCTTGCGAACAACCCGCAGCCCCGACGGGGTATAATAAAGCCTCACTTAGCATTTTAAAAACAATATCACAAGTTGAAAACGATACAAGCATTTTGTTACAAGTTTGCCGACTATTCCATTGTTTATCGATATAGGTATTATACTAATGGACCACATCTATAATACATTTGAGATTTAGATTAATATGCTTAATTATAGTGTGTTTCGAGAACTAAACTTATGTGTGAAATAGGTATAACTGCGCCGCGTCCCGAATGAAGGGCGCGCACTAATTTGCGACAGAAACTTGTGAGCGCAATCCCAATTTTCCCAAAGTAAGTACGCGATAATTTGACAACTTCAAAGTATCATTTAGACACTCGTGTCATGTAACAGATGGTGCTAGTGGTAAATAAATCAGAACCCGCCTAAAACGCTGAGTGACTCGCTCGTTAAGGCTGGCCGTACACAAGTGTGCGGAACTTAGTCAGCCGGGTCTAACTTCGGCTATTAGTTTTCAGTAGCATGAAGACATAATAATAAACAGATCTTGGAGCATTGCACGATGTTATCTTAATTTTTAGTAATAATATCAAGATACAAGATTCAATAATGATGGTCTATAAATATGTTAGTTTTGATAAGCGTGTATGCGACTGTTGTTAACATCAAGAATGAATAATACAAGAATAGGTACAGTAACATGAAATTAGTGTAAAGTCTGGTTTCAGAATTGTTTAAAATGTAAAAAGAATACCCAAATGTAAATAATGTAACCTTTTTGGTCATCGTACTATTTTTTATCGTATCGTAAAGTAGCAGCTCAGTTATTTTAGCCACCAAAATAGTTTGTTCTAAGTATAATAAAATTAAGTACGTTATGATAGAAATCGAGGTTGAGATATTGACCCGTAGAATGAGACTATTATACAAGAAGGTAGGATTACCCGCCGTGCTTAAAAAAGGTTCTTAAGCAAAAATTTTTTTGCTCAGCCGAGAGATAGATGTCGATGACAAAGTCAAACCATTAATTTCAATTAGGACATTTATGATAGGTTTTAAGAGTAATTTTTAAAAACGAAGCAGAGAAAAGGGTTGATCTGCCATAAAACCATTCAATGTAAGCCGATGTCCAATAAGGAAATGAGTAGAAGTCACATTGTTTTACTATATAGATTGCGCTCTGGTCACTTCACACATCTCAGAAGTTTGGTTTATTTGATGAAGAAAGTAAATTTACCCATGTGAAAAATGCGGATGTTTGCTATCTGAGTGTTCTAAGAACATGAAGGTCCATAATATACCGGGCCATAATTATTAATATGTTCAAGTATTAGCGCAACCTTCACCGGTAACAGCAATTTTAGTTGTTGATTTGTTTAGAGAATAATATTTATATAATTGCATGTCGCTTTATGACGAAGTTCTTATTGCCACCTTCCAGATCCATCGTCAGATCAGCTCCATGTCATCATAATATTGCATGGTCACGCAATATACATATGCGTGCAACATTTCAGCTCAATAGGTTGAAGGTATCAGCTTCAAATTGAGTTGCAAAAATCTACCCGAACATACTATGATCAGTAATACTATTTTTACGTGGAACCGAAAATGTTTAAAATGAATAAAGCGATTAAGTAACGTCACAGTTTTCAGCATAATTTATTTATTTATATGAGCACACAATTCACAATACAACAGACAAATCTAATCTATTACATAGTTAAAAGAAACCTAATATATTAACAAGTAGCTGATGCCCGCGGCTTCACCCGGGTGGATGTCGGTCAAATTATATACTAAAACCTTCCTCTTGAATCACTCCATCGATTAAAAAAACCGCTTCAAAATCTGTTGCATAGTTTTAAAGATTTAAGCATACATAGGGACGGACACACAGCGACAGCGACTTTGTTTTATACTATTTAGTGATAAGAAATAAATTACTTTTAAATAAATCAAGAAAAACTTTCTCTCACAGAAACTCATAGATCCACGACATACGTTTTACCTATCTCGAGGCAAATAAATTACACTCCGGTGTCGATGTCACTAGAGCATTCAGCATTGCCAGAGCGCGAACCGAGTTAGAATGAGAAACTGTGCGTGCAGACGGAACACGGGAACATCCAACAATCTGTGTTCACGCGGAATTATAACAAGCTAATGTTTGTGACAACGTTGTGTGACGTGCTAAATGAATCGTGCCCATCATATTAACCCTTCGCCTTGTTAACTTATTTTAACACCTACCCTACCACATTAGGGTGTATTTTTAGTCAAAAAACATCAAAATGTTTTTTTACCCGGTATCTAAACTCTCACTCAATCAAATTAACAGCTTCTAATAAAGATTTTTCCGTCTTCAATCTTTGTTTAAGTCTTTCTTCGTATCATTAAATCCTGGTTAAAAGCTATTGCATGTTCCTACTGAGTATAGCGCTTAGCAACGGGCTCAAGCCGAGAGCTTAATGTATAGGCCTCAGAAAATCGCTTGACTGTTCTGTGCAAATTAATATTTCCATAGGGTAACATTCCACAAATAAACTTTTACAAAAAACGCAATTTGATTGGTTAGATCACTATGCAAAAGTAAGTGCCGGGGCACACGATGCGTTGCGGCGCCGCACCGCAAAGATTTCGACGAATCGCCTTCAATTTCACTGGTTGAATGCCCGCCGATTCGTCGAAATCTTTGCGGTGCGGCGCCGCAACGCATCGTGTGCCCCGGCACTAACAGTATATTAGTCTATAGTATGAATATAGTTAGGATTACTAAAATCATAGGATATAAAAATCAAGTTTGTGACACAAAAAATGAAGGGTTTCCATACGTACTTGCGAAAACCCTTACACCTCTCTAATCCGGCCCTGTCGCAAAATCTGTTCTTAGCTGACGTCTACTAACTATAAACTACGTCCCTGCCAAAAATCAAGATTGTAGCACAAAAAATAATGGACTTTCATACAAACTTGCGAGGGCCCTTAGACCACCCTAATCCGGCCCTGTCCCAAAATCCGTTCTAAACGAACGTCTACTAACTGTAAACTACTTCCCTGCCAAATTTTATCTTTCTATGTTCAGCGGTTTTCGAGATTTCGTGATGAGTGAGTGACTTTTCGCTTTTATAAATATAGACATTGCTCATTTAATAGTAAAGAATTTAAGACAAGTAAGTGCCAGACCACTTTTTGTGTAACAATACAATAATATTAGGTATATCTGCAGATAAGTCATGTAAATTGGGATATCCTTTATAGATTGTGAATGTAAACAGTAACAGAGTCAAAGTGCACAGTTCTAACAATCACATTACTATCAGTTAGATTGATAATGCGACCAAACATCTTTTGCGAAAAATGTCTACTAATTTTTGGGCGTCACTGTAAGTCGGAATTTTAATTTACATAATTAAAATGTCTTCCTTGAATAAATCAACACGCAACATTCTCTCAAAATGTCAACATGCCGTGGATATATGAAAACAGGGGACGTAGTTTCACATGTTTTTTTATGAATCTTTACCGTTCACGAGGTACATTGTATATTCTTTGACCCAAAAATAATGTATGCGCATAATTTTGAACAGGTATCTACTTAACACTTTATTAAAGAACCATTTTCACTAGCGCCATCCTCGGAGACATTATTCATCCGAGGGTTTTACCTTGACTTTATTTTGGTAAGTAGTCTAGGCAGAGTCGTAAAAAATGTAGAAAATGTAGGAAAATTTTATTGATACACTACATCTACACAAGATCGAATTGAACTGCTAAATAAAAATATTTTAGAGAGCCAAATTCTAGTTTTACCTCTAAAATGTGTTGTACAAACGGGTGTTTCGAAAATTCATGCGGCACCGCTCAAAAGTGTTTTGATCAGCCTCGCGTGACGAGGCGAAATAAAAGAGAGGAAGGTCTTGCATTCAAATGAGAGTTCTGTGTCAAGGAGGACACCGCAAAATACAAACTTAATTTTCTTGACCTTACGACAGACGAAACTTTTCTGTTCATCTTCGTATTTTCCGTCGGTTAATGCTTAAATAAAATGTTCGGGGAGTTTAAGAATTGGATAAAAAAAGTTCATAAGTAGTCAGGTACCGTAATATATTATTTATTTATTTATTTAGGACAACCAACAAAGCATACACTAAAAATACATGTTAAGCTATTCATAATTTCATACATATTATAGTGTAGCCTTAATTAAAGGCTGCCACGGCATGCGTTAATTAAAGGAGCCAGAAATGTAATACAAATTGTTTGGTATACACAAACACAGTTAATTGTTACATAAATCAGACATACAATAAAATTATAAAATAAAAAATTATTAAAATTTGATTAATGCTGGATTTGCTTGCCAGCCAATGAAAAATACAACAAAAAAAAAAAAAGACAGTTTCTAAATCTTTATGTTATGAAAAAGATAATAGAAAACAATATTGATTATAAATTTAATTATTATTTTAATTAGAGTTACAATTAATTACTTGTATGAACATGCCCTGCGCAAGGCAGACTTGATTGTATGTAAAGAGTAAGACATATCAATATCTACACTGGGTGAGCATGACAGGCGACTAAACTGAACCTGCATTCTGTTAATGGTAGAAAAATGACCAAGATTAAAATTAATTTGACTCAGTAACAGCGGACAATCAATATGAGTGTTTACTATTTTATATAGGAACAGATGATCCAGGACCATACGGCGATTTTCCAGACTCATAAGTCTGAAATGTTTCAAGCGTGAGCTGTAGCTAGTTAAAGTTCTGACCATATTACAGTGATATGACAAATGCCAAAGAAATCGTTTCTGCACAGATTCTAACCGGCGTTTATGTATTTCGTAGAATGGAGTCCAAACGATGCTGCAATATTCCAGGCCTGATCTAACTATTGAGTTAAAGATTGCGATTTTAGTTGAGGCGCGCTTAAAATCTTTACAGTTACGCAAAATGAAACCCAACATCTTAAACCCCTTAGTAGCGATTTTATCAACATGCGTATTAAAACGAAGCTTATTGTCAATATAAACGCCCAAATCACGAATCACCTCCTTCTCATAAATAATTTGGTCATTAATTTTATAATTACAAAAATACGGTCCCTTTTTCCTAGAAAAATGTACATGATTGCATTTGTCAGCATTAAGCAACATATTATTGTCTAAGCACCACTGGGAAAAACGGTCTAAGTCTTCTTGGAGTTTATAAGTATCCTGATTGCACTCTATTCGTTTTATAATTTTTAGATCATCCGCGTATACATATATCTTAGAGTTTTCAAAACAAGACGCCACGTCGTTTATGAATATATTAAAAAACAATGGGCCTAGATGGGAGCCCTGGGGAACACCTGAGGGTGTCAAAAACAGGTTTGACGAATAACCATTGACCACAACTTTAGATGTGCGTTTAACAAGGTAAGACTCACACCACTGCAATAAGTTTCCTGTAATTCCGACGGTGTGTAATTTTTTAACAAATATTTTGTGATCCACCTTATCAAACGCCTTGCTAAAGTCAGTGTAGATTACATCTACAGGTGATCCACGGTCTACAGCGTCGACTAAGTCCGATATAAAGCAGGCAAGGTTGGTTGCTGTCGAACGGCCCTTCATGAAGCCATAAACTTTCGTGGCATGTGAAACAATCATTGATGCCTGAACTGTTGTTCAGGCATCAATGATTGTTTCACATGCCACGAAAGTTTAGGGTATACTAAAGCTTCGAAAACCTTGCCAAAAATAGATAAAATAGATACTGGTCTATAGTTATTCGCGGCGGATTTGTCACCAGACTTAAAAATCGGTACTACTCGTGCTTCTTTCCATGTCTTCGGAAAACAACCTGTGCTTAATGATTTATTATATATCATACAGAGAGGCTTCCCTAAAATGTCACAACACTTTATTGCAAAAATGGGAGGTAATCCGTCAGGCCCTGGCCCTTTATTAGGGTCAAGTCTCTTTAAAGCATTAATTACAGAGTCCGTGGTAAGTGACAATTGGGCCGGAAAGTCAGTATGCTGACGTTGCGCAGTCCCACACCTAGCCGTATCGTCATCATCATTGCTACTATGAGGGTTATAAACAGATGAAAAACATGAGGCAAAAATGTTGCAATTATCTGCTCCGTTAGTACCTTTGACATCTCCGTAATGTATTGTTGATGGGTACGTGCTGTTCCCGTTACGTTTATGCTTTAAAAATGACCAAAAGAATTTAGGGTTAGAAGTAATCGAAGATTCAATTGATTTTATATATTGCCTATAATTAATACGTGTTAATTTTGAAACTCTGTCTTTTAATAAACGATATGAAATTTTATCTAGGAGGTTTTTGAATTTGGAATAAAGTGTATGGCATTTATTTTTTTCTTGTAACAGGCGAACAAGATCCCTGCTAAACCAAACTGGATATTTGGATGTTCTAGGCTTTTTCTTAGGTACGGACTTCTCAATAACATTATAAATAACTCCGTAAAATGAGTCCACCATTGCGTTCACAGCGCTACATTGGGTAAATAAGTCGTGCCATGATATTTCACTTAATTCTTGTATAATTTTGCTATAATCAGCTTTATAGAACTTACATTTTGGCTCCTGGTTAGGGCGTAAAGTTTCCTCATGCAAGTTGCACAGCAGTTCGAATTCCAAGGGGGGGTGGTATAAGTTAATGTTACTTAGAGGGCTTTTAGACATACTTAAACTCCTTACCGCGGTATCCGTCAAAACAAGATCGAGTATCTTATTTTTTTGGTTATAAACACAATTGTACTGAGCCAAACTATTCAAAGAAATAAAATCTAATAGTCTCTGCTCGTAAATACCGTTCTTGTTTAAAGAATACGTAAGCGGTACGCCTGGTGAACCCATCCATTCAATGCTACTCAGGTTGAAATCACCCAATATCAGCGTGGCATTGAAATTTCCCAAGGCATTATTAGCATTATCGATAAAGTGTTCTAAAATATGTTTTTGTACTGGAGGAGGAATGTATACCGCACAGATCAAAAGTTTAGCTGGTCGTTTGTTTAAGCAAATGTCTACGCATACCCATACGTCTTCACATTTACTTTCCCATTTAGTCACTCGATGTGATCTCAACCTTTTAGACACCGCCACTAACACACCGCCACCGGATTTATTGTTATGAAAACCACTAGATTCACGATCTCGGCGATAGACTAGATATCGGTCGCAAAATAACTCCGAGTCCAATATGTCGCCTGCCAACCATGTCTCACTCAGTACCATTATATCATAGTTGCACGTTAACACATTCAAGTAAAAATCTGTAGTTTTATTAGTGGAAAGGTAAAACTTTTCACGTTTGAAGAACGAAACAAAATATCGTTAATAGTAGGTTTAGAAATAACATTCCTACTATAAAATATAGATGCAGCTCATTGTATCTCGCCGAATAGCCTTATCCAAAGCAAATAGGTGCGCATTGTTTTGGGCGCTCACTAGCACAATGTTTTAAATGTCGAATAGTACGAGAAACACAATTTAGATTAAATGTTGTGTAATTTTATTGTCATCATCGTCTTCCTGCTCTTGTTTCATGATACTTGAGGATGGCGCAACACGTTTTTTATCTCCACTCTCCTCTATCAACCGTCACGCCGGGTTTTGAAAACGGTCATTCATTTCCTTCAAAACCAACCCGTGCACGGCCGGAGACCAAAGTGGAAAATGAAGAACTAAAGACTAAAGGGGTACGTATTTGAATATCGAAGATTAAAATACCTACGCTTAAAATATCGATGTTCAAAACATCGAAAATGGAAATATCGAACGACCATAAAACCGAAACATAAAATATCGAAAGTTTATATTATCGAATGGTTAAATAACCTACGTCCAATACATCTAAAATCAAAATATCTACAAAAGTTACATCGAAATACAGATTATCGAATGTCCTAAATATCGAAGTACAAACTATCGAACGTCCTAAATATACATATATTATTTGAACATCGAAAATTAATTTTTGATGTAAGTAGTATTAGTGGAAAAAGGTTGCTTCTGCAACGTCTCCGGCGCTACGGGAAGTGCAACCCCTTCGCCCTTGCGTAACAAAGGATAGGCACCCATGTTCACCTCCGCAGCTTCGGCTTGCTGGTCGCCCCCGGCGACCAGCCTCAGCCGCTACGGCTCCCACGGGTGCCTATGCTTTGTTACAGCGAGCGGGGGTTGCCCTCCCTTCGCGCCTCCGGATTTTTATATACACTCTAGGGGTAACAGCCAAAAGACTACGTAAATTCGGGGTACCCTAATTCGGTTTTGGAACAATTTCGACCCATTTTATCCATGAAAGTCAGTGTCCAGTGTACAAGCATAGGTCAATCGTGAAGGTATTATTTAGGTCTTGAAATTAAAATATGTTTTTGAAAGTCAATATGTTATGCTACTAAAGTTAGTGACAGAAACTTATCGCTGCAAAATCGACTCTACGTAGTCTTGTATGCCCTACCCCTAGAGTGAAATTTAGGATCGCGTAGGCGCGGAGGGGCGCGGCAGCCCGCAAGCTGAGGAGCAGGTGGTTTTAACGCCCGCCGCCGCAGCTGAGGCTGGCCGGCAAAGCCGGCCAACAAGCCGAAGCTGCGGTGGTGAGCGTTTAGATCATCTGCGACGTTAAGCTCGCGTGGGACTGCCGGAGCCCTGCAGCGCCGGAGCCGTGACAGAAACCATGCTTGCTTGCATGTTGCATGATTGCTGCAAGCTTGTTTGCTAGATGGTAATCAGTTACTAGGTGGGTTACAAAAAAAAACAAGGAAAACCTCATGTAATGTAGGTACTTTAATTATTTTTACATAATAAAAACCCAAAATAAAACACATTTGTACGCAAATGTACAATATAACCACTGCGATCATTTTTTTGTTCTAGACCATACCTGTGAACCCCCTAGTTACGGAGATATTGGGGGTCAAAGTTACAAATTTTTCCCCAAAAAATAAAACGTTTCCCAGCAAAAATATTTGCGTAGGGGTACTTAGTTTGATGTATAGAATGCTAACGGCTAACGGCTAACGGTATGGTTAACGGCTGTATGTGTGTGTGTGGGTGTTGATTTACACCCTGTATATTTTTTTTTCGGTATTTTAACTAGTAGGTATTTTGAACGTAGATATTATGAACTTAGGCATAATGTCATTCGATATTTTGAATCATTCGAAATTTTAATCATTCGGAATTTTAATTTTCGATGTTTTAAGCGTAGGTATAACAATTTTCGACATTTTGATACAATCGATATTTAAATTTTCGATGTTTTGAACATCGATATTTTAAGCGTAGGTATTTTAATCTTCGATATTCAAATACGTACCCGACTAAAGGCTATTGTGGACGCCGATTCATCACAAAGCACTTCAGAGATAGCTGCAGGCTTCGGGGTAAGTGATAAAACTGTATTAATCCACTTGAAGCAAATCGGGAAAGTAAAAAAAAATTGAACGACCTGTAGGTACCTCATGAATTGAGTGAATCGAACTTGCAAACACGCGTCGACTGCTGTGTTACTTTGCTCAACCGACATAATAATGAAGGGATTTTAAATCGAATCATTACTTGTGATGAAAAGTGGATACTGTACAATAATCGGAAGCGCTCGTCGCAATGCCTGAACCCTGGATACCTAGCCAATTATTAGTAAATTTTTTTTTTTCAAATTGACTCGGAAAAAGTTACTTGTGTGTGTTTGGTGGACTAGCGCCGGTTTCGTTCACTACAGCTTTCTAGAATCTGGCCAAACGATTATGGCAGATATCGATTGTCAGCAACTGCAAACCATGAAGGAAGAACTAGCTGCTAAACAATCGAGATTGGTCAATCGTTCTAGGCTACTGCTGCTTCACGACAAGGCAAGACGTGGTGATCATTTGTATATGTTCTCTTCCCCTTGTATATTTTACAATGAAGCTTCTTCCCCTTTTTTCATATTATTATTAGCAAGCGGTCCTATTATTGTAATCAAATATGTATAACAGCTCACAACTCAGGACCCAGTAATACTAACGACAATAATATTCGTGGTGCTAGGCAACTGGGCTTATCCCAGTTGTTTACGTCCCTATATTCCTATTGGCCTTGTTTTGTTCTGTCTTCTGCTGATATGGAGGGAAGTGGAAATTAGGTTTTTACCTAATCTATTATTTTGTGATTAATTTCCTAGCGGGATCCAAGACAGTTAATCGGCATGGCAAAAAAAAAAAAAAAAAATTACTAAGTACCAAGTAAGTAGGTTACTAACATCATGAATTAAATTCAACAGTTTTCCTAGAAAACTACTAAACCTGTGAACCATTCCAGTGTAAAGATATTATTTTGATGATGGCGTAACACGCAATATTCACTCGGGAGAAGAAACCATTTCTGTATATTAGTTATAACGAGTATTGGCGGTTGCCGGCGTTGTTTTCAACAAACTTCTGAAACTTTTCGAAGTCTAGTAAAAGAAGAGTGGTTTTCTACGAAATATCCAATTATTGCACTTCACAACTTAGAGTGTACTTGCTTTTAGGTGTCTTCATCGTTTGTTATAATATTTTTCTTAATGTAAATAATAAAATAAATAATAATAATAATAAAATTGAAAAGAGTATGCTAAGGTGGTTCGGTCATGTGGAGAGGATGAATGAAGGTCGATTAACAAAAGGTATTTACAAGGCAGATGCGAGTGGCAGCGCCGGGAGGACATAAAGGCATACACTGATCTTATTCGTGCCGTTTTTCAGAAAGGACCGGTGCGTAGTACTTTTAACCGGCGTGCGTGTATGACCAGATGTATGAATGTGGACAAGGCAAAAGGAGTATGTAAGGATCGTAGCAAGTGGCGTTCTGTGGTTTCTGCCTACCCCCATGGGAAAAGGGCGTGAGTTTATGTATGTGTATGTATGTAATAAATATATTTCTTACAAATATTGTTTCAATTTCGTAAGAATTTTAAAAGAATGCTAAGCGGCAACCTCTGAAATTTGTCACATTTTAATAAGTATAATAACATAACATCACGCTTGTAATACCCGAAGGGTTAGGCAGTAGTGTAGCAGTTATGTTTAACTCCCATGTAATAAAAGGCGAGCCTATTGGCACAAATTCAGACTACGAGGCTGCTACTTAGAAATTCCTGATGAAAAAACCCAATAACACTTTGCCTGACCTGGGATTCAAACCCAGGTCCTCAAGCAAAGCAGTTGCGCTTGCGACCACTAGACCAACGAGGCAGTAATAATTAAAATGTAAAGCTTACTAATTGCTTGTTGTAGAATTGTGTCTCGGTTGTCTATTTTTATTGTAGAATTGTGTCTCGGTTGTCTATTTTTATTCATAAAAAGCACATTAAATCTATACTAATATTATAAAGCTGACGAGTTTGTTTGTTTGTTTGTTTGAACGCGGTAAACTCAGGGACTACTGGTTGGAATAGAAAAAAATTTGTTGGATAGTTAATTTATCGAGGAAGGTTTTAGGCTATATAATATCACGCTAAGACCAAAAGGAGCGGAGCATAAATGAAAAATGTTGCAAAAACGGGAAAAGATATTCCTTTTTGAGAGCTTCTGTTGCGTGCGCTGCGAAAACGGTTTAAGTTACGCAAATATCATGTATGAAAGAATTGTTCCTCTTTAAATGTTCTAAAAAAAAGTCCGCAACAGCATATGTCTATCTTTTAAGATTGACTTACTGTAACCATTTTTTATTATTAAAATGTTAGATTAAAAAGAAAGATATTTTGCGATGCTTATTTAACCCATGTGATATTAATCTATATCTAAATAAATATGTTTGTTAGCACGGAAATTTATTATAGAAAATTTGTGCTCTTTACTCTATACAGTTTAAACAATTATCTTGGATGTTATTGCAATATCAAAATATCCGCGCGACAAAATAATTACGCGCGCGGCGTTCAATCGGTCCGGTGCGGTGTGGGTAAGTGGGGATTTTGACCTCCGGGGGCTCCGGAGAAATTCAAATTCAAAATATTTACTGCACCATAATGTTTACAAGTAAAATGTGTTACTGTATAATTTAACAGTAAGAGATACCTATAGTAATTGCCACTTTATTAATATAATCGAAGCCAATCTAAACTAATAGGCTTTATAAAGAGGAAAGGTAATTTTTTTTATTTAATACGAGTACGATAAAACTCAATTTAATATGTTGAATAGTCGGTATATCGAGAAAGGCTTAAAGCTATATTATGTGACGCAGACGAAGTTGCGTGGGTCAGCTAGTGTACTTATAAAGACTGAAAAGAACAATCAAAACTTGGTCGTTGCAGCAGCTTTTTGCAAACCTTTTTATTTTCTTGTAACACTGGTTTTTGTATGTCCACACTTTTTTTTCTTTTTTTTTAGAAATATGTATATTTTCACTGAAATGTTTTCTTTTTAAACTACCAACAACAACAATAACTCCCGTTCCGTTCTAATTATTTCAGTAAGTAGCCGATACTGATGTAGTACTCGTAGCCATGGTAGGCAGCTTCATAAGATTTGAGGTAACAGTTGAGTAATATAATACTAATAAGTAATAACGGGCATAGCGATGGCCGTGAACTTATCATAATTCTCCTGCCCTTAACCCAATTCACTTGGGGTCGACGCAGCATGTTATTCTTCCATACTTCTTCACATTTTTTTACAAAATAAATTTAATAATCTCTGAACTCAAAGAAGTGATAACATTTTAATATAGCATAATTATATAAGCGAAAGGGAAAAGGCACTTACTTAGTCTTGATAATTTGAAGGCATCGGCTGTATTGATGACATCCGCGTAGGTCTGAAAATTGCTGGGCCGGTTCAAAATCATTACACTTGCATATGGCAACATTGCAAACTTGAATGCATTCTGCACCTCGACCGAGTTCTGATCAAACACCACACCTGAAAAAGAAAGAAAAGGAATGTTAATTGTGAAGTATTTAATTCTAAACGCATGCAGACTAGTAAGAAAGTTTCTGCAGTGTGTGTCGGACAATATCGTACAGTCTGCACACAATCGCGTGGATTTTGATATTTCCATATCCACCCTTAACCAACTGATGAACACTTGGCTTAGGCCCGTGTCATCAGAAATTCCCAGCTAGCCGGAGGAACAAAAATGTCAAAACAAAAATAATAATAAACATCTTTGTTTATACAAACACCTTCAAAATAGCTTAAAGACTAGGTCACAGTGAAATAAAGGTCATACAGGTACAGTAACCCTGACTCCCTTTGGAGATCCTGTAACTAAGGAGTCGGTGTTCTGCTGTCACTATGATACAAAAACCTTTTACTAAAACGTGTCTTATAAAAATGTTGTCAAAAAATAGATTTGCAAGTAAAAACCAAATTACTTTAACAAAATCAAAATCAATAGTCATTTATTCAAACTAGGCTGATAATCAGCACTTTTCGAACGGCAAAATTTACTTTACTTATTTACAAGAGACAGTACCCCAAAACGCCCACCCTTCGACTCTTCCTAGTGTTTTAGCTGGAAAGAAGAAGTGGCGGAACAAACTCCCCAGCAACACATCTGTCTGTTTGGTTGGAAGAACCAGACTCGATACAATAGTAAGGTGTAAGTTAATATTACGATTGACTACAGACACAAATCAATAATGAAAAAGTATATAATAATAAAAACATAAAAAAGACATAACATATCAGTACTTAAACTAATTTTGGAGAAAGAACATAAATAACAAACATTGTCTTGTGTTCAACTCAGCGACTAACTATTCTTATCATTTAAGTAGTCGTTAATGGAATAGTAAGAAAAAGGTAGGTACAGTAGGAGTAATAGTACATTATGGTATAAGTGTGTAACGTTGGTGATTACCGCTGAGGCGCCTTTGAGACCCGAGCCGTTAGGTGAGGGTCTTAAGAGAGCCGAGGACGGTAATCATCAATACACACGTGTATCATACGACGTTTTTCAACACACTTGTAAAGAAAATAACACAAAAAAATAATTTTTAACATGTTTTCAACAGTTAAAATGACGCATCTAAAAATGGCGATCGGCCATAGACTAAAAGGATGAGGTTTCTTTTTTTTGCTTTTTGCGGATAGTGTTTTAGCCACGTAAAAAATGAGGATTTCAAAGTTTTTTTATTACAGAGAAAACAAAAGTTTTATTTATTGAAAACGTATACACAAGTTGAAATTATCTATTTAAATTAATAAATTATCCTGAGCGCGCATCTAACAATGGCGATCGGCTATAGACTAAAAGATTAAGTTTTTTTTTTTGGCTTTCTGCGGATAGTGTTGCAGTCACGTACAAAATGGGGAATTCAAAGTTTTTTTTATTACAGAGAAAACAAAAGTTTTATTTATTAAAAACGTATGTATAAGTTGAAATTATCTATTTAAATTCGAAGTTGCATGAAATGAGCAAGGAATAGGTACATTAATTTATTTGTAGTATTAAACACAATCTTTTTAGTATCGAAACTTTTTTAAGAACAGAGCAACTCAACCAAAAAATAAAAAAAAAAAACCTTTAACTCACTTGTGAATAATGGTAATGAAAAATTCACTAGGCGCTAAGCAAGCCACCTGATATTGCGTTCGCATTGTGTTTTTGGAATACTTTTATACTGATTACTTTTAGTAAACAAAATGAACCAGTTATGTAACTACGTTTGTACTTTGTCAATTTGTGTTCTTTTCATAATTTTATTTTATTGTACTGTTTACTAATCCTTATCACTGTCTTTTTGTTTTTGCTTTATTGAAATATTGTAAAACTATTTGTGAAAACCTGTAATTTGCCATATTATTTTATCAACTAAATTATTGTGTCTACCTAGCTGTAAGTTTTCCAAAAATAATAAAATAAATAAAATATAATATGTTGAAGGGGTGTAGAGAACGATTCGTGTGAACAATGTTACAACCTACCGACCATACTATTTAATAATGGTGTCTTAGAACAGTTTGTACTTCGGGGTAGGTAATAATTCTTTTTAAGCTTTCTAGCCGGTTACCAACAATTCAAACCCTAATTTCGAAAAATTACTACAATAATATTGGTACACAAAATCATCGTGTGGACGCCCTTAAAACAATGGTCTTGTTCATATCTCATAAAATAACAAAGCATTGTTTCTAATTACAATAACTAATGTAAATAAAACTGGTACTTATGTTATTCTGTTGTCAGTAGTGTAAAGCTCGTAATGATTAAATGATGGTAATGATTAAAGCTTGTTTAACTTAATTAGAGATACGACAAATTCAAATTCAGTGATGTGTGCATTATAATGCTGCTTCAATGAAAGAGCAATAAAATAGATGCATTACGGTCGGAAATGATAATGATTATATAAAACCTTTAGTCGTTCATTGGTTTATAAATATGACTAGAGTGTGCGGCCGGCGTTCGCAATTTATTGTTTTGCAAGCATACGCGGGTATAGTATTCCGGTATGAAATTTATAGCTTTAGTCTGGCTGGAGAAAAATATGGATTTATTGGGCGAGCTTTGCAACAAATCGTTATTGCTTTTAGGGATCTGATATTCCATACTCGATAAAATGTAAACCTTGAATTGGTTTATGACGTGGTGTTAAAGTAGACATATAGAATTATTATCATGTGAATTGTTATCGAAGTTTTTGCGCAACCTACGGGATTTCATTTTAAAGGCCGTGATACGTCTGGTTCTTCTAAGCGTGTTTACAGCAATCTAAATCGGCCAAGAACTTTCTAACGAGTTTGGCACCTTCAGAAATGCCTAACAGTAACAAGCAAAAATCATCACATTTGGAGTCATCATATTACGACATTTCGAAGTCACGGGGAAATTGAAAATTTAGGAATTATCATATGTTAGGAATTATTATCGAAGTTTTTGCGCAACCTGTGGGATTTAATTTTAAACACCGTGATACGGCTGGTTCTTCTAACCGTGTCGACACCAATATAAATCGGCTCAGAACTTTCTAACGAGTTTGGCACCTTCAGAAACGCTTTTGCTTCGGTCAAGAGGGTCCCGAGTCCCCGAAAACTTCCAGGCTAGCCAAAGCAATAATCTTATCTTCAAGCGGGATATTTAGAACAGGTGAAACGAATTGGGTTGGGTGAAAAAACACTGTCTCATAGACTTGCTGTATACTATTCACCATTAAGGCTGCTCTCTCGAAAAAGCTTAAAAACAGCGTGCAGATGAAGCAGTTTTTCACCGGCACTTACAAGGAAATTACATCTGAGAAAAATTGTTAGTAATCTACATGATATGACACGTTATTTGGTTTTGCCATAATTTTTCTATCGGTATCACATAATAAGAAAAAAAATCCACAAAATCACCTCCAAATCGTTGAATGGAACCATTTTACTCCTCAATTTTTTAACAAAATAATATAAAAAATATATCTACTGCAAAACTACTGCAAAAGAAAATAATTTGGTTTTGTTACTTTTTAAAAATATGTATTATTTTAATTATAATAAATAAAAAATGCGTCCGTTTAAAGTCCGTGTCTAAGACAGAGAGGGGTAGTTAGCTATGCACAAGGTCATTGGCGTGAATACAAGCCTTAAGGGCATACTGTTCCGGCTATTCAGCATTTACGGCACGAGGATATTATCGTGCAAAGGCTGTCGTGTGTCGGAAGCCATTTTGGCTCTTGGAGTTTATGCTTGCTTATTCATTTTAAAAGTAAAAATATTCATGAATATTATGCTAGTTTTTCTGAAATATCTAGCTTCTCGAGCGCTCAGTAGCCTTGATGAAAAATTTCGTCTCGAGCGCTCAGTAGCCTTGATGAAAACGTGTAAAAATTTCATTATTAATGCACGTTAAAATTAAATAGTTTCGTACCTATCTCAAGTACATTTTAGTTTATGTTGAATTTTCATCTACACCCGCTATTAACATCAAGTCTTTGTAGTCTAAGCTGACATACATTTTCATATTAAGGATTTGATGTACCCGTTAAGTTAATAACTGAAACAGGTATCTTTACTTTCAACTCATGCTTGAACGCGAGATGAGTTAGTTTATGATGTACTCATTACTCACGTTCCGTTCACGTTCGTGGAGACTGAAAACCATTTGACATTAATAATCGTGTTCTTTTTGAAAGGTTCTTTTGTAGGCAAATTTTTTTTTACTCTGTTGACCTAATATAATCACATGAAATAACTTGTTGAATTTAACAAATACTAAACGCTAATAAATACTCAGAAATACTGATTCTAATACAAATTAAAAAATATAGAGGTTAAGATTAAATAAACCTTATTCGTACTTAGTTTGAGAAGCATTTTTAACGGTAAAGCGAAAGATAAGTGAAAAGAAAACTGTTGTGGAAATTTTAATTACAAGGAAACGTTTGACGTTAATTGTTTCTAAGTGCCAATTATTGATAATGGTTTTTAGGGTTCGGTAGGTAAATGGCTTAATCAGAACCCTTATAGATGCGTCCTGTCTGGCTTTCCGTCCGTGTGTCACATCTATTTTACTTCAAGAAGGTTGTCACCACCAGCTCAAGGCTTAATAATAACTGCCACACGCCACACGGGTCGATCTTCAGGTTAAGCCGCCCTTGCCTAGGTTGGTCTGTGGATGGGTGACCAGATACCTAGTTTCCTTCGTGCCTCAGAAAGCACGTTAGGCTGTTGGTCCCGGCTGCCATACAGGGTGTAAATCAACCCATCACACAGCCGTCAACCAAGCATTCTGTAGATCAAACTAAGTACCCCTGCGCAAAAATTTTTGCTGGGAAACGACATTTTTTTTTTTGGGTCAAAAATCACATTTTACGGTAAAACTCAATGTAGCACTGTTAAAACATTGTGCTAGTGGATGCTTTGAATAGTAAACGGGTCATGGAGGTAATTTAAGTAAAGTTATAACTTGAAAAACTAGGATTTACAAAAACAGCTGTGAAAAATTTGGAACTTTGACCCCCTATATCTCCGTAACTAGGGGGTTCCCAGGGATGGTCTAAAACAAAAAAAAATATCGCAGTGGTGGGGAGAACAAGTGCCTTTCGTTTGCGTTAAGGGTACTTTTACACCCTATACATATCTTTGCCAGTCGTTACAGGTTGTCAGTGACCTGGAAATGTGACAACCATTCTTACCCCATTGGTAAGAATGGTATTACCCAGTATTAATTGGTTGTGGAGGTTAGACAGACTGTCACTCTGTGTAAAAAAAACTGGTATTCTTTCGACTTTCAGTCGGTTTTATTTATTTGCAAAAAGTTATCTATTTTATCCGCTTTAATTGTAGACCACACAGTCTTGTAATCATGAATCAAGGCAATCATGTCCCCCGTCGGGGCTGCGGGTTGTTCGAAAGAGATACCGCGGCCTCGGCACAAGGGTTAAGAAGGAACATGGGTTTAGTCAGTAGAAGTCTGACACTCCGTACCGCTCTGCCCAGCGGGAGCGGGAGGAGTCATTTGATGATTTCACACCCCCAAAAAAAAAGGCCACCATGTCAACAAGGGCCAAGAGGAAAAAAAACTACAGTACTGAACCGATTTTGATGAAATATCTGTGAGATCAATCGTAAAGCATTTTCATATAAAAAAATTGGTTCATTAATGACGGAGTTATGATGTAAATACACATCAAATGAAACGTATAGGCGAATTGAGAATCTCTTCCTTTTTTTAAGTCGGTTAAAAATACATTTAAATGCACGTTAAGAAACTATATGTTTCATTTAAAATTTGTTCGCTTTTCTGTCAGTAAAACAGTGAACATTTACTCATGTACGCCGTTTAGATGGCGAGTAATGGCTGCCGACATGGTCACGAAAGTAGCTTATGTAAGGAGTTAACAAAATAGTTGTGATCTGGTTTGGTTAATTAAAATTAAATTTATTTAGATACATTTTAGTTTTTTTTGTGTTTCTTTTAACCTCATTTTCGACTCCTAAAACCACGAAATATTATAATTAAGAAAAAGGTTTGCCCCCGATTACCCTGAGATTCCATTATCAGATCCAGACACTGGGACAATGGGACCACCTCGGGATTGTAGTCTTTCGAATAAAAAAAGAATTTTGAAAATCGGTTCATAAATGACGGAGTTATAAAGTTTCTCCCCTACATAGTCTCGATTCCTGCCCTTGTCATAACCCGATAGTATTCGGCTTACTGAGTTCCCTACTAAACGGTTCTGCGACCGACAGAGAACACGTGAGCGCGCTCATACAAATTTAGTTCTGAATTCTGACACCCGAGCACCGGCTTATTTGGCGCTGTCTGTTGCTTTCTTTTATGACATGAAAAATGTTGGCATTTTTGTAATATTTTTAATTATATATTATGATGTATTAAATATTTTTACTAAAGTAGACACTACGTAGAGTGTAATTTCCCGAAGGGAAGCCGATGGGAATCGAGTTATAGGCACGCTACGTCCCTACTTTGTGAGACTTTACTATCCTTGTTTCTCATCTCCAACAAAAAAACCTGCATGGTATTAGAAAGGCATATATATTTGGTTATAAGATTCCTATTAACAATATGCAATATCTCCTTCATAATTCTGTTCTCGTGGTAGATTGTGGGACTTTACTATCCTTTTTTCTCATCTCATACTTAGACTTGCTTATTTAAATTATCATCAATGCACGTAGTAGTTGCATAAATCAACAGAATATAACAATCAACTAAAAACCATCACCCAGGTTAACACAGGACACTAAAGTAGTGTCCTGAATTGAGGACACTAGTTTAGTGTTTGAGATTTGATAGCGAATAATCGGTTGAGTACTTTGGGAACAAAATAGTAATATTTTTAATTAATAATAATTCCTTGGAGTAACTTAGGAATTAATGTATGAGATTCTTATTTTCTGAAAAGTATGGACATGGAGTACTTTGGGAACAATCAGTTGAGTGTAGTTTTACGTATGAATGATGCTACGGAACTGTGTGTATGCGAGTACGACTCGCACTAGGTTGATTTTTAGGGTTCCGTAGTCAACTAGGAACCCTTATAGTTTCGCCATGTCTGTCTGTCTGTCCGTCCTCGCTTAATCTCTGTGACCGTTAGCACTAGAAAGCTGAAATTTGGGACCAATATGTGTATCAATCACGCCGACAAAGTGCTAAAATAAAAATTGGAAAAAAATGTTTTATTAGGGTAGCCCCCCTATATGTAAAGTGGGAAGTGTTTTTTTTTTTAATTTTAACCCTAATGTGTGATATATTGTTGGAAAGGTATTTAAAAATGAATAGGGGTTTACTAAAATCATTTTTTGATAATGTCAATAATTTCGGAAATAATCGCTCCAAAAGTAAAAAACAAAGCGTCCCCCCCCCTCTAACTTTTGAACCATAAGTTTAGAAAATACGAAAAAAATCTGAAAAGTAGAACTTTATAAGGACTTTCTAGGAAAATTATTTTGAACTTGGATGGAAACAACAGATGGAAACTGCAGTTAACCAATATAATTTGGTCCCTGAATCGTATGAGCGCCTATACAATCCAGAGGTCAAGTTTCATTTGCCCGTATTTTTTTTTTAACTTCGTTTACATAATATTTTATTATCTACGGAACCCTACACTGAGCGTGGCCCGACACGCTCTTGGCCGGTTTTTTTTTCTGACGTGATGCGGCTTCATTCCCAAAATAAATTAAAAATCCCGTTTATTTCAACGAACCGACTTTTGATCCACGATAGTGGAAACAAAAAAAAAACCGTGTTCGTGTCCTTGTGGCAGTTGCACACAATTTAAAGTATTTCCGATGTGCTCTGGCACGAAAATCTAGTCTCTGGTATCGTGAACCCACAATTCTGTTTTGAACAGAAGTTGTTACAACCTCGTGTACACATTTGGAACTCAAAAAGTATCGACGTCAAGGTCATGTTAACTTGACAGATGAATGTGTCTGAATTGGTAGCACGATTTTTCCTTTCTGGGTGGCTTTCGAAAAGCTCGTTTCCATAATGAGATGTATTTCATGTCAACGGTTGTCACACAGGTATTACCGAATTCACGATAAGCACCTCATTAAATTGTTTTTAATACAACGTTGGTTGCGTACGGCCCATTAGATACAACGTTAGAAATCAGAAGTTCCTCTTTTGTGATATCCGACGTTTGCTTAAGCAAACATATCAATTAAATGTACATTGAAAACAAGTATAGACGTACAATTAAACTATTTGATTTGTGATAGGAAATAAAATTGGGGTGCTCTGTATCCACCAATGTTAGTTACTTCAAAGCAGTTACATTAAGGATATCTTTGAAGCATTTCGTCGCAGAATAGCAATGGTACTTAAGAGGGACCACGGTGATACGATTCCTCATACAAAATAATGTAAGTATTCCCCTTTATTCTTCTTAAACAGTGCCTCAGAGCAAAAGGTCTACTGCAGACACGTCCCTGTCATAATTTCATTTTTTCAATAACTAATAACTAAAGAAAATATAACCCTCCACAAATTACAAAAAAATACCCAATTTTACCACTACCAGATAATTTCAAAAGTTTATAACATAAAAGAAATTGATGGGATCCTAGACATACTCTTTCCTAAAATTTCAATATTAAAATTAAACGATATGGGTCAGTTTTCGAGTGGAAAAAAGAGGAATACGAAACGTCGATGTCGTCAATGTTTGTGATATCACTCTAATATTATAAAGGCGAAAGTTTGTGTGTGAGAGTGTATGTTTGTTACTCTTTCACGCAAAAACTACTGAACGGATTTGGATAAAATTTGGTACACAGATAGTTTATAGCCTGGATTAACACATAGGATAGTTTTTATCCCGATTTTATTTTCCCGTGGGATAATTTCCGAGTTTCAGCGGACGAAGCCGCTGGCAACAGCTAGTATGTATTATAATCGGTCTGAGTTGTAGCTGTCCCTATCAACCTACGGGCGGCAGGTGTGACGCAGCGCGACGCAACAGTTTCATCAAATACCTACCTCACCTCCCTCTTAATATATCCGCTTAGTACTTAAACACTTTAAAAAACGACTAACTTTTACTCGGCTCTGCGAAATAAGCCTTGAATTCAGTGGTTGGTTGTTTCGACTTTTATTTCAGTGTATAAAGGTTCTGCCGAAGGATATATGAAGGCTTAGTTTTTATTGTAACGTAAATAAGCGCGAGTCAAAGGGAACTTTCTTTTACGTTGAACGGCCAGATGTCCTTGATGTTAGGGTTCAGTTTGTTTATAACTTCTGGAAAATATGTGATTAAATAGAGCACAAACCAGGGCCGATACTGTATGAAATGAGCAAATTAATAGCTAGTTAGACTGATGGAGACAGAAAAATCTTTATTGGTAACCATTAAAATTACAACCACTTTCGTGGAGATGTTGGTAATGAGCTGCCACAAAGTACAGCAGTAGTTTTATGATCAGTTTTGATGTGCAGATCATTCCTACTAAAAATTAGCCCTAAAGCTTTCGAAAAGTAATAAATTACCTTCGGTAACTTCAAAAACATCTTCCATCATTCCTTCCTTTTAAACACGAAATAATTACCAAACTAATTAATGAATGAAGTCACGAAAAGATATTATACCTGTAACTCCACAAACCAAAACTTTCCTTACTAAATTCGTAAATAACATTTTTGATATTCATCATTTCAATGCAGTTAATGAAGAGTTATTCGGCTGATTTTATCGCTGCCTTATATAATAATTAGGGCAGGGAAATGGAGGCATTTTATTGCTAAAAGGATTAAATTAATAAGCCTCTGAAAACGGCGACGAAATATTAAAGACACCTACAAAAACGAGCACTTCTAAATTCTTCTTTTGTATTGTCATAAATATATTAGATATCCCGTGACCTGGCAATAAGTTTGAGGAAAACAATAGGCAAACTTTTGATTGATATGTTCATAAATCTGAGGTCGGAATTGTCTAAGAAAGAAAGAACAATATTTTCCGGAATCCTAAATACTAAACCGGATAACCATTTTTCATGAACCGAAATATAAAAAATAACACTAGGTAGGTTCATAGTAGCAAAGTATCCCCCACTTGGAGGTTAAATATGGACAATAACATGTTTTTTTACTCTTTTTGAACAAAGACACACAAGCTTGTTAATAGAAATGTATCTTCTTAATATGTTACCACATGGTGGTCGTAAAAATAGTTTTAATTATACGTAACATATTTTAATATCTACTGTTCCGGTTTTCAAAAACGGTGAAGGAAAACATCAAAATCATCAAAATCATCTAGAATCAAAAATTCGAAGACTTTCGACATCTACCCATCCGCACTGGGCCCGCGTGGTAGATCATAGCCCATTTCCTCTCGAAGAGAGGGCGCCTGTGTCCCAGCAGTGGGAACATTAATAAGCTGATGACGATGATGAAACAATAATCTCGCACATAATATTGCACTCATCCGTATTAATTACAATCCTGTTTCTTCCGGATTAATTAACTCGGCGCCGTAGCAATTTAAGTATTTCACTCATATTTACTACCTAATTTAAGTTAGAAATACCTACTGCGCGCCGCCTTTCCTTCTACAAACAGTATTTTTTTTTGTTGTTTTTTTTTTTAAAAACCGTTGCCCCACACTAGGAATTTCTCCTGTATCGTGGGTGCGTTCACAAACATTTAAACTCACATACACAAATACCCAGACCCGAAACAACTATCTGTAAGCCATACAAATATTTGTTCAGTGCGGGGATCGAACCCACGACACGCAGCGCAGCAGTCCAATCGCTCAGCCACTGCACCAACCGTGCCGTCAGTATTTTAATACTTCGTATCATTGGAACCGTTTCCGAGATTCAGATTATATAAATATACATACATATAAAAGGTGTATTTTAACCTTAACGAAGCCGAAAGAAAAAAAAGAAAAAATAATTTGTTTGTTCTAAAAAAATCGTGGAAATCCCCTAAGAAAACGGAGATATTGGGAGTTCCAAAATTTTCACACCTGATTTTTTTAATACAGGTTTTTTAGGTTATAACTTTACTTGAATTCTTCCATGACCAGTTTACTATTTAATGCATCCACTAGCACAATATTTTAAGAGTGTTATTTTGAGTTTTACCGTAAAATGTGATTTCTCACCAAAAATAAGTAATAATTTTTGCGTAATACTTGTTTGATGTGGATAATACTTGGTTGACGGATTCGTGGAGGATTCGTTTACACCCTGTATACAATAATTGTTTGGTTAGAGGTATAAGATAAATAGATAGATTATAGTAATAGACTAAAATCAAATTAATTAATTTCGTAATTCTATGTGAATATTTTATTCACTGGACAATTATTACGAAACCGTATCATATAACACAATGAAATCCACATTACACCTATTGTACTGAGAAACGTCATAAACAAGAAGCTTTCTGTGAAATGTATACAAAAGACTGCATTTAGATAAGTGCTCATTAGGCGTTGATTAGGGAAGCGAGGCGAGTCGCCACAAGAGACCTGTCTTGGTGTTTTGTGTGGCGATGTGATTGAGAATAGCAGGGTCTTACAGTGGATATGTGTCGGATGACGTGGAATTAATCTGCGTCGTGTAAATAAATGTGGGGTGTATGTCAGAACGACGACGGCGGCAACGAGGCGGGGCGTTTGCCTCCTCAACGGAAGCGCCCGTTCTCAACAGATTGGAGAATATACTTGTGTACGCCGCGCAACGCTTGCCAAATTATTCTTTACCCTAAAACAGGAACAAATCCTTCATCATCTCACGTTATAGACGCCAGTAAATCTACCTAGAAAATTGAAAATTATGCGTTGAAATGTGTTTCAAACTACCTCTCACGCTAAGAATTATGATACTGTTTTACATACACTCCAGAAAATTACGTCTAAATGTATTATTAAAAATCAAGAATATAATTTCAGTTTTGCTTCTGAAAGAATGGACTATTAAGTATCTATAAACTGAAGCATATGAATGATAGCAACCCATTTGTGTATTATATCAATGTTTAGTTTTGTCAATCTATTCCAGCCTCCAAGTTAACAAAATTTGATTTAAACTGCTTTGCTCGTAGGTATAACGTAACTATTATATGGTTACGAACCTAATGTAGTATTCTATGTGGAGAACGAAAAAAAAACGTTCGATGTGTCTGCTTGTTAGCAATAACAGTGTGCAAGCGGTAGCGTTTCTATAGAATTCGGAATCCGGTATATTTTCAATCTGCGCGCAGCGGAGGGTATTCTTTTATTACGGGATTCGTCATTGTCGACTGGCCCAGCCGCATCGGAGTTGTCCGAATTGAAACTTCCATAACGATTGTCAAAATGTAAATAAACCTCATGAATTCAATTATTCAAAATAAGCATAGCCAGTCATTAATAACGCGACGAGTGTTGTAAATAATGAATACAATACATATTGCGCTACTCGATTTTACCATTATTATTGCCAGGGCATTATAATATTCGCGGAATCAAACACTGGATCATTGATTAGTTCTTCGTTCTGTACAAATGAATGGAAAATAGGAAATTTACAGTGGTATCTTATGTCGCGGAATGAATTCAAGTCGGTCTTGCTTGACACGCCTTACATTCTGCCCCATTCGACATATTGACAGGTAGTTTGTTTATCTACACTAATATTATAAAGAGGAAAGATTTGTTTGTTTGTTTGTAACGAACCGCGTGACGTCCGCTAGTATTTTAATATATTCTGCTCTGAGTCTCTGACACAACACATACCATCATCATTACACACACACAAACAGACCAACACATACACGAATTATCCAAATGTCAAGAAAAACAAATAATAAATCAATTATTTATTTTCTAAATTCTGCAATTATATTTTTATGTTTAGCTTTAGGTTAATTTTATGTTAACTTTAGTTTTAAACACATGTTCTGTCAGCAATTCTTGAATAAAATGGGCTTGTACCACTGCCCTTAATACAAGTTATTTCATAACTTAGTAAGGGTGCAGGTTGCAACACCTACCTGTTTTGTTAACTAGCATTAAGTCACGTGCATTTTTAGAAATTACTATTTGATGTTAAAATAGTTATTTGATTAAATAAATTATTATTATTATTGATACAGCATGACATTATAGGCATCTTCAACATTGATTACAGTGACCTATGACATATTTAGCATTGATTAATGCAGGATGCAACTATGGGTTTGACAAGGATGGCTGGTGTAGGAGGCAACGTACATATACCTACGAATATGGTGCCGTTTTCGAAGATCCGTCAAATGCGGCAAAGAAATTCAAGGATTGATTTGGACCCACCAAATCTATGTCCTCCTGTTGTCATATTATTAATAGATTGCTGTTGTTCAAGACAACAAAAGTCGACAAAAAATCATAAATAGACTTGAGTCTGTACTTAAAATATGGGTACAGTACGTTTGAGCCACACAAGAGCACCGTCACACTTAGTTGACTTGAAATTGATTTGGGAGACTAAAAATATCATCATTATGGAATAGCAAGGCAAAAAAGGCACACAGATTTTTTCTATAAAATCACTTACGTTTCCTGTCGTTGAAATGTATTTTTAAATATTATTAAAGCAATGCACCATGTATAGAAATCGTTAAGGGATTACTACTTTGCACCAAAAACATTTTTGTAAAACAAAACTATTGATTCATTCCGCGACGTGATCAACCGTTACCGGTATAATGTCAAAAGCAATTGAGACCAGCAGCACAAATAAAATTTTAAAATAAACATGTCACTTCACATGTGCCATTAATTCACGGTATAATTAATTTAATCAGTCGCTGTCAATGCAGCTAGCGTTTATTTTACGCATTAAGGAGATTATTTTGCGCTATCGGCCGGTAATGTTATCACACGTGTTGCCTCGGACTGCTCGGTGCGCGCCACGCTCCGCCAATTTTAAACGGAATTTACAAACAGCTCAGTTATACCCTTCTGAATGCAGAGCTTACATTTGTGGATGTAGCGGAAGTAACAATCATTGAAGTTGAGTGAGCGTCGAGTTGCTCTAGAGCTCTTAATTATCAGAGAAAATGCTGGGTCTTAAATGATTCTTCACGAACGTTGAAATATTAGGCAGAAAATAAAATTGAACGTTATTTGGCTCAACATAAAATACCTTACATCCAACAACTGCAGGAGGAAAGTAGTATTTTTGGATCTATGACAAATGTATGAAATTTACCCATAAATATAACTCAGTCGTAAACTATATTACAACAACGAAAACACCGTCGGAACGTGGCAGATGTTGCAATTGTGCCGGCGACCGTACTTAACATGTCGATATAAAAGTTTACCGGCTCGGCACCGATCAACCGTTCCAAAACAGATTGTCGCGAGGCTCGGCGTTAGCGAGTCTATTCGTTGGTTCGAGCACGTGTTGCACACGTTAACGTTAACTTTCACACCATATAATCATAACACGATCCATGCTCGCTGCTCTCGCTCAGCGAGACCAGCGAGCCTGAGTCTGGGCAATACACGTGCGCCTTGTTCGTGTTGCCACATATAATCAAGCCGTAGCGCCTTGGGCACTAACCACTGCGCCGCGCGCCTGTTACCAACCAACATTTTTGCCAATAAATTAAATAATAACTACGTTTTCCACTAGCTTACCATTACTTCCGATAGCGTGAAACTTGCTCCCTAGACTAAAGACATTAGCTTGAGTTAAGCGTATTTTTAAAATGTTTTGAAATCGAATCTGTATGACACTAAAAATATGTAATATAACAAAAATCGTAGGAAATAGAAAGAAAAGGCAAATAAACGGAATGAAATTACTCATTCAAGCAACCACCACACCATTCAGATACGGGTGAAGACGACATACACACGCTGGCGACATACTAAATAACAAGTAGTTTTGTAACTAACTCACAAAAATAACTCTGATTTGTATTCGATATTCTAAAACTATAAAAATATGTGTCTACATAAAATACCTTGAGCGGGAATGTAAGCACTTGAAATATACTAGCTGCCTATTTTAAAGATATGTAGTGGTCTGTGTAGGTGGATTTTGACACAAATAGCATATTATTATCATTTCGTTTATAAATACTTCCTCGTGGGCGGCTTGCGTGGGGGTCGAAACGCGGAGGTCACGAATGAGGGGAGTTGTAAAACGTGTATCGGTTTTGGCTCCTCTTTTGTGTTTCACTCATAAATAGGGAAAAAGATGAAACCAATCGCACCAGAGTAACCATTATATTGTTTTTTAAGTAAGCCAGGCGATAAGAGCACCCCTTAATTGAAGTGTGGGGTTTAGGACAGCATTGTGATAGAATACAAAACAAATAATAACATCTTCTTTATATATATAATTCTACTGTACGTAACGTCGTAGTCGCATTCAACCTTGCTAATGGCAACTAGCAGCTGACTTCTGTATCAATGAGAACGCCATGAAGGAGCATCAGGTATCAGTGGCATGCGATCCTACGTCTATCTTCTATAATAATTATACTTATTATTAAGTTATTTACTTAAACTAATTTAAGGATGTCTTTATTTCCTCGGAAGATGGGTAGGCTTTTAGTGTGGGACGCAACATGTGTCGATACTCTTCCGCCATCACATCTTCCAAGTTTATCGTGCTGAGCAGGTGGTGCCGCTGCGGCTGCAGAGAACCTCAAGCGGCGTAAATATAGTAACCTTTGTGGAAACTATATTTTCGAGCCGATTGGAGTTGAAACTCTGGGGCCGTGGGGTCCGAGTGCTCATAGCCTGTTTAAAGCAATTTCAAAACGCTTAGTTGACGTTTCTCGTGACCCAAGGGCTGGCTTTTATCTTGGCGAGAGGCTAATTACTAATTAGAGGAGGAGAAGTGTTGCCAAACAAGGTGGCAATGCCGCCAGTCTTTTGGGCACATTACCGGCTGACAGCGTTGAGGAGCCGTTTTTTGATGACTTTTTATAGTTTCTTGTTACTTTATTTATCAGTTTTTAATTAATGTACATAGTCAGTTTACTCTCATAATCAATAAAATTTAAGAATTATTTTCTTTACTTTTAAGACCGCTTTTTTTTTATTAGTCTGCGATTTTATTCGTATTCGGGTTTTAGTTGTTTTATTAATGTGCTCATTCTTGTTGTTTAATTGAGAGTCGCTACATTTAATTTAACAGGTATTTTGCAAAATCTTTTTGATGTCTTTATGTGATCTATACTAATATTATAAAGAAGTAAAGTTTGTGTGTTTGTTAAATTGTAAGGGGTAATCTCGGGATCTACTGAACCGATTTCAAAAATTCTTTCACCGTTGGGAAGCTACACTATCCCCGGGTGACATAGGCTACTTTTTATCCCTGTATTCCCACGGGAACAGGAACTACGCGGGTGAAACCGCGTGACGTCCGCTAGTTGTTTATATTTTCAAGCATATTATGGCACTCGTGGGCAGCAGCTGAAAATCAGCGTCAGGTGTCACACATTCCCGTCGGGGCTGCGGGTTGTTCGAAAGAGATACCGCGGCCTCGGCACAAGGGCTAAGAAGGAACACAGGTGGTTTTTAGTCAGTAGAAGTCTGACACTCCCTTCTGTTCTGCCCAAGAGCGGGAGGGGGGTTATTTGATGATTTCCCACACCCCAAAAAAAAAAGTGGTACACATTGTATTGCCATCTAGCATTATGCTGAGCTACAAAAATAAAGGCTAAATAAATAAATAATGCCAAAAGGGCCTAACTTATTGGCATTATTTATTTATTTTTATTTGCCTTAGCAATTAATTAAGTTTCTTACAATACATGCATTCATTCATTTAACATTACTTATATTATTATTATCATTCAGCATTTCATTAAATCTTACATTTAACAACACCTTAGCATTTAATTAAACATTATTTTTATAAATTTCTTGATCATATTTGTAACAAGAAATTTCTTTCTAGCGATACTTATTGTATCATTTTATTTCGTTATAAAACATTTTATCTAACGACTAATGTATTAAATTAACATCACATGTATAATTTAATTGAACAAAAAAATATTAATCATTTCATGAAATACTTGGGATTTGTATTAATTTTAATTAAATTTATCATTTCATTAATTTTAACAGTATTACAAAATTATAACTACAACATATTTATCATTTCATTCAACAAAAAATATTTAACATTTTAAATATTTATTTAATTACATTGAATTTATCATTTCATTTCAATTTAACCAAAAATAAAATCAATTAATCTTTAAATATTTCTTTTTACATTACCTACGTCACATTTTTCGTTTCATTGAGCACATTATTTTTTATTTATTTACATCGAATGTATCATTCAATTTAATTAAACATATCTCACATCATATAGAAATAAAAATATTCTAATTAGTAGATTATAGTTAAGGCCCCTTACGGGTATAGGACTCCTCCAATTGCTTCCATTTTTTTTTTTCGGTGTTTGCCGTGTTAGAATGTACAGATGTACAGTTTTTGGCATGTTGGAGGGTTGTAGTCTAGATCCCCCGCGGTGACCAGCCGTGTTGGGAGATCGAGAGGGGGGCGTTAATTGTTATTCAGTGTTTGAATGGTGTGCTTGAGGAGAAGACCGATCGGAAAAAGTGAGCGTAGGTTTTTTGATTACAAAGTTATTCATAACATTGTTTTTATTTATCTTTGTAGGCTGTTTTTTGATTTGACTTTCTTTACTGGCAGAGTAAACTTCCATCTCTGGGGATTCTGAGAGGTTTCTTTTTTTATTTTGTGTCTTACGTTGCTCTTCTTGTTGCTTTTTATTTTTAAGTATTATGAGTTTGTCATATTTTATAATCGCTTTTTTCCCTTGCTCGCTTGGTTTCTCTACTTCGCTTCGGAGTTCTTTGCGTTTTTTCAGGACATCTAACAGATAATCTTCTTTTATATAGTATGGTGTTTGGCATTATTACCTAATTTTAAATATTTTCGGTTTGGTCATTTTTAAGGTATTTTTTCCAAATAAACACAATTTTCTTTCTTAAATAAAAATAATATTACATCTACCAACCCCGAGTTTATTAAAACTATGAGGACGACGACGCGACGTTTTGTTGCAAAATTTCATTCTGTTCTCTAACACACAAGTTGTTCAAAAATGATAAAATAAATACTAAATTGAATTAAACATTCTCCTTAAGTTTGCCATTTGTCATTATTTCCTAAAATGTAATCCTTATTAGCGACACTATCAAATGAAGTAATAATACAGGGTCCTTTTCTTCCAAAATCAATGGGTTGGTTTCCTGGCTAGCCCCGACGGGCCTTACAAACCCCTTTTTTATGGTGGGCGGAAAATCATTAAATAACCCCTCCCGCACTTGGGCAGAGCGGAAGGGAGTGTCAGACTTCTACTGACTAAAAACCACCCATGTTCCTTCTTAGCCCTTCATGTCGAGGCCGCGGTATCTCTTTCGAACAACCCGCAGCCCCGACGGGCCTTACCATGCTCACTTGAAAAAATCAACAAGTCGAAAATACAAGAAACCTTGTAATGATTACTATGATATTGACATTTTTTGTAGATGACCAGTCCAAAGTTACGCCAAGTATACAAAAATGGTTAAAACCTTGCAGAGGGTTTCTCATTCAGATAATTGAGCTTTATTTAACAATTTAGAATAATGAAACAAAAAGTAAATTATTTATTAATAAGAATATTAGTAATCTGTATGGCGGCGCAATGATCGCTGAGTTCACATCCCACAGGTCGACAACCTCGCGAGTCAAGTCAAGATACTTGCTTTGTTCACGTTTTTCCCTTTATTTATTATTATTATCCCATTATTAGTATTAATGTTGCATAAAAAACATTTATTGTAAAAATGCATGAAAATGAAAATTAACAAAAAAAGGAAGAGAACTGTGAGTGAAAGATTCAGCTTCCGACCCGCATGCCTATTACGGTGGTATCAACCGCACCATCGTGTTTCTGAGTCGTTCAGTTTGATAGCATTATCAGCATAATAGTGCCTGAAGTCGCAAAGATCTGTGAAAAGAGTTTCTTCAATCTCGTCTAAGTTAGTAGCTTGGCACATGAGTGCAAGGTTGTCAGCGTACAGAAAGCCCTGTTTGAACTAACTGGTTGGTCGATAATAAGCACATTATGATAAAGAGTTGGGAGGCCGATTATACTACCCTGAGGAAGGCTGTGTTTTTGAACCATTATCAATTTCTATCTTCGTGAACATTCACCTGAAATTGCCGGTGGCTAAGCATTTCTCAAAGAATTTGTATGAAGTTTAGGCCGACTGACAGGTCGGTCACTTTCCACAGCAAAGGTTTTATGTTTACTGTGTCGTGTGTTGTCGATAAGTCCACATATACTGCGCCCGTCGCTTTTATTGTTTTAAACAAGTTTATTATGACTGTATTGAGTGAAGTAATGGTCCTACTTGCACCAAAATTTCCTGATCAGAATCTGGTTTGCTCTAGAATTCATTTGGAATCAACGAGTTCCGTAAGCCGAGCTAGTCTCTCAGTTTGCAAGTGTGACAGACCTCTGGCAGGCCTATAAACTGCTGTAAAACGAAATATATATTGGTCATCATGTGGATTTCTAGTTGTAGGTATATTAACATTTGATCTTCTACTGAATTATGTGATCTTTTCAGAGCTCAGACGTTGAATGACTAAAACGATACCCGTTAGCTGGAATGGATCGCACCCATAATCTATAGAAGATGGTTTGAGGAATATGCTGAATCTTTTTGAAGGTTTAAAAGGAGTTGGTGAGTGACTTGATGAACCACTACTGAGCTATGGGGTAATAGGGGATCGGACTGGTCAAAATAATATGATTACGTTTAGTCCGTCAGTTAGATTATTGAAAAATATTGGATACGTGTAAATTAATAAAAAAATACGAAGATAAAACGCGTCAAAGATCATGAGTGGGGGCTTGTGACGTTTTCGAGGAGTTCACGACTTTTCGAAGCACTGTATCGTCTTAATTTTTTGTTTAAGTGAAAAAAGATAAATATGTGTTCAATATTTTTTGGAAATCTATCTGACGGACTTATTAGTTTTTTTTTGTCCGATCTCCTATTGGTAGTGCAACTGACTGTCAAAAAAACGCGACTTGAATGTCGTGTGGGTCTTAGAGGATTTTAGGGACCCCTTATCGCATTGAACAAGAATCAGACAAGTAAACATTTGAAACGATATAAATCCAAATCCTACGAAATTCCAAACCCCTAGGTAAACACTAACCACAACGAAGTATAAGCTCAATCAAACACGGTGTAGTGTGTGATGTGAAGTTAAATACAGCGTCGACTCATATTACCACAATTCATGCTTGTGTAATTTTAAGTTCTACGTTTAGCTTTCCGAAGTTGTTTTAAGTGAAAGGCCTATGATATCATAAGTAGGTAATATTATCCATTTAAACTTTCAGAGAAGCCGCAAGAGAGAAAGTGGCGTAAAATGATTTTTTTAAATTTTCATAACATCCAAAAATCTTTCACCAGGACACGAGTTGATATGGCTGACCTGGAAGTCTTTTAATAGACTCCGGACACAGGTAGACCGAAGCAAAGAAAATCTGTTCAGGTGGAGATTCATAGATGACTCTGCCCTGGAGTGTACCCACGGCTACACATCAAGCTATACATTTCCAGTATAAGCTGGTCTCGCATTGTATAGGATTTCCGTAGAGTGCGAGATCAGCGTAAACTGGAAATGTATGGCTTGATGTGTAGCCGTGTGTACATGTGGTCTTGCCCCACGAACTATGGGGCACTTGATATCGTGTCCAGCCTGTCCTGTTACTTGCACATCACAGGAGCTGATAGAGGCAACTGAAAGTGCCAAACTCGTCGCCAAATTTTGGGCCACCTCAATTTAAATTGTCATCGACACGCTAAGAAGAAGAACATTTGGGTGAAACACTAAAATTACCTCCCGGAAATTTAAATAAATCTGAGTTTGGAACACTCAGTTATGATGTAGATGGAAATCTGGGATTTGTGGTGTCTTGTAAGCAACACCATAGCTATAGTCAGCGGGACCTCAGTCTTCCCTTTACATTCCTGAGTAAAGACAAATCCCTCATCACTCTTTATAATTCTTGGAACAGAGCTGCAAAACTAGTCAAAATGGGGACATCACTTGACTTAATATTCAACTTGTTTTTTTCGTCTAGTTTAATAGTAGTTTTCTTAGTACGGAATTTTCTCACGACTTAAAATTGCTATCAAATTGGAAACATTTCATATATTATCTCGGGAAAAATCATGGTACAATATAGAGACACTTTGTTATTTATTTCACAAAGACCACAACGTAGTCGTCGATGTCGTCGTATAGTTTTATTGATCTGGGAGATATGGCGCAACTGCACAACAGGATAAGTCTTTTTCCAGCAGTGTTCTGCTTTACTTGATACACCTATTCATATGGCTAGTCTGACTTTCATTATAATAAGATAAAGGTGACATTTCATAAACAACAACTAAAACTTTCAAATGGTCGGGAGGACTGAACTTTAACTCGGCGATGTGGTGGCGTGCACAAAGGGTTTGCTGTGCTAATTGGACAAAGTAGTTTACCAAAGACTGTCACTGAACGAAGCAAATGCAATAGGTACTCATATCTGTGGCTATTTGCAGCTAACGGTAATTTTGAGCTCAGCTTAATCATCATTCTCAAATCTATTGTTTGGAGCCTGGGTACCTAGAAAGATAAGCGCCTAATCAACCGAGTCACTGAGCCGTACAGGTATTAGTAACTACAAGCAGCTATCAATCTCTGCCATGAGTAACCGATTATGCTAAAGGAGGTAAGCGTACCCTTAAGCGAAACAATAGAGCTGAATTGATCTTAAAGGGACAGCTGATATAACTATCCTTAATCATTTGGGTTCAAAGTAATAACCACGAACTGGCAAACTAAAAGTCTAAGTAAATGTAAAAGTACCAGTACTTTATCGATTCTAGTTCACACATGTTAGTAAAGTATAAACGATTGTTATATTTATAAACCTCTAATGGTTTGGCCGCTACCCTAGTGCATCAATGCTGTGTCTGTCTAGACCTTAAAATAACGAAATCCTAACGTAACATGTAATATAACTAACCATTTTAGCATTAGGTAGGTTAAGTTGTAGTCTTTTGGAACAGGAGTGATAATATCTCAATGTTTTTACGATCGGGAACATAATACCCCAGTGTATTCAACTAAGCAATTTAAATTAAGCTCTATTGGATAGGATACATGGCTTATACAAGTTTGGCCAACGCAATAAACATCCTCTGCGGTCCCCGCTCATGATTAATATCGTTATCAAATTAGTTCGTACGTATATGAATAGCTTCGAGGGTTTAAGTAATATGATGTTAATATTTTAATTCCCATTTTCCTTTTGTTATCGAGCCTGTAAAAGTTTAGGACTTACGTATTGTTAGAGTTTTCTCAAATTGGTATATTAATTATTTGACTGCACACCCGCTAGTTAGACGAATGCCAGCCCATTGAACAAACCGGTGCCGGTCTTTAAACGCGACGTAACACACAACACGACAGATAACAAAAAAAAACTTTTTAGCAAAAAATAAAACCGGCTTCAAAAACACCACAAGTGAAAAATAAACTTCTGAAGAAAAATCAGCTTCTGAAGTCGGTGGCAAAAAAACGAAATCAAACAAACAAATGTCACCGACTTCAGAAGCTGATTTTTCTTCAGAAGTTTATTTTTCACTTGTGGTGTTTTTGAAGTCGGTTTTATTTTTTTCCAAAAAGTTTTGTATTTTTCCATTTTTAGTTGTTCCCAAACAAATAATAGGTTTTATTTATCCCCAATAAATGGAACATTACATAATATCTTACTGTCCAAATATGGGTGTACACATCTCCGTACCCCCTCAGATCATACAGGCGTGATGTTACGTCATGATGTTGTATAAACAATAAACATCCAAGCGATTGCAGCAATCACGACAGATTTGCCGTCTATTTTTGAAGAGTTCTATTGTATATCTCCGAAGATCAGGATCAGATCTTCACCAAATTTAAATGGGACCACCTCAGGAGTATACTCTTTCAAATAAAAAAAAAAAAAAGAATTTTGAGAATCGGTTCACAAATGGAGGAGAAATCAGGTAACATACATAAAAAAAAAAAAAAATACATACACACGAACATAGAACCTCCTCCTTTTTTGAAGTCGGTTAATAACAAATTTTTAACAGCATCCTAGTTTAGCCAACAGATCTTCTCGGGGAAATCTGCCCAATGCCTTTTCAAGATCGACATGCAGAGGTAGAGGGGTCATCCTTGAACTTTGGTTGCCTTTTGAAGATGACGAACAGAGAAATAACTTACCTGGTTCCTATATCAGGACAAAAATTAAATATATTGTCTCTTGGTTTCTGATAATGAAATTAGATGGTTGAGAAGGCTGTTCCGAAATACTTTTGTAGTGATAGACAGCAGCGAAATTTCAACAAATACGAGTGGCGTAATAGGCCATAAAGTGAGCCATGCTTGGCATAACCCCACTAGACCAAGTGCCTTACACCGAGATCCGTCATCAGACGAAAGTCTCCGGCATCAGGTACAGAGCTATACGCAGCAAATGACTTAATTTGAGATGGAAGGTGAGTAAGAATCTTATTTGAAGTAAATCTATACTAATATTATAAAGCTGAAGAGTTTGTTTGTTTGATTGTTTGTTTGAACGCGGTAAACTCAGGGACTACTGGTTGGAATTGAAAAAATCATTTAGTGCTGGATAGTCCATTTATCGAGGAAGGCTTTAGGCTACATAACATCACGCTACGATCAATAGGAGCGGAGCATAAATGAAAAATGTTGCAAAAACGGGAAAAGATATTCCTTTTTGAAAGCTTCCGTTGCGTGCGCTGCGAAAACGGTTTAAGTTACGTAAATATCATGTATGACGGAATTGTTTCTCTTTAAAAGTTCTAAAAAAAGTCCGCGATAGCATATCTTTATCTTTTAAGATTGACTCACTGTAACCATTTTTTTATATTAAAATGTTAGGTTTAAAAGAATGATATTTTGCGAAGCTTATTTAACCCATATGGTATTAATCTATATCTAAATAAATGTGTTTGTTAGCACGGAAATTTAATATAAAATATTTGTGCCCTTTGCTCTATACAGTTTAAACAAATATCTTAGAAGATATCGCAATGTAAAAATATACGGGCGACAAAATAATTAAGCGCGTGGCAGTCATTCGGTCCGGTGCGGTAGGTACGTGGGGATTCTGGCCTCTGGGGGCTCCGGAGAAATTCAAATTCAAAATATTTACTTCACCATAATGTTTACAAGTACAAGGTGTTACTGTATATTAAACAGTAAGAGATACCTATAGTAATTGTTACTTTAATAATATAATCGAAGCCAATCTAAACTAATAGGTATTATAAAGAGGAAAGGTAAGATTTTTTGTTTGTTACGAGTACGATTTAACTCAATTTAATATGTTAGATAGTCGATTTATCGAGAAAGGTTATAAGCTATATTATGTGACGCAGACGAAGTTGTGTGGGTCAGCTAGTATATTATATTATATTAGTAAATATATGATATTAATTCTAACTGTCCTTTCGTTTGCTTCAGTGAATTAAATAAAAGATTCCATGAACAATTAGTTAAATTAATGGTTCCATTAATGTTATATCAAACTGTTATGTGAATACATGTTTATTTATTTACACAATAGTTGAAGCAATGAGTGAACATATGTGCGTGTTAATTTGAACTAACTCAACAAGTTCAATATAACAAACGAAATATGATCAGATAATGAATTGATCAAAGCTTCTGAAATGTATAAGAAATGGTTGGATCGGGCCAACTAAAAGGAGACAGTTATTTAATACAGATTGGATAGATATCTAGTTAAGAACAATCATAACACATTACGGAGGAGCTGTTTCTATTGCTGAGGAGCTGTATCTCCATCTCTATGGTCTGATTCCCTTGTGTAAACAAAAGTACCTATTAGTCTATGATTATACAGGAACAGTAATATAATATACAAAGTGAACTTTGACGAGTTCTTCTTAATTAATCGGTAGATACGTACTCATCTCCTTAACAGGATAGAGTTGATATTGTACCGTCGTCGTTTCTAGATAACATTTGTTTTTAACCGTTATGTACTAACACTGCGTTATAATATATGGCAAGCAGCTACGATTAAAATAGGTAATTCTTAAATAAGCACCTATTTGTTGACCATTTCAATGACCAACATTCAACTAAAACAATTAAAGAAACAGTTTTTCTTGTAGTCAAAAATATTGTTACTAAGACACCAAGTTAAATTATGTGTATTCGGTAAAACCTGAGTATCTTATTAATGTTGAGTTTTTAGAGAACATCTGCCAGCTGCATGATTTGAAAATGTTGACTGCAACAACTTTATGCAGCGCGAATAAACACCAAAATATCTATTTCCTAAAGCACTTTATATCGCCGTCACCGTTGTACTCCCCTTCAGGGAATTGTATCATTTAAATGCAACACTGCTGTCCGATAAAAATCGGCATTGCCCGATCAGGCAGAGACATTAGTGCCTGTCTTTGTGTATACCGTATTATGCTCAAACTGCTTTAGGGTCAATGTACATTAATGTACAATGTAACGTTATTTTTATATTCAACTTGTTTTATGTTACAGGGTCTCTCACAGTAGGGACTTTGGAAAGGATAATATTATAATATAAGGATAACGAAATGACAAAATAATACACTACACACACGTGTGCAGGATTTCCACAATCGATAATGTAGAGATGAATTAATGTCAACTATACAGGGCGAGAGCAGTGATGGCTCAGTGGTAGCGGCCCTGACTTACGAACAGTGAGTCGTAGGATCGAACCCAGTCAGGCGCATTACTTTGTGTAATTCATTTCTTCACCACTGCTCTCAAAACGGTGAAGGGAAACATCGTGAGGACACCGGCATGTCTTAGAACTAAAAAAATCGAAGACATGTGACATCTACCAACCATCCCTCTCTTAGAGAGGAAGCCTGAGTCCCTGTAGTGGGAACATTATAGGCTGATGATGATACAGGGCGTAAGGAAACTGACAGGGTGCATTCAGCTCCTTATATTTCTCCCGAAAATCACACTCTTAATCGTTTTTTCAGTTACTATTCTTTTATATATAAATATTTTTAAATTTCATTCTCTGTACACAGCACTCCATTTATGTAAATAATTCGTTAAAAAAAAACAACAACGGACGTTGAAATACTCTAATGAAAGATACGTGAAATCAGCTATTCTCTTCCTGCCTAGATACGGAGTTCATTTAACTCGTAGTCGCGCTTGCCGTTCGCTATGAGCGTTTTGCAACGGCAACGGTAAGTTCATCATCATCATCATCATTTCAGCCAAAAGACGTCCACTGCTGGACATAGGCCCAGGTGTCGCCACATTGACCGGTTTCTTGCGTCTCGCATCCAGCGGGTACCCGCAACCTTCACGAGGTCATCGGTCCACCTAGTGGGAGGCCTTCCAACGCCCCATCGGCCATCCGTTCTGCGATCAATGTGCCCCTGCCCACTGCCACATAAGTTTGGCAATTCTTCGGGCTATGTCGGTAACCTTGGTTCTCATGCCCTCATTTCTGATTCGATCACGCAAGGAAACTCCGAGCATAGCCCTTTCCATTGCCCTTTGGGTGACTTTGAGCTTTTTGATGAGACCCATTGTAAGCGACTACGTTTCGGTCCTGTATGTAATCATTGGCAACAAACACTGGTCATAGACTTTCGTCTTAAGACACTGTGGTTAATTGGACGAGAAGATACCGGGCAACTTCCCGAAACCTGCCCAGCCGAGTCAGATTCGACGATTAACCTCTTTCTCGAAGTTAGACCTACCTAACTGGACCGTTTGTCCCAGGTAGACATAATCGTCCACAACTACGAGTGTAGAGTCTCCGATCTTGATAGGAGTGGGTTTTACATGAACATTCAACATAACCTTGGTTTTGTCCATGTTCATTTTAAGACCCACTCTTTCGGAAGCTCCACTGAGGTCATCGAGCATTGTACTGAGGTCCTCCATGGTCCCAGCCATGACCACTATATCGTCGGCAAACCGAAGGTGAGTGATGTATTCGCCATTGACGTTGATGCGAAGTTCTCTCCAATCCAGAACCTTGAAGACATCCTCCAGTGCAGCGGTGCGGAGATATGACGTCTCCCTGTCTCACACCGCGCTGCAGAAGGATAGGTTCCGAGTACGGTAAGTTGCATAAGAGAAAATTAAATAAATTATTTTTTTTCGATTCCCGTAATGTTCCTGAAATAATTTTTTGGCGGTCATCTTAGTTTGATGCATTGAATTCACTCCATCTGTCTACGGAGGGCTATCCCTTAGAGCGTTTCCGCATTATCCGATCCGATATCGGTGTAGGACGACTTCTTTTAATATTGCGGCCTCAATGTTGTCTATTTTCCTTTTATTTTTTGACGGCTCCTTCTTTGGTTCATGTATAGCAACATTATCAGAATGTTCATTATCATTAGCAGCGATCACTTCATGCTCCTGTTCTGTTTCTTCCACAATGTTGGCATCAATTTCAGCTTTTTTTGTAAATTTCAGTAAAAATTTTAGGTTTTCATGAAACACATATGGTTTTTTTGCAGCTTGCCCTGACTTTACATTAAGAGATCTAATATTATCGCGTATCTTATACTATTCCATTTGTTTATAATGAGTTGTGCTGAAACAATAATTAGCTTATTAATACAAATGTACTTAGGTACTCGTATCATTACATAGTTTTAATAGGCTGAGGCAAAGTTTATGTAACCACAATTTTTAAAAGAGCATTCATGAACAAGATTACAATTTCTTTTTACTTTTCAGGTACCTGGCCAGTGATTGCTCTCTGACCTATCTGCACTACAATTACAGGCTAGGAATCAGTGAAATTATAAACTTTGTTTGCCAAAAAATATGGGAAAACTTCCGTAGCGAACATTTAGAAAATATATCTGAACAAAAGTGGAAAACAGTAGCAGAGGGTTTTAAAAAAAGAGCATCTTTTCCCAATTGCCTGGGTGCTATAGACGGAAAGCACATACGCATTCAAAATTTTCCACATGGCGGTTCAATGTATATGAATTACAAGAAATTCTTTTCAATTGTCCTTTTGACAGTTGTAGATTCAGATTATTCGTTCATTTTTGTTGATATAGGCGGATATGGCAAAGATTGTGATTCCTCTATACTACAAAACACTCATTTTTGGAAATTGTTGATGCAACGAAATTTACACATTCCACAGCCAAAACCCATTACTGAAGGAGGACTTACAGTTCCCTGCGTATTTGTTGTTGATGATGCATTCCCAATGAATGAACATAATATGTTACGAAGCTATTCTGGACATAATTTAAGTCACAAACAGACTTTGCAGAGCACGTCGGTATGTTGAGTGCGCATTTGGAATTATGAGTAATGGTAATGAATGGAGAATATTCCATTGACCCATCGATGTGTCCCCAAAATTTGCCAAAAACATAGTGAAAACTTGTGTTATTTTACATAACATCGTGAGGATATCGAATAGACGATATAATTTTAAGTGAGAGATCATCTCTAGAAACTTTGTCCAGTCCCCAGACAAAATCCACTAATAAAACAGGACGTGGAGTCCGTGCAACCTTTGCTGATTATTTCGTTTCAGATGTAGGTAAATTACCACGGCAACTGTCCAAGATCTAGGTCATAAAAATAAATATTTATATAACTTGTACATTAATTATTAGCTATAGTAGGGCCATTAGCAACTGAACGTTGGGGCAATAAATATTTTTACGTAGTAACTATTATCTAATCTGTGTCCCAACGCTCAGTTGCTAATGGTCCTACTATACGTACCTATACATTAAACAAACAGACATTATACCTATAATAGACAATCACATTATGATACAATTTTGGGGTTATAATTTTGTGAAGTTTGTTTATGAATTTTAGGTTGCTTGTCAGATGTAAATAACCCATGTAGGTATTATAATGTACGCGTATGTAAACGTGTAGTTCTGTTTTCAGATTTATTAAAAGTGTAAATAACATACCAGTCTTTTTTTTCTCATCCTGATTTAAAACTTCATATCCCTCTTCAAGGTATTCACATACTTCTCGCCAATTATTGTCTCGGAGTATTTTATTTTTATATTCCTCGTGAGTTTTATCCCACAAGCATGGTTTAGATTCTACCAGTTCAATTAATGTAATTATATAGTACTAGCTGTACCCGCATGCGTTGCTATGCCCTTTTTCCTACATAATACCTGCCCAGGTGGGCAGGTATTATGTAGGAAAAAGGGCATAGTTAGTAGTAGGTAGCAGGTAGGTACCTGCTACCTACTACTACACCTACTACTGCACCTACTACTTATCTACCTACTACCTCCTATCCTAAGTACCTACTACCTCCTATCCTACCTACCTACTACCCTACCTACCTACTTACTACCCTACCTACCTACCTACTATCCTACCTACCTACCTACTACCCTACCTACGTACCTACTACCCTACCTACCTACTACCCTACCTACCTACTACCCTACCTACCTACCACCCTACCTACTACTCTACCTAGTCTACTATCCTACGTACTGAGTTGTGTTTTGTTATTCTGTCAGTTGCGTTTTGTTATACCACGTTTTATGTCACGTCCCACGGGAACGACGGGAACGGGATAAAGAGGATATCCTATGTGCTTCTCCTGGTTCTTAGCTACCTCCCTACCAATTTTCAGCCAAATCGGTTCAGCAGATCTCGAGTTATAAGTGTTGTAACAAACCCGTCTTTGTTTTATATATGTACTAGCTGACCCACGCAACTTCGTCTGCAACACATAATATAGCTTATAACCTTTCTAGGAACAATTCCTTGACACATGATATTTACGTAACTTAAACCGTTTTCGCAGCGCACGCAACGGAAGCTCTCAAAAAGGAATATCTTTTCCCGTTTTTGCAACATTTTTCATTTATGCTCCGCTCCTATTGATTGTGGCGTGATGTTATATAGCCTAAAGCCTTCCTCGATAAATGGACTATCCAACAATAAAAGAATTTTTCGATTCCAACCTGTAGTCCCAGAGTTTACCCCGTTCAAACAAACAAACAAACAAACAAACTCTTCAGCTTTATAATATTAGTATAGATATAGATTTAAATGATGACGACGCCATGATGACAACCAAACTAGTAAACAAGCTCAAAACGGCCGCCGCGCATCGGGCTCTACGCACACGGAGACAATTTAGATACACGTATAGCACACATACAAACATTATCGCCCGACGGCTCACGGGCGTCCGATGGTGCCGGCAGCATATCGGTGTCGGCTCCGATATTCGATATCGGAACGGACAATGTGAAAGGCAGGTACATAATTTCATACATTTTACTTGCCCCGATATCGTATCGGCGTCCGATACCGATATCGGATCGGATAATGTGGAAACGCTCTTACACATTGTAGAAAAGGAACATTGTAGTTTAAAAATAAAGGTACACAGTGTTCCGGATCTTTCAAAATGGTTGGTTGAATTCTTAAGGAAAACAAACACAAATGATTTATGAAAACCAAATCAATTACGAGTTTTAAAAAACTTCACCTTTTTTGTTTCACTTGAATGGATTCTTGCGAGTTGAGTCTGAATAACTTCCCCTCGACCTTTAGGGTAGTAACTTTGTATACACGAATCCGTTTCAATGAGAATACATTTATTTGCTGGATCCTAACAAACCATAGAGGTCTTTCTTAGTTTTAAACATGGTTACATTTACACGATACTAAATAAAAAAAAATGTAACAAAGTCGATCATACACACAAATAGAAAATATTTAACAGTAAATAATAAAACTAATACGACAGATACTGTTAGATTTTTTTTGAAGGATTATGCTTTACTGAGCTCCCGATAATTCGATGAGTAATTACTACAAAATATTTATTTTCAAACCACACAGAAAACTTGAAGATTTTTATCACAGATTCCGTTTGGTATCATAAACTTGCCACTTGTCTTCAACTCGCTTCTATTACGAGTTTGTCTGAGCTATCTCTTGTCTTGAGAGTACCTCATGCTTATTCTAGTTTCTTTATAGAGCCCATAAAAGGAAATATCTGTATTCGTCTTTCTGTTTTCTTCGACAGTACTTGGTGTAACAGGAACTTTTGCATCCGAGCTTATATACTACGAGAACTAATGAATAGCGTTGAATTCATTTCGAAGTTTATAACAGCATTAATTAAATACGTTACGACTGTGTATTTAGTATAATTTATTAGTGATATGTGTAGTTTCATTCACTCGTGGTTTAATAACAACTGCCATTCGGGTCAATCTTTAGGTTAAGCGGCGCTTGCCTAGGTTGGTCTTTGGATGGGTGACCGCCCATTACAAACCGAGTTTCCTCCGTGCCTCGGAAGGCACGTTAAGCTGTTGGTCCCGGCTGCCATATATAGATCTTTGGCAGTCGTTACAAGTAGTCAGTGACCTGAAAGTCTGACAACCAGTCTTACCAAAGGGTATCACCAAAGGGTATTACCCAATGGTTATGGAGGTCAGATAGACAGTCGCTCCATGTAAAATACTGGTACTCAGCTGCATCCGGTTAGACTGGAAGCCGACCCCACATAGTTGGGAAAAGGCTAGGCAGTTGATGATGTGTAGTTTCATTAAGTGTCGGTCAACGATGTATGAACAAGTAAATTATTGACAGAAAAAAAAGGTTAAATGTAAAACAAACAGTTTCTTAAAAAACATTTTATTAATAAAATTGAACCAGTATGAGGTTTTTACTACACCTTAATGTGCTTAAACTGTTGCTGTTATGTTGTTGTAACAGTTTTAACTCTGATAACAATAATTTTTATTTTGAATAATGGTGATATTAAGGTTATTCAACATAAACATTATTGCTATCGGAGTTAAAATAATAATAATAATAATAATCTTTATTTATATAAAAACAGATTGTAGTACTATGTAACAAATTTCACAAAGTGAGATAATAAAAAAATCTCTGACAATCAAGTGGGTGACGTGCTGTTCTCCTTGCTAGGCTATGATATAGCCTGTATTAAGAATGAACAGTGCCGATCCCCTCCAAATTGTATTACTACAATTTTATTTTTACAACTTAATTTGTAATTAGAATGCTCAAATACAGATACATTTTAGTGCGCGAGCGCATTTGTGTATATGAGTATGTGTGAGTGTGTGTGAGAGTGTGCATGTATGTGTGAGTGTGTGTGAGTGTGTGTGCTGTGTATGGGTCAGTCTGTCTGTGTGTGTGTGTAAACGAGTGTATACGTGCGTACGCAAGTGGCTGTGTAACCGTGGGTAAGTAAGTAAATTTTATTAGTGTGAGTTTATGTTTGTGGTACAATATACAAACTTATCACTAAATTAATTTAAATATTTTTCTGTTTCGTCGTAGGTTTTATTTTGAAGGAATGAGCGGACCGTCTTTTTACAATTATGATATGACAATCTATATATTGGGCACTTTTTGTTTATTGTATTGTAAAGAGACGGACCTAAATAATAAAAGAATCTTTTAGTAAACGCCAAGCGTGTTTTGGAGGTGCACATATTCTATCTTTACGGCGTTTGGTAATTTCTATATAGGGGGTTATGCGGTGCTGCGACAGTATTGATTGTAGGATAAAGTGTTGCCGCACGTTGAGGACATTCCAATTTTTGTATAGCTGCAGGAGTTAAAATTATTATTTAAAGACATGTTATCCAATTCTGCAAGAATTCTTTGTTCGTAGATCGAGTAAGTTTTATTTTAGACATTTCCAAGATGCTACGACCTTTGCTACGCCGTAGCCGACGTAGTCACGCGTCTGACTACGAGGGCTACGACCTCGTAGCTAATTCAAAAACTTTTTTAAAAAGCATTTTGAAAAGCAAACTAGCCATGTGAACAAACAGGAGCAACTGATATTCAATTGAAATAATGCCTTACAGGATTGCATTTTTGTTATTTATATTTTTTTACTTAAACCTTTGTGAGTCAGTCAGTCAGTTACATAGTAAATGCTTTTTTTTTATTTCGCCTGTAAGCCGTCTATCGATCATTGTTGATGAGCTATGCTTGTATAAGTCAGTTGCTATACAAAATAACCATAAATATTACCTACACGTTACACCATAATATGTTAAATGGTCATCAGTCTCGCATGAGTACCTACAATAGTCGCCGCCGTGCACCTGCGACGATAAATAGATTTACCGAAAGTCTATTAAACCGACCTAACCTTAAAATAGCGAACAGTTAGGTCACCAAAATCTCCAACCGACTTAAAAAGTCTTGGTTACGCTCCTATTGTGTATTTATATTAAATGTTTTAGTAGTATGCAGAGGACCGCAAGTGAGACTTCGGATGTATGATGTTCTAAATACTGGATAAAAAAAACTGTTTCAAGTTATTTTCATTCAATAGTACGGCGATGATCTTGAGCAGCACACCGACATTATTTACTTATGTACTGTACAACAACAGCAGTACCTACGTACTAAGAACTAGCATGACATGTTCTTCAAGTTAGTTAAAAAAAAAAAAAAGTTAGCAGGAGGATTTTTATATGTTTTTTTACGTTCCTATCTTTGAGTGTGAGAATCGATTATAACGCATTTCTCGTTGTCACGATATTGCAGACTAATAGAGGATGGAAAAAATATTTTTGTTTTTGCATTGTAATGTACCAAACAAAATTATATTCTGTTCAGTCCAAAATATTTCTCATAAATTCTCGTTCCATCTTTGTTTCATGTTTATCGAATTTGGAGATTCATCAATAACCTAGATAGATAGTCCATAACAGAACATGTATCCGATTCTATAAATACCCCGAAATAAACGGGTATAGCAAGATCCGTTTATTCAAGGTATTTGTAAAGCCGGGGTATTTTGTGTTGAAAATATTAATTTGGAAATTCTGAGTTTGGAAACAAAGAGTATTTCGATGCCCATGCATCGAAATACTCTTTGTTATAATATATTCTGTGGTTTCCTATAGTAACCATTGACTGAATTCTCATGGGTAAGCCTGTAAAAAAATATATTGCAAATTTATACGGTTGGCAACCCTAAAAGTGAACCAAGCTAACTGCTAGAGTCAGATATCAGCGCGAACGTATGAAGACGCACGTATAGTCTAGGCCTATAAACGTAAATGGGATTTATTACAGTTTACTCCCACGTCCAGTTCCGTATGGTGTCGGACGTAAAGAATAGCACCATCCCATATCTTCCCGTGGGTGTCGTAAGAGGCGACTAAGGGACTTACCAGAGAATGGACAGCAGCGTTCTCTGTGCCTTTGTAACAACCATACTGCGATCGCCAACCCGCCTGCTATGCGTGGCGATTATGGCAAATCTCCCCCTTCTGGGGGAGGCCTATGTCCAGCAGTGGACGTCTTTTGGCTGAGATGATGATTACTCCTACCGACTTTTTCAAGTCTTCGATTTATCTACTCGTATTTGACAGATGTCAACCGTACCTTCCTTGTACATATTTCCGATATTTGTTCGTCATGATAACTTCGTCCATAATCACACAAACGAAACCTTCAAATTACTCAAAGTGGTCACCGAAACGTAGCCAGGATTCGCACACCAAGTAATCTAATTCAGGGCCATTAGAGCCTGGAAAAAACGTCCGTGTACTTACCTGCTCTGCCATATCTCCTTACGGTCATTAGTATCAAATACCCCATGTTTGCGCGAGTTCTCGTAAGCCAAAGAGTGCCGGGTGAGGCCCTAGCCCACTGAAACCATATCCCGGTGCATCATAACGTCAGGTAAGGTAAGGTATTTCGAGAGACTGCGTACGTCGCGGTTATGCAAGGTCGGCATTTAAGAAGTCACGACCTCCACACTTTTCCTGGATATACAGTCACATCACTGATGACCGTGGGTGATGCATCCGTTTTACGGTTAGTAGTGTGCACAACTGCACACCCTCCTATCCAGGGAACTCGTCAAAACCGGCATGATCATTGAAAGCGCGCACCTGGTTTCCGCCTGATAAAATTTAGCTGTATTATTATGTTATTTTAATTTAGATTTGATATTTTGTTAAGTACTAGATAATTTGTTGAGTTGTGAAAGTTTTCAAATTGAAGATTTAAGTGAATTTACAAGGAACAGATCACTACACTGCTGTAACAACGCATGTATGCATCTAACTTAAATGCAAATAAATTATATTTATTCTATTTTATCAGGTTGATGCCCGCAACTCCATGTCTAAATTTAAAAAAAAAAATATAATGAAAACATGCTCTAGTGAGCATGTTTTCATTATGGTGACAATATTGTCTTATAGGGTACAGTCTCGTCTTTGTTCGCTGCGGTTATATTCCATTTAACTTTGGTCCTTAGGCTGGTTTTACAGAAAAATGAGTTATTCCATATAATACAATTTCTGCGTTGTAATTTTGGCAATACTGTACTTCCTGTAAGGCGCGACAAAATTAAAATTAAAACTTATTTATTTCGGAAAACAGTGATCCAAATTTTTTTATCTCCGACGCTAAAAGAAAGGTGTTATCAACTTGCAGAATTGTATCAGTACTATTAACAGAAAATAAATAGTAAATAATCCATTTTATTCAAAGAATATGTAAAATGGCTTATTCACTATTTATTCGCTAATTTGTAGCAAACAAGTAACTACGATCATGTGATTCAATTTGTACATCTTTCCATTTTCATTGTGACTCCTAACTCGAACACCCAGAAGCGCATTCAGCCTTTTTTATAGCTGTTGTCCACATGTGTTCCCTTTGCGAAAGCAGTCAATTGAAACTTCGAACAGGATACGTCTACATTGAAGTAAGCTTTCGATGCGGTATCCTTTCACATTTTACTGTATAACCAGTTTTACGGTACTGAACGCTTAATGCGTCATCCACATCACACACGAACGAGGGTGGTTATGAATTTAATTTATCTTCATCGCGATGATTTAAACATGATATTAAAACATTTTTATTTTGTATTTCAATCTCAATTACAATCTCTTAGATTGTATGAGAGTCTTTCGGGAAATCTAGTTTGTGTCTATGATGTAAGTGTTTTTGGATTCAATATTCTATTTATAGTCTGCCCAGCTTATTGTTTATTTATAAAATTGAAGCTCACAAGCTGCTAACTTGCATGGTTGGTTATTTCTAAGAATCATTGATCGTAATGTACACAGCTTAGCCACACAGATTACCTTCAGTTCAATTAGAACTAATTAAACGTTTAACATACGAGTATACTCGACATGCCTACATGTAACTAGAAACCCTACTGGTACGCGTTTCGATATAATCTGCTTCATTCATACTCTAGGTACAATCGAACAAGCTATTAGGTATACACTCAGATGTCTTTATAATTCTAATACAATGACAATATTGATTGCAATTTTGTTTAATAAAGCTTTTGAAATTAAGCGACTGTTGTCAAATGCCGTATCGTTTGATATCAGTCGCCAAATGTATCTGTGTAATCTTAAAAGGAAATGCAAATTAGCTGGATGTTATTTTATATCTTATTCGACCATAATGAAATCAACCTTGTATCTTACAACCATATGCACGCTTAAGTTTACCACAAGCTACAATACAAGTTTATAAATAAGTTATAAACTTATGCAATAAATACCCCTAGAATGGCGATAGTTAAATACTATGTAACTTTGGGGATGAACTATTGGTATAGTGTGAATATATCCAAGGCTAAAGTATTGTCTAGGTGTGTGTTGCTTGTTTTGCTACTATTATTCATTTGTTAAGATTTTTTTTTACATTTCTGAACTTTGTTTGATTGATAAAATTAATATTTAAAAATAGAAAACATTACTGGATGTTTATATCCATAATTCACAATACGAATCATTTTAGTGTGACAGTCCGAAATGAGAAATGTAAAGAAGCCTATCAGGGCAGAAATAATCACTTAGGTTGTTCCACCGTCACATTGTTTGCTTTGGTTCTGAAACACATTATAAATGGTCAAAACAGTAAATACGTATTTCATCGTGGAATAACGTCCGTCAATATTAAATTGGTTTCAGACTATCGTATTTTGTGGCGCTTATAATCTGTACCAGCTTACGCGCTTACATACCTAGTTTCCTCCATATTTCAGAGAGCATGTTGAGCTGTTGGTCCCAGTTACCATATATAGATCTTTCAGGTTAGGCAGTCGTTACAGGTAGTCAGTGACCTTTCGTCTGACAACCAAAGGGTATCGTATTACCCAATTTTAACTGGGTTGTTGAGGTCAGATAGCAAGTCGCTCCATGTAAAATACTGATATTCAGCTGCATTCGGTTAGACTGGCAGCCGACCCCAACATAGTTGGGAAAAGGCTAGGCAGATGATGATGACACGGTAATCACGATTATTATCAAATTCAAATTTGAATCCAATTACTGATTCCGGTAACATGTTATGTATCAAGTGTCTTAGCGAGAATACATAATGCGGCCACGTTTGACGTGGACAGGTGCACAAGGGTATTGATGATTCAGTGGCCGACGTCACTTGACACACTAGTGGTCATATTTGATGGTGGAACTAACCTCATATCTCGTGGGTTAAACACTGCGGTAACTTACAGTAAATACAAGTTTAACTAATAACTAGAACAACGTAACATCCTGTAATCCCTGAAGGGTTAGGCAGAAATGTACGCATTAGTACACCTACATTACGCCAATTACGTTTACGTCCCATATAATAGCAGGCGAGTCTATTGCCATCAACCGGGCTCAAATCGGCGACACGGTTGGCGCAGTGGCCGAGCAATCGAACTGCTGCGTTGCGTGTCGGGTTCGATCCCCGCACGGAACAAATATTTGTTTGGCCTACAGATAGTTGTTCCGGGTCCGGGTATTTGTGTATGTGAGTTTAAATGTTTGTGAACGCCCCCACGATACAGGAGAAAATACTAGTGTGGGGCAACATTTAAATAATAAATCCTCCGTTGCTGAAACTGAGAAATTCTTGATAGAAAACCCAATAACACTTTACCCAAACTGGGAATGGAACCCAAGACTTCATACACAGTCAGCACTCGCAGCAGTTGCGCTCGGGAACACTATATAGACCAACGAGAATGTCAACTCTAATCACACAAAACCAATTCACGTAACATAACTATTTTACTTCTTAAACGGATGCACATTACAATTAATTCTATAATTCAAGTCTGAGGGTTGTTCGAAAGCCGCGGGAGGCGCTCCGGGCGTCGGGGGCCACGTGATGGCTTACGGCCACCGTAGACGCGGGCTTGTGGACGGTGAGTGATGGGCTCGCCGTCCGTCGTCGTCTTAAGACGACGACAGGCCGTGTCGACGGCGCGTTCGTGTTCCACGCGCGCCTTTAAGAGATGTCAGCAACATGGAAGGGGCCCGCAAGTGCCGACGCCTGTTGGGGCTGCGGGTTGTTCACAAGAGATACCGCGGCCTCGACATGAAGGGCTAAGAAGGAACATGGGTGGTTTTTAGTCAGTAGAAGTCGGACACTCCCTTTCGCTCTACCCAAGAGCGGGAGGGGTTATTTGATGATTACAAACCCCTCTAAAAAAAACAAAAGGATAATTGAAGTAGTCGAAACAATCAAATTAGCCCGCAAAATTCTGAACCCATCATTTCGAACACAGTGAAACATTTTAGGATAATACGCGAGCGTGTGACACAGCTATTGCAATCAAAAATAAAATAACGACAGTTCCGTCCTAGCGACTGAACAATATTACTGTTTTTCAAAAAGTTATAAAACGTTACGAGCGAGGATAAGTCCGATTTCCGCGACAATGGCATGCGAAGCACTTTTGAGTTGAACTCGTAATTTATTTCGCTTTGTGATTTTTCATCGCGTGTCTCGGCCGCGCCATTTGTGTAGTCACATTTTATCCGATGCCACCGTCACTTTTCACCCGGTTTCACGCCATAGTCTAACCGAGCCGCCCTTCACTAGTCTCGGAGCCTCTTCCCCTGCAAGCTTGCTTATCGTTAACGTGACTCGTTAATTCTACACCCGCATCCATGCGTCTGGCTACAAGCTGGAGTTTGCAAATCGATAACGTTATTTTTATTCGACTGCAATTCGTACAGCTGCGAAAACACATAGACACTGTTTTCATGGGTGTGTTTAAACTACCACAGAGTTAAAAACGCAAAATATTCCATAGGGTAGTTGAAAAAAAATCGAATTACTTAGTCCGTTAGATGGATTTCCAAAAAATATTGGACACACATTTTTCTTTTTTCACGTAAACTGAAAAATGAAGACGATACATTGATCAGGTGATTTTAACAAGAAATTAATTTTACGGTGGGTACGCCAACTGTTTGGTTTTATTACAAAACGAATGATAAACTTTGAGTTATCCTAATTAAACCGCAAACTATTGTATAATTCAATTGTCTCACATTTAAGCACTCATAATTAGCCAACTGACAATACTGACTATTTATTTTTTTTCGTTTAGTGCGTACAGCATTTTGGCTCACCAAAATTTTGTGAGATCTTACTAGAAACTGTTTCAACCTTTGGACTTATGAATAAGGTCAAACCCAGACCAGAATATAAAAGGTTCTGGTCATCAAATTGTCACCGTCTACCTAGTATTCTCGCATCAATGTTAGGTTCAATGATTTCAATCTAACAAGATGCAGTTTAATCCCAGTAATTTACACATGATTCAGGATCATTCAATTATGTGCATTGAATGAGCCGGAAAACCTGTTTGTAGGTACTCTGTACTAATTACAAACGGCCACACAACAAACTACACGTTTCAGTATAACATGGGCTCGTTGTGAATAGATTTCCCGTACATTCAGTGATTTCCATTGAATTGAATCCGCTTTTACATCTACCTCAGTTTGTATCTGCATCGCCCAAAGGGGACCACTATTGCCTACGGCATTAAGTCCGCCTCTACACTTTGTGCTCGAAGTTTTAAATAGATCCCATTAACCACTTTTTATACCTTGATTGGTCGTCCTGCCTGCATCCGATACTCCCTGCTACGTATACAACCAGTACAACCTTGATACAACCAGTAGGTTGTCAGACTTTTGAACCATTGACAGCCGTGGCTAACGGCTTGACGTGTTTCCGATGCATGCAGGGAATTCCGTATGTAATGAATGGTCACCCATCGACAATTTAATTAGGTCTCCCAGCAAATTCGTTAATCTATATCTATACCTATATTATAAATGCGAAAGTTTGTGATTATGTATGCATGGATGGATGGATGTTTGTTAGTCTTTCACGCAAAAACTACTGAACGGATGTGGATGAAATTTAGAACACAGATAGTTTATAACCTGGATTAACACATAGAGTACTTCTCATTCCGGTAGTATGATCCCGTGGGACAATTATCGAAATCCACGCGGGCGAAGCCGCTGGCACAAGCTAGTATGTAATATTTAAAAGACTGAATGTTAATGGACGTTAACTGAACCAAAGATTAACCTAGTTTATATTAAAATGTCTGTGTCTACTATCGGCCTGTTTCTTTATTTAGATAAAAATGTTTTGTTTAAAATCTAAGTATGAGACATGAAAGTAACGTAGTCAACACTATACCATCATTTTCATTCTGATTTTTGTACAAGCAAGCAGATAATATTATTTCAACAGACTTATACGGTATACACATACTAAAGTTCTATAGAATCGGGGCAGAGAATTTTAAAATAAACAGGTTAGATGAACTGGAAGAGCTATTTTAGATAAGCGAGTTAAGTTTGATTAACGAGAAAAACTGCGTAGGCACTTGATGAAATGCCACTCTAATACATTAGTTAATAATAATCTGGAGAATTAACGTTGAATTGTGTCGATATTGCACATAGCTACACCACTCGTGACGACCCATAATAGGCATCTATAGCACGCATACTTAGCACGCATCCATAGCCCACATCCATAGCACGCATCCTTCCATATAAAAAAACATATCTTATTTGAATCCGTTTCCACCAGTACAGTAGTATATGATTTGTAGATATCAAACCCATCCATAGCAACGTAGCATAGCACAACTCTGGTGGAAAAGCACCTTTAAGGCCATGTTAGCTTAATACCTTTGTTAAACGAGGTGCAAAATTAGTTTGAAAAATAGGTCAAATCTTTGACAAAACATAAGAAGGCAACTTGGGACTTATTAGGCTCATTGTAACAAAAAAAGCAAAAATTTAAAAATAATAAACACATCTAATAATTAGTAGGTTAAAACCTACCCATGGTTAATTTTGCCTGACTTACAAAAAAATCGCATGGATGTCCCTTACTTTTCAGTAAGTCTTCTTTTCATTTAAAAAATACTCTGCGTAGAAAGCAGGCCAACTAAATCAGTGATCCGTGTAATTTAATCGCACGAGTGAATTTGGAAAATACCATTAATTAAAGTGGATTAAAAGGTATAATTAGACTAAGTGCAAGAATTTATATTTATAAGAATCCGTTTCCTTAACAATTGCACCTTCTTGTACATCCGTCACAAAGTTTTTCTCGAGATGTACGCAACGTAAGAATTTGATTAGCATACATAACATAAAGTCCCCATACGATGTAGGTATACAGAACAGAATACCAAAAAAAATAGACATAAAATATTAAAATTTATTAGTCACCAGAGTTCGATGTCCAGAAAAAAATACATAAATTATTATAAAATATGTATCACTAACTTTTGCTCGCGGCTTCGCCCGCGATTTTCCATACAAACTTTGCCTCCTTTTTCACGCCCTTGGGGGTTGAATTTTGAAAAATTCTTTTAAATGGATGCCTACGTCATAAGAGAAATACGTGTATTTTACGTGTATTTACGTGTATTTTAAGTTTCTAGGCGTAAGGGTTTGACCTGTGTGTTGATCCTCAGTCAGTCAGCTTTATCTTTCATAATTATATAGAAGACTAGCTGTACCCGCATGCGTTGCTATGCCCTTTTTCCTACATACTACCTGCCTACGTACCAACTATCTACTTACCACTAACTTACCTACCTACTACATACCTATTACTTACCTACCTACTACCACCTACTACCCTACCTACTACCCTACCTACTACGCTACCTACTACCCTACCTACTACCCTACCTACTACCCAGTAGGTAGGGTACTATCCTATTTACTACCCTACCTACTACTCTACCTATTACCCTGCCTACCTACCTACCACTTTCTTACCTTTTAAACCTTCCCTGGACTTCCACGAATATTTCAACACTAAAATTAGCCAAATCGGTCCAGCCGTTCTCGAGTTTTAGCGAGACTAACGAACAGCAATTCATTTTTATATATATACTCGAATAATAGATAGAGATATGTTTTCATAATATTTGGTAATTGGAAAAAAAAGCATAAGTCCCTTTGACGTCATGTTTTTAAATTCTATAATATGCAGTTCGATTATTTATGAATTAGTTTCTTTTTCTAAACTATTATTTAAACAATTAACGCCTTTCTTCACCTGGGTCACATTTTAGCTGAATACATCGTAGTTTGCAACAATAGTGCTATGTGTATTCGTAAGATCACATTTTTCAACCTACCTTTTATTGCAACCTTGAAGGCTTGAATGGTTTTAACCACTCGTGATCGGAATTCTTCCCTGAAAGGATAAAAGCAAAAAAGAAAATACTTTTAACGGAAACAAGTGTGGGGTGTGTCTTTTGCCTATGTAGGTAACCAAAATATCAACAACAACTGATATATTGAATTTGGTTTTAGCCGTGTCGTGTCTGATACTGTTACCTTGTATTTTGTTAGAAAACTTCACCGTAAGACGTTGTAACTTTGTTAACAGAAGAAGCTTATGATCGGCTGATATTAAAAGTAAACAAGTTCAAGAATGGGAGAGGACAATAGCAAGATCAAGTTCTTGTGAAATTGGCGGGATGTAGTTTTACCAGTTTAGACTCCAATGGTTACAGCATAACTATAATAGTGACTCATAGACATAGGTAGTAGTGGTGGTGGAAATGACACCTATTGGTCTATTATAGAATAGATTTCGAAAAGTCAAAAGTGTTTGTTTTTTTTTCTGTCTGTACAGTTTATCGGTAAGCTGTATTCAATCCTCAGGTTAGCATGGCCTCTGCGGGAGGCGCTCCGGGCGTCGGGGCCCACGTGATGGCTTCCGGCCACCGTAGACGCGGGCCTGTGGACGGTGAGTGATGGGCTAGCTCGCCGTCCGTTCGTCTTATGACGATGACAGGCCGTGTCGACGGCGCGTTCGTGTTCCACGCGCGCCTCATAGAGATTTCAGCAACATGGAAGGGGCCCGCAAGGCGTGAGGCTGCGGTTTGTTCGCAAGAGATACCGCGGCCTCGACATAAAGGGCTAAGAAGGAACATGGTGCAGATTTGCGACGCTCCATATGCCTAATAACATCAAAAAATTCTTGCGGTGAAAATTGCAACTACTCACAATCCACACCCTCAGGCCAACCCCAACCACACTCCCTCGAAGCCTGTGCAGCCAAATCGAAAGGCATGAGCTTAATTTCGAATTTGTCAGCAAACATTTAAATGTAATTTGATATGGTTCAAGTATGGATGGATAACGGTACATTTTGCTTGTGATTTAACTTATAGTATTTTGCCGAAATGTAACAAAATTTTAATTTTAAAGTGTGTGGCTGATAATTATATTATTACCATTTTACTGTTTAAGTATTTTTCATTATGAAGAACACTTGTGATTAAATCATAATTATAGGTACCTGAATGACCGATTTTTGCTCACTTTTTGTGACGTTTACTAAAAATTAAACATAGCTAGATCTATTTATTGGCCTCTAAACCCCCTGCATACTAAGTGCGTACGTGCCTATAAAAGGGGAATGCCAGGCCGCCGTAGTGATTTAGGCCCTGAGTGCCCACATGTAAGACCGAGTGCTAATATTAGTATACACCACAAATAATTTATTGACAAAAGAAACTTATTGAAAAAAGTCAGAGTTTCCAAATTATAAGGTTTTTTATTTTTTAATGTGCCGTACACAAGTGTTAAGAAGTTATTGAAAACTCTTCTTACATAACATAATTATTATAGCATATTATAGTATTTAATATTTTCTTTTTTTATTTTATTCATGGTCAGAAAAGTCGATTTTTATTAGCAAAATACACGCACAGATCACTATGATGCAAAGGCAAGCAAAGTAATGTAAATAGCTTTTGACACTTCTATTGTCAACTGACAAGTTTTAGTGTTGCCATTACATAAAAAAGTATCGATCGATGCATTGTAGATCATTGAATTTATTATAATATGTATTCTATGCCGATTGTAAATCGCTATTATGGTTTATGATTATATTTAAATGAAACTGTGATTTTCTATTTACATAAAAAAACATAATTCCACTTTATTCAGTACAGCCACAGATACAGAATGAGACATAGATAATATCAAAATCGTAGGTAGGTAAGGTTCACAGGTAATAGACGTGAGCTTGACTTTTTAATTTTTTATCATAATAGTTACTTTTATTTATTTTTTAATGTTTCCAACTTCTATTGCATCGTGAATAACAGAGTTAATAACGTAAAATTTATATAAGTTTTTTTAATAAAACAAATAACGTGGGCAGTCTTGGGCCTAAAATCGGCATTGCCCTTTGAGGGTTGCACTCGATTTTCCTGGGATGCCATCATCAGATCTTGATTTTCATAACGGTACCACCCTTCAAATAATCTCTTTACCAACATAAAAGAAAATTCATATCGGTTTAGGCAACTTCGAGTAATCGGTGAATATACATTAAAAAAAAGATTCAGACGAGTTGAGACTTGATTTGATCATCAGAGCATCCACATGAGATTATGATTATGAGACGCAAATACTTGAACAGCTTTGGCAAATATATGGTAAACGTAATCAGTGCCTATAAAATTTGACGATTTCTTTCGAATACAAACATAATTTTGAAAATCGGTCCACAATAGGGATATTATATTTCCTAACAAAAAAAAACTGTTTAGCCGTCAATTAAATTATAAAAAAATCTTGGATACCTATGTGTTTTCTGTTTTATAAAATTAATGAAAAATTAAGGTGATAAAACGAGTTAAAGATCATGAGTGGGCTTATGACGTCACTCGAAAAATGTACTAAACTGTGACGTCACACGAGTTTTCGAAGCACCCGTATCTTCTTCAGTTTTAGTTTACGTGAAAAGAGAAAAAATATGTGCCCAATATTTTTCGATATATCTAACTGACGGACTAAACAGATTTTTTATATTTTTTGCCAGGAAACATCCCTATTGGCGGAGACATCGGCGAACATAGGTACATAAAAAAACATACATACACACAACTAGAGAACCTCCTCCTTTTTGGAAGTCGGTTGAAAATATGTTTGACACGCACCGCTATTAGGTTTTATCAAATATATAATGTTCTTTAAGTACGCAAATGTGATTGTATCATTCTCATAAAACCAGTGAAACGTGAACAGTATAAGTATTGCTTCTTCTAAGTAAAATGATACGTGCGTGCGCTGAGGTGCGTATTACCTTTGACAATATGGAGGATGATCAACATAACCGAACTATGTCGATTAGTATTTAAACTTTGTTTTAAACGATATCTTTTATGACATCTAAATTTACAATAGCAAAAGATACTTAAAGCTTTGGTAGCCGCTCGTTAAATTATACCCACTACCAAAGCCTTAAGTAATTTCTTAGGACCGACTCGTAAAGGCGCAGTAAAACAATTGGGTAAACGCTAGACGAAGAATAAGAAATAAAACGTTTGTTACTTACTGTTGCTAAGCTCGATTAAGTTGGACAAGTCTTGAAAGGTAGAGGACGAAGCTCACTTATTGTAAATAAATTTTATTTTCGTCTCTTGGAAATTGTCTTTTCTTTTCATGAATAAAATGTATTTATATAGTTGGTAGTCACTTATAAATACAATAAAGGCACTTGTAATAATAACAAACATATCACAATTGTAAGCATATGATGGAATTTTTGACGAAAGCTGTTACATAATTATTATTACATGATTGACGCAGACGACGCTGTATAAAATCTGCCTTTAAAACGGCGCCATAGTGGACGGTACTTACTTAGGTATCGTATTATGTGCTACCACGAAAATATCCTAGTTTCAAGCTAAAAAATAAATTCTAAAATCTGCTTGGTTCATTTTTGCATGAAACCCCGATAGGTACGTATTGAGAGAAATGGATGCCATTAAGTGAAGGATGTTTAGTCCATTCTTGAAATTTCATTCTTCTCTGTTTGCCATCCAGTCGCAGAAACGTACAAACCTTCGCAGTGGAAGTTATTCGATATGGCTCATAGTACGACTTTCATTCTTTTTATATCGGTGTTCCTTCGGATAGTTCTGGTGAGTCCGTTAGAACGTATTTTACTGAAATCATTGGGGTTGACATAACAGCAAAATTATTGTTTGCTTTTATAAAAACGAGTGCCCGGCTGTCAATGCAATGTGCCGTACAGCCGCTGTATTCATAGCGTGGCTGAATATTGTTCAATTCCACGTTTGTCTGATAAAATATTGAAATAATAAAGTATTAACGATTTATTATTTTATTTAGCAAATGGACTTAAAGCTACTTTTATGCATTTCTACAATGTTAATAAATGGGTAAACTTAAATTAACTCTCTTATACACTGAAGGTTTATAAGTAGCAGTTCAAATGAAACAATTATTTAGTCACTGCTTTATTTAACAGTTTTTTCAAAGCGCGTTGTGATTAAAACCATGATACTTCTTATTCCACTTATTAGCATTTAGTTATGCATAGTGACTGAAAACGTAAATTTAAAAGCCTATTTTCGAAATATTTCTATTCCTGTTATTAATTATGTCTTTTTTCACAGCCGTTCACGGTTAATGTAACTTCAAAATCGACCACGAAAAGATTTCGCTTGAATTTATTTAATAAAATATTCAACTTATAACACATAAATCTCAATGTCTAATGATGTTGCTATATCTACACATTGCACTCGTGCAAATGTGGTACGAATCGAAGAAACGCTACTTGAAAAACATAAAAATATTCGCAAAAAGTAGCAAAATGATCAAATCATTTTACAAAAATAAGAAAAACCAAGTAATAATACACCTCTGATGGGACTCGAACCCACAATCCCCGGCTTAGGAGGCCGATGCCTTATCCATTAGGCCACAGAGGCAACTGAATACGACGACGAAATTGATGAGTGCATTTTGTTTCTTGTTTGCGGCAAAGCATCTTCAAAAATGTTTTGGTACCTAGGTACAGTTTGTTTCTCATCGTTTATACCTATGTGAAGACTAGTTACACATAAAAATATAATAATAACATAGTAATAGTAAATAATAGTTTAAGTTTAGTTTAGTTTATAATTTGGTCTGTCCAAATTATAAACATGTGAGTAAAATAGGGAGCAGTGGTGACCTAGTGGCCACGACTGTGATTTGTGTTTCCCACTACACTGCTGTAGTGGGTCCAAAACCCAGGGATGTGTATAATTTTGTCTAAAATATTTCAATACCACTGCTCTTAAAAAGGATGAAGGAAAAAGTCGTCTCGAAACCATGAAACGTTACGTCTAAAAACATATTTATAGAATTAAACCTGAAAATGTGTCATGGACCAACACATTTTAGCATAACATTTTTAACAACTTTTGTTGAAGTTATCAAACTTGTATTCTTTGGGTAAATTATGTGTTTCGTGTCAGTTGTACAAGAAAAGCCGTTTATGGATCAAATTAAATCATTGTCGCTCTTTTTTGTTACGAATACAAGATGCAGAATAAACTTTATTTAGCATGTTGTGTAGGTCTTTATCGTGTGATTAGTGCATGCTACCAATGGGGCTTTGACTTAACTATACATGCCGTCGAGAATCTGAGAGATTTTGAGAGGCATTGCTGTTTTCTCACAATGTTTTACTTCACCGAAGCAAGTGAGACATATACACGTTAATCCGACATATCAGATGTGCGTGTCTTGGATTCGAACTCGGGGCCTATGACTTGGCAATCCAATGGTCACAACACTAGAATATGACTGTTACGTAGGTGACTTACTTATTTAAGTTTCTGTTATTCATTTGATAAAGTTTGGAAACCTTACAATATTGTAAACTTTGCCGTCATAGCAATTAAAGACGTTCATTGTTACAGGTCAACACGGAAAAATTCGACAAAAAAACATTGGACGGAATGGTGTTGAAAATGCTCTGGACGAAAGTATATCACGGTTACGATGCAAAATCAAAGGAACATGTTATAAGGGAATTAAGAAAAACCGGTGATTACGATAAATTAGTAAATCTTTTATTGAAAGTAAAGAAAGAAAAGGTGGAACGTGTTCTGACCCTGTTATCGGAGATAATGACGATTTATATGCAATAAACACAGTTTTTTAATGCATTTTTTTATACTCCATAACGTGTCCTTATTGCGTTTTAGTTTATTTTAACTTTATACTGTTTCAACTAAGCCAAGCACATCCGCTCGTGATGTTTACATAAGATACGCGACCGAACCTAAGCTCTCATGTTTTACCAAAACGTTCTGCATTTCGGTAAGTGTATAAATGAATAAAAACTATATAACATCACGCCTGAAATCCCCGTAGAGTTAGGTAGAGGTTAAGCTATTAGTGCACCCACATATCGCTAGTTATGTTAAGTCCCATTTAATAGGGGGCGCGCCTATTGCCATCGACCGGGCACAAATGCGGACTCCGGGGCTGCTACTGAAGAATTCCTGATGGGAAACCTCAATAACACTTTTTCCGACCCCCGAATCAAACCCAGTACCTCATGCTCAGCTGTCGCGCTTGCAATCACTAGTCCAACGTGTTTTTACTAATGTTAATGAAATAGGTACCTACAAGCTTGTATAGGTACTATACCAACGAGGTAGTCATAGTAAATTAATAATGAGTAATCCTATTATGTCACGCGTTTCCGTATGCTAGTCTGTAATCGTTTTTCATTTGTGCGTTGGGTGGAATTTAGTGAGCACGCACATAGAAGTACATACCAACATATCGGTCGTTTGCAAACAAAAAGAGTGACACGATAAATAGTCAACAACTACGCCCGCTACGGTTACAATTTGTAACAGTTGATAAACCACCCGTGCTGGTGATTTCAACAATGAAAATTTATTCGGGAGCCTTTAATCAATACGTTATCATCGTCACAAACAAATAAAATTGAAGTGTTTTTTTGTAATATAAAAAAAATCGTGAACTATAAACAGCAGGAACTAAGTAGTGTATTTTTTTTTATTTATCTTTCTCTCTATTTATCTGAATGTTCTTTCATTCATTCATTTGGTAGTAAATACATTTACAGAATTTTGTAAGATTTTTTTTCGATTACGTTCCTGAAATGGCACTTCGAGCTCCAGTGTCAATGTGGCAATAATCAATGACAACAATAATGTTTTTCTACCACTACATTGAGTAGGTAATCAAGGGAAGAGGCATTAACAAACAAACCGACTGTAAAAATAACGTTAGTATTCGAGGGGATCGTTACGAAAGCCTATGTGCCCCCAAGGGCTACAAATCACTATCTAACTACACTAACTCACATGATGAGGTTTTGTAATGAATGTGTCCTATGTTAGCTCAGTGTGGTATAATGTAAGACCGATATTGTGTTTTGGACGTGGTTATTCCGAGCCGATGATGCAGTGACATACTGTCAAAAACACTGATCCGCTACATTAAGATAATAATTATTGGTGTCAATGCATAGATGATTGATATAACAAATAATATTTGCCTAAATGATGTTATAAAATCTGTGGTTATACGACATAGTTACCTATATCTCTAACTTCTTCTTCTAATGAAAGAATAATTGTGGATTTATTCTTATAAAACTTATGTAAGTTTTATAAGAATAAATCCACAATTATTCTAAACCAGCAGACTAAAATCAGCATTGAAATACGAGTAAGTGTAATAAGAACGTAAACTCATAATTCACTTAAAATACAACCATTTACAAAGTAGGCTACCACTTAGGACATTCAATATGATATGGAGGTTTAAACCTCACACACTATCTGAGATTCATCACACTTTAATACTAGGCAAACCAGCCTTCAATGGGGAGAGCTGGGTACGGGCTGCTGCGTTTCTATGACGACACATACACAGAACACTCATCGTAATTCTGTTTAATCCGGCACTGAAATAGGACGCGCACGTAGCTAGGACATTGGGTTTAGAATTCTATAGCCAAATGCATGCTATCACTGCGCCGACCATTGTGAAACTGTATTTAGCGTCGACACAATCCGCCGTCGCGGTCGTAGCGCCACACTACACCGCAATGATGAGCGGTTAGTCTGCCCTCACGGGGCTGTAAAAATGTAAAATTCCCTTACATGTAATTTAAAATATGTGTGTTCTTATCTTCCTGTTTCAGGACAATTTATGTAAAGTTTGTTATAACAGACATAAAGCCGACGAATGGAATGTTAAAAATACAATTTCAAACTTAAAGAAAAAACAATACAATGATCCACGCGGAAAATAAACAAACAATTATTGTACGATAAAAACTGTGGCTCGGTAAAAACACGCTTCCACTGGATGTGGGGAGACTACAAGACGAGTGGAGCTCAAGTGGCCGCCAGTTGCAACGCCCCACGCTGAATAAATACGGATATGTTTGCCGCCAAAACGTTCATGTAATAATATATCAAAACGGATCGTGGCAGTCGCCTCTTATGGGGTAGAACGGGCACTTAAAGCGAAGGTAAAGTAAAACAAGCTAATTCCTGCAATCACGTAACGCTTTCGCTTACTTTTAAGGGTTTATTACATAAATACACACATCCACCACCACACACATTGTTCAGAACCATGCATCAAGAAACCCGCTCACCAAGTGCTTAGTTCAACATGTCAAACAAAACTCTTACAAGAGTTGTATTTTGCGAAACTAGATGGCGTTGATGTCGAATTGGAAGTCGCTGTTAAGATTCTCTGCCATTTAGTAGCGCCCTGCCTACTGGTTACTGGTTCAAGATCCGAGCAAAAAAACATAGATCAAAAATACTAGGTCAAAATACATAGTTCATAGTTCAAATAGATCAGTGTATGTAATCAATTGTTTAATTTTACATTCGACTTTACAAGATACACACAAAGTTCAATTTACACAATTACCGGGTGTCCATCTTCGGCGTCCGGTACTAAACACAAATACTCTTTTTCCCAGAGGAGTAGTCAGAAACGACAGGAACGCCATTTGCTGCGATCCTGACATACTTGAAATAAAATTTGAATCGTTTCGTCACCCCTGGAACTATTTTAAAGGCGGGTTGGCGCAGTGGCTGAGCGATTGACTGCTGCGCTACGTGTCGCAGGTTCGATCCCCGCGCATAACAAATATAAATAGCCTCAAGGTGATTATTCCGGGTAAAAACGCACTCACAATACAGGACAATTTTAAAACGCCTCTGAATAAATAAAACTCATTGTTTTAGTTAATTTTCTAAACACAACATTTTTAACGTTGCTCCTTCAAGATAAATTTCACTACTACTAATCAGAATGCAAAATATGACTATTTTTTCATATTAGCATTCTAATTTCAAATAGTTTAATCACTTCACACGTTCAAAACGCTGGTTCAATGAGTTAAAAGGGAAATTATTTGAGTTTGTCACTGGTCGAACTTAACTCTTTATTAAAAAATACCAAACTGTCTGGTTACATGAACGATAATGCTGTGCTTCAATTTGAACGCATCCTTGTAACCTAAGCACACGGGACGATCGTGAAACGCACGTCGCGCGCGTCGTCGGCGCGTATATGCACAGATAGGTACACCGATCCCAAACCGACCCTTTGTACGCGCTTCATACGCGCGTTTGTATCGTGTGATATGCGCGTTTGAATCTATAAAAACGCAAAAATAGGCATCTACGGCGCCGACGACGCGCATTCCTGAAACGCGCGTCGTCGGTGAGTTCAAGATACGCTGTGTGCTATAGGCCTAAGACCTGGCCTAGGCCTAACTTTTAATATCAGTACGATAACATATAGCGCCAAAAAGACGAAGAAAACCTGTCCTCACACAGGCATTTTTTCGTCTAAATAAGATACGGAAAAATTCGAAGCAAAATGAAAAATAATGACGTAACTTAAGTGTATCTAAAGAAGCGTATTTTAGGAAAGAGCATCTTCTTGTCTTGTTTTCCATTTTCGTAGTCTGTGACTTAGGGTGAAAAAAGCAAGTTTTGTCTTTACAACAGGATGTAAACGAACGCAAAAATAATTGCTGGGAAAAGTCTTTTTTCTTTTTGAGATGAGTAATCACATTTTACGGTAAAACTCATTGAATAGTAAACGGGTCATGGAGGTAATTTAAGTAAAGTTACAATGAGACAAACCAGTATTAAAAAAACAGCTGTGAAAAATTTTGAACTTTTACCCCGAATATCCCCGTAACTAGGGGCTACCCAGGTATGGTCAAGAACAAAAAAAAATCAACGGGTTGCACTCCGGGAGTGCCGGCAGAAGTGAAAACTTGAACATTAACGTTGTGCATTTTTGTATATTTTGGAATCGTTGGAGAATAATTTCGCTCGAATTGCTTTATTTATAAAAGTACTATAATTTATGTGGTTAAATACAATATTCATTTATTGCGCTCTCATACACAATTACATAAAAAATTTAACACTTCAGCACTATTACAATTCATCATCATCATCTTCCTGCTCTTATCCCATTCTCTTTGGGGTCGGCGCAACACGTTTTCTTCTTCAATTATTCCCTGTCACACGTCAAGGTGGCATTTACTCCTTTCTCATTCATATCATTCCTCACACAATTCATCCATCTTTTCTTTGGCCTTCCTCTCCCTCTCCATCCATCAATATTTATATCCATCACTTTTTTAGTCGCATGCGGAGAACTATTACATTTATTTTATATTAAAAAGTTTATGCCTCAAAAAAATCAACTTGACATTTGACACACGCACATTAGTATAAGCGCCGTGCGCCATCCTGTCGGCATCTAAAAAAGTGCACAACGATGCTCAAAAAATAATTGTAGCGGTGACGCGGAGGACAAATGCCTTTCGGCTTCGTTACGGGTAGTTTACACCTTTTATTGCTGAGTTTTCCAACCTTCGTCTGGGTGAAAATATTATAAAAAAAGACGTGTGGCACTGGAGACTGCCGCGGTAAAGCTATTGCATAGCATTTTTTATCAACTTATGCAATTATAATTATTTATTTATTTTATTAATGCAGTATTTAAATATAGTATTTATACTTACACTTTTACTAATCATCCTCATCTTTTATAAAATGTCCTTTTACGTCTCATGTCGCGCCTTGGCGACAACTATTTTTGTTGGCACCCTTATAATCGATCTTATTCGATTTTGCTGTTTTAAAATATTAAATCTAATAATTTTTCAATGTTTACTTTTCATCTGACATTACGTCAGTTGTCAAGATGCCATTTACTTTTTCTTTTATTTTGTGTCATAGTTTTTCTTAGTGGTTAGAGCTATGAAGGTTACATTTGATTTATATAATTTAATTTATTTTTATTAATATGTTAGCTCAAATAATGTAATTTATTGATAATTTCTATTAATAGTATCTTATCTTACGCTTATAAAATTAATTAACACGCTCACAGAAATTCTTTGAGGAAGTTTTTGACTGAATAATACAGGCCGTTTTAAATACAGGCAACTCACAATTTTTGATTTCAAGAAATTGTCAAGTGTCAATTTGTGAAGTGTCAGTTTGTTAGGTTTTTATTTTCGTTACGGAATTTCTGGATTCGGTCCCCACGCTCAAGGCCCGCGATAGAAGCTATGCAATAGCTTAAAAAGTAATAAAGTTTCTATAACAATATAATTCAATCATGATTCGAAAGATACGTGACGCTATCTATTATCACAAGAACGTTATTGTTGTCTTGCTCGGGAACAGTATCTTTTTTATAACGAAAGTCTTGTCCGTTTCTGTACTTCGACATTGCATAGGTAATATAGGTATGCAAAATTTCAAAATGATCGGTTTAGACGTGAAAACCAAATCAATTTTCCTTAGTTATGCTAAGCTAGAACCTTGTTTAATTCTCTATAAATGAGTTCATCGTCATTGAATCTAACAAGACTACTAACATGTTCTGATTGACATGTTTTTGAATTTCTTAATTAAAGAGACATAACAGAGCATGATAATGTAACTGAAACTTGTACGCAAATACCTACTTTCATCAAAAAACTACAAATTGAACATGTTAGTTTTAACACGAATACTCTGAATACGTTATAATATAAATAAATTCTTAAATTCTCCAAAATACTTTCAAGGTTCTTAAATGTACCTTAAGGCATATTAGCCTTATGGCGTCTTGGAATTATTTATTCTTCTTACTACCCGAGAACATTCTTGTAACAATTTACCGAGAACTTTTTGCATTCTTAAGTATTTCTTGACATTAACATCATAAGACGTTCCAATCAAACAATATTTTGTTTTAAATATAAGTTGTTTAAGAAAATAATTATTGACAAGGTATCAAGAATGGAGTGAGGAGATGGGGTACTACGGATTTTTAGAAACTGTTTTCGGTGAGAAGATTACCGTGTACTTTTTAACGCACGCTGATAAATATTTAAAAAAAATACGGATCAATCATGTTTACGTATAAAAAATATACGGTCAAAACCAGAACATATTTAAACACAGTCTGAGTCTTTGGACGCCAATTTCGCTGTAGACCTGTATTATAAAACAGAAAATTATTATTGCTCGCGTTTACCTCACGAAAAGAATCGGTGGGCCAGGAAGTAGTCGAAAATCTTATTATCGCGTACAAGGGGATCCATGATTTTCCATCCGGCACAACTGTAGCGACAGGCAGTGGGCCCGGCTCGATTTTCAAACACGCGAGTGGTACTGGAATTTCTAGGAATTTCTATTGTACGAGTAGTGTGAGCAAACAAACCAACGTTTTTTTTGTTGTGAAGTGTTGTTGCAGAGCTGATTGAACGAAACCAATCACATTTCGTTGGATCGTTGGTTTGTTTCTGTCTACAACTCGTACTTTCGGAACATTGGTCAAAGTTGAATCTGAATTCTAAACTTTTATAGACGGTGCCTAATGTTTCGAAGTTGTAATCATTTAATTGTTAAACCATCATGATTATTAACATATTCCCATCCCCTTGTAAGACTGGTTGGTAAACTTTCTTTACCTGCTTCGATTGTCAAAGATCTACAAAGTATGACAGCCTGGGTCAACGGCTTAACGTGCTTTCCAAGGCACGGAGGAAACTCGGTATGTAATAGGTCACCCATCCGCAGACCAACTAAGCAAGCCGCCTTAACCTGAAGATCGATCCGAGCTGCTGTTGTTATCTAGTCACAATCTCCTCTTATTGTACTATGATGTATTGAGAATGAAAATTAAGTTTGAACGAAGTTGATTAAGAAAAAAATTTAAACCAAAAGAAGAAGAAAATAATAATTAAATTAAATGAATAAAATCACATTAAGTATACGAGTCATGTGATATCTGTCAATTTCTATGCTTGTCATGGGATTTACCTGTGTTTAATCTACGACATTTTCGCAAATTCCAATACCTTGTAGATCGACCTCTGCATTACACGCTAGTTACATTAAGTTAAGTGAAAACATAATTAAAGCATGAATAAAATGCGCCGCGTCCTCGTATGTAAAAACTAGTGATGTATGGCCAAACTTATTAACTCTTTAATTTACGGTTTAACGTGCGAAATCCGTATAATTCACAGGTCAGCCGTGTAATGAATTAGCTTAAATCCTGACTATTTATAACAGCGCGGTAGGACTGGACTAATTTGTCTTACATACATATGCACGAATCAGTTGGTACCTAATTTGAGCACTATGTTATGTATGACAGAATAACTCATCAACGCCGAGCTCTCACACATATGTGATATGTTAATAGGGAAAATGGAGCAGTATGGAGTGTGGCAAACTGTTTTATGAATGATACTAGGTCATATCTTATTCAAATCTCTTTTAACTACATAACATGACATGACTACACGCGCCTTCTAGACCCCGAAAAGTTTAGGTAGAGGTATACCTTATAATATAAGTACACTCACTTATATCATATTTTGCTAGTTAAGTTTTTTTCTTTTTTTACTGCCCCACAGTTTTAGTCCCATCTAATAGGGGACGAGCCTAATCAGCCTATTGCTGTCATCTGGACGAAAAACTCCAGTACTTCATGCTCAGCTGTGACCACTAAACCAATGTTAATTTACTAATGTGAATCAATTAGGTACCTAAAAGCTTCTTTTTTTGCCGAACGCAACGGATCAACTCAGGATGGATGAAATGGCGACAGGTCACTGGAACAACTTGTGACCCACGGATGCCCCACCTGTCGTACTGTATGGATCTGAGTGCTGGGCTTTGAAAAAGATGGATGAAAAATAATTGCATGAAGCGGAGATGAGAATGTTGAGATGGATGTGCGGAGTGACAAGAATAGATAAAGTAAGGAATGAGTATATTAGAGGAAGTTTAAAAGTGGCACCTGTTACAGAAAAAATGAAAGGAAGTCGTTTATCTTGGTATGGCCATGTAATGAGGAGGGATGAAACGCATGTGACTAAAAAGTGATGGATATAAATATTGGGAGAGGAAGGCCAAAGAAAAGATGGATGGATTGTGTGAGGAATGATATGAATGAGAAAGGAGTAAATGCCACCTTGACGTGTAACAGGGAAGAATGGAAGAAGTAAACGTGTTGCGCCGACCCCAAATAGAATGGGATGAGTGCAGGAAGATGATGTAGCTTTTTTTTTTGCAAGCCCACTCGGGTGCCATTACGTATAACTTAATCCGACATCATTATCAATTGTGATTAAAACACTTTTTCTTATGTAAGAAAAAACCAAAATTAAATTATTAATATGATAGAAATACATTTATTGCTCTACAAAAAATAAGACTTTTTTCTTAACAGCACTCGTTAATAATGCTCTGGCAATTTGTCATTCCAGCAAAAAATAATTTCTCACCGTAAATTTCTACATTTTCCTGATAGCGATATTAAAAAATGGTACGATTAAAATTCTTTACACCAGATCCAATAACGTGTTACGCGTTAAATAAAACCAGAACTTTTTGTTATGAATCATTTGTGTGCGTTTCGTGGTGGTTTTCCTTCACCGTGTTGAGAGCAGCTTCGATAAAATAAATTACACAAAGTATTGCACCTGTCTGGGTTCGAACCCACGACTTACTGTTTGTAAGTCGGGGCCGCCACCACTCTCAATAATGAATGGTATCTGATAATTATTTCATAATTGCAGGTACTCGTAAACACAACTACTTGGGTTTTGTACAATTCAACCATTATCCGCTTAGTCTTTTCCCAAGTGTGTTGAGGTCGGCTTCCAGTCTAACCGGATGCAGCTGAATACCAGTATTTTGCATGGAACGACAGCCTGTCTGACCTCCACAACCCAGTTAATACTGGGTAATACGATAGCCTTTGGTAAGACTGGTTGTCAGACTTTCAGGTCACTGACTACCTGTAACGACTGCCAAAGATCTTTCATCAACAGCATAACGTGCTTTCCGAGGCACGGAGGAATCTCGGTATGTAATGGGCGATCACCCATCCACAAACCAACTTAGGAAAACGCGGCTTAACCTAAAGATGGATCAGAGTGCCAGATGTTATTAAGCCACCGCTGCTTTCTATTTACCATTAAAAAAATACATTTGTTTAAGCAAAATAGCATTTTGTACTTGAATTACATGTAGCAACATGTAATTCTACATCGTTGTAAAAACAAAAATAAGGTATACACGCACGCGCACCTCAAAGAGATGTCAGCAACATGGAAGGGGCCCGCAAGGGCCGACGCCTGTCGAGGCTGCGGGTTGTCCGCAAGGGATACCGAGGCCTCGACATGAAGGGCGAAGAAGGAACATGGGTGGTTTTTAGTCAGTAGAAGTCTGACACTCCCTTTCGCTCTGCCCAAGAGCGGGAGGGGTTATTTGATGATTTCCCACCCCCCAAAAAAAAAAAAAAAGGTATACAACATAATGTTTTATTTCCAAACTTAGTAACTTCATCTTACTTGAATACTAACTAAACGTGAAACTTCATTTCACATTAAGCATTCAATGTGTTGTTGGTAGTGAGACTTAAGTTTTAATTTAATACTTCTTGGCGTAATAAAAAGGAAAGGGGAAAAAGAAGATCATGAGTGGGGGCGAGTGACGTCACTTTCTGGTAAAAAAAATGTACCAAACTGACACGAATGTCACACGACTTTTCGAAGGACTGTTTCGTCTTGATTTTTTGTTTACGTAAAAAGAGAAAAAATTGAGTTCAATCTTTTTTGGAAATCTATCTTTTTTTTTTTTTTTTTTGGGGGGTGGGAAATCATCAAATAACCCCTCCCGCTCTTGGGCAGAGCGAGAGGGAGTGTCAGACTTCTACTGACTAAAAACCACCCATGTTCCTTCATCGCCCTTCATGTCGAGGCCTCGGTATCCCTTGCGGACATCCCGCAGCCTCGACAGGCGTCGGCCCTTGTGGGCCCCTTCCGTGTTGCTGACATCTCTTTGAGGCGCGCGTGGAACACGAACGCGCCGTCGACACGGCCTGTCGTCGTCATTAGACGGACGGACGGCGAGCTTACCCATCACTCACCGTCCACAGGCCCGCGTCTACGGTGGCCGGAAGCCATCACGTGGCCCCCGACGCCCGGATCGCCTCCCGCGGCGGCTGGGACGAGAGGTTCTCTCCCTCTCACGTTCCGCCACCTCCTTCGCTAGCATCACTGCTTCGCAGAAGGAGGCGACGGCGTCCCATTCCTCCTCGCCCCGGACCATGGCTTGCACCAGGGCCGGACGCGAGAGGTCGCCGCCGCCGATCGCCGCTACGAGAACACGGCGGGGCTCTGCCCAAGCGGGACACACCTCCACGGTGTGCTCCACCGTGTCCTCCGGCCGATCCTCACAATGGTGACAACCGGGCGTTTCCTCCCGCCTGATTCGGTGCAGGTACCTCCCGAAACAACCGTGTCCGGTGAGTACCTGCGTCAGACGGAAGGTGAGGGCGCCGTGGCGCCTCTCCAGCCACTCCTCAAAGAGGGGACTTACCGCCACTATCGTGGCGTGCCCTGCACGGGGTTGCGACAGTCGCTGTCTCCATGCCGCCATGAGATCGCACCGGAGGTCTGTCCGCTGCGCAGCAATTTGCCGCGGCAACGGAGTGACCCCCCGGTGCAGCGCCTCAGCGCGCCATTCATGCAGGCGCGCGAGGACTATCGCCTCCAGATCCCACGGCGGCAATCCGGCAAGGAGGTTCGCCGCCTCGCGGGAGATCGTGCGGTACCCACGGACTAGCCTTACGGCCATCACCTTTTGGGGCGCGTTCAGGTAGTGGGCGGCCCGCTTCTTCAAAGCACTCGCCCACACCGGGGCCCCGTAAAGGGCCATGGACCGCACGATCCCCGCATAGAGCCTCCGGCAGGAGGCGTTTGGCCCCCCCAGATTGGGTAGGAGCCACCTGAAGGCAGCCGCCGCCCGCTCCAGTCTGGGAGCCAAACGTCGGAAATGCTCCACGAAGTTCCACTGGCTGTCGAGGACGAGTCCTAGGTACTTCAAAGTACACTCGACGCCGATGGGAACCCCTCCCACCGTTAGCTGCGATCCCGACGGTGGCACATTCCCACGCCCATAGAAGCACATTGCTTCGGACTTGTGAAGTGCCACCTCGAGACCCAGCTGCCGGATCCTCTCAACGACTATCGCAACCCCGCGTGTCATATTGTCGGCCGCCGCCTCGTGCGACCCCCCCTGTGCCAGCACCAGCGTGTCGTCAGCGTAGCAGACGACGCTGACGCCGCTAGGAAGGTCGGCACGCAGCACCCAGTCGTAACCGATGTTCCACAGGGGCGGCCCCAGAACCGATCCCTGTGGAACACCGCACGACATCTCTCGCCGGTTCCATTCTCCTGGAAATCTATCTGACGGGCTCATTACATTTTTTTGTCAAACCCTGTTGTTGTAGGGATATCTTTAATAAGTTTCTCGGTCAAATCTTTGCGTTATAGAGCTCAACGTCAAGCACAAGGTAATTAAAATTGCCATCCGCAAGCAGTCGCTCCCGGTATGAAAGTGTTTAAGTATGACTGCATTGCATTGTTTCACGGACCGAGAATAAATTTCCTAGTAATCGAATTCGCTAACATAAAATATGAAAATGGTGTACCCGTAGAGCATACATAGCAATGTGATTGGATTGGCGACCAGTCACACGTCGATAATCAAACCCTCATTAGAGGTTCATCCCACGATGGACTGTAATTTTAAAGCTGGATGCAGGGGCCTCGCTCAACGATCCGAACGACAAAGTCAGTAATTTTGTAATCTGTATACATACCCATCTACAGCTTGTATCACAAAATGGTGTGGTCATATAATATTAATAGTGGTGCAATTCAGACCATCATCTGCCTAGCCTTTTCCCAACTATGTTGGGATCGGCTTCCTGTCTAACTGGATGCAGCTGAATACCAGTATTTTACATGGAGCGACTGCCTATCTGACCTCTACAACCCAGTTAATACTAGGTAATACGATACTCTTTGGTAAGACTGGATGTCAGAATTTCAGGTCACTGACTACCTGTAACGACTGCCAAAGATCTTTATATGGCAGCCGGGACCAACAGCTTTACGTGCTTTCCGAGGCACGGAGGAAACTCGATATGTCGGGCGGTCACCCATCCACAGACCGACCTAGGCAAGCACAGCTTTACCTAAAGATCGACCCGAGTGGCAGTTCTTATTAAGCCACGAGTGCAATTCAGACCATTCAACTAAAAAAAATAAAACATTAATCAGTTGTCCCGACTTGTCCTATACTTACAGTTGGTTTGATTAGTTATTGAAGTTTTGCATGGGAAAACTGATAAATAAATAAATAACTTTACGTTGGCCTTTTATTTCGTTGGCTTCGTGGGGAAAGTCCTCCAGTTTGACTGTATTACGGAACTCCGAAGTTCCAAATATCGATTTACGGTATACAGAAAGTTGAGGGCACGGTTATTCCAGTGGCTGAGCAATTGGACTGCTGCGCTGCGTGTCGCGGGTTCAGTCCCCGCACGGAACAAATATTTGTATGGCCGCCATACATACAGTTGTTTCGGTCATTGTGTAAATGTTTACATGTTTGTAAACGCACCCACGATATAGGAGAAATTCCTAGTGTGGGGCCATGTTTTTTTTTAACATAACAAAGAAAGAAAGTTTGTATTAAGTTATGTAGTTTTCCTACAAAACTTTAATAGGAATGCCAACAGGTAAACGATAACTTCAACGCATAATGATGCTTCAGAATATAACACGCAGCTTTACATCTGGCCAAAATGATTTTTTTATAGAAAACAATACCTACAAAGGACAGAGGTCGTTAATTGCATAAGAAAGACTCGGCTTAATTAAGAAAACGCTTTAGATTGAGAATGAATTTTCTCACGCCTCTTCTTACTCTCGATTTGGCTGAGAGACTGTGGGAACCATAAAAGAGCAATAAAAACATCGATTTTGCATAAGAATCCCGCAGATGCGGTTGCCGCTCGGCCGGGCGGGCTAGGACAACAAGAAATCGGGAAGTGCGCGCGACGCGAGTGCCGTTTAAGGACTTCCGATGTCAAATTATTTTTATTGTTCCAATGATATAATGTGAATATTTAGATTCAGATTTTAAATTATCAATTCAAGATATCAGCGTATCATTGACGCGGATATTCAGTCAAATTACTCCAATCTACCTACAGTGTTAATAAGATCTCTTAAAGGGAAACATTCGTTAATTATACGCCTTGTCTTAATATTGACTTATTTGAAGTCAATAGTGGCCTAAATTTCACTTAATTAATTACATTGAATTTTTTGTATTTTGGTTTCTTTTGAACTCGTTTGTTATTTGCATCTGGGCTGGACCAATAATTGGGGTTAATTTATATTATACGGTTTAAAGAGAACGGCATCTCTGTGGTCTCGGGTCAGGGGTAGTACCAACACGCTTCTGAGCGTGGTGTCAGGCAGAGTGGACAGTGAAATCAAAAGACATCGGTCACATACTCATGTCCAAAGTAACAACTATTTTAAATTTTACTAACATAGCTATAAGTACTTACTAACATAATATTTCGTGTAAGATAATAATTGTTTAAAATGTAACTAACATAGCTATAAGTACCTACTAACATAATATGGACCTGTACCATACCATGTGTCTGAAATAAATAATTTCATTTCATTTCATAAAACTCCATGTAGGAAAAGAAACAATTTTATGTAGTTATCCATAAGACAAATATAATATTACACTGTCTCTTACGGGATATCTTCCGTGATTTTCAATTATTCTCAGCTATAAAGTACACTAAACGGCACGGAATGTGGCCCAAGTGTGTTATGTGGTTTATTATCAAAATTAAACAAGAAATAGGGTTTTTTTTGTTGTTGAAAAACTTGTATTGGTTCGTGAGGTAGTGAATCTTTTGGACGAAAAGTTTAAGGACACCTAACTTCTAAATCCAATCAGCTGTGAATTATATAACATGTAACAACTATCCTTAAGATTAAGTGAGGTATACTTAACCTGAGCGGTCAGGCCATATTCAAAGAACTACGGATGAAAGATGGTTACAAGAGATTACAAATTGGTATCCAATTAGTAAAAAGAGAAGGAAGGGGCCACTTAAAAGATAGAGTGATGATATATATGAAACACCCGGAAACTTATGGCCCAGAATGGCGAAAGACAGAGTCAGATGGAAAAGTTTGGAGGAAGCTTTCATCGCAAAAGGCACCCCTTACACCTAACAATACTTATGTTATTTTAAGTACAAACACTAACATACAACAACACATTAAGTATAAAACTAAATGTAAGGGATAAAATAAAGATAAATAAATAATAAATACTCAACCCGAACATTTACAGGAGATATCATAATATTACCTGTCTAGTTTTTTAATTGATTTACTGAGTACCAAATCTCTATTATAACTTTGTCGTATAAATGACGAAGTTAGTATTTGTAGTTTGTATAAACAAACACTATGGAAAACATAGTTTACAGGGGTCTGTCCTACTACGATGGTACGGAACCCTTTTTGTTTGGAGGGTGGTAAATCATCAATTGACTCCTCCCTACCGCTCTAGGCAGAGCGGTGTGTCAGACTTCTACTGACTAAAAACCATCCATGTCCTTCTTAGCCATTTGTGCCGACGCCGCGGTCTCTCTTTCGAACAACACGCAGCCCCAACGGGCGTCGGCCCTTGGGGACCCTTAATGCGCGAGTCTGACTAGCACTTGGCAGGTTTTTTCTCCTCGAAAACCAAACCGATTCAATTATTTTATTTACACATTATATTTTATTAGTATGTAAGTCAATAAACGAGGAGCTCGTGGCTTAATAAGAACTGCCACTCGGGACAAAGATCGACTTTAGGTAAAAGCTGTGCTTGCCTAAGTCAGTCTGTGGATGGGTGACCGCCAGACATGCCGAGTTTCCTCCGTGCCTCGGAAAGCACGTTAAGCTGTTTGGTCCCGGCTGCCATATATGGATCTTTGGCAGTTGTTACAGGCAGTCAGTGACCTGAAATTCTGACATCCAGTCTTACCAAAGAGTATCGTATTACCTAGTATTAACTGGGTTGTGGAGGTCAGATAGGCAGTCGCTCCATGTAAAATACTGGTATTCAGCTTCATCCGGTTAGACTGGAAGCCGACCCCAACATAGTTGGGAAAAGGTTAGGCAGATGATGTACGAGTAACTCAGTAAACACGGTATGTCTAGGTTCCTATCAATTCCTGTTATGTTAAAAACTGTTCGAATTTCTTTGGTAGTCTGCTAATCAAGACCATAAAAATGGGGCGTTTTATTATCTTTACAAAATGAGTTGCAAAAAAATGAAGTTACCGAGACGAGTCTACAGTAGATTGATTTTATGTGAGAAAAATTTAATGCTCTAGAGGTATTATTCAGGAAGAAAAGAGGGGATATCTACATTCGGAGAATCGCAGCCACTGTACACTCTTAAGTGTCACAGAAATTAAACAAATTAACTTTTATTTATAATTACCCTCTTAAATAAACAAAATATCCCGACAAACTGCCACGAGAAATCATATCGCTTTATTTTATGGAAACTATTTCTGCTTCAAAAACCTTGCAAGCGTAAATCTTGAAAATTAAGTGAATTTAGTCATTAATGTTTTAATGCTTTCATTCGAAATGTACAGCAATTCGCCTTTCCAAGAATATCCTGAAGATAATAATTATCTTTAAAGAGCACTGCGCAGATGATTCAAGGCTTTGTTTTGCTTATATAAATGAACGGGGAACATAATATTATACCATAGCGTAGATTTCAAGCCTTTGCGAGCTCCTAATTTTAATTATAAAGACACTGGAAATGTAGAGGATATGTGCATATTGTACATTAACCGTGAAGAAAATGGATAGGTTCTAGTTTCCTGTGAAATTTTAGTCCCTTTGCTTCCTGTTCACAATTTTGCCAAATACTTTTGCCTAATACATTAAAAACCAGGGAACATTAGCTACGATCGATAGTGTGGTCGACGCCTCGGCGGCGTGAAACTAATGGACCGAGCTCACGTTTTAAAACTATCCATAATAATATGTACAAAGCCTTGCTAGTTAAAATTACATCTGTGTGGAATAGCTGAACAGATTTATTACAAACATGCTTACGCAAATGTGGGAGACTTCCCTGGAAAAGGCCGTAATCTCGTTTTCACACTGCTTCAAAATTATTACTGACAAACAAACTATAAGAGAATAATAATTATTCCTATGTCGTCTTTTAAAGTTGTTGGAACTTAAAGGAATGATTAATTTGTAAAAAAAACGCAATCATTTCATCAGTAACTTTTAAAATATACTTTATGAGGATACTGTGACCATTTTACGAACCAGTAGGCACATATGTACGTATCCTTTTGAAAAAGCATTTACATCGTTTATCGAAAAAAAAAACCAAATGGAAAAGATCTTGCGGGTCGAGTTTAATTGGCTTTAACTTTTGCGAGGGCCGAAAACGGGCCGGTTATACTGTTGCCCATAAATCTTGAGGCAGACAGTAACAATGTGTAACTGGCCTGTCTTCGGTTCTACGTACTCTCACTAAAAACGTCACAGGCTTAGTTGATTTTGTTAACACGATAATCAGGCACTACTAAGACTAGGATATATTGGTTTTTGTAACATTATTCAACTAGTGTCTATCCAACACAGGGTTTTTGGCTGAAATCTAAACCTTCGACCTTTGTCACAGTTGCTGCTAAAACCAAAACTAAATTAAAAACTAGCTTATTTTTACTATAATTTGTTAAAGACAATTATTAATAAGGGGGCTTGCCCCCTAATTATTAATTGTTTGAAATTGAAACCAAAAATAGCTTAAGTATTTGATTTGTTTATGCTTAATTTCATAATTGAAAATAAAACCGTAGTGAACTCGAAACGAACTCATCTAAAGTTAACCGAACGACACACGACAATATTATGAATTCTACGGCCATTATCAAAGTTTCGGCCATCACTGGCCGAAACCAAAATGGTGGCTTAATTTATTTTATTTTTACTGATATCCAGTGAATCATACGAATAGACGCTTAACTATAATCTATTGTGCTTCACATCGGCTTTGTCTAAGTGTCTTGACAATCGTACCCCAGTTGACGCTATTTATACAGACTTTAGTAAGGCATTTGATACAGTAGATCACAGTCTTCTTATTAAGAAATTGGCTCAACTAGGGGTAGCCGGGACAATGATAGGGTGGTTTAAATCTTACCTTGAAAAGAGAGAGTCGAGAGTGGTAGTCAATGGACATTTTTCTGACAGTTATGTAGCAACTTCCGGAATCCCACAAGGATCACATTTGGGACCTATTCTTTTTAACGTTTTCATTAACGATATTACTGAATGCTTCAAACACTCCCGTTTTTATTTGTTTGCTGATGATTTAAAAATAATGAAGCCAATTCAGAATAACCTAGACTCCATAATGCTTCAAGATGACATCAATAGACTTGCGAACTGGTGTACACAAAACAACATGCACTTAAACATCAGTAAGTGTCACTACATCCAGTTCACTCGTAACAAAAATGTGTTAGAGAATAGGTACTACATAGACGGGGTCGAAATACAGAAACTGAATAGTGTTCGTGACCTTGGAGTTCAACTCGACCAGGCACTGAAGTTCGATGTGCACATCTTAAATATTGTGTCGAAGTCATTTAAAGTGCTGGGATTCGTTCTGCGAAACAGTAAACAATTTAAGAGACCATCTACAAAAATAAAGCTCTTCAACACTCTGGTCCGTCCAATCTTGGAGTACAGTACAGTTGTATGGAATCCACATTATGATGTTTATACCAAGCGATTAGAGAGTGTCCAAAAGCGGTTCCTTTACCATCTTTGCTACGGGGATCACTTGGCTAAACAACTGACGAGCTACTCTGACAGGTTAAAATATTATCATTTGGACACACTAGCCAGTCGAAGGAAAAAACTGGACTTCACTATCCTTCACAAAATATTTAATGGAACGATTGATTGCAGTGAACTTTTGAGCTCGTTAGCGATTAAAATTCCTACTCGGACTCCCAGGCATAATAAATATGAATTATTTTACATTCCTGGCTCAAAAACCAACCTGGGTCATTTCGCCGCTGTGCCAAGACTTTGTAGGCAATATAACATGTTAGCTAAATCAACCAAGTTTGACATCTGTGAATCTCTCGTAACTTATAAAAATTGTCTGAAAGATTTATGTAATTGTTAATTAGTTTTAATTGTTTCCAATTTTATTTTTCCAATTTTAGTTTGTTTTTCAATTTTATAATTTTATTTTTTCAATTTTTAATTTTATTTTTCTGAGTCTAAATAATGTTTCCAAATGTGATTTAATTTTAATTTTTAATTTATGACATTTACTTTTTATTTTTTAGTTTTTGACATTATTTTTTACTTTTTTTGACTTTATTTGATTTTAATTGTTGTTTTGATTTGAATTTTTTAATTTAATTATTATTGTTTCTTTTTCAATTGGTACTGTATCGCTGTTTGCTTAAATTTAATTTTATTGTGCATGCTGTGGTCTCCTGTAAGTGAAGGAGTACACTTACATGATACTTTTGTTTTCCACTATATATTTCGCATGATTGTGTATATTCTTTGTTGGAGATCCTAAATAAATAAATAAATAAAATAAATAAATAAATAAAAGACGCGTGATAGTTATTTCGACTGCATTTGATTCTTTATTTTTGTTAAAATTTTATAATACATATTTTCGATGGTGTAGTTCGATATTGTTTTATTTATTTACTTGAATCGGACACTAGATTACAGTTCAAAGCTGCCAAGGACCAATCTGTGATGAGTCCAGCTCATCCCACTATATTCTTTCGTATCAATGACCTAGGTCTAGCTTTGGGAAAATGCGGGTTACTTAGTAAAAAAGGTGCTTTAGTAGTTAGATAAAAACCCATTTTCATCTACCTAGTATATAGTATCGGTATTATCGCCTGTGTCCCTGCAGTAGGAACATTATAAGCTGATGATGATGATGAAGCAGAAACGACTTCACCCAATGCGAGGTTAATTTTTCCTTGCTTGTGTCAAGCTCCATGCCAGCCGGATCCAGGATATTATCGCAATGGCAGTAATGTCGTCTCGTCTGCTCATCTTGCCGCCGGACGACCGACACTTCTCTTTCAATACCTGGTCGTCTTATTGCTTAAGATATAGCTGTTTTAATGTAAAACAGAACTTCTGTGAAGTATGCTTTAAAAAAATGTACACCGGGAGACTACCGATTTCCTAATAGGTATAACAATCTTTATTTTTAAAATGAAACAAGCAGAACGTATGTCAAACGAGTGCCATAAATTACTTAGTTTAAAGTTATTTTATCAGCAACGTTATTTCGTATTAAAGTTAAGGAGCGGTAGCCGTTTTCGGCAACAATAAGTTTGTAGTTATGATAAATCTTCATAAATGCAGATGCCAGTGGAGAGTACGCCGAGAGCATAATGCATAATTATTGCTGCTTTAAACTAGCATCAGTTCTATTCTGCAATAGTAATAATACTCGTGGAAGAGTTTTTTTTGAGCTTGTAACATTGCGTTTTTTTTTAAATATTTAAAAATTATCATCACCATCTGCCTAGCCTATTCGTTGGGGTCGGTTTGCAGTCTATCCGGTTGCAGCTGAATACCAGTATTTTACATATTTTTGTGTGTTTAATACATGGAGCGATTGCCTATCTGACCTCCACAACCCAGTTAGTAGGTACTTTGATAAGACTGGTTGTCAGACTTTCAGGCTACTGTCTACCTGTAACGGCAGTCAAAGATCTATGTATGACTGACTAATAGTTTAACGGGCTTTCCAAGGCACGGAGGAAACTCGATATTTAACGAGTGGTCACCTATCCACGGACCTTGGCAAGCACAGCTTAACCTAAACATAGACCCGAGCAGTTGTGATTAAGTCAAAAAATAAAAAGCAAAAAAAACGGGCCAAGTGCAAGTCGGACTTGCACATGAAGGGTTCCGTACCATTGTAGTAGATTTTGAAAGATTTTTCATGTTATTATATTAGCACCAAAGACTTCTTATAGGTTTTTTTATTATCTATAAGTGTTGAACTAATTTCTGTATTTTTTTCAAAATTTTAGGCTCAGTAGTTTCGGAGATAAGGGAGGGGGAATGGTCGGACAGACAGACCGACACACGAGAGTGTGACACCTTTAAGGGTTCCGTTTTTAACCTCTCGACCCAGTCGCCGGGGAAGGCGCCCCGGGCGTCGGGGGCCACGTGATGGCTTCTGGCCATCGTAGACGCGGGTCTGTGGACGGTGAGTGATGGGTTAGCCCGTCGTCCGTCCGTCTTATGACGACGACAGGCCGTGTCGACGGCACGTTCGTGTTCCACGCGCGCCTCAAACAGATGTCAGCAACATGGAAGGGGCCCGCAAGGGCCGACGCCCGTCTGGGCTGCGGGAAGGAACATGGGTGGTTTTTAGTCAGTAGAAGTCTGACACTCCCTTTCGCTCTGCCCAAGAACGGGAGGGGTTATACGATGATTTTCCACCCGCCAAAAAAAAAGGGTTCCGTTTCCGTATCCGTTCCGTACCTCAGTACGGAACCCTAAAAGTGATTATTTCATTTACCTAATTAATCGAAACCATTACAGTTTTTACATTCAAGCAAATTTTCAATAATTTACTATATGCGCGGTAATTAGACCTTTGTCCGTCGAGTAGTAAACTTTTTATAGAATACGGGCATTGGCGGGTCCGTGGGTTCAAGCAGGTTTCTTCCATTTCTTAATTACGACCAGTCTGTAGAGTTCACTCGCTATCGGAAAAACGCAGGTGTGGAATGTAATTGCTACTGAGTTAAGGTACACTCTGAGTATTTTACTTCTGCTAACGGTCAATACATATTATAATAGAATAGTCGAACCTATTTTACTAGAACTGTATTAGTTTTTCCCATGAAAAATTCGAAGAAATGTGACATCTATCAACTTCCGCTGGGTTCTGGTGGTGGATTAGAGCCCCTTCTCTCTCATAGACGAGGTCTGTATCCCAGAAGTGGGGACATTATAAGCTGATTGATTATGGTATGCTATTGATTAATATCGGTTGTATTAAGTACCTCTTTGTTTTTGAACATCCAATTTAGTTAATACCCCGCGTACTATTAATTATTGAGTTCAGCGGAACTCAATAATGAATTGAATAATGATTCATTATTGAGTTTCGCCGAACTCAATAACGAATGGTATCTGATAATTATTTCATAATTTAGGGTTTAAACTAGGGTTTAAACCTAAAACAGACAATACGCTCCTCGGTGTGAAGTTAATAAACGTGAAAATTGGAGAGCCAATTTACAGGGAAATTGATTATTCCTCTATTATGCATGCCCCAGCGAATCATTAGGGTCTGGTTATTTTGGCTCCAGTATAAAGTACTAAAACTAGACGTTACAATGATGGGTTTGTGATGAGCTTACACTTTTTATTTTTAATTAATAATTTTAGGGTTTAAACCTAAAACAGACAATAAAGTCCTGCTGCGGTACTCAGAGATATTTAATGATTACTTAAGCCGTCACTAAGTAAAGATTTGACATACTTTTGTATGACAAAACTGTCAAAACCTTTAATAAGTGATCATTAAAGCTCTCTGAGTGCAGCAGTTACACACATTGCAATAGGTTACCGAAAATAGCAAACTTTAAATGGCATAATCATTTTTTTAACAGAATATCTCAGATAGGCAGTCTCTCCATGTAAAGTACTGGTATTAACCTGCATCCGGTCAGACTGGAAGCCGACCCCAACATAGTTGGGAAAAAGCTAGGCAGATGATGATGAAACCCCCTTTTACTTATATCGACCACGGTATAACTTTTTTAGGGTTCCGGTACTTAATCTACAAGGTCGCAGAAACTTATAATGTGTAATTACTTCAGTGGAAATTACACATAATAAACTTCTGCGACCTTGTGGTCATCTAACGAAAATAAATATATTTTGGATACAGGGGCCTCGAATTATAAAATTTAAAAAAGTTTGGTAACTAACATAACATCACGCCTGTAATCCCTGAAGGGTTAGGCAGCGTGTACCTAATAGTACACCCATATTTCGCCAGTTATGTTTAAGTCCCATATAATAGGGGGCGAGCCAATTGCCATCAACCGGGCACAAATCCAGACTCCGTAGCTGTTACTGGTAAATTCCTGATGGAATAAAAAAAAAAAGCCAATATACCCTACACTTAAGCCATACACTTTGCCCGACCCGGGAATCGAACCCAGGACCTCATGCTCAGCAGTCGCGCTTGCGACCACTAGACTTTTGATAACTTGGACACTAGACGTTTGGTAACTAAATTACATTAACCTTATTTTTTAAGTAAAGGTGTACCTAATAATTATCCCTCATCAATATCGTCGGCAATGCTTTAAGCCCCATGTAATAAAGAGCAAGCCTGTTTTCATCAACCGCAGAAATAATTAGAAAAATTAAGTTTCCGCAGAATTTAGTTTCCAACTACGAAATTCATGATGGAAACCCCCAATAACACGCTGCCCGACCCAGGAATCGAACCCAGGAGCTCATGCTCAGCCGCCGCGCTTGTGACCACTTGAACAACGGGGTAATTTGTTTTATAAATATAATACAATTTTTTGCAATTGAAATTTATTGAAGAAATTGTTTTGCAACTACAATGTAAATTGTTCTTCTATAAATTATTACTTCCCGGCTACGAAACTCTTTCTTAGGCTTTTCGCACTTGGGTCGTGGGCGTAGTTGTCTCGTGCGCGTATCGTAATTACGCTACGCGTACGAGACGCGGAGTGTTCTACAAACGAATCGGTCGCGTAGACGTGTCGTTTTGTAATATCTCAGTTGAAATCATGGCGTCAAGCGTACCAGATGTGTTTGGGGAATTTATTGATGACCTTACCTTCTCTTCAGACGAAGAAGATTTCTTGTTATTTGATTTCGTTAGAAGTAGAAAGCGACGTGCTCATTGGATCCATTCATACATCGCAAATAATTACAAGAAAAGATTGTTTGTTGCTGCACGTGAACAAGTACGAACGAGTAATCACTTAATGAATGATTATATAGGCAAGGAAATGTTTCGATGAGGCTCACAAATTCTATAACTTTTGCAGTATTCAATATAAAATATATTTTTTTGTCGCTTCCTTTTTTACGCCAGTACGCTACGACTATCGTAATGACAATGAACACCTCTTACGATACGCTGCAACACCGCCTCGTGTGCGGACTTGTTTGAACATGTTCCTGCTCGTATTGCTCTCGTACTACGCGCTTTCTACGATACGCTTACGATACGACGCCATGTGCGAAGGGGCTTAGACTTACTGTGTGTTTTCTTACACTTGGCCGGTTTATTAACTGAACCATTTCAGTGAATATGATGTGTTTATTTACACTTAGATGAGATTTGATAATTCTTGATTTTAATTTCGTGATGTTAATTTTGATTCACCTTATTTGCCACCGACACCAGAAGCAAAATTTACGAGTAAACCAATCTCATCTAGTGTTCCTTGTAATATTATTATAACTGTTGTCGTTATTATAAAGGTGTTCTTATTGCAAATGGGTCTATTAACCGAGTACCTTAGTAAGTTCTCAGAAAAAGATTATAGTTTTATGAAATTAGGTGACCAGTGATAGACTCTACTGTTCATCGATTCACCAAATTGTAAAAATAATGCCATAGAAATGTTTCGTACTACACATTTAAGCTTTTCACGCCTAACTTTTAGTGCCGTAATTATTAAAGCTTGCATGATACTTCCCTCGTGAGCGCCTACAATAGGACATACTTTATAGAAGTTAATCATGCATTACCAAAGAACAGTAATAACCGTTCTGATTGAAACCGTCTACGAATACCATGAAATACAATAATGGCGGACACGTGAAACGGTAACTATGAATGAATTCGTTTATTTATTGACTATCGCCGACGGTCTTACTGGAGCTGCGGAACAAGTCTGTATTGACGAAATACATAGAAATATTTCGATAAAATAGGAATATGAAACTTATTTGGTGTATTACAACAATACAATCATATTAATTTATATTTCATCACCACTGCTCTCAAAACGGTGAAGGAAAACATCGTGAGGAAACTGGCATGTCTTAGAACCAAAAAATTCGAAGACATGTGACATCGATAAACCCGCACTGGGCACGCGTGGTGGATTATAGCCCCTCCCTTCAATATTCGTTTGTAAATTGTAATGTATAATATTTCGTTAACAGTTTTATGCTACTTACTGCCGCACTCAGAGAGCTTTAATGATTACTTAGGCCATCACTTAGTAAAGGTTTTGACAGTTTTGTCCTACAAAAGTATGTCAAATCTTTACTAAGTGACGGCTTAAGTAATCATTAAATATCTCTGAGTACCGCAGTTAGTTTTATTGTTTTTTTTAATTTTTACACGACTGCCCCAAAAAAAGAGTGTTATGTTTTTAGCGTTCATGTATGTATGTATGTATGTTTGTTTGTGAGTTTCTTTATTCCACCATAACTTCTAAACGCCTGAACCGATTTTGACGTATGTGGTATCGTTAGATTTGTTACGTCATCCCGGGTAACATAACACAGGGACAGTTCGCTGGAACAATTCTTTACAGGCCCCCCGACTGCAATAAAAGTTTTAGATTTCAGTTTTCCATTTTCGAATACATTTACGGGACCTTGCTCCCATTCATCGCTGAATTCCTTTGAAATAAATAATAGTGGCACAAAATGTTCGGAATTGTAATAAATTCTAATAATTAATATAAAATTCAGTAGCTTTTCTTTTCATTGAAGTTATATAGTTTATTAAAATACAAACTCCAATAATAATAATTAACAAAATATTACACATTACTTCTGGAAATATAGTACTGGGTCAAATAAGACCCGAAGTCCATTTACGTTAGTAACTTTAAAGATCGTATGAAGGTTAAACATAACTGGCAAAATGTGGGTGCACTATAGGACGCCTCAGGTTAGTTCTTCGGGGATTACAGGCGTGATGTTATGTTAATCTATACATATAATAAATCTGTAGAAAAATCTTTTTTGTACATCGAAAATATAAAAAAAAAAATTGACAGAGTACTAAAGTATAACCAACACAACACATTTCCAGCATTTTTGGAATTTTTGTCTGTTTGTCTGTTTCGATGACTAAGCATCACGTCAAATTCACGAAACGAATGTAGGTAACTTTTATACATAAATATTGTGCGTAACTTGGGCTATTACTTAGGCTTTGTTTCATCGTAATCGGTGCTCTCTATCAAAAGATATGCGCATTTATAGTTTTCAAGAAGAACTTATCATTATGGTCAAGAATGAGACAAGCAACGACATCTATTGAACGAACATGGTACTTATTAATAAGTGCCTTCACAAGATAACTTTAAATAAGTTATGATAGCAAAAGGTACGTAGATATTAGTCTAAAATGAAGCTGCTTTCAAAATCTACATAGCCTAAACCCTATAGCGTGTTTGATCGCTCTTTTTTAGCAGTTTATATTCGTCTTCGATAGATGGCGTTATTCATTTGATGCCATTTTCTGAACCGCGGTGTTATTAAATAAACATATGTTTCGTGAATAGTCAACAAATAAAGATTTACCAATTACACAGTATAAAAATACTATTTTTTTTAACTAAATTAAAATTAGATAAAACCCACGACATATTTTTTTTGTACCGTGTGGGAATCGAACCTGCGACACGCAGTGCTACTGTTAATCGTCCAGTAACTGCGCCAAACATGTCTTTATATAGATGTGGTGTGTTGTTAGCCCTAAGTATGTGTCGAGGCCGCGGTATTTCTTTCGAACAACCCGCAGCCCCGCCAGGCGTCGGTCCTTGGGGGCCCCTTCAATGTTGCTGACATCCCTTTGAGGCGCGCGTGGAACACGAACGCGCCTCCATCGTCATAGGACGGACAAACGATTAACTGGCCCGTTACTCACCGTTCACAGGCCCGCGCACAGAGGGCCCGCGCCTACGGTGGCCGGAAGCCATCACGTAGCCCCCGATGCCCGGAGCGTCTCCCGCGGCGGCTGGAAAGAGGGGTTGTGTCCCTCTTACGTTCACCTCTTTCGCTAGCATTACTGCTTCGCAGAAGGAGGTGACGGTGTTCCATTTCAGATTCGATGTCCCAGATTCGGTACAGGTACCTCTCGAAAAGCTTCTAATCCCCCCTTTTTTGTGGTTCGTAAATTATCAAATGACTCATCCCGCTCTGGGCGGAGCGGAAGAAAGTGTCAGACTTCTACTGACTAAAAACCACCTACGTTTCTTCTTAGCTCTTTGTGTTTCGGGGCCGTGGTATCTCTTGCGGTCTGCGGACAACCGTCAGCCCCGGCAGACGACGGCAACGACAAGGACAGTCGACAGGTACTGTCGTTGGCGCGTTCGTGTTCCACGCGTGCCTCAAAGATATGTCAGCAACAATTAAGGGGCCCCAAAGGACCCCTTAATTGTTATATATGATGTACCTGTAATGTACCCTATAATGTACCTGTTTCAAATTTCTTCAAGATCCGTTCGGCCGTTCTGACGTGGTTGATTAACAAACACCCATCCATCTAAACTTTAGTATTAGACATAGTCAGTACTTTGCATTACCCTCTTCTTATTTTCTACAGCGTCAGTAAGTTAACGCAGGGCAATGATTTAACGTACTTTTATCTAAGCGACGCATTTTAGTTTCCGACAAGCACGCGAACGAAGTCGCGGGCACAGCTAGTGTTAAATAATTAAAGGTAAGTTATATATTTTTTTTAAAACCTTGCCCCACCCTACGTATTTCTCCTGTATCGTGGACGGGTGCGTTTACAAACACTTAAACTCACATACACAAACCAACACCCAGACCCGAAACAACTATCATTCTGTACCCCGCGTAACCCGCGACACGCAGAGTATTAGTCCAATCGCTCAGCCACTGTGCCAACCATGCCGTCAATGTTGTGTTGTGTTGGACGGCACGGTTGGCGCAGTGGCTGAGCGATCGGACTGCTGCGCCGCGTGTCGCGGGTTCGATCCCCGCACGGAACAAGTATTTGTAAGACCTACAGATAGTTGTTCCGGGTCTGGGTATTTGTGTAAGTGAGTTTAAATGTTTGTGAACGCACCCACGATACAGGAGAAATTCCTAGTGTGGGGCAACGTTTCTTAAAAAAAAAAAAAAAAATGTCAAATTATTCTTGTTATGCTAGCGTCTTACTGCTGGGAAAAAGTCATTCGCAATAGGGATGTATTCTGACAGAAAAAACACATGATTCTTTTTAGTCCGTCAGTTAGATTATCAAAAAATATTGGATACGTGTTTTTTGATTTATCAAATTAATAAAAATCATCATCATTATCCTGCCCTTATCCCAATTTATTTGGGGTCGGCGCAACATGTCTTCTTCTTCCATACTTCTCTATTTCTCGTCATGTCAGCAGTCACCTCCTTTCTAGCCATATCATCCTTCACACAGTAAAAATTAATAAAAATACGAAGATAAAAAATAACGAAGACAAAACACATCAAAAATCATGTGTGGGGGCTTCTTACATCACTTTCTGGTAAAAAATTACATGCAATATGACGTCACACGAGTTTTCAAAGCCAGTTGACCCCGACATACCCTGCGAACCCGCTGCTAGGAAAACTTGGATGCAAGAGCGAGCGAAGCGAACTCGGGACTTGGGGCACCCCGACACGGAAACTCGTGTGACGTCATATTGCATGTATTTTTTTACCAGAAAGTGATGCAAGAAGCCCCCATTCATGATCGTCATCATTGTTTATTTACGTGAAAAATGAAAAAATATGTGTCCAATATATTTTTGGGAAATCTATCCGACGGACTACTTACATTGTTTGTCAACTTCCCTATTCTTTCTATCCGTTCCAGCTTCGTACCACTTGCACTTTTTCAATTTACTTTAATTCTTTATTTTGGATGAAACTAACTCGTTTTTGTTGTAATGAAATCAGAGCTGGACCAGCTACATAGACTGCGAGGACAACCTCCGGCGGCATGTAATTGGATATTTGCTGTTTGTTTTATTAACTCTTCATGGACATAGTTTGTGAAACCTTAGCAGGTATTTATATTTAAACATTTACAACGATGCTTCCTAGTTATTGGCGACACAATCTGCTACACTAAATTAAGTTATATTTTATTTTTATGGTTCCGTACCCAAAGGATAAAAACGGGGCCCTATTATTAAGACTTCGCTGCCCGTCAGTCTGTCAGTCACTAGGCTGTATCTCAAGAACCGCGATAGCTAGACAGTTGAAATTTTCCCCAAATTATGTATTCCTGTTGCCCGCTATAACAACAATGAATACTAAAAACAAAATAAAATAAATGTTTAAGGCCCATACTGTCTTGGTATCCTCACCTTGAACAGGTGATTGCCAGGGTCAGAAAGCTTACTTGGATCTTCAAAACATTAAGACATGTGGCTCCGACTAAAATGTTTAGGTGTGATAAGCGACCTAGAAATCTCCTTAATGAAATCTATTTTGCTCTAGCACAGTCCGTCCTTCTGTATTGTATCCCCATTTGGGGTGGCGCAGCTAAAACTAGATTTTTGGACGTGGAACGTGCACAACGAGCACTTATAAAGGTTATGTATTTTAAAAATAAAAGACACTCTACTAAAAATCTATACGAAATCAGCAATTTACTCTCAGTCAGAAAACTGTATATAACTCAAACGGTTCTAAGAAAGCATAAAACCCTCCCTTATCATATCAATAAGAAACACAAAAGGAGAAAGGATATCATTGCAGTAGTTCCCCCATGTAAAACCAAATTTAGTAGCAGACAATTTCACCATCTCTCAGCTCAATTATACAATAGAATTAATAAATACATATATATACACAATAAAAACAATCACGACTGCAAAAAAGTTATAACAAACTGGACACAGTCTCTTAGTTATGAGGATACTGAAGCTCTTCTGATTTATCATGAGTAATAAAATCACACACCGTAACGACACAAACCTTACTGTACTCTTTACACTACACTACTCTACACCTCACCACACCACACTACACGACACTACACCACACCACACCACACTACACCACATCACTCTACACCATAACCACACAGCACCACACACCACACCGCACTACATCTTACACACGCGCCACGCCTAACTAAAGCACACCACGATTCACGTGATACATATTTAAGATGTTAGATTAAGAAACAACAATATGCTGTAATATAATCATTTAACATTAATATATCTAAGATATGGAGGAGCGGAGTCTCCTAACACAGGCATTGTTTGCCTAAAAGGAGGCTCCAAACACAAATCATTGTAAGAAGCATTTTGTTTAAATAAAAATATTTTTCATTTTTTTTTTCATTTTCATACAACAAATTTGTATGGAGAATGGAACGGAACCCTTCGTGCGCGAGTACGACTCGCACTTGGCCGGTTTTTTATATCAATTAATGTTAATGTTAGAACAAACATTTGATGAGTAAGCTAATTAGGTATATGGATGTTAGTTAAATACAGTTACTGTAATTAAAAGCATATTCTATAATTTATAATAATTTTATATCTAACTCTGTATAAATAAAATTAAAAGTATCTGTTAGTCAAAATAACATTTTTAACTGAATGGATATGAAAGTATTTACGTTGCATTTTAAGAAAAAAAAAACATTTTTTAGTTCCAGCTAATCCCTACCGGTTAGACCGATTTTGAGTTTTAAAATAGCTCACGGTAAAAGATTATTTAGTTCAAGCTTTTTCCGGTGAACCAAGAAATCAGCAAATCTGGTGGCCAATCATTCTTTCTTAGTAGCGTTATTCGGCAAAACGTGCTGTCCCTAAATAATGTATCGGCTAATAGTTTTTTTTATATATTACCGTTCAACGGTGAACCTTGCTTTCTGTAGACAATTATGTCGTTCAAAGGTAATAGGTATGTATACCGTATACTCTAATATATAATAAATAATATAATAATACTATATACCGTACTGAACTCTTTACTAGTAGGTAGCTGATTCATAAGGCTTTGGCTTTTTTAAGCAATTTTTTTTAGATATGCCAAATTCAATATAGGAAAGTAATATTTTCAAAATCATTTCACGTAGACGAAGTTCGCAGCCAACCGCTGTTATTACCCAAAGTTGTATAAAGTAATGTATTTATTTATATTATGGTCCTACAGACCATTGGTATTGGTGTCCTACAGGGTCGTCTTAGTTTTAAGCCCCTCCTGTAAGGGAGTTTAAGGTTCGTAATGCAATTAAGAATCATCCAAGAAAATATTCATAACACAATTTACTATCATCGTAATAAATCACTACTCTTACTATTGTGAAGATTATTGCTTTTCATATATTGTCAATCATGTCAATAACTTTCATATACAATACCGCTGTTTTTGTTTTCTTATTATTTTATATGTAGGTAGTATTCTAATAGAACAATGCCTCACGATTAAGTAGAGGCCGGTTCTTTCATTGGAGGATGGACAAGCCAGCACATAACTTATTTAAAAGCCAGATAATTTACACGTCAACTTTTGCCAGGGACTTTTTCTCGTTGCTACAGTAAAAGCATCTGTGCCCCTGTAAGAAGTAAACTATTAGAAGGTAAGCCACAGAAAAAATCATCAGTTGAAAATCAAAAACAAGCAAAACATCACATCTGTAATAGATGCACATGCGCGTCTAACTGTTGTTATTGTCTCGTAGGCAGGTAGGGTTTCAGGCATGTAGACAGCGCGGCGACTAATGGGCTGGCTCGCCGTCCGTCCGTACTATGACGACTGGCCGTGTCGACGGGGCGTTCGTATTCCACGCATGCCTCTAAGAAATGTCACAACATAGACAGGGTCCACAAGGGCCAAAGCCTACCGGGGCTGCAGGACTGTTCGAAAGAGATACCGCGGCCTCGGAAAACAAAGGTTGAAGAAGGAACATGACTGGTTTTAGTTAGTAGAAGTGTGTGTGTGTGTGTGTGTTTGTATGTGATACGCCCTTCCGCTCCGCCAAGAGCGGGAGGGTTCATTTGATGATTTCCTATCCACAAAAAGGGTAGCTCGGTTCTTGCGATTACAATCATTTGCAAAAAATTTAAGATTCTATGATTTCTTTTAAAAAAATTATCACTAAACCTGTCTATGCAGATGAAAGTAAATTTTTGCATAGAGTACGTAACAGTGTTACCCGATGTGAATGAAATTTATCCCAACCAGCAACACTGTTACTCGTTGACGATTTTTATTTCCAACTAGTGACAGTTAGGGGTGTTTCTGGACGGGAATAATTCTATTAATTTGTAACTATTTTTATCTGCGAACAAATTGTGTTTTTAACCGACTTCAAAAAAGGAGGAGGTTATATGTTCGTGTGTATGTATTTTTTTTTTTTATTTTTTTTTATGTATGTTACCTGATTTCTCCTCCATTTGTGAACCGATTCTCAAAATTCTTTTTTTATTTGATAGAGTATACTCCTGAGGTGGTCCCATTTAAATTTGGTGAAGATCTGATCCTGATCTTCGGAGATATACAATAGAACTCTTCAAAAATAGACGGCAAATCTGTCGTGATTGCTGCAATCGCTTGGATGTTTATTGTTTACGCAACATCTTAACTTACCATCACGCCTGTATGCTCTGACGGGGTACGCAGATGTGTACAGGACGCCCAGATTTCGAGAGTTAGGTATGTTAAGTTCCATTTTATTGCGGATAAGCCTATTACCGTGACATGTATTGTTAACAACGTAAAATTAATGAATATCAAATATTTGTAAAGGATATTACAACTAAAAATGGAAAAATAAAAAAACTTTTTTGCAAAAAATGAAACCGACGGTAATAAAAAAGTCGGTGACAAAAAAACTGAATAAAACAAACAAAAGTCACCGACTTCAGAAGCTAAAGTTATTTTTCACTTTTTTGTGTTTTTGATGCTCGTACTTATTTGTATCTCTTAGTACTAGGAAGTTAGGCCTTAGGTGAGTACAAGTTAATTTTTATTACATCTTTACGGGTCAAAAATAAAGCTGCCTCTCACAATTGTTGTAAATGTGGCATCGTTTATAATATGAAGTAATATAACGTAAGCCTTTTGCCAGTTCGGTGAAATACACGCACTTAATTTAATGATCCAGGCGGTGGACCCAATCTAGTGGACATTTTCACTATAATGATTTTTCAGCAGCGAAATAAAATGTACCTTCATCCACCATTTACATATTACTTACAAGGGAATTAAATTGACTGTTTCAACTTTTACGTTGTAGTTTTTATGGAAATTAATTATATTATTATATTCACCGGTCACTCTCGGGCGCATATCAGCAAATGAACAAATAAATTAACGAAATTAAACATTCACCACACACACACACACTCGGCACTACTTTTAAATATATATTTAATACCATTGTGCGCGTATTCATTAATTAGCGGTAACTTTCGTAATATCAGTCACAACATAACCTGCCTTCTTTATGTGTTGGACTGATTTTTACTTGAGTATTATAATATTTACAGAACGAAATTAATTGTATTAAGGCCTTGTTTTGCCCGCTATAGTTGAATTATTTTGGAAAGAAAAATACAGTGAAAACTCAATTGTGACGACCGAAGTACCTATGCGTAGGTCAGCTTTTCAGGGCCCAGGGTGCTACCAGACCGAATTTGTCCAACCCAATAGTTGACTAAAAACATCTAATTAGTCCGTCAGATAGATTTCCCAAAAATATTGGACACTTATTTTTTTCTGTTTTCGTAATCAAACAATGAAGTCGATACAGTGCTTCGCAAACTCGTGTTACATTACATTGCAGTACATTTTTACCGGAAAGTGACGTCATAAGCCCCCACTCACGATCTTTGACGCGTTTTATCTTCGTCTAATTTTATTAATTTGATAAAAAAAACTCATATCCATTGATATAAAAACTAATAATAATAATATAACGCAGTAATAAATAAGTCAATGCTCGTATCCAATATTTTTCGATAATCTGCCTTACGTACTAAACAGAATCATATTTTTTTTAGTCAGGAAACATCGCTATTACCAATCACCCATTATAAACAGTGTCGAGTACTGTGGCCCGAATAAACAGTTTTTCTCCCATCACCGCCTATGCGGTGTTTTGGTGACGACAATAGAATTCCACGAATGGCTGCCAGTCCTTTTCAAAACTGGGTGGCACGTCTGGCCACATATGATTTTCGTATATAGAATTCACGGCATCGAATAACGGCCCGGCTGATGCTTTGTCACGATCAGCGTTACCTCGGGCGGGTTGCTCTACGGACACAGGCACCACGGGCTATAATATTGAAACCTAGTTAAGCCGGCACTGCCTGTTTGGATATTACAAAAAAAACCCAACGCGATGCGTTTGGGTATATTCTATTGTTTGGCCCCGAGCTGCGATGCGGAATAGTTTTTTTATTCTCACAATAAAATTTTGTGGTAGACCAGAGTGTATCATTAACAAATACAGAATTGCACACAGGTCACTAAAGTATAAGAAAGAAAAAGTTTATTCCAAAATTATATTGGAGGAATTTAGATAGCGATAAAAAGAGTAGTTGTGTAAATAATTTAGTGTCGGTTTATGTGGCACGGATAAATAAACAGTTTGTCTAACCACCTCATTTATCAACGTCACATCAATGACTAACCATGCGAACACTCAACGCTTTATGAAATAATAATAATAATAAAAATCTTTATTTATACAAAAATACCTTCAACATTTATTAAAAACTAGGACACATGAATTTACAAATACATTCGACAGGTGTTGCACTAAATGGTCACAACACTTTTATTATATACTAGCTGTACCCGCGTGCGTTGCAATGCCCTTTTACCTGCCTACGTACCAACAACCTAGCTACCACCTACCTACTACCTACCTACCTACATACTACTAATTTCTCACCTTTTTAACCTTCTCTGGACTGCCACAAATGTTTCAAAACCAAAATTAGACAAATCGGTCTAGCCGTTCTCTAGTTTTAGCACGACTAACTAACAGCAATTAATTTTTATATTATACGCAAACACCATTTCAAAAATCGTTTTTCTGTTGGGAAAGAAACAGTAATTATTTGTGATTATTGTGATATGTCGTATGGTCTGTTTGAAGTTGTCATTCGTTGACTGAACAACTGAACGTCACTCAATTGTTTTGCCTTCCCGGAACCTCTCCACTAACACTTTACTCCGGTCAAATTAGACTAAAAAATAGGGGTGAGGTTACAAAAATTCCCACTTGGCTGAATATTGGTAGGATTGTTCAAACTTTATAGTACGGTATTAAAGCTCAAATTGACTGTACGTTTTAGTTAGAAAACGTTTGTATGGGAAAAAGAAAAGAGCTGTTTTTAGGGCTTTTCCGGCCATCCTTGAATTTCAACGAACATTAAAAAAAAAGAATTGGCCAAATTGGTCCAGGCGTTGTTAAGTTATGCGCTTACCAACACATTGAGCGATTCATTTATATAGATATATATTCACACTTGTCTAGTTTAAAAATTGAGTTGTAATGAAACTTATTAAAAAAAAATATTTTTGAATAAAAACTGAAAAATAACTTTAGCTTCAGAAGTCGGTGATTTTTGTTTCATTTGATTAAATTTTCTGCCACCGACTCCTCTCTAGATTTTTTTTTATTTTCTGTTTTTATTTGTAATATCATTAAATATTTGCTATGCATTTATTTTACATTGCCGTTCGCGACAATGACTATTATCTACAATAAAATGTAAATTATCATAACTTACTTTCTAAATGTGGGTGCACTATACACATCTGCGTACCCCCTCAGAGCATACAGTATACATGCGTATATATTATGACATTAAAAACATCCAAGCAATTGCAGCAATCCTGACAGATTTGCTGTGTTTTATTGAAGCGTTTAATTGACTGTACGAGTCTATCTCAGAAGATCAGCTTCAGATCTACACCAAATTTAAACGGGACCACCACCATGTTTCATGTCTGGGGAGCCCCCTTAATCGTTTTTTTTTTCTTCTTGGATAAATTCGTAAAGCAGTTCACATAATATAGTACCTACCAAGTTTCGACTGCGTAGTCTTAATTGTTTCAGAATGGAATGGCTGTGACTTTTTTTTTTATTTTTTTTTATTTGCAATGGGCTTGCTCTTGACCTCAATCTTACTCTAAGGGCAAAGATCGAAAGGTCTCGGAAAGGTCGGATCGGAAGGTCGAGGCTGCGGGTTGTCCGCAAGGGATACCGAGGCCTCGACATGAAGGGCGAAGAAGGAACATGGGTGGTTTTTAGTCAGTAGAAGTCTGACACTCCCTTTCGCTCTGCCCAAGAGCGGGAGGGGTTATTTGATGATTTCCCACCCCCCAAAAAAAAAAAAAAAAAAAAAAAAAGGGCAAAGATGAGGTCGAGGATGGAACGAGCTTACCCAGAAGAAGCCTATTTACTCGCGACTTAAATAGATTAGGGTTATATGAACTCGGGAAAACCGACGCAGGCAGGGAGTTCCACTCATGCAGACAGACAGACATCGCGAATCTATAAGGGTTCCGTTTTTTGCCATTATGCTACGGAAACCTATAAAAAATCATCGAAATCAGTTTACAAAATGGCAAAGATATCGTTGAATACAAACACAATGAAAAATAGACCAATTATCCTCCTTCTTTTGGAAGTCTGTCAAAAATCAAATTCCCTTTGCGTTTACATTAGAAAGTGCACTTAAATCTGCCTATGTATCTATTATATTGGTTATATTAAATCAAATATTGCTTTGTTGAACCTGGCCATTCATGGTACAATGCACAAAGATGAAGTCGAATTTCACTGACTGCATCAACGACTCACAATGGGGTAGAACACAATGAGCCGAAGTTATTGCTTACTAAGGTTAAGGTATCCGTATGTTTACTTCACAGTGGAAATATGCATATTTCACGTCGTAAGCCTGGTAGCCTGGTTTAGTTTAAAAACTAAAAACCCGGCTACTGAAAACTCACGCTCTAAAAAGTATTAAACAAGAAAATATTCTTGTCTGAAATTATTATGTACCTACATTTAATAATTAACAATTAAATACACAACTTACATGTTTCATATTTAAATGAATTTAATAAATATTCATAGCGTTATAAGTTTTTAAACTGGGATCCATGTTGACTGTAACGGAAAGAAATATTTAACATGGTAAACATCCCGTTTTCAATGTAAATGATTCAAAGCGATATTATGAGTTAAACCGTGGTCGTATACTTGTATGCCACTTTGCGCTAAAGTTTATGATCCCTTACTAGTGAATGCATTGTTTTTTTAGGGTAGGTGGATCTAATTTAATGTGTGAAAATGTGGGCCAAAAGTCACATAGCCTACAACCAGCGGACGATCAAGACACTTTCAGCGATAGCTCATTTGACAATTTATGATAAGTAGTTCTGAAGTTATGAGGGTGCAGATTAACCTACCCACATACATACATATCGGTCAAAATCAGAACTTTCCTTTTGCTTCGCCGGAGTCCAGTAAAACTACTGTAATTGCTTTGTTATGAGCACATTGTTTCGTTATTTTCTTAATCTATTAGCTATAGCTCTGCTTGCTTAAGTATTGAATATCGAGGTTCGAAAACTCTGTTTCCTTAGTCGAAACTGCGTTTTTTTTTGGTAACCAGTATAAAGATATTTATAGTCTTTTGATAAAAGTTATTTATATAAATCAAGATATCGCTATTTTGAAATTTTACCCAAATACAAGAAAACCTGTTCTATGATATACGAACGCGTTTCTAAAGTTTATCTTGGCCGCGTTATCGTCAAAGCCAGATGTCGCGACTGGCGGTTCTAATATTAAAAACAAAATATTATTATGATATTTTTCCTAAGCAATACACATTTAGATATAAAAACACTTAAAGTAAAGGCTTTAAATGTTGTTTTATTTATTCTTACATGTGAGAATATTTTGTTAATTATAAGGTAGAATGTAATTGGTTATGTAAATAAAACCTTTTATTCTTAAAGAAAAACGCAATCACGTCTTAATTTTTGGAATTATTAGAATAATATCAATATACATCACCAGGAATCGGTAACGATCCAAAATACTTGAATACTTTGAATGCATACTGACCACTAGTACCGCAAAGACCGTGTCACATGTGCCATGAACCAACCCAGTCAAAAATAATTTTCATTACGGATAAATAAAAATTATTCATCAATAAGTGAAGTATGTAAAAATAATAATTATAAAATACGATGTCAAGAAAAGTCCCGAGCATATATATGCTCGGGACTTTTCGGGATATATATATTATATGCTGATCAGACAGTCAGAAACACTAGGCTAACAGAAACAGTAAATCCATAGCCAAGGCAAACTAAACGAGACCTCCGCAATATCCTTTATGAACTTTATTGACGGACGGAGGAAACATCTTCAAATAAAAAAAACGGTAAATGCGGTTTCTTACAAATACTCGTAGCAGGAAACCAAACACGATGTAGCAAATAATGATACAAATTCACATCTCTTTTTAACTTAGATTGGGAAAATATGAAAGTTTTTCAGTTTTAGTCCTGCATTAGCAAATAAATCAAAATTTACAATAAAGTACGCTTTTATAATAGTGATATTTTCTTACTGGTCCATATATTAAGGTAAATAAAACACCAGCCACTATGTTGTTCGTCTAAAATAAGATTTACCAATGTCTTTCATCCGTTCAACCATTAACATATAAAGTCTTAATAAGTAGTATCTAGAACTTTTTTGTAGTAAGTTGTGAATTAGTATTCAAATAGAGTGAATGTCGGCAGTGGCCAGCTCGAGGCTCCCCGCCGCCAATGTAGGGTCGAGGCGGTGTTTGCTCGTAAATAATAACTTCATGCATAAACAATGGGCGACATCTTCTTGCCTGGCTCCTTCGCTCGCGACAACGACACCCATTCATGATATTCAGTAAAATATAACCAAGGAAAAGTGATATTGAACTCTGTTTTCACACTTGTTGTTTCGTTTCAAATGCAAGATTGATTTATTTATGAAATGTTCTTATTTAGTACGTATGAAATGTGTGAAAGAAAACTTGTGGTATTTTCTTAGATTTGCTTTTTATTGCTCCTGTTAAACACAGCCAGGTGGCTGTGTTTAACGTCATTCTATTTATTGCTAACTATCATACATTTCAAACATTCCAAGGTTGTATGCTTAACTAACTGTGCTACCGCATAATTTAAACTGCAATTTATTTCACCGTGATTCGAAATGGCGCTGTTCGTTGAAAAGTCCATCCTTAAGAAACTTCTTTGTAGCAACCTTTGTTATACTTGGACTCAATATTCCCAATGCTAGATGCCTAGAATCATTCATTACGCTTGAATACAAGAATTATGGTTATATTTTCTCTTGTGGTTGCAACAATAAAATGAAATGAAACAATTCAACGCAAAGTAAATTGAGATATTTAAGCAATCATTGTTAGATAAATATAAATTTATAAGATAGGTACACTTTGTAAACTCTTTTTTGATGAGTGTCTTGTCTATGTTCATAGAAATTTTACAAGAGTTTTATTGAAATATTGTGTAATTCAAATAATTATTTACAAAGTAATAACTTGTAACACTATCAACGCATACATTTATTTATTGACGTGTATAAAAATTTCTCGGGACTGTCTCTTCTACACGTGTGAAGTACGAATAACAAATGGCGGTTACGGCCTGATTGAGATCAAATTTATTGGCTCGCATTCTGAGAACAGCCGCAATCTAAATCACAATAATGGCATACGGGCTTCGTTCTAGCTCAAGCCTACAGATTACAAGTATTGTAAACGGTTTCTCCCACACATTACAGTGTTCGGTGCCGTTCAATTTAATTATGGTTGTTGGTGTGCACACACCAACATCCATAATTAATTTGAACGGCACCGACATATTAATATGTCGATATGATAATGGGTGGCCTCTTACAAAGTTAATAGGAACGGTAACAGGTGTAAAAGCCAGTTCAAAGTATATAAATGGATTTCCGTTTCCAGTAAATGTAAATGCAAAAACTCGTTTATGGGTGACTTATCACATGTCTAGTGCAGTGTTGTTACCGGGAGCCATCTGAAATTTCCCAGTAATTGATTTACAGTCTGTGATAGCTGATCGGTTAATTGATGCAGTCATTCCATTTGTGTGCCAATATATTAAAGTGATGTCGAACTACCTGTCGTACCTGGAAATCAAACAGAACATTTGTTTTTTTTTTTTCCGATAAGTTCAACCCTGTCCCCTAAACTAGGCTAGGCCTGTATCTAAGGGGGCAGTGTCCAGCTATTGGGGATGCTTATATAATTTTATTTTGGCAGACGTGCCAGTGGACTGTGTCAAGTGGGTGCATTTTTTGATCTTGTGGTATACTTTCAAAGTGTGAGGGTGAGAAGGTGTGCAGTAAATGATGTGAGTGCGAGTGTTAGACGAATGCGTGTGTAGGTGCGTGTGTAGGTTATTTGTTGCTTGTCGTGAGAGGAGTAAGTGAAGTGAGTATGTGTTTGTAGTGTGTGCAAGAAATAGGTGAAAAAAATATATTATGAGATTAATATGTTAACGAATAATAAAAGAACTTACACATGTTTTTTTATAACAAAGTCCCAGCTTAAGGTAAATACCTGTTAGCGTAAGCTATTAATTAAAAACAATTTTAATTAGATGGCTCATTTTCGCTGGCTTTATTTGATGGATTACGCAGGATTATAAACCCTGTATTTTGTTTGAAGTTTCATGGTTAATCAACAGTCCTAAGTTAAATATTTGTAGAAAGTTTGCAAAACTACACACAACGGTAAATTTAGCGGAACATAAACGAGAGGTCGTAAAACTAGTTTGTGTAACTTTGCAGGCTGGTTTTGAATTAATATTAGTTCGTTTTTTTTTACTTCATTTTTTTTAATTTTGTTCAAACTTTAATCAAATCCACCGTGTTCGATTTAACATTTCGTAAAATTTTAATAGTGAACAGAATTTTTTTACTTTTAATTCCGTTTTATAGACAAAGACGTGAGACCAACTGAGATTGCCAGGCCATTTGAGATGAGGAGAAACAATCAAACCTACAGAATGATTCCAAAAAATCTTTACTGGTCTGGTTCAACAATTATTATTTATCACAGTATTCAACGATTCAGCGAGACGAATGCTTTTGTGAAAAGTTCGGGACAAGGCAGTGAAAGACGTACTTCAAGCAGGGAATCATCGTTTCATTCAGCTATGAGTGCGTAGGAACTCGGGTAAGTATTTGAATATCGAAGATTAAAATAACTACGCTTAAAATATCGATGTTCAAAACATCGAAAATTTAAATATCGAATATATCAAAATGTCGAAAATTGTTATGCCTACGTTTAAAACGTCGAAGATTGAAATGCCGAGTGATTAAAATTTCGAATTATTCAAAATATCGAATGACATTATGGCTAAGTTCAAAATATCAACATTTAAAACATCTAAGTTCATAATATCTACGTTAAAAAACCTACTAGTTAAAATAACGAAAACAAATTATATAGGCAGTATGAGTGTATTCATAAATGTAGGTAGATGTGAAATTGTCACACCCTGCAAACCCGTTACTATTAAGTAGTCATTAGTCTGTTTACTGCATAAATGTAACGTATGGTTTCTAGAATATTATAGATTTATTATGCCGGAATACGTATTAGAAGTTTTAAAGACTCAAAAAGCTGGATTTAAAGTTTTAGTGGTTTTTAAGTGGTTTTGGTGGAGTGGTGGTGGTGGTTTCTATCACGGCGCCGGCGCTGCAGGGCTCCGGCAGTCCCACACGAGTTTAACGTCGCAGATGGTCTAAACGCTCACCACCGCAGCTTCGGCTTATTGGCCGGCTTCGTCGGCCAGCCTCATCTGCGGCGGCGGGTGTTAAAACCACCTGCTCCTCAGCTCGCGGGCTGCCGCGCCCCTCCGCGCCTACGCGATTGTAAATTACACTCTAGGGGTAGGGCAGACAAGACTACGTGGAGTCGGTTTCACAGAGATACGTTTCTGTCACTAACTTCAGTAGCACAACATATTGACTTTCAAGAAAATATTTTAATTTAAAGACCAATAATACCTTCACGATTGACCTATGCTTGTACACTGGACACTGATTTTCATGGATAAAATAGGTCGAAATTGTTCCAAAACCGAATTAGGGTACCCCGAATTTACGTAGTCTTTTGGCTGTTACCCCTAGAGTGTACATCAAAATTGGTTCGATATTTTACGTATTTTTAGGGTGGATAAATGTTGAAAATTAACCCATTTTTACACGTAGGTATATTAATTTTCGATGTTCAAATAATATATGTACCCATCGATATTTAGGAAATTCGATAGTTTGTACTTCGATATTTAGGACATTCGATAATCTGTATTTCGATGTAACTTTTGTAGATATTTAGATTTTAGATGTATTGGACGTAGGATATTTAACCATTCGATAATATAAACTTTCGACATTTTATGTTTCGGTTTTATGGTCGTTCGATATTTCCATTTTCGATGTTTTGAACATCGATATTTTAAGCGTAGGTATTTTAATCTTCGATATTCAAATACGTACCCTGGCGCCCGATCTCCTTTACTATTTGATTGAAGCACAAAAGGATTCACTCGTAAGCTAGGTGATGTGATTATGCATGCATGTGAACGCTTTCAGCATTAACATGCATGGTCCAGAAGACAGGTAATCTATCAGCTGCCATTGCTATTTTAAAATAAGTTTATCTATAGTTGATTTTCATTAAGTTGACGGTTGTCGTGGTATGGGCATGTGATACGGAGGAATGAGGAAAAATGTCGTTTTAAAGCTTTGAGTGTGAATGTAAATTGGGATAAGAGCAAGAATGACGAGTTGATTTTCTTAAAGTAATCGTGTTTTCTACAATATATTATAATTTAAAATGCAGTATTTCAATATGAATTCAGTGACCAAGTTGTGTAACAGATATTTATTTTAATAAAAACTGTTCCATGAATTTTCTAGCCCGTTATTCTCCATAGAAACCTACGCTTTGAATAGCGCAACTAGTTTTGTATTTGTTTGACTGCTCTAGAGCCCATTTGACAGTTAGAATAACTACTACTAACTAGTTTTGAAACAAAGGTTTTGGGTTTTGGCAAGAGAAAAGCAAATAACTGTGCTGCCAATCAATTACTTCGCGAGGTTTTTCCACTAAATAATAAAAAACCGAACAGAGAACGAGTCTAACGCAAAAGTTCCGGATCAAACTATACCGTATGTGGAAGCGATCGCTGGCTTGCTGTAATTTTTGTATTGCACGGAACATATTGATAAACCTGTGCTAGTTCGTATAGGTACTGTTCGTCTAAAAAATATGACGAAGCCGGGAAAAGTGTAATTAAGTTTTATAAAAAAAAACAACTGCAACCGCATAGACAGGAAAGAGGAAAAGCAGATGATGATAATAAAAGTCATAGCTTACTTCTCTTACGTGCCACGTAAATTATTAGTGTGGGTGGCGGGTATTTGTGTATGTGAGTTTAAATGTTTGTGAACGCACCCACGATACAGGAGAAATTCCTAATGTGGGACAACGTTTAAAAAAAATATATATATATGAATGGCGAAATGTGGGTGTAAGGTACACATCTGTGCCCTGTCGAGGCTGCGGGTTGTTCGCAAGGGATACCGCGATGATGATTTCCCACCCCCCCAAAAAAAAAACTTGATGATTTTCCATCCACCATAAAAAAAAAAAGGTATACATCTGTGCTGTGGGTTGTTCGCAAGAGATACCGCGGCCTCGGCACAAGGGCTAAGAAGAAACAGGGGTGGTTTTTAGTCAGTAGAAGTCCGACACTCCCTTTCGCTCTGGCCAAGAGTGGGAGGGGTTATTTCATGATTTTCCACCCACCATAAAAAAAAAAAGGTACACATCTGTCCTGTAGGTTGTTCGCAAGAGATACCGCGGCCTCGGCACAAGGGCTAAGAAGAAACAGGGGTGGTTTTTAGTCAGTAGAAGTCCGACACTCCCTTTCGCTCTGCCCAAGAGTGGAAGAGGTTATTTGATGATTTTACACACGCCAAAAAAAATAAAAAAAAAAGGTACACATCTGTCTAACCCCTGTAAGATTACATCCGTTACGTTATTTTATTTTATAGGATTTATATGGTTCGTAGAGTAGGGCACAGTGGATACCTACCAAAACGTCGTACCGTGTGATATCTTACTTGTAGTTAAAGCAGTTTAAAATATTATGTGTGTAGACTGAAAAAATATCGACGGGGCTAGCGTTTATAATCATCAGCTATGTTCCCATTGTTGGAACACAGCCTTCCTCTCTTTGAAAGGTAGTAGGCTATAATCTAACACGCGGGCCCAGTGCGGATTGGTAATGTCACAAGTATTCGATTTTTTTATTCTAGGACATGCCAGTTTCCACGCGACGTTTCCCTTCACCGTTTTTGATAGCAGTGGTGATGAAATAAATTACACAAAGTATGCCTGTCTGGGTTCGAACCCACGACTTTCTGTTCGTAAGTCGGGGCCGCCACATTGGGCCACCGCAGCTCTGGTTTGTGTAACTCCCCTGAAATAAAACATCTGTATAGTACTTTCATGTTATACTTTTCACGTGTTACGGTTACTATTATGTGTGCAGCGCACGTTATTCCCAAAGGAGCCGTAAAAATAAAACATTAGACGCGTAGGTATATCTATCTAGTTATTCTTTACTAAGTACATGATACTTACTGGAGGTAATATTTGGTGAGTGGTTTAATATTGATTAAGAACGCATTGTAAAGTGTAGAAATTAGCCAGCATTCATTAAAAGATACAACTAAAGGAGTACGTTATTATAATATTTTTGATTTACAAACCAAACTATAATTAATGTATTCACAATTTACATACAGGCTACTGAACTTCTTAAACGTTTTAAATGGTATCAGAAACACACATCAGTTTTTTTTGTAAGAATTTTAATGTAATGTAAGAAGGAATAGAATCGTGTATGAAGGGAGGCAACAGAATAACTGCGTGTGACGGTTACACCTCTCGCGGTATAATAACGCGCTATTTTATCGTTAAGACCTACCGCTTGTCAATAGACACGGCGCATGTGACTTATTTGCTCGTATTATGTGATTCGGTTACAAAATATTCTCGAAGCTTCAACGTTATTAGGTTTGAAATTATTGAAAATTGGTTTAAAAATCTTGAAGGCACCGACCCAGTGGGGTCGACCATAATCATCTCGTTAAATATATTACGGATCGAAAGCTAATCTAAGCTATCGAGTTCGTTTAAAGCCAAGCTTCGATGGAATATTTTAACGACTTTATTATGCTCTAAAAACTGTTCAGCGTGAAGTGAATGTTAAAACTACGAGCGCATATTGCGGGCACCAAAATTTTGATTATGTGCTTCTGGTATTTTTTTGTGAGAACTTAACTACCGTCTCATAATGAGTACTTTTAGTGTTAGTTTAATAATTATGATTCAAAGATGTGTCATTGACGTACCAAGATGTTTTAGTAAAAGAAAATTTTTGAACGTTGACTGCGGAAAGGATGTTTTAAATTTGACTGAAAACACGTTTTGAACGTTATAATAACATATTAATCAGACTTTATTCCTTCACATCCCATCAAATTCCCTGTAGTCATTCGTCTGAGGTACGAAACTTATTTTTAATCGTGAATAGCATTACTGTTACTTTAACTTTTTTTGTGGTGTGTAAAATCAAAAAAGCCCCCCTCCCGCTCTTGGGCAGAGCGGAAGGGAGTGTCAGACTTCTACTGACTAAAAACCACCCATGTTCCTACTTAGCCCTTGTTCCGAGGCCGCGGTATCTCTTTCGAACAACCCGCAGCTGTTACTTGACCTAAAGTAATAACATAATGGGATATAATTATATTAAAATGGCCGCAGCGAATTAATTGAGCGGAACACGCGAATCATTGTTTCATATTGAAGTGTTGTGGCGACAGTTAAACTGCTGCCTGGAGCGATGGGATGAGAACCGCATGAACAATTAGGTAAGTTTTTCATGTGAATTATTATATTACAGATACCTGATGTAAACAGGCTTGAATTACTTTTTTAAACTTATTTGCTTGTTGATCATTTTATTTTAAAAACAAAGGAAAATTTATTTTATAAAGTGCCGCGATGTTTTCAATCATTTCTTTCTCTCATTAATATCTGAAATAATTTACAGGACTAATAGCCGGTCAGAATGTACCAAAGGTAAACAACTGGTAATCCGATACTAATTAGGATCGTCGCAGGTTGTAAACGGTATTTTGTTACACACTCTATATCTGCCCTGTGGGACAGATCCTACGTAAAAGCAAAGAGGGTTTCAGACTCCGTGAGTGGATAGGATTATCGGGGCAGCACGAGATCTTAATAGCCACAGCTATGTAATAGGGGTCGATCCTCTCTAATACATAAGACAAACATTTTCGTGCCTGTTTGTCGGCAAATCACTCCCGAATTCTTCGACTGCATTGTACTCAACTGTATTGAGATCGCAGTACTTTGGTGGGATTGAGTTCCGGTTGAGATTCCTCTTCGTTTTTCTTCTAAGAGTTGTCTTATGAATTACTTAGTCTAGTGCTATGAGACAATAAGGTGTCAAGAAAATTTTAGTATTCGATTTTTTGTAGGATGTTTTCTTCCTGAGCACTATTGTAGCTGTGGAGAAGAAAGAGAAAATATAACCGAACTCACCTTTTTTTAGATTCCTTTTTGAATAACCTTGTTTCATTAATAAATTACTTGCAATTCGACCTGTGTGCATCCATTAAACGCCAATTTGGTAATTTTCTTTGTTCATTGTTGTTGATGAAATACTTATTTGAAGGTTTTTTCTTTTAATTTTTATAATTTCTTCAATTATTTGTAAAATACTTAAATGACTGAATTTTTAAATTCAGTCATTTAAGTATTTTTAGAGTAAGATTTCTTTTGCCATCGATAACTGATACTTTATCAGTATTACAGATAATTGGATGTAAAAATGCTCAAGAAAACCATATTTGCAAGTGAAGTGACTAAACAACATGCATACGCAAATTTCAAAATGATTAAAAGGAAATCACTTATGTAAAAGTTAAAGAAGCCCATTTTATTCTAAACTAGCTGTGCCCGCGACTTCGTTCGCGTGCTTGTCGGAAACTAAAATGCGTCGCTTAGATAAAAGTACGTTAAATCATTGCCCTGCGTTAACTTACTGACGCTGTAGAAAATAAGAAGAGGGTAATGCAAAGTACTGACTATGTCTAATACTAAAGTTTAGATGGATGGGTGTTTGTTAATCAACCACGTCAGAACGGCCGAACGGATCTTGAAGAAATTTGAAACAGGTACATTATAGGGTACATTACAGGTACATCATATATAACAATTAAGGGGTCCTTTGGGGCCCCTTAATTGTTGCTGACATATCTTTGAGGCACGCGTGGAACACGAACGCGCCAACGACAGTACCTGTCGACTGTCCTTGTCGTTGCCGTCGTCTGCCGGGGCTGACGGTTGTCCGCAGACCGCAAGAGATACCACGGCCCCGAAACACAAAGAGCTAAGAAGAAACGTAGGTGGTTTTTAGTCAGTAGAAGTCTGACGCTTTCTTCCGCTCCGCCCAGAGCGGGATGAGTCATTTGATAATTTACGAACCACAAAAAAGGGGGGATTAGAAGCTTTTCGAGAGGTACCTGTACCGAATCTGGGACATCGAATCTGAAATGGAACACCGTCACCTCCTTCTGCGAAGCAGTAATGCTAGCGAAAGAGGTGAACGTAAGAGGGACACAACCCCTCTTTCCAGCCGCCGCGGGAGACGCTCCGGGCATCGGGGGCTACGTGATGGCTTCCGGCCACCGTACGCGCGGGCCCTCTGTGCGCGGGCCTGTGAACGGTGAGTAACGGGCTAGTTAATCGTTTGTCCGTCCTATGACGATGGAGGCGCGTTCGTGTTCCACGCGCGCCTCAAAGGGATGTCAGCAACATTGAAGGGGCCCCCAAGGACCGACGCCTGGCGGGGCTGCGGGTTGTTCGAAAGAAATACCGCGGCCTCGACACATACTTAGGGCTAACAACACACCACATCTATATTAAGACATGTTTGGCGCAGTTACTGGACGATTAACAGTAGCACTGCGTGTCGCAGGTTCGATTCCCACACGGTACAAAAAAAATATGTCGTGGGTTTTATCTAATTTTAATTTAGTTAAAAAAAAATAGTATTTTTATACTGTGTAATTGGTAAATCTTTATTTGTTGACTATTCACGAAACATATGTTTATTTAATAACACCGCGGTTCAGAAAATGGCATCAAATGAATAACGCCATCTATCGAAGACGAATATAAACTGCTAAAAAAGAGCGATCAAACACGCTATAGGGTTTAGGCTATGTAGATTTTGAAAGCAGCTTCATTTTAGACTAATATCTACGTACCTTTTGCTATCATAACTTATTTAAAGTTATCTTGTGAAGGCACTTATTAATAAGTACCATGTTCGTTCAATAGATGTCGTTGCTTGTCTCATTCTTGACCATAATGATAAGTTCTTCTTGAAAACTATAAATGCGCATATCTTTTGATAGAGAGCACCGATTACGATGAAACAAAGCCTAAGTAATAGCCCAAGTTACGCACAATATTTATGTATAAAAGTTACCTACATTCGTTTCGTGAATTTGACGTGATGCTTAGTCATCGAAACAGACAAACAGACAAAAATTCCAAAAATGCTGGAAATGTGTTGTGTTGGTTATACTTCAGTACTCTGTCAATTTTTTTTTTTATATTTTCGATGTACAAAAAAGATTTTTCTACAGATTTATTATATGTATAGATGTTTGTGTGGTGGTCAACGCAAAATCCTGTTCTGAATATATTCTTACGATAATATGAGGCACAGAAAATAAAAACAAAAATATATTTGAAGGCACTCGATAAATGTTGTAAATAATGTCATTCCTCGTTGAGAATCTACAAAAACCAAAGTACCGGCTCGAGAGAGGTTGTTGAAGTTTGTAGAAAAAGTGCGAGTATATTTACATTTATGTACAGATTAGCATTTTGTTACTTTATACACGTACGTAAATGCTTTCAATACGTGAAACTACATCATTCATAGCTCGGTAGCATTGCCGCGGGACTCGGGACGGGACTTTTTTTTTTTATTGGGACAAGCCCGCCACACTATTCCCAAACCACTGTAACTCCTGTTAATCAGAATCAACAGTGGCGACCACAAGAAAAGCACCGAGACAATGAAGCTCGACGAAGTCCCAGGGAAACGATTTAACTGTCTTGGATCCCGCAACGAAATTAATCAGAAAAGAATAGCGGAGGAGGAGTTATGTAGACTTGACATTTGTGTGGCCGTAAGTAAATAATGGAATTTATTAGTATTTAGTTTAACATGTCATGCTTTTGACTATCTTATTGACGGAACCGGATACCCAGCTGGACACAAAACAGTCGACGCAATACTCCATTACGTATAAACTTTTCCGTAATAGATACCCGTGTTTATTTATTTATGTCTTGATTTCTTTGCCATTACAGATAATAAGTATAATGACCAAAGTAACTTGAAATAGACTTAATAATACCTTACATGATACACACACAGACCCAGGCCCTTGTGAACTCAGTGTACAAGTGAATAATATGTCTATGGCATCCGCCACCGTGTTGAGAGTTCGCAGCGCACGAGCCAAGGGTGCGCGCTCCAGCAGGTTAGTGCGCGCGCTCGGCACCACTAGCAGCTGCGGCTTGCGCCGCCTCTTTACGTACCTATCCAGTAAATTAAACCCTTATTTCTGATAGTATGCCTTTTTTTAGGAGGTGGGGTGTCATCAAATGACTCCTCCCGCTCTGGGCAGAGCAGTAGGGAGTGTCAGACTTGTTCCTTCTTAGCCCTTTGTTTCGAGGCCGCGGTATCTCTTTCGAATAACCCCCAGCCCCGACAGGTGTCGGCCTTTGCGGGCCCCTTCCATGTTGCTGACAGCGGGGCACCGCCCAAGCGGGGCAGACCTCCACGGTGTCCTCCACCGTGTCCTCCGGCCGATTCTCACAATGGTAGCATCCAGGAGTTTCCTCCCGCCTGATGCGGGTTGCGAGTATGCCTGAGTTTTGTATACTAACCTCTTAAAACTTTGAAAATATACGTTACCAGTGTCACTTTACGCCTAATTTCTAATTTTTTCAGCCTACCAAATTGTTTTATAACGGTGTGACGGCAATTTTCTCCACAATTCCACATTCCACCGCGCTAATATCTCTTTCGAATAGATAAACAATATACACGGTATTATTGATAATTCCGTGAATATTCTGTTATTACAATAAAAATTCTTCCGTACATTTTTGGGACAGCAATTTTCATAGCGGCCCTCGCTTTGATTAAAATAAAAGAATGTCACAGTTTGACGGCTCTTACTTCCAAAACTTACATGTAACATGACATGTATGAAAACATTTGTTTATTTATTTTGATTTTCTGCTCTAGATTTTAATATAGAAAAAAAAGGAAATATTGCCTATCACCTCTTTACCTGTTTTTTTGCTCCATATTATAGATGATAATTTCAATGATTCAAAGATATATGTTTTTAGTCAATCTGTAAGTTTGATAAGTAATTATTGATCTCCAACTGTGGAAAGCCGTTTTTCATATTTGATTTTAAACAAAGTTCGATTATAAACACGGGATCAAGTACTACTATTTTTATCTTAGTGGTTTGCTGCTAACTGTTTGGTCATTCATACGCATTCTCTGGAGCTTTCTGAAAGTGGGTTTCTCATCTGCGGGCGAAAATAAGTTACGAAAAACTAAGTTACGACTATCCAATAACCAGCATTTATTTTATTGAAGTGGTTAAGACAGATGTTATTGAATCTTGTTGTAATCTGAATACTATCTCTTATCAAACACTGCGATGTTCTAAAATGGAGCTGAGCAACAATGGTTGCGTGATAGTGAAATTCTCTGAAATCCAGGGTTAGAATTACCGGGTAATTGTTAGAAGGCACGTTGGCAGGTACGGAACCATAAGGAATTGTTGGTAGCGTTCGACAGAATATTCAATTTCGGTAAGTTTCGGTTTCGGCCAATTATTGTCTAGCTCTAAGATTCTTCAGATCAAATAACAGGGTCTAGCTGTTATTATTCGGCGCGGTTATGTACGATATCCGTGAATTGCCGTAGTCCGTAGCTTTTACCTTGATAGCTGAGTTATAATACAAGTTTATAATACACGTGGTTTAAAGTGTTTTGTCCAAAAACGAAATATACAAACTGAGTTTATTCCCATCGGTTTTTCTATGACAAGTCTGTAACGTCATTATGATGATTAGTTTTACTCGCGTTTAGTTTTATTAGCGATTAGTTTTAAGGGGTTTGGATATCCTGTCGGGGCTGCGGGTTGTTCGTAAGAGATACCGCGGCCTCGACATGAAGGGCTAAGAGAACGGAACATGGGTGGTTTTTAGTCAGTTGAAGTCTGACACTCCCTTCCGCTCTGCCCAAGAGCGGGAGGGGTGAACGGGAAAATATTTGATGATTTTCCACCCGCCAAAAAAAATAAAAGGGTTTTGGATATAATTGTGAAAGTTATTAATAAAGGAAGTTATCTCAGACACTGGAAAATAATAGAAATAAATAGTATCCATATTATCAACCCTAAAATTTACATGCACCGTCGACCGTACATCCTAAGTATCCAGTCCTGCTGTAAGCCAGTAAGCATGATTTTGTAGTCCAAGTGATGTGCGCTGGATGTGTTACAATTTGATAATACAAGTTAATACAGTTCTACGTATTTTTTCGAGTATGTATACGCGAGAAATATAATCGACGAGGTGATTACGGGCATTACTATTTGAATTTATAGAGTAATTTTGTGGACGCTTTGGTCGGACGTAATACCTACCGCGTCGGTTGTTAATGACCAATTTAATATCAACTTACCTACAACAAATTAATAAACTAGCCAGTTAAGAGAAATTTTATTAAGTTGAGTGGAGCGTCGATTATTCGAGCTAATTGGGAGACCGGTATTTTTGGATAATCGAACAATCTATTAAGTATGTGTGTATATTGATACGTTTACGTTTAGGCATTTTAAATAGAGTTTACTTTCACGCGGCAAAATTTAGTTTATCGACTAGCGGCTACTAAGTGGTACTCGATGATACTGGACTTAGTACAAAATGTAACAAGTCGCGGTAAGTGCGTAAGCACTGTAGTGCGGGAGGCGGGAGAGAGGCACGTGCGGATGAGGCGGGAAAGAAACGCGTGGATCGGGCGGGCGTAGTAGTTCGGATAAGCGGTCGTTCACTTCATCGACACTCCGCTGTACTGAGTAAAATCTAGGAGGAAGAGCTTGTGGCTAAATAATAACGGCCCTCGGAGCAATCTTCGGATTAAGTCGCGCTTGCTTAGGTTGGTCTGTGGATGGGAGGCCACACATTAAATACTAAAAATAATAAAAAGCATAAGTACTAATCTTATGTCTACAAACGGGTCACTTCATTATTTAATTATTATGAGAAACGCGACTAATTATGACCAGGATTTTAAGTTCGGTTCAAAAGAATACAATTTTCATTAAAAAGCAGCTGAATGTAAATAAAATAAAAAGGTCAAACGCGCGAATTAACAACTCGCCGAAGGGTTCAAGCTTTTGAATTAATTATAATCCTTATCAACGAGATAATATTTTTCTGGGCTTTAACTTTACTCGGGAAGCTTAATAAAATAATTTAAAATATATGATCTTTATTCACATTTTCACTGAAATTGATAGCGAATGTGATTACATCAATCAAATCGATTTTTTTTATTTCATGAAACACTGAAACGTAATTCTAAGAGCCAGTTGAGTGGTTATTAGTAAGTCTATTTAAGCTCTATAGAAATCGCTTTGATGTAATGAATGGCGTCAAAATCGAATGTTTTTCAGACTCAACATAAATTCTATGAACTAATGTAATAATAGCTGTGAGTTGAAGCATGTAAAAAATATATTACATAGCATGAAACGCGTCACTTTGGCAACGGATAATTGCCTATCGAAGAAAACGTACTCGTATGATGTCAATATTTTCAAAGGATCATGAACAAAATCAGTACCAAGAAGTCTCTGGTCACAAGATCAAAATGTTATAGTTATTATTTTCATATTTTTTTACGACATTATGCGTCATGGATTTGATTTTTTATATGGGTGTAGTATAAAAGTATGAATATTGTTTTACTCGTTTTAAATGACATTCACACAACCGGCCGTAGAGATGTAGAATGCTAGATACTATTTTGATGAATCTACTAAACAGTCATGCCAATTGTTTCTTTTATATAATAAATAACTAAAACATTTGCTTCAAAAACATTTTACGAAATATATGTATTACCTTTGCTATTTTCTTGTTGAATAACAGTAACATTAAGTAAAACTAGTACATCAAATCGATTTAGTATTACTAATTGACACAATCGATTTTCTTACTAATGATTTCGATTTATCGATCCCATCCCTAGATCCCTGCTGATATTTGATTAACGTCAGTCTGTGTGTTTTAGTCTTGAGATTATTTAATATTATTGTAATTTGTGTTGAGAAGTAGAACTTATTTCTATTTTGCGAACTCGTAATTCATACTAATATAAGTGGATTACTCTGTTTTTAGAACAATAATGTTCGTCCGTGCATGATTTCATGTGTGTCAATAAAATATCATACCGCCTGGTTTTGAGGTTATGTTCGATTTTATAAAATTACTCCGAAACTCGGTAGTTGTTTACTAAAATAGCTTTTGTAGAAGTTAAATTATGATAAGTGTAAACAATAAAAAACAAAATTTGATTTTGAAACGACATAGTACGGGATTCCATACTTTAAAAACATTGTCTTTTTTAACGTATCTTGTAAGTTTAGGTAAAATCACAAAATCTTTTCCAGTTCTTATCTTTAAAAATATATCTATAATAGAATGAAGTCGCACTAGTCATGGTCCCAAGACTGCAAGATTACACGTATTTTTTTTTAATTCTCATAACATGATTCGCTTCACCCAAGACTGCAAGATTACACGTATTTTTTTTTAATTCTCATAACATGATTCGCTTCAAAATTTTAATTTTAATTTAAAAATTAAAACATCCGAATAACCTACCCTGCGACTACTGAAAGTTGTTGTGCAAATAAAACCTACTAGGTGGCCGAATAATAACCGAAGACCAAACTTATTCGGAATCAGTAATCTTTCCCTACTCATTAATCGATTGCACGTGTCGCAGTTAGTACAAATCCTATACGGCAAGCGAGCCAGCTGATTACAACGCCTGCCAAACCAGTTAATACTTTCTTAGAAATAAATCTGTTCACTGCTGCTCACGAATATGTTTTTCTTCAACCGTTTAACCTTTACTCACTTTTAGGTTAATTTAATACAAATTATAAGTACACAATCATTATTGTATGTAATTTTAAGTATTTATTCTAGCATCTAAAGGAATAATTATTTGTAATTATTAGAGTCACCACCACTACTACCAGAGGTGTACTATTAAGTACACTTCTACTTAACTCTTCGGGGATTACAGGCGTAAAGTTTTGTGATATAACAGTCTTGGTTCGGTCTATGAACGGACGATGTACACGAAATTCTAAAATATTAAATGCAGTTCAATATTTTTACTCGTAGAGACGGAGCCTTAGGTTAGACATAAATTGTATTGATATACCCCCTGCCAGATCTTCAGAAGTTCGTATACAATTTAAATTTTGTATTAAAACCAGAAAGTAAAGAAGTCAAGGTAAATATATAGTGGCGTGATCGTGAGGCAATACGTCTGCAAACGGTCTTCACCTTACATGCACTAACGTAGTTTACTGAGTAAGCAGTGAGTGGTGTCTTGCCATGTTTGCCGAAGGACCGATGCTCCCTTTTGGATCTTATGAGTACTTGAGTAAACTTTTAGTCCCTTCTTTTAATATTAAATTCTAAAAGGCCATCATGCTGAATTCAGCTATCAAGAAACTATATAATGTAACAAGACGTTTTGCAATGTTGCGACTGGGATTACCGATGTCGTATTGACGTTGAATTAAGAAGTCTATAAGACGTAACACTATAACGTCGGTAAAACTTAACTTATTCTCAAAAATCATGACATGTCATGTCATGTTCTACTTCCTCCCTGTCGGGTTTATAGCTAAAAGTAGTGAAACGTGACCAGGCTACCTTTCAACCGCACTCACGTCAATGAGTGAGTAAAGTCTCTTCAACTAAAACAGAAACTTTGTATTTCACTCATCGTTCTACATCTCAGAAACTTCCAAAGATTGAGTAAAACTTCATATTAGACAGATGGCCTTATGAAAGGAACTCCTTTCATTTGGTTTACTTTATATAACTAACTTAAGCAAGCTAGTAAATAACCGAAGTAGCAAACAGACTAAGTTTGCAACTTCGGTTATTTATTTGCTTGCAACATACATTATGTTAATTAGCTACTGCTCTACGAAAGAGCTTCTGAATTGAGATCTTTCATTTTCCCATTTTGACCATACTTGGTCTTTCAAAAGTCCAACCTCAAGGTTTGTCAACGGAGCGGGAGCGCTAAACTAGCCGACCATAATAATATACTCCATACTAGACTACGCTCCGAAACATAAATTACCGACGTTGCTCAAAAATCCGCTAAGTTGAAGAGGGACTGGGCTGGCCATGTCTGCTGTATGCCCGACGAGCTGTGGTACAAAATAACCACATTGTGGAGCCCTGAAGCAGAACCAACGACCAGTGGTCCACATTGGCCCTGATTTAAAGATTTGGAGGTCATGGGGGAGGCCTTTGCTCAGCAGTGTACAAAGCATATTACAAAGATTGGCATGTTATTCTTTAAAATATTTAATTTATTTAAAATTTTATCATAAGGTCAATTCTATTAAAAACTGTAAAACTAACAATATTTGTACACCAGATAATATGGTAGAATGTAAGAAACCTTTTAACTAACCCTACACCATACAATGTACAACTGCATTCTGACAAATAAATACATTATTAGTATTATGTCCTTTATTTAGTTTCTTACATATAATTTACATTTTTAAATATTTTATACAAAACTTATAAAAAAACATTTAAAAATATAAAAAATAGTCGTCCACCGGTGACGGGAGCAGGGTCCAAGCTAGCGGTGGTTAGGGCTCCAGAGAGAGGAACCTCCTCACGATGCGGGCCGTATCAAGGAGTACTGCCTTCTGAATCAGGCCCTTGATCCAACTGCCAAGCGAAAGCTTTGAAAGGTGACCGTCCATGCTCTTAGCTATAAGGCCATTGCCATTATTATTATTATTAAGACTAACAGTAACAGTTAATTTAAAGATGACGGCATAGAAGCATTTTTATAATAAATATATTTTTACCATACCAACTGACCTGAAACAAACTCTGTGCCCGAGGGCCACGAAATGCGATGCTCCAAGCGAATTCACCTTGTGCTGTAAGCGTGAGCGTGGAGCGTCAACAACAAATGTATGTCTATTATCTACAAGGCCACAAGTTGTAGCGAATTGACGCCACAAGCGTAGCGTTATTTTCGTGGCCGCCCGAGACGCATTTGGTTTTGACGCTCGACGCTCACGCTTGCAGCACAAGGTGAATTCGGTTAGAGCGTCCCATTTCGTGGCCCTCGGGTTAGTAACGGGTTAGTAAAATTTTATTTAATTTTTGATTCAGATGTTGATGATGTTCAATTTGTTTATGTAATTATTGTGTTAGGATTTTTGATTTCTGTTTATTTTGTGTTGTTTTGATTGTGATTTTATTATGTTTTTTTTTATTCTATGGATTTATGGATCTGAAATAAACGTTTAATAATAATAATAATAAAGTAACAAAACCTTTTTCCGAATTTTCTATGAAATTCCAGTAAGAGTTTAATAAGCTTGATGAGATTCGTGACAGTTACAGTTGGCTATTTGACTACTGTTAAAAATTCACGAAAATGTTATGTTATTTCAAAGAACTAACAGAAATAACACAATGTGTGAAAAAAGTAATAAAATCGATCAGAAAATGACTTAGTTTTAACTGATTTTAAATGACGTGTATACAAAGATAGCACTATAGAAACGTGATGTCATATTTCATACCGCCATAGTTACGCCACGGTTACGTAGTACAAATGGCCGTTTTGCGCGACAAGGATAGAAAGTGCCCCCACCAAAAACTTCTAAACTTCTTTCATGTAACTAGGTACTCCACTTTTTTATTGATATTATTACTTATTAATACATATTGTTATTTCTGTTAGTTCTTTGAAATAAAATAACATTTTCGTGATTTTTTATCAGTAGTCAAGTAGCCAATTATACTGACCGGCATTGTCAGAACGTGCAGTCTGTTTAGACTAGAAGCTCTAATCAACTGTAGCATCTAATCAACATCAACTCTAGTCGAGTGATTTTCAGAATACCCCACCAACAAACGTGTGGTGATTTGATTAGTATTAGTACACGTACTAAAACGTAACAGAAGATACGCAATAGAAGTAAAGACAAATCTTTACTTCCAGTTACGTGTAATTTTAATACGAGTATACTTGTAAATAGAACTAATTTACCGAGTCTAACTTAACTTACGAGACCGGGATAAAATGTATCTAATAATAAAAATGTGATAAATAAAAATAATAAATTTCTGGATTAAAATTACTCATACAGTTATTAAGAAACGTTATTTTTTCTGTCTTTAGAATTTGATGTCCATTACTTCTTTTAAATTTTAATGAAATAAAAAGAAGAGAATATCATGAACGATGTTTTTTCTCTTTTTATTGAATTACCCTTCTAAAACCTGATTGTTACAGGGCGTAACTAAATTATCTAATTTGGCTTTGTTTAAAGCTTTGCCGTTATTAAATATGAAGAATTTTATCATGCTCAGTTTTTATCTTATTTTTCATTTTGCTTATGAATAAATAGTAAACACAAAACCGCCAAAACATGAACATAGTGTGTCTTCTTAGAATATCATTGTCTTTATTTTCTCTAAGAAAGAGCCAGGGCATCAGACAAACCATTTGAGTTAGTAAATGAGATAAGATGGCCTAATAAGATTTCAAGATAATCGAACCCAAGAAATTCAATCACTTCGAAATTTGGAACTAGCTTTCGAATTTCCCTTGAGTGTAGGCTCAACTTGCCCTTTATTCAGCTTTTACATAATGTAACACGTTTACAAAAATTACAAAGCTGTGTTGTTACCGGCAAAGAGTAGCCTATCTGCTGATCTTTTAGGCGTCGTAAGGAGTGGGTAAGAGATTATGTTGAAAGGATAGCGTGGGCGTAATCCGTATGTAGGTACTAATAAAAGCACTCTCCGGACACTTGTTTTTCAAGCCCGGTGATAATATCAATAATCTTTGACGGATGTTCATATGGATTTATATATTGTCAGACATAATATATCTGACAATATATATTCGTTTATTACATTATTTATAAGTAAATAAATTAATAAAGACAAAATCAAGGCGAATGTGAATATACTTATGCATACACTTCTGCCTAACCCGTCGGGGATTACAGGCGTGATTATGTTATGATGATATGTAAAAATATTTTGTATGGTTTTATTTTTCAGAGAGCAAACAGGAGAATACGTTTGTATGGACCAAACGCCCGCTAGCCTTTCCTCTAAAAACAATTATATGTTTCGGGTGGAAATATTATTATTATTTATTTATTTATTTATCCATTAATAGTACACTTACATTACAACATGTTGGTGCAAACATAAACTCATTAGAGTTTTACCGTGCACCAAAATCATCGACGACATAATTCATACAACAATAAAATAAGATAAGTTACGGAACACAACAAAAATAACAGCGAGGGTATGCAGCGAAATATAATTAGCTGCTACCTTACAAACCAGCGAACATCGGTGACCAACTGCCCGTCCATAGAAACAAAAAGTTGTGGAGGAATGTGATTTCGCTTGATACATGTTGTTCCAAAAATAAAATAAAAACAAAATGTGTTACTAATAATATTCAATTATTTAGATATGAATTAATGTTTTGTAAGAAATGTTGCTTTAGTTTGTATTTAATGTTCATACAAGTTATATCGTCCCTTAGTGACAAAGGTAGTTGATTTATAAGGAAAGGTATTATATACTTTAGCGATCTCTTGCCGTGTAAATTGGTATACTTGGGAAGTAACAATTTAGAATTGATGACACTACGAGTATTAATTCCAATATTGTTTATAATTTTGGTTTCCCTAAGATTTTCATTAAAAAAATCCTCTTTTAATAGTGTGAATTAATTTTTTTATGTATTGGTAATATTTTACAAAATTCAAAAAGTTTACGATAATCTAGCTTATATAATAGCTTATATACTAGGTAGTACTCATGGTCGTTCAGGTTTAGATTATATTGGGCCAAATAAACCTAACATTATCGAAGCCTATCGATCATCTGCGTATCCTTTTCCCACTTGCGAAGCCAAAATAAAAAACCCAAACATACTTGTGTTTGGTCGGATTGGTCCAGTTTAACTGGATACAGCTGAATACCAGTAATTTACATGGATCGACTCCTTTTCTGACTTTTACTACCCAGTTAATACGTTCCCCCTTAGTAAGACGGTTGTCAGTCTTGCCAAATGATAGCTGGGACCAATAGGCTTAACTCCCATATAGGCCTCCACAAGTTGACGAAGAGCCACTCATGCCCCGGCGTAAGTCCTACATGAATCTACGTGGAACAACCGGGCCACGCACGCCGCCCGTCTTTTTTTTTTATGGGACAAGCCCGCCACACTATTCCCAAACCACTGTAACTCCTGTTAGCCAGAATCAACAGTGGCGACCACAAGAAAAGCGCCGAGACAATGAAGCTCGACGAAGTCCCAGGGAAACGATTTAACTGTCTTGGATCCCGCAACGAAATTAATCAGAAAAGAATAGCGGAGGAGTAGGAAAAACATAATTTCCACTTCCCTCCATATCAGCAGGAGACAGAACAGAACAAGGCCAATAGGCATACAGGGACGTATACAACTGGGATAGGCCCAGTTGCCTAGCACCACGGATTGTCATTAATATTACTGGGTCCTAAGTTGTGAGCTGTTATATTTGATTCCAATAATAGGTATGACAAAAATGAACGCACGGAAATTTGTTCTAGTTTCTACAAGGTCCGTATGGTAAATAACGCCGCCCGTGTTATAGCGGTTCTAGGTAGTATAGCGTAACTTATTTATAATGGGTGGTCATCCGTCCAAGTAACCAACGTAGGCTAGTGCGGCTTAACCTGAAGATTTTCCTGAGCGGCTATGATTATTTAACCACAAGCTACTCCTTGTTATATAGCCAAACATATCTTACAAATCAAAAAATACTTCAATAATTTTATAAAACCGACACTATTCAGTTACAACTTTCACAATAAAACGACTCAACAGTCCATATATTTTAGAGAATAGTAGCATTAGTAAATTATAGCTGATATTATAAAACTCGGCTCACCAACGACCGACGGAGTAAACGTTGTACAAAATCTTTGCCTCAGCTATAGTTGAACAAAATTTGTTAAATAAGTTGATACAATAGTTCCGGTGAACGATCTGCAAAGCTCCGGTTTGTTACTAAACATCGTAAATTAATACCTCATTCAGAAATAAGATTTAACTAACCCAAAATTCACAAAAAGGGCTTCTTCATTTAAATATTTAATCAACAACAGTGAGAAGTTTAATTTTTCCAGTATTCCAGTTTTTTTAGTCAACTTTTTAAGTTGAAATTATCACCGAATTTTCAGGAAGAAAATTAATACAATTCAAAAATACATTGAAACTACTATTTACTTACACGATTACAACAGGTACATGGAACTGAACGCCTGAGTTTAATTCATTCTCCTTCAATTTTAAAGAAAATCTTTTACGTACCATTAAAAATGAAGTTCGCTGTTCTGGAGGTCCCGCAGACACCTTAATAAAATTAAATAACGTTTCAGGACTTACCAATCGGGATTTTGTCATCGGGAGATACGCTGATCGTCACATTTATATAATGAAACAAAAGCATAAGTGTCAGTAAATATTTTTTAAATATATAATAAAGAAGTTTGAACGCCATGGTGTTAAAAAATTTAACGTATTTTTAAAAGAAAACCGGAATCACATTTTCACCCGCGCACTTAGTTTGGAGGTTCGCGCGCCCAGAGGAAACTAGAGTTCGGTTGGGGTAAAGTTCGGGGATCGTCGGCTAGTGCGAAGGCAGCGTCACAACGCGAGCGTCGTCAACTAGCGACTGGCTCGGCGGGCGGATGGCAGCCCGCCCGCCCTTCCCTACCCTTCCTCCAAACCGGGCTCTACATCCTCTTTTCTACACGATACGCATGACTTGTTTTATTACTTTTATTTTTCTTTAATAATCTTGCTTAATGGTCTATTTCGTTGCTCGACGAAACTTCTTAAATTTCCTTTTCGAATGTTACTCGCGTTTACAATAAGTTTGTCAGTGTCTTCTCGCCACGTAGCGTGGGCGTCCCGTCTCGGGCAATGTTTGGTTTGCGTTGCCACTGTGGGCCGCTTGTTTAATACAATGATAGATAGATAGATAGAATACTCTTTATTATGTACACCATAAAAATTACAAAAAAAAAAAAACAATAGTAAAAACATTTTGCAAGGGGTGACACAATGGGCGGTCTTATCGCTTAAAGCGATCTTTTAAAGACAACCTTTGGATGGAACACTTGAACCTTTGGTCCTTTGGACAATGTCTAATAGATTGATATGAGTCGAATTAAAATGATGACTATTATAATACATATTTTATTTTATTCAAGGAATATCAATTTACTTGCTGTGTTTTTAAAAATGGCCCAAAATTAAAAAAAAAACTGTTTGTTTTTGAAATCTCATGGAGGAGCTCGTGCTCGCAATAGCAGCTGCTGCTCAGGCCGATTTTCAGGTCAAGGCGCGCTTGGTAAGGTTGGTCCGTGGCTGGGTTTCCACTCGTTACATATCAAGGTTCTTCCGTGCGTCAGAAATCACGTTGTTAATTGCAAATATTTGATAGTCGTTAATAGTCAGTGTTAGTTGGGATAAAAAATTATTAAAGCGGCAACAGAAATACATAATAATATATAGTGATAAGTTTGTTTTTCGTAGTGTTTGTATGAATGACAAACACAATGACATATTTGCGGTTTTTAAATGTGCTATATCTCAAAAACTACTGACTTTGTCTCGTTGAAAGTTTTTGTTGCGATCTACAGCATATTTCTTTTTTAGATTTTGCACTCTCTTAGTTGAAAGTTAGGAAGGACACTCAATTTACACACATTTTATCACTTTGGAAGTGTCTATCTTTCAAACAATTGACTTTGACAAAAAATGGTTTTAGGAACCTCAATGTCATTTTCAAAGACCTATTTAGACATCCCGTACGAATAGGTTTGATGAAAAAAGTTTTTTTAGTTTCAGTTCCATGTATGAGACCCTCCTTAATCTTTTATTTTTTTTATGTTTGTATAAAAATTGTAAAGCGGTTCACAGAATAGGTACATCTACCTACCAAGTTTCAACTGTGTTGTCTTAATATTTTCCAAATAAAGTGGCTGTGACATACAGACAGACGGACATGATGAATCTAAAAGGGTTCCCGTTTTTTGCCATTTGGCTACTGAACCCTAAAAAGGTGATGTTCAATTGATTTCTCAATTTAAAATGATTATTTTTAAAGTTCAAAAATAAAAACCAGCCCGCAATGTGACACAAACTAGTTTATGGACTTTTTAATGTTTCGCAAAATTTGTAGGTTTCTGTATCATCACTATCACTACATTTTATAAAACAAAATCCTCCGCCGCGTCTGTGTCTGTCTGTTCGCGATAAGCTCAAAAACTACTGAACTGATTTTCGAGTTACCACGAATAGATAGAGTGGCTCTTGAGGAAGGTTTTAGAATATAATTAGTCAAGTTTTTGTATACTTTGGCTAAAACATAATGATATTTGTTGAATGTGTCGGTAAATCATAAGCCCGCTTTCTACGAAATAGCTTCCTAACCTAAACCCATAGAGATATAACAAAATAATGTATTGTGGAATTGTGTGTCTTATATTGGTCTACACAAAAGTCCGCGATGGTATAATTATTATGTCTATCTATTAAGGGTAACATGCTATTTATATCTATGTATTTTAAAGCATAAAAAATTGGCTATTATCACTTATGATCGCGCTAGCCGACACCCACGAAGGCGAAGCCGCGGTTATCAGCTAGTTCTGGTATAAATAGGGTAGTTGATAAAAAAAATCATATGGTTTTGCAGGTAAATAAATAAATAAACCTACAAAAAGTAAGCATATTTTTAACCACAATTGGTATTTATTAAAATTAATAATTATGAATATACTCGAATGGACTCAAATAGAACTGTGGAACCGTAAATTGTTGACGGCATATCGAACACTTTTTATACAACTTTCACTACATACACTTTTTTCGTATATGACACTGTATATCCCACGAAGTTGTGAAGATTTTAAGTTTTTTAAAACGCTAAGGCTCTCTTTTACCATCGCCAATTAAAAGTGATGATTTGTTTCTCGGCGATTAGCGTTAAATGGCAAGCAACAGTGAAGAGTAAGTTTTTCTGTCAATTTCATAAACGAAAATGAAGTTTCAAGTAACGACCTACTGGTTCAGTGATTGAAGTATCAAATCGTACGTTGCATTCGTTCAGTGTGACGTCAACAACCCTCGTCAAACTGTGGCACATGGGAATCTAGTTGAAAGTAAAACAAAGAAAACCGTTTTATTTATTGCAGTTGTCATTTTTGTGTTTGTTTTTGTTTTTTTGCGTATTATTTTTATTTGTTTTAAGCACTGAAATACTAATTTAATAACATGAGCAAAATAAGGAAACTAGATTAAAAAATTACCACGCACCTCTAATACTCACTCCACCTCTAACACGCACTCGTAATATTTTTAAACTGATTTATGTAGTGTACTTCAATAGACGAAATCTAACAAATAAGTCAGTTTCATCTATGTGCAACTTTTAAATATTACAGTTATAGTTTACATAAAGCACTAATAACACACCTTTGTACGAGAATCAACACTACTGCGTTTAAATGTACACCTTTTGGATGACTTATCTTTTCAAATAAATTATTTTTAGGCTGGCGTGCATGTCATATCGTAAGTGGAGAGATAATCGGTGGCACAACAGAGTACACAAACAACGTAATACTCGATATGGCTATAATCCCTTTCAGTGCCGTTCGAAAATGAAAAGTTTGTTATAAAAATAAACTCATTTCCATTTGCAACATTTTAAGCCTAACCGCAGTTCTATATTTTTTAATGTTTTGGTTGTAAATCTGTAATAATCTAACCATGGTGAAAGGTTTATAATAAATATGTACTTTCATGGTTGCAGTAGCTCAATGTGAATACGCTGCTCCCAACCAGAGCGTGGCTGCCTTGCTGGAGTTTCCAGAACCTTGCGTTTGAAACGACTTACTGTAACGTATTCACCGAAGTGTTAATAGTTTGATAACATGTACCATACACATGAAAGAAGAAGTAGAACAGGGCAAAAATAAAAGATCTCATATTTCTCAAGATAGACCATTATTGCCTAACCGAATACTTTTAAAGACTCTGATGAACGGGCAAATGAAAAGTACACGCAGGTATTACGCAGATCAATGTAACAAATACTGTTGAAGTCTATTTAACATCACATCATCATCATCCTATAATGTTCCCACTGCAGGGACTCAGGCCTCCTCTCTAGGAGAGGGATGGGCTGAAATCCACCACGCGGGCCCAGTGCAGGTTGGTAGATGTCGCATGTCTTCGAATTTTTTGGTTCAAATGTAAGCGCAGTTAAATTTAAACGTTAAAGACGTGTCGCGAGTGAAAACGTTGCCCTTAGGGATATAATTCCTCTTCACTCTGTGGTATCTCCACAATAGCTGATATAGCCGTTCTGGTATCGAAAACTTGGCTTTCGCCGTGTTATGTAATATTATGAAGTGTAATAATAACATACTCGTAGATGTTTCACATCCATCGAGCGTTCCGTGACGGCCAACTTTTATTTTAATAACCTACGTATTATATATGCTGAATATATAGTATATTATGTGCTGAATTCATGATAACCGATTGTGCGACGATATACGTATAGACAGATGTCCTTCAACCGCAAACCTCAGATATTGTGGCAGTCGAACGTGTCAACATATGATGTTCCTCGACCGCGCCGCGTTGCTGAACAGTTCCCGCAAACAGTACTCCTATATACGGGATAAACAAATAGCAGGTACGTTTTAAGTCCCGGAAAATGATCTAAAATCTTGAAATGTCACAGACGGACAGACAGGACAAGTTACTATGGATTACTAAAACTATCTTCAAACCTATATAATATTTTTGTACACTTTTTATAGATTTTTGGTCTGGAGAGGGGGGGGGGGTTGACCAAAGATAATAATTATTATTATTGTCATCGGGAGAGAAGAGGATAAGCTGCTTGATTGGAAGATGACTGATACCTTCTCGACAACTATAAGTTTCCAAATACATTGGTGAGCGTCAAAAAAAAACATGAGATGAGTTTGGCAAAAAAAAAGGATAAGTAATTAAACTAAAAGCATTTATTTAAATTAATACTAATTATTATACTGTCTGTCTGCAGCAACAAATTCAGTGCAGCAAAACTATCACAGCTAAGTAGGCTTTACAAGTTAACGAGTAATAGTCGACCAACTTACAAAATGTACTTGTATTAAATATTTTCCTAAACTTAATGTACGGGAGCGCAGGTCTCAAAACTGCAAATGTAAGTTTATTTTATTTTTACAATAAAAATCATCGTTCCGAGACAGGGTGGTTAATCAGTTTAGTTAGTTCACATATCTTGATGGGCAACTACGGAACCCTACATTGTGCGTGGTCCGACATGCACTTGGCCGGTTTTTTTACCATCCTGTAACTTACCGTGATCCAAAGACATATAAAACAATATTTCCATGTTCGCAACTACAAAATCGTTAACTAAAATCACTAATCGCTGGTATTGTCAACTTTATGTTGACTTTGTGTTGCATGTAGTCACGTAACAATCTGCAGCAATGCCAATTTACGTCACTCTCAGGCAAAATATAGGTACTTGCATAATGTATCCGAAGCTTGTGTCCTATAGAACAAAGAAAATAAAGCTTCCGTTATTAGGCTGTACCTAAGGAATGCAATATAGGGATCCCGAAATACTGGGATAGACCAAAAAGTACTGTAAAACATTGTCTAAAACTTATTCTTAAACTTTTGTTTTTAATGAGGTATTTATTTACGGTAGCGATTAAAACAAGTCGGACCTTCGATCTGCAATATCTCCGTAATCAGATAGTTCCCGGTTAGGCCTAGTACAAAAAAATAAACTTACATTTGCAGTTTTAAATATTGTGCTCCCATATATTACGTTCAGAAAAATATGTTTAGTAATAACATTTTACTCGTCACCATGTAGAGCCACCTTAGCTGTAATAGTTTTCCTTTTAAAGTCGTTATATAAACTACTACCGTAATATTTTTCGCACACTCAAACGCCACCGTTAAGCTGGTTGAGGCTCCCTCAACCAGCTTAACACACTCGAGTCTTACTCGTACACTCGAGTCTAACAAAAATGATCACTTTAAAGCTTAATATTTCACAAACGAATCCCTTAATCAAAAACGGATTATAACAAGCTCGCAATATTTTTGGAAGACCTATCCAACAATATCCCAAACAATGGGCTTCACGAGGAAATAAAATCAGCCCCAAAATTTTTGTGTACTTGCAGATACACAATTTTTTTCTCCTGATTTTATTCTATCACTTTGTCGACGTAACTCATCTGTCTGATCATGTCAAATTACAACTTTCTGGTACTAAGCGTCTTTGAGCTATACGGACAGACAGTCAGACAGACAAATATGGTGAAACAATAAGGGTTCCTTGCTGGGAACCCTAAAAAGAAACAATGCCACGAAGGGACAGCCAAGTACCTCTCGGTTTCAATAAGCTTCTTTTTGCTTCCGTTATATCTGCACATTTAAGGATTTTAGTACGTGTTGTTGCATTTTTGTGAATCACCGTCAACCGTTATATAATTCTTATTATTAACAACTAAGCAGCGCGGCGTGTAAACAGAAACGAATGTTTACTAAAATGTATTTCTTTTTATATGAATATGTTGCTATTTTGTCTATCTACCTTCTATTTATATATTTAAAATTCTCGTGTCACCGTGTTGGTTGCCATACTCCTCAGAAACAACTACCGATTTTTATAAAATTTTGTGTGTATATTCAGTAGGTATGAGAATAGGTCGCAAAGTAGTTTTTACCCTGTTAACCTCACACGAAGGTAGAAAAGGTACAATGCAACGCATGCAGGGCACAGCTGACGTAAGTCTTCCCATTCGCACTGGAGGGCTTGGCGTCCGCAAATTTTCTAGTACTAGTTTACCGCGCGGCTAAAATAATCAGGCATATCCTGAATGAAATGGCTTATCGGGTTTCAATCATTGATAGCTTTGGTGAAACACGGCACATCATAATCAATAAGTGTAGGCGCTGATTGATGTTGAGTGCCTTGCCACTAGGAAATGCGTGCCCGCATACTGAAGAACTCGATTATCTATTTTCTGACTGTGGGACGAGCCGCTCTGCAGAGTAGTTCGGCGCAAGTTACTCAACGCGTCTGTTACTTCTGAAATTAATGATGCCCCCTTGTTACACGAAATTAAATCATAACTGGGAAATTGTAGGTGTACTATTAGGCATACCTCTGCCAAACCCATTGGGAATCAAGGTCGCGACTTACTGTGAATTGTTGTCATATAAACTTAACTGCACGGTGGCGGTGGTATTGAAATAGTAAAAGTTACCTACACTCGGTAAACCGGGGAGGGTAATAACAAACAAATGCGAATTTCGATAAGTATCACGTGGCTGCCAAGATACTTAGTTTGAATTTTTGTATACGCAGAAGTACTTTGAATTTTAGTAGCTGTAACCGACAGAAAAGGGTTATTTTAGTTCAAATACTCGTAGGAAGTGTTTGAACATTGACTGGCGATCGAAAGTTCGTGAAGTTCAAATAATACTTCGACTTTGGGGTAAAGCCACTTGTCTCCTAGATGCCTACGTTTATTTAGCCTAGTTTAGTAGACATTAGGCTTATTTTAATGTGAATGCATTTCTGCGTTATTTCTTACCCCAGAGAAGCATATTAATAATAAGCACCGTGTCTAGAAGAACTGTTTTCTGAATCAAGCATTTGTTCCAGCTGCAAAAAGAGAGTCTCCTCAAAGTTGTTATTAACCTTTTGTACGTAGATCCACGCGAGACACAATGGAGTTTTAATAATTTTGTCTAATTACACGGCATACGAAAGGTTAATAACAAAATTGTTGTTAATTTGGTCACTACTTAGATTGGTTATACAGTCAGATATTCTCATTAACATAAAGAGGATTTGAAATAATTAGTAGAAACCCATTTAAGTGTGATGACAATGAAATGAGTAGAATACTTCAAATCCCAAAATAAGCAGCATATTATAGATATAAGGAAATAGCGTGTTCTATCGAAAATATGTCACGATCACGATTGCAATGAAACATGCGTCGGCCGCCTTAAACGGTGCACCCACTCACTAGAAATTATCACGCTTTTCCGGACGGCGATGCTTGCCAAATATCTGCCCATAAATTATTGCTGTTTGACGCATTACGGCAAAATCTATTACAACGCGTTATTTAGGTACATTATGTGTTAAGTTATACTGAACGTTGTTTATGAGGAGGTATACGAACTTCTTCCAGGCATGTCTGAGAGTGGATACAGGTACATTGAGTTGATAAGTTTAGTAGGAATATCAAAATTGTTTCGATATATTATTGTTATCCTCCCGTTTTCATTTTTACGTTTTCCGGTCTATACGGCTTACCGCTTTCTACTTTGTTCAGTGACATTTTACGGATCGATAGACAACAGTAATCTACCACAGCTACACACAGGAGACAAAGAGACAACTCATAGTAATATATTCTAAACAGTAGTTACCTCACCCAAAGTTTAGTGTTATGTTGGTTTAGCTAAGCGAAAGTGTTCCTATTTTAAAGACGATGCGTATATTAGGGCTACGCTTAACAATATTTTCTTATCACACTAATATTACAAAGGCGAAAGTTTGTGAGTGTTTGTTTGTTACTCCTTCACGCAAAAACTACTGAACGGATTTAGATGAAATTTAGTACACAGATAGTTCATAACCTGGATTATTATATAGGATAGTAATATATTTTTATCCCGATTTTATCTTCCCATGGTATAATTATCGAGTTGTAGCGGGAAAAAAAATATTGGATAGTGACCAGTGTGAACTTGTTATCACAAGAAAACTCTACAAGACTGAAGTTAAGCTTAAGTTTTACGAGGAAAATTATTTTATACACATTTATGAGCTTAATCTTGATGGCAATAGGGTCGCCCCTGTTACATAGGATTTGAAAAAAATAATGACGAAATTGAGTATACCATTAGGTACACCTATGTCTTATCCTTCGGGATTACTGGCATGATGTTATGTTATGGTAATATTATAATAAGTTTATATTTCGCACAGTTAATACAACTTTTTATATCAATTGCTAACATGTGCTTTAGGAAATTTCTATTGAAAAATATCCTGCTCGCTGCTTCGCTATAGTACACTAGCTTTTGCCCGTGCCTTCGCCCGCGTGAAAATGTCTATTTTCCATACAAAGGGTTTGGCCTGTCCGTCGGAGCTGCGGGTTGTTCGCAAGAGATACCGCGACCTCGACATAAAGGGCTAAGAAAGAACATGGGTGGTTTTTAGTCAGCAGAAGTCTGACACTCCCTTTCGCTCTGCCCAAGAACGGGAGGGGTTATTTGAAGATTTACCTCCCGCAAAAAAATAAAAAAAGGGTTTGGCCTGTGCGTTGATCCTATATTTTAAAGATAGATAGACAAGATAGCATAGCTATACCTTAAAAGGTTCGTGCAATACAATTAAAATACTAATTAATTTATGTGTTTACTCAATTACTCCTATCCCTCCCATACGGCGCGTTACTCAACTCCTTGATTGTGGTACAGCACAACAAAGTTGTAAAACTTTTCAAATAGAAATTATGACCACACAGTGAAAGTTTTCGGGACTAGGCCCCATGCCCATCCTAGCGACGACCTGAGGCAGCGGTGTAATCCTCTCACCCTAACTTCTAATTCCTTTTGATTCCAAAACTTTACTATTTGCATTACATAAACTGTTTCCATGTGTGTGGACATTTTATAAATCAAAATTGCTCTGCTCTTTACCTAATGTTGTGCTAGGACGATAAAAAACATTTAAAATGGTAAAACCAAAGAGTAACAAAAAAGAGGTGTTATGTGTCGTCAACACACCGCTAGTTAGCCCGAAAAATAGACCCGCTTGCGATTAAGTAGCGTGCTTATTCACATGCTCTTTTCGTATGCACGTGCTACTTGTATGCTACTAAGTGACAGGAACACGAAACTAGCATGCATTTGTGCTACTACGTAGCATGGGTATTCAAGCCTTAAAGCACACAGTTGTTTCATTGCGTGAAGCGTTTCCTGATACCAATCACAGACCAATAAACAGTAATTAGGCCTATTTTAGGCTTCCGTAGCCGAATGGCAATGTGATTCGTCGTGTCTGTCTGTCTGACCGTCCTTATGTCACAGCCACTTAATTCGGAAACTATTAAGACTATACAGTTAAAACTTAGTAGGTAGTTGTATTCTGTAAACCGCTTTACGATTTTGATACAAAAAAGGGGTTCTCCCCATACATGGAACTGAAACAAAAAAAAACTTTTTTCGTCAAACCTTTTCGTGTGCGGTGTCTATAGATAGGTCTTTGAAGAAATGACAACGAGGTTCGTAAAACCATTTTTTATCAAAGTCAACCGTTTGAAAGATACGACTTCGAAAGTATTGAATTGTGTACCCCCCCCCCCCCCCTTCTAACTAAAACAACTAAATTAAACTAAGAGAGTGAAAAATCAAAAAAAAAATATATGCTGTAGATCGCCATGAAAACTTTCAACCAAAATTAATTTGAACGACATTATAGTAAATAGTTTTTGAGAAAAAGCACATTTAAAAGACCGGAAATATAACTTTGTCATTCATACAAACACTATGAAAAACAAACTTATCACAAAAGAGATTTTTCTGTTGCCGCTTTAACAAGAAATAATACAAATTAAAGAGGGCTACTACTACGATAGTACGGAACCATGGCCAGTTTTTTTTTTGGAGGATTGGAAATCATCAAATGTCTCCTCCCGCTCTGGGCAGAGCGGACTTCTACTGACTAAAAACCACCCATGTTCCTTCTTAGGCCTTTGTGTCGAGGCTGCGATATCTCTTTCGAACAACCAGCAGCCCCGGCGGGACAGTTTTTAGGCTTTAAAGCGCAGTACTGCATTCTAATGGTCTGCGAGACTACAAGCTAACCGACAGAGTTCAATTATATTTTCGTTAAAGACCTGTCTGCTTTTTCAACGCAGTTTTAGCCCTTTACACTGCAAAACAAGCAAGTAATTAACACTTTGGAAATAACTTAAGCTGCGAAACGTTTTCTTCTTCGTGAAGTACATCGGTGACAACAATCTTAAGCGCAGCAGACTAGATAAACAGTTATGTAAAACTTCGCGATCCGATATTCAACGCGGATATCGGATCGCAAAGGAAAGATGTGATCCGAACTTTCTAATTGCCCCTTATGAAAGGTACGTCACCGTGAACTAATAGCGCTTTCCTCTAACAATTATAGCTGACTGATTTTCAACCTTATTCTTAAGTTATAGCACACGTTCAGGTTTCATCGTATTATATATTTTATACCTAACATAATTCATTCACGACCAACCCATAAAACAACACTCAACTATAACTTTATTATTTAAAAAGAAGTTTGACTAATTATCATAAACCTTTGTAAAATAGAGAAAAAAAATAACTAATTTTGAATAAAGTTAGGGATTCAATGTAGCAGCTGTGTCATTCTTGAAATTTGATTTCAATTAAGGAAACAAAAGCCAAAAGTTTTATTAAAACGGAATATCATTCGTGGTTCTTCCGTACATAGTTCAATATTAAATACGTTCTTAAGAGCAGAAAATAATTTGAATATCTTTTGCTTTTCGAAAGTTACCAGCAGTTGGAAAGTGGAGCCGTTTGTAATGAATAGATGCAAGTTATATTAGGAACCGAATATTGTCAACGACGGAAAAAGTAAACAACTATAGCTGGTGAAGACCTGCAATTTTTTTCTCATCATCGTAATAAAATGGAGTCGCACTTTCAGAACTTAATTTTTTTAGTGCAATAAAAGATCTTTTAGCGGGGAGGGGATGTTTAAACTTTGCCATGAAGTAACTGTGAATCTTGCTATCTCAATATGGATGATTCAAGGTTTTGTAACAGTATTCTGATTTAAAGGAGTGTATATGGAGTTTCTTGGCCGTTCTTCTCCATAGTCCAACTACAGTACATTCACAGTTATTATGCTTCGCGACTGGGGCTTCTTTTTATTTGAATTTGTATTTGTTTCTATATTACAATAAAACCGTTAAAGAACACGGCACTAAACGCGTTAGAAGTTTTTTTAGATTTCTCTGAACTTTCCGTATTCTTAAAAGATTAGTGCTGATAGCGATAGTAGCCATTATGGTTTACAACCATAACATTTGACATTTGGCTTTCCCTTGGCAGGACGATATTGATACACTTCCGCCATCTTTGTTGGCCATAGACTGTGGTCTAGACTTTACATTTCTCGAACGTTGATTGGCTTTATTACGGAAACATGAAAACGCATTATTCGGTTTCGGTTCCATGTCCATCAAATTCCGCCGGATGATAATTAATTAAAGGGAATTTGATACTTAGACTGCCTCGTTGGTTTAGTGGTCGCAAGCGCGACTGCTGAGCATGAGGTCCTGGGTTCGATTCCCGGGTCGGGCAAAGTGTTATTATCTTTTTCCATCAGGAATTTATTAGTAACAGCTACGGAGTCTGGACATGTGCCCAGTTGATGGCAATAGGCTCGCCCCCTATTACATGGGACTTAAACATAACTGGCGAAATGTGTGTGTACTATTAGGTACCTCTGCCTAACCCTTCGGGGATTACAGGCGTGATGATGTTATATTATGAATGGCAATTATTTTTCAGATAAACCTGCCGACATGATGGAACCTATCCATCCACTCGTCGTTCAAGCCAAATCCTGTTCCTTGTAGTTTCTGACCCTCTTCAATAATTTCTGTCACATAATATGACGTCATCCTCAGGAGACTTATTTTCCTAGTAAACCCCGAGTCATTAGCTGACTCGGGGTTCTCATATCTCTCTCATCTTCAATTTATCCCACAACTCTTTCGATGTCCTGGCGTTTTTAATATGGACATAAAGAGCTGGTGGAGTTTCAATGGCTAAAATCAGTTTGGCTCTCGTTTTCGCGTCATCTGCATCTTTTGGCGGCTGATTAGACTCAGGTTCTATGCACCCAACCATTCCTTCTAACAACAAAAAATTCTCCGCTGCGAAAAACCACTCGCTATAGTTCTCGCATCCTTTTAACTTCGGTACGCTAACTAAATAACTAGAGCTAGACGCCACGATAGTCACTCACGTATTACTTTTACAATAATCCGGTTACAGTTCACTTAAGCAATACACAGAGATAATTGTCCATCACACTGATAATGATAATTTTAACAATAAACTCGAAAAAGCTAACTATATGGAAAGTCGGCCTATAAACTATAATAAAATAAAACAAAGTGCGTGAGTTTTATTTTATTTTATTTTATTTATTTATTAAGGACATAAAACAGTTACATGCTACAGAAAATACAAAAATTCTTAAAAACTAAAGCTCACAAACATGTAACCCACACCAATATCCACGTCTTAACAAAAGAATAACAGACTGTGGTATTTTTTTTACAGAATACAGAGCCTTCTGTAACAGCCGCATTAGATATTGTTAGTCAATTAGTTCGCTTAGTATTGGAAGCAACTAACGTTTTTATTTAAGAACATAGACACTACCACAGATAATATAATAGAATGAAACATATGACACTAGATGTAATCTCATTTGATATTTACAACAGTTTCGACTATTCAAAAGTGGTTGTAACTGGCCTTCTTGAAATAAATGCTTTGGTTTTTGATAACGAAAGATTAAATTTATGGATATACGAAACGGGATATCTCGGCGCCTAGAAACCGATCACCCAAACCGACCGATAGTAGATGGTGTATTTACAGTCAACTGCAGGTCTCCTTACTTGTACGCCTGACATACATTATTTATATTCTTTTTTCCTAAAAATCCAAAATTAGGGTTCGACTTTTAAAGACATTTTTAAAATCCTTCCGAAAAGGTAGGTTCACGAGATACCGTGTAGATCAGTTCGAGCTACGGCGTAGCAAAGTTTAAGCTACGCCGTAGCAAAGTTTAAACTACGCCGTAGCAAAGTTTAAGCTACGCTGTCGCACAGTTCAAGCTACGCCGTAGCAAAGTTTATGCTACGCCGTAGCAAAGTTTAAGCTACGCTGTTGCACAGTTCAAGCTACGCCGTAGCAAAGTTTAAGCTACGCCGTAGCAAAGGTAAAAATACGGCGCGCGGCGTAACAAAAGCTGAGGCGAATTAAACCTGCACTCAGCACATGCGTGAAAATACTGTTCACCTATCTCGTGTGACTTGAATTTCTAATTAATATTTTGTTGTATGAGTAAAATGACAACTATTTAAATTTTAAACAAAAAAGTTATGAGATGTTACTCGTAATATTGTACCGACAAAATAGTAAAAGTTTACTTTCCGTGCAGTAAGTACAAGGCATACGGAAAACCGTAACGTTCTCGTACGAGGCACGTCGATAAGCTTGACTGTTTCGGTGTCGACCAGACATGGACAGGAATTTTACAGGATATAAAACTTTAATTTTATTCTCTTATTTTATCCTCAAAGACATCATCATGATAACTGTACCTATTTTAAACTTAACTACAAATAAAACATATCAATAAGGAGAATCGCTATCAGCGGTGCAGGTTGCACTAAAACATGAAAGTATGGACCAGTTTCATATTCATAGTCTCTCAGTTTCTCTTTCCCTCTTATTTAAGTTAGTACACTATACAAGTATATTGTAAACACCACCCTTGGGATATCTGCTTTCCAACAAACAAAGAATTTTCTATATGGGTATAGGTCTATGGGTTGAGGCGTCTTCGAGTAATCGGTGAATATACATAAAAAAAGATTTCGACGAATTGAGAACCTCCTTTTTTTTAAGTCGGTTAATAAGATTTACCTTCTATCATAAGATCAATCTAAAAACCTGAAAGAATACACAGAAAAAAATACTTATCTGTCCATAAGTACGTATAATTTTGAAGGAGTTTTCTTTGAGCTTCTAACCGTTGAGGAGTTGCACTTTTCATCATCAGCGCATCCACATGAGATTATGATTATCAGACACAAATAATTAAACAGCTTTAGAAAATATAAGAAAAACGTAATGTGTGCCTATAAAATTTGAGGGTTGCCCTAGATTTCTCAAGGATCTCACCATCAGATCCTGACTTGGTGACAATGGGACTACCTTGGGAGTATACCCTTTCAAACACAAAAATAAAATTAAAATTAGGTTCACAATTGACGGAGATATGCGCGGACATACATAAAAAAAAAACAACGGGTTGCACTCCGGGAGTGCTGGCAGAAGTGAAAACTTGAACATTAACGTTGTGCATTTTTGAATATTTCGGAATGGTTAGGGAATAATTTCGCATGATTTGGTTTATTTATCAGCATAAAAGTACAATCATTTATGTGGTTAAATACAACATTCATTTATTTCACATTCACAAAGAGTCGAAGGTATCCAGAGGGCCTTTACAAAACACCTAGCGTATTCCTTCAGCGTAATATCTCCCCGTTGTCCATATGAACAACGTCTTCATTCGTTTAAAATGAATAGTCTGCGTGACCGTCGACAAACACAAGATCTCATGTTTTTGTACAAATTAGTAAACAATAAATTAGACTGCAGTAATCTTGTAGAGCGTATTGGACTAAAAGTACCTTACAATATACCTAGAAATCCTTTGACCAACTTGTTCAATACTCAAGGATCAAATACTAATATTGGGGTAAACTCGCCACTAAACAGACTGAGTAGAGAGATGAATTCCCTTATTAAATACTCACCAGATGTTGATATTTACTATCATTCCACCAAAATCTTTAAAACCCAATTACTCGATTCCCGAAAATCGCAACATAGTGTTATGTTAAGTTAGTTTAGTATGATGGATTCCTCTAGTTTTTTATTTTTATTTCATTTTATTATGGTACTTCTTCCTTTATTTTTATTAATAATAGCTTTATATTATTAGTTTTATGTAGATCTCAGTTTCGATCTCATTTTTAAATATTTGTTTTTTTTTTTGTTTTAGATTTTAGTCGTATTTAGTTGATAAATTTATAGCGATACAGTTTTTCTTTTTGAATTTTATTATTTGTATGCCATATTTCATTTCAAGACCTTTATTTCGTTTTAATTTTTGATGTACGAGTATGTTTTATGTTATGTTATCACTTATTTTTATGAATGCTGGTTAACCAGTTATTGGCGACTGTGTAAGTTTTAGACTAAAAAACCTATATTCTTTATGATATGTTGTACACAGAAGCTGTTGGTAAACCTATATTAATAAATAAATAAATAAATTTCGCTCTCGTACACGAACATGACAATTTATATTACATAAAAAATTTAACACTTCAGAACTATTATTCAACAACAATTATTTTTCATTAAAAAGTTTATGTCTCAGAAAAATCAACTTGACATTTAATTTATTTGACATACACGCACATTCGCGCGGGTGCCGTCTTGTGGTCAGGACACGTGACCATCTGATGCATGATTAACATTTTTTACCCATCCCAAAAAAAGTGCACAACGCCGCTAAAAAAGTTGTAACTTCAAAAAAATACATACACACGAATAGAGAACCTCCTCCTTTTTGGAAGTCGGTTAAAAACAAGATGACTGCCATTAAAGTACCAGTAACCATTAACTGCCTCCGTGGTCGAGCGGTTTAGGCGTTTGCCTTGTAACCCGGTGGTCGTGGGATCGATTCCCATGGGAAGCATATTTTGTAAAAGTTGTTTCCAGTTTGGCTAGGAGATTGCAGGCTTGAGTCGTCCGATTGTCTGATAAAAAGATGATTCCGTGCTTCGGAAGGCACGTATAAGCCAGTGGTCCCGCCGACCAAATGGAAGTCGTCAAACTATGACAGACAGGTCCTTTAGGCGGTATGGAAACGGGGTATGGGGTCGTTAAACCTCACTGCTTACACGATAAGAAGACCGCTAAACAAACACTGTATAATTATTCTATTTCTTTGATAAAAAATACTGAATAGTGTACGGACTTGTAGTTGGTTTTGCCTGGAATAGACACACTCAAAATGGTGGCACGGCGTCGAGTGTAAGTACTCAAAGTGAAAAGGCAATTAATACCGCAGCCGCGCATTCTGTTGCTGAATTGTTCAAATCCTTTACTTGAGCGAGGACATTTACGGCTCAAATCTGGGTGTTAAAAAAAAAACATACCGATCGAATTGAGAACCTCCTCCTTTTTGGGTAGTCGGTTAAAAAAGTAATAATGAAGTGGCAAGATAGCTTGCAGACAGCACCTATGACGTTGAATAATTAGTAGATCTTCTTACAGGAACCGTGTCTGTTGCTGAGTTTTAAAAGTACGAACTACCCGGTATTTGATTGCAATATCATGGTAATGGTCTTCGCGATTTCTACATTATTCAAATCGCGGAATTACACATACTGATGAGTAGTCTGTAGATTGTTACTCCTTAATAAATGTCATTCAAATTCGATTCCTATAAGCAAAAACTTTTTTGCAAAAAAACCGACGTCAAAAACACAAATAAGAACATTTGTTCGTTTGATTTTGTTTTTTTTTGCCTTAAAAAAATAATAACCAAACCGACTATTACTCGAAGACTCGAGTACTCGTCACCTCGGGAGTATACCCTTTCAAAAACATAAAGAATTTTGAAAATCGGTCGACAGCTGACGGATATAATATATGCGCGGACATACATACAAAATAAAATACATACACACGAATAGAGATCTCGAACCTCCTCCTTTTTGGAAGTCGGTTAAAAAGAGCAGAAACGTGTGCATTGGTAGCGCCTATAATTATTATATCACAGCAACAATGTTATAAACAACGACTAAACAACGAGTACAAGTCCTCGTATATGTCATTATGGTTAATCAGCAAAGACAAAAAACATTTCTAATTCGGCCGCCGCCGCTTTAAACTAATTCCTCTAACAAATAAGTTGATGTTTACATAAGCGAATAAACTAATGTGAACTGCTAATGCGGTTTCTTGCATGTGATTTTTCTTAGATTTGAACGCTGTTTTAGCCTGATTATTGAAGATAAGATTTTGTAATTTACACTTATTTGTGATCCCCAAATGTTTTGCGTTAAACAGCGTCTCAATTATTAGTAAAGCTTCGTTTTATAAAACAACCTGGCCTGACTAACAAAGTCATTTTTATTGCTTGGAAATGTAAAAAATAATTTTGATCAGTGGCAGACGCTACGAACGCGCTGACAGGTTGTTAGCCTAGACCTAGAACCTAGCCAGTAGCCAAGTGAAACAAACGTTCTCGAACAATAATTTTACTTTTCTACTCGTTAGGCAACACTAGAGACTCAATCTCTAGGCCACCTGCCCTTGTGCCATCTATCTCATGTTGTAAGCGCGGCTGCTGAGAGCCTCATACGGCGTAAATACTGAAACCTAATGGATAGTAACTAAGTAGGCCCAAGTGCGCATCTCCTTTTCAAGGAAATTTCTCGCCGACGCGAAAATAGGGATGTCTCCCGACAACTAAAAATCTGTCTAGTCCGTCAGATAGATTTTCGAAAAATATTGTATGGACACGTGTTTTTTGTTTTATCAAATTAATATTATTAATAATTGACGAAGATAAAACGTTTCAAATATCACAAGTGGGGTTTGTGACGTCATTCGCCAGTAAAAATGTACCTTAATGTGACATCACACGAGTATTCGATGTACTGTATCGTCTTGATTTTTTGTTCACGTGAAAATAGAATAAATATGTGTCTAATATTTTTTTTTTGTCAGGAAACAACCCTATTCGCGTGAACAGAGGGCTGGTTTTTACTTTGGTCAAAAAATTAGCTTTACATTATCAATACTGCCAGTCTTTTGAAACGTAATCTTGTTTATATCGCAAGCTTACATTTAGTCCCGTTTTGTAATTATACGCAATAGCTTATTTACGAATTTATAATACACTAGCGGACCTGGCAGACGTTGTCCTGCCCGGACAGCAGAGCCACCTACCGGGCCCTTATTGTGAATCTAAACCATTCTCGAATCCACTGGAAGACACACAAAAAAATCATCGAAATCGGTCCAGCTGCTTAGGAGGAGTTCAGTGACATACACACGTACAGTATAATTATATATATAAAGATATAATATAATATTATATGAGTGAGATGTATTTAATAACAAACAAAAACTGTTATCTGGACGCATCAGATATTATGTTAGGAATGTCACGCTAATAACGAATTCCTAACGGTGGTTTAAGTGGTATGTTAACATTTTATAGAATTTGATCAGATATCGCTATCAACTTAGGAAAAAAAAACTTAGAATAAAAAACAAAGTAGTGAACAATTGTTCGAGAATATTTTTTTTCCATAATGTGGTCACAAACCTTTTGACAAAATACAGTAGAACCCTTTTTTCCGCAACCATCATCAACATCTGCCTAGCCTTTTCCCAACTATGTTGGGGTCGGCTTCCAGTCTAACCGGATGCAGCTGAATACCAGTATTTTACATGGAGCGACTGCCTATCTGACCTCCACAACCCAGTTAATACCTAATGGTAATACGATACTCTTTGGTAAGATTGGATGACAGAATTTCAGGTCACTGACTACCTGTAACGACTACCAAAGATCTATATATGGCAGCCGGGACCAACAGCTTTACGTGCTTTCCGAGGCACGGAGGAAACTCGGTATGTCGGGCGGTCACCCATCCACAGACCGACCTAGGCAAGCACAGCTTTACCTAAAGATCGACCCGAGTGGCAGTTTTTATTAAACCACGAGTTCCTTTTTTTCGCAACCATTACCGGATTTTTTTTCAAAAAAATATATATTAATCTACACAATCTAGAGCATGTCCTATTAGCTTCAAAACAATTAAAAATTAAATAAATGTGGAAAGGAGCCTCTGTTTTTGTAACTATCTACCATTTTTCTCCTAAACTATCAATCATAGGATATTTTTATTGCCATCAATATATTATATAAGTCATGCCGAGGGGACCTTCGGCTTATCTTTGCCAATAACTTTCTTAATTATTTATATGATTTTTTTACGTAGTGGCTACTCGCAAATCGCGTAGCTACTACCCCTCTGGGGCCCAATCAATCGGGTGCGGGAGGGTGAATTGTCAGTGGCGTATATCCAGCTCTTAAGATACCTTTCTATCTGAAATCATTTACCTATATCAGTATCCAGCTACATAAAACTTTACCTTGGCAGTACTTCACGGTGAATTTTCTGCTTTCTTGAAAAGTTATCGCTGTTGGCCCTCGGGACTACATATCGCGCCCGTGCCTCCTCCGACCTTACTTCGCCCCTCCAACGTAATAACGACCGACTTTATAACCGAGTGGGCTTAAATCTCACAACACTTTTCTATATCTTCTTTCTCGTCGGTAGCACCGTCGCCCGAATGAAATCTAAGCCCACGATTACAATTGGTCCCGCCGGAGTCTGTAACTTATCCAAAAATCCGAGGTGATTTAATGTGCCCGAACAAGTCACGGATTTAAAACGATCTCAGGCAGCGCTGAGCTCCGGACGGCGGCGCTTCGCGATTTTTCTCGTTATGTTCTTTTGACCACGGCTTCCGCATTAGATTCGGGGCAGAAAAATAAACTCATATAAGATAAAAAGGATGTCATAGAATAACATAACATCATGCCTGCTATACCTAAAGGGTTAGGTAGAGGTTTACCTAATGCCACAATTAAATTTTGCCAGCAATATATATGTCGTAGGATAATTTGATACTTCGAATCTTCGCGGAAATCCTAGGGGTTCCTAGGGGTTTTGCGAAAACGCGGATAATTAGACATAGGCGAAAAATTATCAAATCTTACTGGACAAAGTCAGGATTTTTGCGAAAATACTCGTTACTATTTAGACGGCCACCACAAAATATTTTTAAGACTCTAAGCCTAGGCACCAAATAAAATTTTCGGTTCCTAAAAAATTTTTAGGGGCGGCATGGGCACCGGGCCGTAGGCCGACGAAGGAGGCCGGCGGAGGCCCGGCACTTCGGGGACAGAAGATATTAGTGTTATTTAATATGCGAGCGAAGCGAGCGCGCGTTTACCTATGTCTAATTATCCGCGTTTTCGCAAAACCCCTAGGATTTCCGCGAAGATTCGAAGTATCAAATTATCCTACGACATATATAATAGGTCCCATGTGCAGGAGGTAAGCCTATTACTCTCAACCGGGCACAGACTCCGTTGCTGCTACTGAGAAATTTGTGATGTTAAAACCCAATTCAATATCTAGGTATTGATGAAAAACACATCTACTAGTAGTTTAGTCTATTTGACTTATAAAAACCTACGATAGTTTTCAAATTCTTGTCTTATTACACTAGGACAATTAATATATTTTGATCCCACAGAGTCTCCGTACGTAAAAGTTCAATTGAAATTGTACTAAAGTTCACCACGGGAATAAAGCTGTGTCTTATGGCACGGTCGCTGTGTTGAATCCTGAACTCGAACAAAGAATTAAAGGGCTCCTGAATGCAGCGTGGGCGAGCTGAACTAATTCTGAGAGAGTTTAAACTATAACTCTGACTGCAACGAAGACACGCTTATCTCCGAGGAGAATACTTTTCATGACGCACCTATAAAAATTTAAATTAATTTGATTTGATGACCAGCTATTTTGTATTATCTAAGCCCATGTGATTGTGAACCAGATATGGGAAACCCCGCGCAACGCAATACGACTATAACCGTACCAATCAGCACGGCAGCGGCGGTAACGCTGCATGTTGTCGCAACGACGACATTCAGCCCTTACCTTTAAATAATGAAGAAACAGCATTTGAGTATAGTTTTGGACTTGGCAATATGCACAATTTGTATTTTATAGTATGTATTTTCATTTTTATGTAAATTTATTTTATATTATGTAAATTATTTTTACTTATAATTCCACAATAATGTCATTGTTAATTTGCCAAATTTTAGAATTTTATTGTGTTTGTCGCTGACTAAAACTGTAGAAGTGCGCACTTTGGTCGAGTGTACGTTAATATTTTCGTAAAGCTCTATTTAAACAGTTCAACTCGGCCGTTCAGTGAATTTAATATAGCTAGTTAGGAATACTAAGTTTATAAGTACTTGTTAGAAGGAGCTGAGTTTCATTTTAGACTACCACCGCAACAGAACTATTAGAAAGCAAAGCTAGATAGTCTAAGTTAGCTTGGAGAAGCTAAGTTGGCGAGGTATTGCCCGCGGTACTTCCCTCATCAAAATATAGGGTGGGTTTGTTTTAAACTATTCATCACATAACTCAATCTACTTCCCCTTTAATACTTATATTTTTTATTTATTATTGTGAATGTAATGATAATTCTTTGGTCTTTTCCGTCGTGACGATGAGCTGCTTGAGTTATAAGTTGAGCTCCACGATAACTGACAAATGCTTGCACTGACTGGACGGGTCCACTCAAATCTGTGTGGTGCTATCTTTAAAAGACCATCTCAGATACTTATCTGCATAGTCTTCATGTGTATATACCAAGATTATGTCTGGACCTTAAAGGAGACTATGATCTCTGAGTTTGTTTCGGATGTTTTTTCTCAGAGTAGTCAGGTACGAAAAACCGGCCACAACTAGTTTTAAAAAAGTGCCGTGTAAAAGTGTTTGTAAAAACTTATTTGCAAAATAAACATCATTTACCATTATCATTTACTACTCGGCTTTAGCATATATATGTATATGTCGCCTCAAGAATGTCTATCTGCTAAGATCATTAGTAAATCTAAATAATGACCTGCTTATAATATTGATGAACCTGCCATCTCTGAGATGTTAGTACAATTATTATAAAGGTCGATATTAATTGATGGAAGCAGTACTATCTATTAGCTTTTGTGTTAACATTAAGAAAGAAGAATAAGATCGTTTGTAATTTAAAAGTTTCTTGGCCCATTCTTCTCCTTACGACCAAACAATCATGAGCCCGATGGATCGGGTTATTCAACTCTAGAAAGTTTATAACTTTGTAACTGTGTGGGTCAATCTAGAAAAATATCCTTAGACACTTTTTAAAGTGTGTAGTATAGAACTAGAAAGAATATGTTACCAGTTTCTCTCGATGCAGTTGTTTTACCTATGACTAGCCCACTATAGCTACCTTTGCTATAAAATACGGTGGTGCGTCGTTTTATAGTAAATATTTTCATAGAATTTCGTTTCACATTTTCTTTTTCTCATATTATGATTTCATAGAACAATCAATACGCAGAATACTTACTTGAAGAATGCGAAACAAGGGTACACCTATAAAATACACACGGGATTTATCAGATGATAAATAATTCAGGTGATCAGGACACAGCTTCTGTGCAATTGGGAACAAGAATGCAAGAAATTATGTTTGATTTTTATAATAATGAAAGATGTAAATAAATATAAGAATACAAAGTTTATAATTGATGAAAACCTGTTAATTATTATAGATATGAATATAAAATTCTCTATTACTTATCGTGTACACTAGAAAGTCAGTAGAATAAATTAACTCGTTGGGAAAATGAAAACTATTTTATTTGTAACATTCTGCATAGTTTTGTATGCATATACTTATATAGACTAGTTTAATATTATCTTTTTTCGCCATGACCATTCTAACAGTTGGGAAACGTACCAAAGCTGTAAAGTTTCCAACTAGTCTCTTTACGACGGATCTCGTCGTAACAGAATGATTGCACACTGAGCTTTCCACAGGAAAATGCAATAAGTTAAAAAGAAACTGTCGTGACATGAATGTAATTCATATTCATAATCAAGAATGTATTATTCAATGTGTCGTAAGAAATCTTACCAAATATTTGTAATAATAGTTTTATAACAAACTATTATTACAAATATTTGGTAAGATTACTAAAATAAGATTAATAATAATAATAAAAGAAGCTTATTAAAATTGGTTGCTCAAGTGTCAGAATTATGAAAATAGTTGAAACGACCTACCGTTATTCACTTTTATTTTACGCATAAGTACATTTGTGCGACTAGACGAATTTCTGTAAATGTTGCGAATGTAAAAGTTGTACTGGATGTCATAACTCAAAAAATAGATTGCCACGCGGGTTCATTTATTGGCATCACGCCAGCATGTGTAGAACAAAATGTTAAGTATTTGAATATCTACACTACAGGGTTATTCAAATTCTAATTAGGTTATTTCTGAATTGCCCTAGAGCTTTTGCTGTAGTTTTTTACACTTGAGTAGAGAGTACATTAGTGCACATTTGAATGAAACGATAATGCATTAATTTAAAAGAAGTCAGAGTATATTAGTTATTTATAGGTAGAGATTGATTTGCACATCGATGTGGATCTCTAAAAGTACACAAAATAAATGTAAGGGGTTTATAGACCGTCGACAAATAATTTGATCGGTTACGCAGCACTGGTCAATGTTATGTGTTTTTTTATGGTGGGGCTCCCGCTCTTGGGCAGAGCGGAAGGGAGTGTCAGACTTCTACTGACCAAAAACCACCCATGTTCCTTCTTAGCCCTTCATGTCGAGGCCGCGGTATTTCTTGCGAACAACCCGCAGCCCCGACGGGCGTCGGCCCTTGCGGGCCCCTTCCATGTTGCTGACATCTCTTTGAGGCGCGCGTGGAACATGAACGCGCCGTCGACACGGCGTGCCGTCGTCATAAGACGGACGGACGGCGAGCTTACCCATCACTCACCGTCCACAGGCCCGCGTCTACGGTGGCCGGAAGCCATCATGTGGCCCCCGACGCCTGGAGCGCCTCCCGCGGCGGCTGGAGAAGAAGGAAGAGAGGTTCTCTCCCTCTCACGTTCCGCCACCTCCTTTGCTAGCATCACTGCTTCGCAGAAGGAGGCGACGGCGTCCCATTCCTCCTCGCCCGGGCCGGACGCGAGAGGTCGCCGCCGCCGATCGCCGCTACGAGAACACGGCGGGGCTCCGCCCAAGCGAGACACACCTCCACGGAGTGCCCGTGTCCTCCGGCCGATCCACACAATGGTGATTCGGGCGTTTCCTCCCGCCTGATTCGGTGCAGGTACCTTCCGATACAACCGTGTCCGGTGAGTACCTGCGTCAGGCGGAAGGTGAGGGCGCCATGGCGCCTCTCCAGCCAGTCCTCAAAGAGGGGGACTTACCGCCACTAACGTGGCGTGCCCTTTTCGTTCATGCCTCAATTAAGGTTTCAGCATAGTATTACTAGGTATTTTCTCTCGGTTAATTATAAACCTGTCATGTTTGTAAGGGCCACGTGCAGTAACACGAGTAGCAGTAGTTATTTCTACCCACTGACCCTTCGTGCGCAAATAGGAGAACAAACAAAAGCCTTTTCCTCAATTAAGCAATTTGTGTGGACATAAATTTAGTGAGCGTATGGCGCTCACCGGTTGCCGGGATGTTTCAGTTCTGTTAGTCGAGCACCCGTTCATTTTGAACTAAATGTTCAAGCGTGGAACTGCACTAAAACCTCTTTTGTTGGCGTCTCTAAAAATTAAGTTATAATTCACAAAAGTGCCGTGCCGTGGGTCTGTGATATAGCATCGGGTACACGTAAATAACTTCTTGCTGTAAGTAATTTTCATTTCATCTGAGTACTAAGTTCTTTAGAAACCTTATGTCAGTCTTGAAATATTTAAATGCAACATTTTTGTCATACCTATTATTGGAATCAAATATAACAGCTCACAACTTAGGACCCAGTAATATTAATGACAATCCGTGGTGCTAGGCAACTGGGCCTATCCCAGTTGTATACGTCCCTGTATGCCTATTGGCCTTGTTCTGTTCTGTCTCCTGCTGATATGGAGGGAAGTGGAAATTATGTTTTTCCTACTCCTCCGCTATTCTTTTCTGATTAATTTCGTTGCGGGATCCAAGACAGTTAAATCGTTTCCCTGGGACTTCGTCGAGCTTCATTGTCTCGGCGCTTTTCTTGTGGTCGCCACTGTTGATTCTGGCTAACAGGAGTTACAGTGGTTTGGGAATAGTGTGGCGGGCTTGTCCCATTTAAAAAAAAAAAAAATTAAATGCAACTTAACACCAACATTACAACCAAGTTGTCTGTACATTTATGGCGTGATGAAATTCTCACGCATTTATAATATCATAGTATCAACGTGTAACTAGCATACTATTTTATACCAAAAGAAAATATTTTATTACATACATACATAATTTTCAATGTTACATACTATTAACTACATTATTAATACTGCGTCCATCGTCAAAGGAAATGTGTTATTATAACTAACTGAACAGAATCACTAAAATGTATATTTCGATAATCTTCTTATCGTATGGTATACAGTAAGTTACATTTAGTATACTATATACATTTGTGGCCATAAATAACACGTTCAATGGCGACGTCGTATGCAATTTTGGGTTCTCTTTTTATAGTTACTAGTGACAAGAGTTTTCAGTTATCTAAATGATATTTTGTTTTACTTTTATTTCGTATGAAACATTTCTTAGCCTATATACTTTTTAAATGCATGAATAAACTTCTGCCAAAAGGACTTAACTTTCTGAGCAGTAAGTAAATGAAGCAATATCTTATTTAGTTTAATGAGCAAAATTCCAGTGGATACGATTGCTCAAAGTTACGATCACATCACCGTCGCGTGCCCGTTGATTCTTCGAAAAAAGCAAAGGCAAAAGTCATAATTTTTTATATTACGTCTAATTTTCATCGAGAGTTGTCTATTTATTTAACCTAGCTATGGTTAGTGGCCGAACAATGGTTGAAATGCGGCAGAAGTTCATTCATCAATTTTCATTTATATTAGAAGGATGAGAAAGAATGTTAACACCAAAATTCTCTATCTCTTGTCTTGTAAAAACAAAATAAAAAAAACAAATTATTAACATAAAATAAAATGGTATTCATAAATTTTTCTAGGTACCAACCTAGAAAAATTTATGAATACCATTTTATTTTATGTTAATAATTTGTTTTTTGGAATTCCATCCCAATAACCATATTGGGATGGAATTCCTTGAAAGGGTTGATACTAGACCTAATTTGTATCATTTTAGACCCGATAGCTTGGCGAACATACTGGGTTAGTTTGGAGACAGCAAACATTTATAGTTTTTTAGTTTGCTTAATCTTAATCAGGATGAAAAACTGATTCTCCAACACAAATGATTCCTTCGAACATCAATTTGTCAATAATTTACCCCTGACAATTAAGCGCCGTAAAGGTGTGCTTACATAGTTCTGATACTTTTCAGTGATTTGAGGCAGTTTACTCAGAAATTAAAATACCCGAAAAACAAAAAAATACAAAATCGGTTAAATTGTTTGTGAAGTATTGCAAAGACATGCACAGCTGAATGTTATATTTAAATATGGATTGAGTTTAATTAGTTTTGTTGCAGTTTAGTATGTGTACCTATTCAAACATATTAATAAAAATTAAAAAAAGTTGCTTTCCAATGTTCAAAATCCAGAACTTTTAAGGAAGATTAGGGGATTCCAGCCAGCAAAAAGCATAATTACCTGGCAGACAGGCCGCTTTGATAAGTAGGAATTCGACACGCTGGCCCAGTGCGGGCCGGTAGATGCCAAATTTGAATATCTTTGATTTTTCTAAAACATTTCTATGAAATAAAAAAAATATACGATAATCCTGTTTGGATATTTATTTTCACGATTTTTATCAAAATACATACGAGTAAGTGAGTTAAGGCTTTTTAAGTTTGTCACACTGTTCTCAAATTACTGCAACTTTTGGAAACCAGAATCAACAGTGGCCACCACCAGATACGATACAATGAAGTTTGAACTCCTAAAACAATTATGAAAATGATGATAACTGGGTTTTCAGAAATAGGTATGACAAAAGTTCTACTTTCTGCAAGGTCCATATAGTAAATTGAATTATCCCACCTATATTGCCCTTCAGACAATAGTTCCTCCCAGCCGTCGCGTCAGTCTGTTGTTTAAACAATCTAGATATTATGGCACAGTCACGTTCCGTTAAAAGTTTGCGTCCGGTGGTCTCTCGTGCTTAATAGTACATTGATGCACGGCGCTGCACTTTAAAATCAACTGGAAGTACACCTAGAAGTACCAGTAAAGCTTCAGTAGGTACTACTTACCACCCTATACGCTTTGCATAAGAATATCAGAGCAAAACGCTGGCTTTGAAACAATTTACATCGTACCGGCCCCCGTGGCATCTATAGCCCAAACAGCCCATAGAATAGTCTTTAAAGTTAAAAATGATACGTAGATTTGGATATTTTCGTGAAGGCATAAAACCAAGGTTGCACACGGACTGCTTTTTTTATCAGACCGTTATTACATTTTAAACCAGGTCACGATATTAGATTACTTTTTAAAATAAGTTAATTAGGGTGCAAATATCAGACGGTTTTGACTTTGTCCCCTGAGATATTAATCGTAGGCAATTGTCAACCAAATTCTCGAGTACAGCCCGAGTGCTCGACGAATGAGCAGTAGGCCGTTGTCCGTGGAACCGGTTAATGAAGAAAATAATAGAAGCCTATATTGCGAAAACGCAGTAAAAGCGTAAATACGAATCAATAACCGAGCCCTGAGAAGTTGAGTTTCACGGAACCATTTTAAAAGTGCGAGCAAATAAGATTATAGATAAGTAGAAGTGGGTTTCCATAGCAACCGTTCCACGAGTTTTATACAGAAAGATCTCAACTGCGTACTTGTGTCTGGATGTATTAATATCTAGCTGTTGCCCGTGACTTCGTTCGCGTGGAAATTTTGACGTATATGTGTGAGCACGGAGCAGCACGGAGCTCACACATAGACGTCAAAATCCTTTCGATGTACTCTAATAATATCAAAGCGAATGCCAAAATGCCATCCGATTAGATATTTAATGCGGTGGGGCCGCCGCCACACCGGACCGGATGCCTGCCGCGAGCGTAATTATTTTGTTGCACGGATATTTTTACATTGCGATATCTTCTAAGATATTTGGTTAAACTGTATAAAATAAAGGGCACAAATATAATAGTAAAAAAATGTTATAGTGAGTGAATCTTAAAAGATAGACATATGCTGGCGCGGACTTTTTTTTAGAACTTTTATAGAGAAACAATTCCATCATACACAATATTTGCGTAACTTAAATATTTTTTCCCGTTTTTGCAACATTTGTCATTTATGCTGCGCTCCTTTAGGTTGTAGCGTGATGTTATATAGCCTATAACTTTCCTCGATAAATAGACTATCCAACACAAACAGATTTTTTCTATTCCAACCCGCAGTCCCTGAGTTTACGCCTTTATAATATTAGTATAGATACGGTTGTTTATCTATTGTACGAGTATTAAACGGTTGATTCTGAAAAATGGAGGAATTTCTCATAAACCTCACTCAACCACTCTCGGCAATATTTTATTCAAGCTTAAACTTTAAAAGGAACTATTAAAGTCGTAAAATGTTCGTTAAAATCAATCTAAAACTGTAACTTTTCTTTGCAAAAGTAGACGGAGGCACACAAATAATGGGATTCTGAATATCTAATGAACTTCTTCACCTCAACAGCTACTAACTTCCTCGACTCAAATAATTTGAGTGCGCCTCAGTCCGCGACGACAGTGGCTTCTCCTGTGCAATTAAGTATTTCGGGTTTCATTGCGAGAAACTTGAAATCACTTCGTTGAATAAGCTTCAAATTCGCATGTCAGCAAACAGTGGCCTCACAAACTTGGTGTTCACACTTTTACTTTGATATGACTTTCTCTAACATAAGTTTATTCTTGTTGATGCTCTTTGTTGTATGTTCTTAGAAATCCTGGCCTTTTACATCAAATAAAGTTCACCTATGTTCGGTGTCTAACTTTATAATATCTTACTGATAGTAAGCTGCACTATTGCAGGTTATATTAGGCACGTGTTCTAGTAGATTCGATTCGTCGATTATTGCTATAATTTTGAGTTTTGTTAAACTCTCGATTTGTGTCATTATAATTTTTCGATCGCATACACAATGGCAATGTCTTGTGGTATGATAACAATGAAATAGGGTGCCTGAGGTTATTACAGATTCCATCTATTAAATTATTTCTAAAGGCTGTAAAAATAACCTGAAGGAAGCCGAAAAGCACTTATTCTACTCGTACGTGCGATCGTGAAAAAAGGAACCCTTATAAGATCACTCTCTTGTCTGTCTGTCTGTCCGTCACCACCGATTTTCTCAGGAAGGGGTGGACCTAGCAAGTTTATGCCAGCTACTGTGGTCTATAGTCCCTATTCGGTGTATAAAAATCAAGGTCCTGAGTCAACACGATAAAAAGTTATGGTCTAATTTAGATTTTCGCGAAAACTTGTAATTACCAAAACCTTAATTTTCAACTTTATAATTTTTCGGAATTTTCTCTTTACTTATGCTGTAAGACCTTGATTTTAACCAAAATTGTCAATTTTAGCTCAACGGGAAGTACCGTATAGGTTTTAGGTTGAAAACCTAATATGGTAGTTCCCGTTGACCTACAATCACGTTTAGCACACAAAAAAGGAAAAATTCCAAAAAGTTGAAAATGATAGGGTGTATAATGGGTACTCGGCGCACCGCGCACCCGTTCGAGTCGGACTTGACCGGTTTTTACATACTTAATTATAATGCTTGGTTGACGACTTCATGAAGAGTTCATTTACACCCTGTATTTGCACACTTTTCTTCGAAATGCAATCGCTACATCTAAGTTGGTCCCAGTGTGATTTGAAAAAATCGATAGTAATTTATAACATGGGAAATATTAGGATAGTATTTTTAAATTAAATGAGGTGTAAATTCATCTGGTGGTCAGTTAAGCCATAGCCATATTCGTATTTAGATTAATAATTATACATCACAGTCGACTTTCAGTGGTGAGATAAAATACAACTTTAACTGTTATAAAAATTGTTTTTTTTTATAATAAAACGTATCCAGTTTAAACAGAGTATTTAAATTAGAGTTATCAAAGACCTATTTTCATTTATTTTGTTAAGGTTCGTTTATCACAGTGACAAAATTTGGTGCTCAACGGTACGTGGGGAACAGTTTATGCATCGAAAACACACATTACCACACCACACAACGTACTAATTGCTCTTTACAACTGTTCTTGCTAAAATTGCTAAATATATTACTCCTATAATGATAGCTAGCGTGTGTTGATCTTTCTCACTAATCCAAGGTGAAATGAACGAATACATGAAATGAAGCAACAGCATCTGTTAATATTTCTCGCGCAAGTCAGTGTTTTTTGTTTGTGCTGATGAAAATGGAAGTCATTGCTGACTGAGAACCACTTCAATCTAGAAGACTCAAAGCCACTGTGTGTCTGACTGCCGCACTCAGAGAGCTTTAATGATTACTTAGACCATCACTTAGTAAAGATTTTGACAGTTTTGTCATGCAAAAGTATGTCAAATCTTTACTAAGTGACGGCTTAAGTAATCATTAAATATCTCTGAGTAACGCAGTTAGTCTAATAAAACCATGAATCAACTTTGCTTCAACACCAAGGCCGAGTTTCGCGTACACTGTGATTGGTTAAGTTATCCTGATTACAGAAAGCACCCTTGGAAATAGTCTAAAGCATCCTCTACACATCGAAAGACGCGTCCGCATACGTCGACAGATACATGAGCAGAAGTGTGGCGACCACACGTCTGTAGCTTGATCAGTCTGTGTTAATACTCGTCAGACGCAACTTGTAAGTACGCAACATTAAACAAAATGGATGTTGAGACCGTAGCTGCCGCAGCTATTTATTTATTTACTACTTTTAACTATTACTTTTATTAGCTTTCTATAGTTTAACACACAGCGCAATATTTTCTGCACTTAGCAAAAATAATATAGAACCTACCCACATACATACATTTGTTGCAAAAAATATACCACAACAGCACCATACGTTTAGATACCACCGGGTCAGTTTTTCCTATTCGAAGAGAGTCGGGGCTGCGGGTTGTTCGAGATACCGCGGTCTCGGCGCAAGGGCTAAGAAGGAACATGAGTGGTTTTTAGTCAGTAGAAGTCTGACACTCCATTTTGCTCTGCCCAAAGAAAAAAGTCATGCAAGGCGACCCGAAATAACTCCTAACCTCATTACAGCTACGCTGGAAGAGGTTTTTCAACAAATAAACCCACACTGGCAGGATAAAAGTGTTGCCATTGGCGGATACTTATCTTCGTTTTGCCGACGACATTGTTCTTTTTTTTCTTCCTCAGCAGCTGAACTAGGTCTAATGCTCGAACAACTGAACCACGCCAGTCTCCAAGTCGGGCTTTCAATAAATATAACCAAGAATAAACTGATGACGAACCGCATTGAGCGCAACATAAAAATAGGGTGTGGTGATTGAATATGTCCCTGAGTACAACTCGGCCAGATAGTCTCTTTCCAGGCAAGACAAGACAAAGAATCTGCTCGACGCAACGAGAATGCCTGGAAGAGCTACTGGTCGATGAAACTTTTAATGAAGGGATCTCTCCCTCTTTCACTTAAACGAAAGTTCGTGGATTTGTGCATTCTCCCACCCTCACAATGGTCACTTATAAAACGTCAGAAGTACGGGTCTGCCAATGAGCTATAGAGCGAAGTATACTGGGTGTCAAAGTCACGGACCGCATCAGAAACATCATACTTCGCTCCAAAATTCATATAGCTGATGTTGGCCTGACATCTGCTAGTTTAAAATGGAACTGGGCTGGTCTCATCTGCCGTATGTCGGAAGAGCAATGGGCAAAAATTACCACTCAGTGGATACCAAAAAGCTGGAAACGACAACGCGGCAGGATCGTGAAAAGTGTTAAATGGAAAGGGAGGCCTTTGTCGTAACGTGGAGGTCTGCTCCTCTTGGGCCGAGCCCCACCATCTTCTTGTAGCGGCGATCGACGGCGGCGACCTCTCGCGTCCGACACTGGTTCAAGCCATGGTCCGGGGTAAGAGGGAACGGGACGCCATCGCCTCCTTCTGCGAAGCAGTGATGCTTGCGAAGGAGGTGGCGGAACGTGAGAGGGAGAGAACCTCACGTCCCTACCGCTGCGGGAGACGCTCCGGGCGTCGGAGGCCACATGATGGCTTCCGGCCACCGTAGGCGCGGCCTGTGTATGGTGAGTAATGGGCTAGCTTATCTGTCCGTCCTATGACAATGACAGGCCGTGTCGACGGCACGTTCGTGTTCCACGTGCGCCTCAGCCTTTACCGTGCAGTGGGTCAATGTAGGCTTGTCATCATCAGATCTGTCTGTCCTTTTCTCAACTATGTTGGGGTCGGCTCCCAGTTTAACTGGATGCAGCTGAATACCAGTAGTTTACATGGAGCGACTGCCTATCTGACCTCCACAACCCAGTTAATACTAGGTAATACGAGTAAAAGTTCCTGTCTCATCTTATGTCAACAGAGTGAATTAAGGACGAGTGAATACTCTTCAAAACTTGTAAGCACATGCGATTCAAACTCGATCCATCGGGCCATCTCCCTTATTTATTTCATAAAGTCATCAAATCGTCGTCTTTCAAGTTGAAATTAATCTTGTTTCGTAACAGTGATATAGAAAAATGCTGAATAGCCACTTGGTCTCGGAGGCCACCTCCAAGACCGCTCACAAAGTTTTATGTCGTGGAACTTAGCTGTTTGTGCTTGACATTTATTGCTTTTATATTTTACGAGCCAAAGAAAAACGACTTACTAAATGTTGCTCAACAACGTACCTCAGATATTCAAGAATAACCGTGTTTTGCGTGCTCGAAAACTTAATTTAATTTCACGCATATTTTTACTTCTAGAACTCAGTGTTTCTTCAGCAGGTGAGTTCGCGATTTATATTAGTTACATGTGCTCATTTTTACGAAACTATTTCTTTCTTATCATTTAATGTCTATATTCTATCTTATAAATAAATCCCGTTTTTAATATGTAAATAATAAAACAATGTGGAGAATAGATTTTTATCTTGTTTTACTTAGCTACCTACTGTTCCATCAGCAGGATGTTTTGCTTCAGATACTAGTCGACGTTTTCGGGTATTAATATTTTTTTTGTAAATCTCACGAAGGGGTCGACCTTCGAAACGTTCGTCAGAAAACTGGAACTCTTTTGAACTTGGTCTGTTTTGTAGGTTTTTCATATTGTCTCATTGATTAATTAGTGAAATTAAATTCTTAAAACTAAGTGAATACAATGTACGAAATTGTGAACTGTCTAGACTGTGTGACTAGAAGTCTTTTAAACCCATTAAAAACGGGGGATAAATGAAATGATCACCAAAGATAACTTTGTGAACAATAACATAATATATTACCTAAAATACAGCATACAAATTAAACCTTTACCAAAAAATTACAATGAAGTCATTTTAGTCATGACTCCACTTTAAATTGTACTATGAGCCCAAGTTTAATAAATTGAGCACCACATTTTAATGAGCAAGTGATTGCGCTGTTTCTATAAGTACTACTTAAGATCACAATGTAGCCCATAGTACCGAATATGGTACATTCGAAAAGTCAAAGTACTGTAGTTGCCTATTCCAAAGCGAGGTTCACGTTTAGGTATGGGTACTCACAGTACTTTGACTTGAGTGAGCTGCTCACCTATTAAACTTACTGAAGATCATAGTCGCCTGAATACTTAACCAGAATTTGAGATGGCAGATTTGAATTATAAAAAAGCAACTCTATACAAAAATAAGCTATTCTGCTATATATATAAGTTCGGCCGCATACGCCGTCAGAAAAGTTAGACGATACACTGACGTTGATACAGCACGGTTAGTCTACTTTAGTTTTTTTCACAGCGTTATGTCCTACGGTATTCTGCTATGGGGCAAAGCTCCTGCTATTCAAAATATATTTGTTCTGCAGAAGCGGGCGGTTCGTTCAATTTATCAGCTGGGTGCCCGAGTTTCTCTTAGAGACTTTTTTAAGGAGATTGGTATTCTCACGGTTGCTTCTCAGTTAATTTTTGCCAACATTTTATATATTAGATAAAATATCCACCTGTATACTAAAAACAGTGATATTCACAACTTTAACACTAGAAATAAGCATAAACTACGCGCTACTTTTCACCGGCTTCACAAAGTTCATAATTCATTCGTAGGGCTTGGTATAACATTTTATAACAAACTACCATCTTCTTTTCTAGACTTGCCATTCAATGCGTTTAAAGCCAACGTAAAATCTAATCTTTGTTTAAAAGCTTACTATTCCATTAACGACTACTTGGAAAAGAATAGTTGGTCACTGAGTTGAACACAAAACAATGTTTGTTATTTATGTTCTTTCTCCAAAATTAGTTTACTGATATGTTATGTATTTCTTTTATTTATTTTTTACATTATTTATTATTATATATACTTTTTTATTATTGATTGGTGTCTGAAGTAAATCTTAATTTAACCTAACAGACAGATATTTTGTTGGGGAGTTTGTTCCGCCACTTCTTCTTTCCAGCTAAAACACTAAGAAGCGTCGAAGGGTGGGCGTTTTGGGGGACTGTCTCTTGTAAATGAGTAAACTTTGACGTTCGAAAAGTGCTGATTATCAGCCTAGTTTGAATAAATGACTTTTGATTTTGATACGCATCACGAATAAACTATTATATCTTTTTTAATACCAAGTATTTTGATAACCTTGTGATATTTCACCCCAGTTAATCCTTGATTGAGTTAAGTTGTCGAGTATACTGGCAATCGTATGGAACCTTCATTGTTTCAAGCCAAACCGTATCAGTAATAATTACATTTCTAATGAAATATTATCGCACATCAGTATCCTTATACTGGTGATTATTTGACAGGTTCAATACACTCTCAACTGTCATACTATACAACAGAATTTAATGCAAGAAAGTTTTTCAGATAAATTTTATTCATTTCTTTTAACAAAAGGGCTTCGCTGCAATCTTCGGAGAAAGCCATGTCTTTCATAACTGTTTGCACAAATCGTTCAGGTGAAAATAAATAAATTTCAAAGACTCTCACGCTTCCAAGAAATAGCTTTGCTTGCGGCGGCTGCAGCTGCATGGTATTTGCAGGAAAAACAGCGCTTGGTTACGTGGAAAAGGTAAAGGTGCGCAGACCACTGATCCTTTGAGTTCTAGTGATAACTTCTTGCTAATGCGCGATAAAGCTCGCAGTCACAAGTCTCATATCACTCGGTTATATCGGGACGAAGTGTATTTACGGACGATTAACTGGCCTGCACTAAGTTGGGCCATGATGCCATATGGGGCGAGCTGCGAAGAAGGGTTTCAGATAGAAATCAAGTCTATTCGACCACTGAGGTGCTGATCGCTGTCTAGTCAGAACATAAGTATGGTTATTCCTAAAGAGATCTTCAACAAATTGAATGAAAGAGCCACAGTCGTAGGAGCTGCCCAAAACGATAATATCAGCACTGCTACCGGCAACTCAGCTTATGGACTGGAGAACCAGCTGCCAAATACGCTAGACCTAGTCACCAGTATCTACCATCGACCAGATACACAACTTGGAAGACACTGCTACTTGGCATCCTTCTCCGAAGAAACCATTACCTCACGAGAAGACGTCGCGCCCAGGGTGCGTGCTGATCCTGGAAACACTTACATCCTGACAGGTTTTCAACCCCATAATCGTTCGCAAGTTCACGACAATGGCTCACATTAGATTTTTTTCGTTTTTCTTTAGCCTACACTGTCCCACTGCTGGGCAAATGGCTTTCCAAGTTTTTTTACAATCTGCCTTCTCCGTCCAATCCGTTGAGAATGCTTCCAGATCGTCACGCCAGCGTTTCACTTAAGATGGCACACAAAAAATCCAAAAACACACATATCTACTGTGTCCCAGGCAGTAGCTAGTATAGCAGTGTAGTAGCAACACGGCTTATTGTTTCTGTTAAGTTGCTAACAATGACAGAGTACCTACAAGGCTAACCAATGAAGGTATGGATTACTGTCGGGTTTAAAACACTTATCGGAAAATTAAACTCCAGGAAGAGTCGGGAATTTAGAAAGAGCAATTGCCTACCTTCGCTATCGAGCTCTCAGTATATTAGAGGAAGTTTAAAAGTTGCGCCAGTTACAAAAAAGTTTGAAGGGAATCGAATATCGTGGTACGGGCAAGTTATGAGGAAGGACGAATCGCATGTGACTAAAAAAGTGATGGATATAAATGTTGATGGATGGAGAGGGAAAGGATGGCCAAAGAGAATGGACGGACTGTGTGAGGAATGATATGAAAGAGAAAGGAGTAAATGCCGTTGTGACGTCAAACAGGGAAGAATGGAAGTAAACGTGTTGCGCCGACCCCAAATAGAATGGGATAAAGGCAGGAAGATGATGCTATCGAGTTCTCTGATGAACCAGTGGTATTTGAATAATTATTGGTAGATACCAATTTTGTAAAAACGGGCTCACGACAATTAGGGTTAATACTAACTACTTACCAATTAAGAGTGTGCGTTTTGGTCGGGGCTGCGGGTGGTTCGCAAGAGATACCGCGGCCTCGACATAAAGGGCTAAGAAGGAACATGGGTGGTTTTTAGTCAGTAGAAGTCTGACACTTCCTTTCGCTCTGCCCAAGAGCGGGAGGGGTTATTTGGTGATTTTACACCCGCCAAAAAAAAAGGGTGTGCGTTTCGATGACGCGACCACGGCGTTTTTTTTTAAAAAAAATATTCCAAGATTTTGTAAAAATTCGTAAAGTTATGGTTAAAACGCTTAATTTTAAAGATCTCCGTGGACGCGCGGTTCTCCGCGTTTCGATGGCGCGGCCACGTTTAAACTAACAACCACAACTTAACACAACCACACAACAACAACACCTACAACTTTATAACCACAACTTTGACAAATTTATGGATTTGGGAATTAACTTTTACAAAATCTTGGAATAGTTTTTTTTTTTAAACAATCACTGTGGTCGCGCCATCGGAACGCACACAATTAAGGTTAGTAATAACTTTATTTTGCGCAATCAATTAACTCAAAAAACTGGCCAAGTGCAAGTCGGACTTGCATATGAAGCGTTCCGTACCATCGTAGTACGCAAGCCCCCTATTATTATTATTAATATTATAAATATAATTTGTATTATTTCTTGCTATAGCGGCAACAGAAAAACATATTTTGTGATAAGTTTGTTTTTCATAGTGTTTGTATGAACGACCAGGTTATTTTTGCGACTTCTTAAATGTGCTATAACATATAAATGACAAACAACATGTAATTGGGCTACTACTAGACATGACGAAAGCATACGACAAGGTCCTTTGGTCTTACTTACTAAACTATATGGTTGTGGCGTACGAGGACCTGCTTATTCGTGGTTCAAATCATATTTACATAATAGGACACAAATCGTACAAATTGAAAATTACGACCATAATAAAAATGAAATCAAAACAATTAGATCACAAGAAAAACAAATTACTTGCTCAATCCCACAGGGAAGCGTGTTAGGATGTCCATTATTTTTAATATATATAAATGACCTTCCCAAAATATTAGATAAAGAAAACGCTTTACCAGTACTGTTTGCAGACGATATTTCAATATTAATTAAGTGTGGAAACGTAAATAACCCTAGTCTTCAAGTACAAGACGTACTCCAAACAGTAGATACTTGGCTCCAGACCCACAACTTGGAAATAAATAGTGACAAAACAAAAATGATACAATTTAGATCATACAAAAAACCACCTCTCAATCTAAAAACAACCTTCAGAAACACGCAAATTGAAGAAGTTAATACATTTAGCCTACTTGGCATAAAAATTGACACACACATTAACTGGAAGTCACATATAGAATTAGTAAAAACAAAACTCTCCAGATTTACTTACGCTCTTTTCCAAATAAAACAAAGCACTAACACACAAACAGCTATGGCTGCTTACTACGCATACGCATACTCATGGCTACGATATGGCGTCATGTTATGGGGAAATAGTGTTAACGTAGATGAACTATTCATTATGCAAAAGAAATGTATAAGAATTTTAGCTCAAATAGATAACACGGACACCTGCAAACCTCACTTCATAAAGTATCAGATTCTAACTCTGCCGTCTATATACATACTTGACATTTGCGTATTTTTTTTCAAGAATATCAACCAGTTTACTAAAGTTGAAGATACACACAACATCAACACTCGCCATAAAAAGAGGTTATGCGCTCCACCCTCAAGAATCAAAATGTTAAGCGATAGCCCATATTATATGGCAATAAAAATATATAATAAGCTACCCAACACGTTTAAAACGGAAAAATCAGTAGCAATATTCCAAAGAAGGCTAAAACTATATCTCATCCAAAAATGCTTCTACTCAGTTAAAGAATATTTAGAATCTAGTTTAAAATAACGACTATATCTTATGTACAAAAGTGGCGATCTGACCTATAATACAAACAATAACATTGACCCTCATAATTGACTCTGTATAAAATAAAAACTGTAGGACCTGAGAAAATGACATTAATATTGCTGAATAATTGTATTATATCCACTATCATTGACATTTAATTTTGTCATAACTATAATTTCTTTATTTAATTTAATTGTACTATATAATAAAAATAAATAAATAACTCAGTAATGTTTAATGCATGCTAAATTAGGAAGATAAGGACAGGCGAATGTTTGCAATGCTTGTAAAAGGCTGCTAAGTTATAAGTTCTGACCAATAATACCTAACACCACAATGTACACTTGGTTCGCAATAAATGTTTTGACTTTGACTTTGAAGACTTATATCTCAAAAATTATTTACTATATATCGTTCAAACCAATTTTGGTTGAAGATTTTATTGCGATCTACAGCATATATTTTTTTTAGATTTATCACTCTCATAGTTTAAAAGCTAGACGGAGGGACACATTTTACCAGTTTGGAAGTGTCTATCTTTCAAACGATTGACTTTGTAAAAAAAAAAGAGAAACATCCATGTCATTTTTGAAGACCTATCTATAGACACCCACACGAATAGGTTTGATGAAAAAAAAAAACATTTTTTTTCATCAGTATCATCTTTTCTTTTTTTTATTTGTGTTGAAATCGTAAACCGGTTCACAGAACACATCTACCTACCAAGTTTCAACTGTGTAGTCTTAACAGTTTCCGAATAAAATGGCTGTGACATACGGACGGACAGACAGACATGACGAATGTATAAGGGTTCCGTTTTTTGCCATTCGACTACGGAACTCTTAAAATACCCAGGTTAGCCAGAAATGTCATGTGTGCCGTTTTAATAAGTACCTATAATTATATGTACATGTTTTGATAAACATGTACATACTCGTATAATTAATTATACTCAAGTTCACTTGAAAATCTTGCTTGTGAAAATAAATTTTTCAGCTACCGAAGTATTACAATTTGCGTGTTGTCAATGCTACATAGATCTGAATCGTTATCGGCAACTTCTGAGGTTTAATATTCGATACGAACCTGCTATTGGCATTTTACTTTAACATACAACGTTGAGAAAAGGACGGTAAGTCTTGTTCAATTTAAACAAGGAAATGTTTCTAAAGTCTGGGATTAGGACTATACCCGACCTTGTTTCTCATGGGCTTTCTCCCGAAGTAGTGATCAAAATCAAACTTGCTCAAATTTGCAATGGAAATATCTTTTTATTTTCCCTTTGAGCTTCCAAGGTTTAAAGGGACCCGGGTCGTCAACTGCTTAAGGATATTAAACTTCCTTGTCGTTCCCTTAAAGTTATTTTAAGGGAGATTTTTTTACTTTCTTATTCTGATATATCTTTTAGTGCAGTTTGTACCGTAGTTTATCTCTTTTAAGTATTTCAACATGTATAAGTGTATTTTAAACATTGACTTATATATTACTGCGTAAGGACTGGGCGGACCGCATGTTAAAATGACGCCTCGAACTTGGTCCCAAAACGGTCATTCCTAAGCCGAAGTGAACTAGTCCACGATCGGCTCTCTTCGGGTGCGGTCGTAAATTTTATTAAAAGCTTTATTTATGTTCTTTATACCTCGAAAATACCACGCCGCTTATACAAGGTTACGTTAATGAACAGACTACACCGATTCTCTGTATGGCGAACGCGTCGAGCAAATGTTCGGACGACCGTATCTTTAGTTTTTATATCAATGATTTTAAAATATATATTTTTATATCACTTTTCATCCCTACTGGTTTAATAATATTTTCAGTAACCTAGCCTTAGTTACTGAAAATATGATTGAAGTGAACGATTTTCAATGATACTGACTGATGTTACAGTAGGTGAATATCAAAAATTTATGTTCACCGTAAAAAAACCGTGGTTTTCGTCAGTTTCTCTGTTTAACATATATGTGCCAAACCTTTCGCATACATCAAAAGGTCACTGAGTACCCAAGGAAAATTCTTAAATTAAATAAATAACCTTCGTTCGCTTTTATGAAGCTGAAAGAAATTAGTTTTCCTATAGGGTGAATCTCGTTACAAAGCTACGCGATCCTTGGATATAGATTTACAATCTGCTTAGAATTCCAAAAATGTTCGTTCATTGCATTACTAGTCACTGGCATAACATGCTTAACGTACGCTCTGTTAGCTCCGAAATCCATGAATTATTCAGTAAAGTGTAATGTAAACTATTCTGTGGACACATTTTTGACCGGTTAATGTAGAAATTGACAGTTTTGTTAATTTCTTTAATAGAAAGATTTTTAAACAGGATCGTACTTGAATAGGGTAGTTAACAAAAAAAATCTAATTAGTCCGTCAGATAGATTTAAAAAAAATATTGGACACATATTTTTTCTTTTTTCACGTAAACAAACAATGAAGACGATACAGTGCTTTGAAAACTCGTGTGACGTCATATTCTAAGACATTAGTATGACGTTTTTTACCGGTGAGTGACGTCACAACCCCTAATCAAATCTTTGATGAGTTTTATCTTCGTACATTTTTATTGATTTGATAAAACAAAAAATACGTATCCAATATTTTTCGATAATCTAACAGACGGACTAATTAGAATCATATTTTTTTAGTCAGGAAACATCCCTATTTGTTTGCCAACTTATAACTGCTGCGGTTTGGACTGTAAATGAACCACTTATCAAATTATCAAGCATTGCGTATAGACATTCAAAAACAGTTTTTAGATTACACTGTGCCTTTCTATGTCAAGTAAAAAAAATACATACACTATTTTATATTAACGATATTTTTAAAACCTATAAGCGACGCGTGGTGTAATGGCAATGTTGAAAATTGTGGCTAATGCGAAAGGGAGAAGATCACGCTCCAAGGAAGAGGGTAGGAGGAGGGGTGCGACCCTTATCACCGTGGAGAACGACGCGCGCACCATCTATTAAACAAATATTCTCAAGTTTAGGAACAAAGAAAGAAAAACGAAGTAATATACTTTCAATATTTTAAAACAATGCAAAAAACGTTGTAACTGTTGTACTTTCACCATTGCGGGAAATTATAAAGTAGGTATTAAATTTTCACTATGAGCCACATTTTACACTTAAATACTAATAATAAATTAAATTACAATCAAATAATAATAGTAGACGCAGGAATATTTTCGAATAATCAACTTTTATCGGGATACACGTTAAGTGAGTAAGTGAGAGCGCGCGGCGAAACGCGAGAGGGGGGCCCCGCGTCCCATGCCACACTCGTTCGCCATCAGTCGCCCCTAAGTCTCAGGTTTGCACACAGCATCCCGGCACGTTATCGCTTTATATTTTCCACGAAATAATAACTAAAGCGTTCTAAATCACGTAAACGTTGCCATGTAATTGATCAAATAACGAATTCGCCGATCAGAGAAAGTTCGTATCCAAAAATGGTGTTTAATAGTAACCATGTTACGCGATTTACCGGCTTGTTGTTGTTAAACGCAGTGATATTATCAGCACAACCCTTCGCAGTCGAGAAAATAGCCGTCGGTAAGTAAAACTTATTTATGCACGTGAATAGTTAACTCAGGTTTCGCATTATTTACTTTAATTTATGTATTTAGTATCGTGGCATAAAACAATTTTCGCATGAACCCATTTCTTTTTATTTTATGCTGTGTAGATAAAGTCTGAGTAATTTTAGTAAATTATTTATTATTTTATGTATAGTCAAATGTGTTTTGTTCTCGTCTCACTTTGACGCGTAGTGTTTTCCCATGTAATCACCATGTATGTGAATCGATTTTCTCTTTCTAACGCGCTGCGGTGCTCTCGCTCGCACGAAGCAGATGCGGTGTTTGGTAGGGGTGAGGCATTTTCAGGCGCTGTTTTTAAAATAACTTCGTTTGTTTCGATGTACTTAGTGACACATCGAAGCCTTTGCTACAAAACCTAATAGGGAAGGACACCTTTGTGTTCAGTTAGACTTTCAATACTTAAGGCATAGCTTATATGATGGTGGTGTTTTTAGGATGTACTACTGTTGTTTTACAAATTATGAAATTCATGTTCATTTGCAATACTTTGTGGGACCAAACTGAAATATTACCAAAATAGTACCAAGTATAACATAACTATGATGGCGTATGATAATTTATAATTTTTCGTTGTAGAGGCGTTTGTTCATATTATTATTATATAGATAGCTGCTATACACAGCATGTTATAGTAGCTAAATATGTTGGAGTACAATGCTTTACAGAATTTGGAAATTACATGTTAAATGTTTACGTTATCTAGGACAGTTTAACATAATTATATAGAACTGGTTGCCCCGGAATTACATCAGACAAAAAATGTAACCAAACCCAGACAAAATAAAAACTTAAAATCACAATTGTCAAAGATTTTGGTTAAGATATAGGTACTTCCAGATTGTATAATAAAGTGAATGACTTTTTCGACAAGTTCACCTTAAAATTTGTGGAACTTGCCCTAATTAGCGTACTGAAATAGTTCGTTTCGTGCTTCCGTACCCTAGGATGCACCAGCGTTGTTGTAGTCACTGATTTTGACGCAGAAAATGCGGATAGTAACCGAGCATTTGCAACAGCGAGGCGCAGAAATAACCAGCATGCAGCGTTGCTCTGCTGTTGTTCTGAATTACAAAAGAATATAAAGTTATAGCCAGTGCCGCACCGGACACTATAATAATTGTACGTAGGATACATTTTTTACTGTATTATTTTTAATGATCAGACTATTGTTCACAAAAGTACAATATTTTTTAACAAGAAAGGATGGAAAATATATTTTATGGTACCGTCCAACAAGAAAATCGTAGCCTTTACAATATTATTTTTTTGTCCGTCTGAAACATTTTTCTCTATTCACACAGATAGGCCCACATATCGTTCGTCAATATCTGTTAAGGTGAGTTTGCTTTTATAAAATAAAAGTTTTCGGTAACATAATATCGTGATGTTAGGTCTTAATTTAAGAATTACTTAATCGTTATAAGTACTATATTTTCAAAGAGTTTGTTAGGTTCCGTCAGCTACAAATTTGAATATCTTTTGTTATCAAGACAGCATTCACCTTTGGCGAAAATCATAATAAAAATGTTCTTCTTATTTCTGTCGTTTATTTAGTAGGGTTCTAGTGCAGGTTGTGGTGTTCAATTAGGAGCAATATACACTTGAGAGGTACACTAAATGGCCATTAAATACCTTGGCTTTTCCAGAGAAGGCTTTTTTTCATGAACATGTAATAACATTGAAAATTTTTAAATGCTGATTGTATGCTTCATTAAACATAGCATCATGCCTGTAATCCCCGACGGGCCAAGCCGAGGTGTTCCTAATAGTAAACTCATATTTCAGTAGCTATGTATGCGCAAGCCTATTGAAATCAACCGTGATACAATCAAGACTCCGTAGCTGCTACTGAGAAATCGAACCCAGGGCCTCATACTCAGCAGTCGCGCTTGTGACCATTAGACCAACGAAGTAGTCACTTCATTTTACTTCATCATCAGCCTATAATGTTCCCACTGCAGGGACTCAGGCCTCCTCTCTAGGAGAGGGATGGGCTATAATCCACCACGCGGGCCCAGTGCGGGTTGGTAGATGTCACATGTCTTTGAATTCTTTGGTTCTAAGACATGCCGGTTTCCTTACGATGTTTTCCTTCACTGTTTTAAGAGTAACGGTTATTAAATAAATTACACAAATAAAGCACCTGCCGGGGTTCGAACCTCCGACCAACTGTTTGTAAGTCGGGGCCGACACTACTGGGCCACCGCTGCTCTCATTTTACTTAACTTCCTAATAATACCATGGTGACGGTGCGGGGATCCGCTGGATGCGAGACGCACGGGACCGGTCAACGTGGTGACACTTTGGAGAATGATGATGATGATGAGTACCAAAACATCCAATGGCACAACCCCTCTAAAACAAACATTGGAAATAACCATTTCACTGGCACTACTTGCACCCTTACCCGCAGGTATGAATTTCAGTTTTATCATAAAATATGTCTACTAGAATTTAACGAATTTACTGGAAAATATCACATGGGTACCCCACATATAAGCCACTTAAAAACACCTCTACTGGAATTAAACAAATTTACTGGAAAACAACACATCGAATACCCCACAGAAGCCACTGACTTGCACATGAAGGGTTCCGTACCATCATAGTAGGGAAGCCCACTTTAATTTGTATTATTTCTTGTTAAAGCGGCAACAGAAAAACATATTTTGTGATAAGTTTGTTTTTCATAGTGTTTGTATGTGTAATGACAAAGTTATATTTGCGGTTTTTTAAATGTGCTATATCTCAAAAACTATTTACTATATATCGTACAAACCAATTTTGGTTTAAAGTTTACATTCCGATCTACAGCATATGTCTTTTTTAGGTTTTTGACTTTCTTAGTTTAAAAGTTAGAGGGGAGGGGACACACACATTTAACCACTTTGAAAGTGTATATCTTCCAAACGATTGACTTTGTGAAAAAATGGTTTTAGAAACCTCAATGTCATTTTTGGAGACCTATCTAAAGACACCCCATACGACCACAAACTACACAGTTGAAACTTGGTAGGTAGATGTAATCTGTAAACCGTTTTACGATTTTTATACAAATATAAAAAAATAGAATAATAAGGGGGTCTCTCCATACATGGAACTGAAACTAAAAAAAACTTTTTTCTACAAATCTATTCGTGTGGGGTATAAATAGGTCTTTAAAAAATACATTGTGGTTTCTATAACCATTTTATCTCAAAATCAATCGTTTCTATGACAGACACTCTAAAAAATATAAGCTGTAGATCGCAATAAAAAATTTCAACCAAAATTGGTTTGATCGAAATTAAAGGGGGCTTCCGCACTACAATGATTCGGAACCCTTCATGTGCAAGTCCGACTTGCACTTGGCCAGTTTTTTTATTCTAGAGTTTGTAAAAATATTAATTATATGTTGTTAAATTATAGCTGAACTTAATTCATTCAAATCAATACGTTGTTAAAAACTGTTGTAATAGGTACCTTAATTTATATTAATTTCTAAAGCAAAATTAAAAATAAGTCGAATTCTATTATTGGATGCAGTCTAGAATTTATTTAACAATATCGCATTTTTCACCTCATATAAAACGCACGCTAAAGAAAATGGGTCAATTCACTTAGTTCATGCGCATTCGTCTGGTTAATTGACCATTTACGTGTCACAAACTTGAAGGTTGCAACCATGTGGACCTTAAAATAGCCTCGTGCATATATTCTGTATTTTTTTACAATAACAACTTGTCCTGATAAACACAATTACAATAGTCAAATACCATGGAAATTGTCTGAAGTTGCGCCACCACAATCGTGCGTGGTCCAAAAAAGGGTCACAAAAACCTATATACTTTGATCAGATTAAAGCTGCGTTTTACCGAAGCTATGTCTATCACGGGTTTTGATCATTGTATCTGTATTTGCGACCGCATTGTTCTTATTTACTGTGTATTGGTTTACACTATCAATAAGGGAATTTATTTCAGAAGGTTTATTGGTACAATACTTTAACAAAAAACTTGCAAGTAGGTGATAATTAAATTTCGATGTTCTGCCAAATTGTGAAATTCGTGCGAAACAATAGCTGGTCGCTTGTTATCGTTTAAAAAATACACAAGCTGAACTTTTGTTTTTCAATCGTGAAAATAAATCTGCAACTATATTTGGTGCGAAACAGTTTTTGCTTGTGAAGAGTACTCGTTAATATTTTTTTTTAATTTTGCTGTCACTGGATAAAAGCTATATTGTTGACCTAATGTAATGAGAACGTGGATTGGTTAGGCTTAAAAAAACACTATATTTAACGGCTCCCAAAACGAAAATCACGTGAACAAAACATCCTTCTGGCCATGTTGGCCAGAAGGATGTTTACGTTTCCTTAAAGAACCTAGTCTTTTAGTTATTAACGTTTAAACAAATCGTTTAGTACAGCACTGACGTAAAGTAAATAATTTAAGTTAATATTTTCATCTCCGCCGATAAAATGGCTAATGTTTTTGGGACAAAAAGCTTTTATTGTACCTAATGGTAACTTTTAAGGTTAATTGTTGGAGTTATCTATTGAAATACCTGAAACCTTTTGTAAAGTCTAGAAGGTCGCTGAAGACGAAAGGAAATTTAAATAAAAGAGGAGAACGTTTTTACTTAACGTACCACTCCTACTTAAAAATTCTTTCATTTTAAGGGTTCCGTGGACAACAAGGAACCCTTATAGTTTCGCCATGTCCGTCTGTCCATCCGTCCGCACTATAGCTCAAGATGCTTAGTACTTGTAAACTGTAATACGACAAAGAGGTAAAATAAAATCTTATCTTTAATACTTTTAAAAGTGGGGATGTTCTTTTTTTCTCGCTAAGCCCATTGTGTGAGATATCGTTGAATAGTCTTTGAAAAAAATTGCAAACTTGTTCAAAAACTTTTTGGTTATGAGATTCGTTTGTAAATTATTAAGCTTTATTAAAGTGTCAATTTTTGTTAGACTATACTGTGGCTAAACGGTTGTGTGTGAAAAAAATCACGGCGGTATTATATACGTATGTAATGAAATTAAAAGGAAAACTATCACAGCTAAAGTGGCTTTACAATTTTACGAGTCATAGTCGACCAACTTAATAAAATGTACTTCCGAAACATATTTTCCTGAATATTAATAATAATAATAATTTTTTTTTAATAATAATAATAATATTTTTTTTTTCTCCCACAAAGTACAATTACAATATAAAGGTGTTATAAATATTGGAGGTACCAAGGTTTGTGGGAGTCAGGAATCCAAACTAGGATACCCTGTGCTATGGAATCCTGGCCCCCCACGCCGAGATTTTAATATTATGTATAGCACAGTCTTTAAAACTACAAAATGTAAGTTTGTTTTATTATTACAATAAAAATCATCGTTTGGAGGCAGGTAGGCGGGGAGGTTAATCAGCTAGTCCCTTCACCGCGTGGTCAATTTTGGCGTTATTGCACTCGGTGGCTCCAGTTAACCCTTGCTTTCTGCTCAGATGGCAATCCCGCCTCGTGTGCAGTGGTAAACTTTGCACGTAAAAACAATCTACCTAAAATATTTCAACATTAGTTTTCTATAATTATCTGATGTTTGTAAATGTATTAGCCTTAAATCAGCTAGTCGGAAAATATCTCGTCGGAGACGTATTAACGGGATATAAAATGATTAAGTACTATGTCGTGTAGGTCGTAGAACAAACGAAATCGTTTTTTTTAAGTTTTATATATATTCACTATCGGTTAATATTAAAGTGGCAAAGAGTACTAAAATACGTATCTAATTTACAGCACGACCTTAAAACACTATGTAGCATTAGATATGCAAAGATTGATTTAGTTATAAAGACTTGCAGTTCTATCAACCTATAGATGGGTATTGGTTCAGTTTTCTGGTGCTTTTATTGCTTTTTACTTCAATAAATACGTATTTTTAATACTAATAAAATTAAGAACCTTTCTACTTGGTTAGTATTAGAAATCCGATTTTTCAACGCTCTTGCTTGGCATGTTAATTTTGTATGATTCATATTTCAAGTATGAAGCCAGCATTTGAAACAATTTTAACATGAAGATATAACTTAATTGCAATTGTAGTAAGGATTTTAGCATTTAACTTCAAACTTGTTTTATACAGCATTATATAATGTAATTACATGTTGGATTCCCATATAAGCCGCTGGCTCCAGTCCAAGCCCCGTGAAGCGGCACCAACTCTTCACAAGTTTTAAAATTATCTGCGCCTTAATAAAGCTACGTTACTGACCAACATGTTTATGATTTAATTTTGTTTATTAAAAACAATGAAGCCCTGAGAAAACATAAAAGTTAAGGTGCGAGTTTATACATAAAAATATTTTTATAGATATACATCTTTATCTTCTGGTATTATAATAATCTATCTATATATAAAAGCGAAAGGTCACTCACTCACTCATCACGAAATCTCGAAAACCGCTGAACGTCTAAATATGAAATTTGGCAGGGATGTAGTTTAAAGTTGGTAGACGTCCGCTACGAACGGGTTTTGCGACAGGGCCGGATTAGGGAGGTCTAAGGGCCCTCACAAGTTTTGTATTAACGTCCTTCATTTTGATTTTTGGCAGGGTGGTAGTTTATGTTCATCTATACCATCAATACTCAATACATATCTACCTACATACATACAATTAAATAAAACTCAAGTTTCTGTTTGTAATATCAAAATAACAGCCAATTCCTGAATGCAGTAAGTACGGTACATAATATGTACCGTACTTACTATTGTCATACTATGACAAAACCACATCTCTCTAGATGGGTCATTCATTCTGTCTGTTTGTTCCGGCTAATCTCCGAAACGGGTGGACAGGTTTGGACGGGACTTATACTGTCAAATAGCTGATGTTATAAGGTCTAACATAGACTACTTTAAAAAAATGGGATTCCGTGCAATAAACATTAAAACCCTTGAAATTGGTAACAAAGTCCGATTCTCCATTCCAATAGGGCAAGTAATATTTTTTTTATAATAATAATTTCACGCCGACAAAGGACGCAGCTACTCAAATTATAATGTCAATCTGCAAAAGGGGTTTAATTATTTTAGTAACTATGGAACCTCACCTGTATAAATCAATCATCATCAGCCTGTAATGTTCCCACTGCAGGGACTCAGGACTCCTCGCTAGTAGAGGGATGGGCTATAATCCACCTCGCGGGCCCAGTGCGGGTTGGCAGATGTCACATGTCTTCGAGTTTTTTGGTTCTAAGACATGCCACGATGTTTAATGTTTACCTTCACCGTTTTGAGAGCAGCGGTGATGAAATAAATTCACAAAGTAATTCACGAAAGAATGAAATCTTACAATAAAATTGTAGGACTTGCTAACACATTGTTTTTTATTGAGAAATTCACCTACATACTTAGTTCTGTTGTGACTCAAGAATCTTTGGTAAGTCAGGAAATCGTGACAAAATAAAAACTGGCCTGTTGGAAATCTGATAATAAGCATTGGTTGAATGAACAGCAAAAATGTCTTTCTATAAAGCTATTCTTTGCATATTTGGCTTTACGTGCAGTAAAGTTTGTTAAGTATATTATCATTTATTACCGCCTTATCATAAACTGGTTGAGAAATCATGACAAACTTAAATTTAAAACTGACGTTAAAACCTCTTAGTCTAACCGCCGATCATTGTCAATAAGAGGTTGGGAGTAAAGTAGGTACGGTAGGTATCGACGTATATTTGATCATTCTACTGTGAATAATGCGATTTATTATTGTCGTTCGTTCCGCTCGATGAAAAATAGACTATATACGAAACCGTATTGAAAGTTCACTTATGAACGGAAGTGGGTTAAGCAATACTTAAAATATAAAACGTATTTAACCACAGCTACCATTACTTAAGAGCGAACAATGAGTCGAAAGCCGGGATCGTTTACTCGCAACAGGATTAAATGCCAGCTGTCAATTGTGATTTAGCCTATAAAAGCGCAACTGGGGTATAGACTTAGTACTCCGCCTAGACCACTGAGTGCAATTTAATGTAAGTGGAACAGCTGATACGACGTCAAACGTGCATTTATCAATACTTCACACTACGGTGCACAGCTGTGGCAAGCTTCCAGTTAACATAGATACAATGTTTATACTGGGTCTATAATACAGCATGAGCGCTGGAAACTAGATTATAATGTTCCTGGATATACTCAAATTATATTTGGCCTTTAATATTAGAATCTTGAATCTTGTTTCACGGTAATTAAGGCTTACCTTTTTTGTATTCTAGTTTTTCAACTTTTGAATTAGCATAATAAAATGGCAGAATAGGGTTTGAGTGACAGTAATTAAAGATTAGAGCTGTGGTGGCGGCCCCGACTTACGAACAGTAAGTCGTGGGTTCGAACCCAGACAAGCGTACTACAATTCATTTCATCACCGTTGCTCTCAAAACGGTGAAAGAAAACATCGTGAGGAAACCTAAATTTCTTAGAACAAAAAAAATTGAAGACATGTGACGTGACATCTACCAACCAGCACCGTGCCCGCGTGGTGGATTATAGCCCATCCCTCTCCTAGAGAGGAGGCCTGAGTCCCTGCAGTGGGAACATTATAGGCTGATGATGATGATGATGAATCATTTAAGATAGACTACAAATATTGGATAAAATTTTCAGCTAAAATAGCTGTTTCAAGCATAATTATAAATTCCAATTCAGTTTCCTGTAAAGTCAAGCTTGTTGAATATCTCCATTTCTAAGACATAACCAGTTTTGGGAACTGTCACTGCCGTATTTGCATCATGCGGCCTGAATGATTGATATTTAAAGTTCAACTTTTGTTTACGTTACATGGAAACGTTAACCTTTTTACTAGCGGTACTCGGAGAGAACCCTTTTACTAAAGCTTCTTCCCTTTCCAGCAGGGTTTCTTTGAGCCGCGTTTGCAACTTAAACCGACCAAGTGAAATAAAACTTTTATAACTCTAAAAGTCATGCTAACGGGAATCACTTGGAGGTCGGAATAATAACTCAGAAAATTATTACCATTAATTACAACTTCAGCAAGCAATATTTTTTTCTATTCTAAGAGAACTGACACTAAATATTCGAATTCTAAATCCAATTTTGTATTTATGGTTAGTCTCCGTCGTTTTTGAGTCTACGATTGTACCGATAATATAACTGCCATTACCATAGTTTTATTGTTATGTCATATTTGAAACCTACGGAGCCTAATACAACTACTGAATTTTTTTTGTGATTTTTCTACTCTAATCCACAAAGTTATAAGATAATACAATAATATTCACTACTTTTTCCTAGAAAAGATGCGTACTAGAAAAAGAAGATAATATAATGATAGTGTAACAGTTTCTTTACAAATATGTGACAATAACTTTTGCAATAATATTCTCGGAAAAACTAATCTGCGAAATATTGATGAACGCCATTATCATTTTACAAATACCCCAGAATAAAAGTTCATTGTATTACCAAATAATGCATGTCCGATATTAACGCGAATAAAATTGTAATGGATTATGTTTTCCGTATATTTGGCCTACATTATTCGTTGAATATTATTGTAATGCACTATAGCAATACTTACAGTCTTATAACTCTCTCTTTAAAAGTAACGAGAATAAAATGATATGTGTATAATTATTAGTCAATTAAGACAGCAGTCAAATGCTACTAACTTTTTAAATTTTAAATATCTTCGGTTTGTATAACCTAATTAAAACTATTTTTAAACATTTTATATGGTTAAAAAATAAGCTACCACTAAGCCTTTTTTTGATCTCTCCACGTCTATTGCTTGGCAAGTTATAGTCAAAAATCAGTTTTTAATTTTTCCTGAAAACTTGGGTTTTTGCAGTTATCATTTTATTCTCCGGGGACGGCGAATTGTATCTTGTAAGCCCTTGTCATCTGTAATGGGCTACTGGAAAAAATAACTTAGTTTGTGTTGCTAGCATACTTTGGGCTATTCCGTACTGCATCCATTTCCAGTTCGTTAGAAGAAGACCTTGTCAAACCGAATTTCATATCACACGACATATGGTGTTTTTGATACTGTGGAGAATAAAATTAGAGCAGGGAAGCAATCAATTTGTTACTGATTATTCAATTTAAAAGCGCCTACTGATTGATACATATTAATTTTGTGCTGGAATGTTGTAAACTTTTCCGCTACTTATTTTCAATGTTTAAATTGTCTATCTCGCTGTTTTCTATTTGTAATTCGATGTTTTTGTAAATTGTTCCCTTTCATGAGGTTATTTTATTACCACCTTAAAATCCCAAGGGGAAAAATCATAGGATTTGGGAAACGAAAAGATTTTATTTTTAAAAGAAATACAAAAATATGTAAAATTAAAATGGATATTTTTAAATGCACATCTGTATTATTTTACATTACACTAGGTAACTCCACTAATTAACTGAATGCGTACAGAGAAATGAATGCTGTGCAAAAAAATCAATTGATTAACTAAACATGTCTTACAAAAAAACGTAAAAACCACACATTTTTTTATCGAATTCTCACCAAAATTGTGGTTCGTACATCGGAAAAATACGTATTTGTTTATCATCAATACTAACTTGCACTCTAAATTGTTCAAGTTAGGTTATGTTAGGTTCTTTTTTTATATCGTCAGTTTCCGCAGACATGTGAGTCCATAATAATATTTTGGTTAGGTTAGGTTGTTATCAGATCAGTAAAACAGTTCTGCAAATACAATTAAACAGTATTTTGAAATTGATTTATTTAGTGTGCATAATTCATGTGCAAGTCAGTATTTTTGATTTAACTTTGAACGATTTTGTTCGATAAAAGGGAATATTCAGATATCGATTTAAATATATGCTAAATTAAAATTATTAAAAATATTTTTAGAAACGTTTTCATTTCATTTTTTTACTTCGGCTGCTTTATGAGAACATTTTAAATTACGTTTGAGTTTATAATGTTCCACTATGGAACTGTTAAGAAGATTCCAGAGTTACCCTAGATAGAATGTGGAACTGGGGGCCACAGTACCACAGTATGAAGTAAATTACTAAAAAATGCACCCATTGTTCACTAACTGCTACCTTGCCAGGAACACCTTCTTGACCAGGTAGTATTTTAATAAAATTGAGTAATGCAGTTGTTGCGATGCACGTCTTCCTATTTTTTCTGCTTAAACGAGGCGCGACGTAATTTAAATAGAATTTTATTAGGAATTGCACGTTGACTGTGTATTTACAATAATATACACACATCAAAAGTGTCTAGGGATCAACATATATTTTTGCAATAACTTTTCTCCTGATTGATATTAATTAAAATTTTCTTTAAGGATTCATCAAATAAAGTGTTTTCGTTTGTCACAGTAACGATAAACCAAGTCACCTTTGCTTTGGTGAAAAATCATACGCATCGGTGTAGCGACAGCGAAGTTACGAGAAAAATGTCTAAGCACGCGTGAGCACTGCATTCAGAGACTCCTAAAAAAGAGAAAATTTATACGACCAAAACCTTGTATCTAGATGCAAAGAGACAGGCGAAACTTTTTCTGACCTCTACATATAACTTTGAAGGGTCGAATGGAGAGGAATTCCTCATAAGGATCGCACCCTGGACTAAGCAAGAAGACGAGCGTGGCGTTAATCGTCTAGTCTTCGTTTCAGGAAATGATACCCACACTCCCATTTATCGAACTCGGCTTCACACTGACGACCATTCTCGAGAGATATATCTATCTGGATTCACGCACAGCGGCGCGAGAATTCAGTACACAGACTTTGGGGAGAAGGCCTCGATCCCTGTAACCAGAGTGACGCGGGCCAATCTCATAGATTCTGAAATGAGAGCCTTTGCCTCAAGAGCAGAAATTAGTGACGAGCTCAACGCGTTCGGCCTAAAACTGGTTGACAAATTAAAGAAAACGACAATTACCAAACGAGATGATGTCAATCTTCCCTCTGTGAAGAAAACTGTTAACACGAGCACCCCAGAGAGGGCGGGATCGTCCCGCCAGAAAGATGATGAAAAACGAACGTCCAGTGGTGAGCTTTGGAGTGCCTCAGAACACAAAGAACAAAGACCTGCGAAATCGCATCAGTTCCTATCCGAGAGGGTACTTGCTGGAATTAAAAAACAGCTGAAATCCAATCCTCTACAGATAGATCCAGAGGATCATGGGTTAAGCCTCGTCACCAGTGAAAAAACAAAGATCAACTCAATTTTGAATAGTTTAGTTTCTAAGGATGACTTAAACGAATTACGAGAAGGCGAATATATATGTTCGAGCGTGAAGAATGACTCGCCATGTAAGATATTAGTGTTTGATGATATTACTCTTACAGGATACCAACTCTACGAGGGCACTTTATGCTCTCGCACGCCAACTTGCTCGTTTACTGGAGTTAAGATCGTGCTACGTACCAATTAGGCCTTTATCCTCGTATTGATGCCGCAATGGAGACGTTCCTATTAAGGGGCGAAGCCTAGCATCTGCAGCTGAGTATGATGAAGTTTGCATTAATAAAGAAATTTGCCATTTTCCTAATAAAGGGATTTTTGACATTTGAACCACTAACATTAAAGTTCGAAAAAAAGACTGAAATAACAGTTTTCTTTAAAATTTTATTGGGTAACTTAAACAATTAATAATCCGTGTTTCTACCGCGAACACTAACAACACAAGAACATCGGTTTGGCATACTCAAAATGAGTTCATCCAAATCACGCTGTGGAATGGCCGCCCATGTTCGTTGCAACAACAAAAAAAGGTCTTCTTGCGACTGGATACCCTCCATATTCGGCAGAGCTCTTCTCTGTAGCATATCCCATGCATGCTCAATCGGGTTCAAGTCTGGCAACTGAGCAGGCCAGGGCAGGACATTGATGTTAGCTGCGGCGAGAGTCTGTCTTACAACTCTTGCGGTGTGCGGTCGTGCATTATCATGCATTAACTGAAATAAGGGACCGATTTGCACTTGTAGAGGAACGATGACGTCTGATACAATCGTCTCAGCATAAATTTGAGCGTTGAGGTTGCCTCTGATCCAAATCAACTCAGTTCTTCCGCCGATCCAAATACCCGCCCATACCATGATGGTACCACCAATATAAGGATGGACTTCCTGACAGGATTTTAATCGCTGTTGGCGTCCAGGGGTTCTCCAGTGTCGTATACGTCTTGTATCCGGTCTCATACCAAAACGAGACTCATCAGAAAAGCACACGAAACGCCATTGTTCTTCTGCCCAATTTCTGTGTTCAAGAGCCCATTGATATCGAATCCTACGATTGTGCATTGCTATAGGTGGTACCCGTAGCGGTCTTCGGGAATGAAGGTTCACTTCATGCAAGCGGTTTCTGACTGTTTGGTCGCTAATTAAGTTCCCTGAAGAGTGATGAAGCCTCACGGCTAACATCATGGCGGTTATTGTTGGAGCTCTTCGAGTTAAGATTTGAATGTATCGGTCTTGTCTCCGTGTGGTGCAGCGATACCGTCCTCCATGGCGCTCAGCCACGGTACCAGTGCTTCGGTAACGTGTCCAAAGTCGACTGATAACACTCTGACTTGTATTCAGAGCTAAAGCCACAGTACGTTGCCGGGAACCAGCTTCTATCATTCCCACGGCTCTGAGCATTTCGTCCCTGCTTAAATGACGTCGCCGCTCCATAATAACGTTGGTTTTAATCAGTAGTAGGGAAACAGTAGCACTAATAATGTCTTCAATGCGTTGTATGTTTTTATAGGGAAAATATTGACAGCTGATTTTCATGTTTTACTCGAATTTGATTCACAGTTCCTGATTCAAATTATGAAATGCACCTAAAAAGATCCATATAAATTTATAAAATCATAAATTTATTACAAAGCCACATCTCAATCTCAAGAAATCCGCATAAAAATGCTTGATCCCTAGACACTTTTGATGTGTGTATATGGTATTTATTGTTGATTTCAATACAACATCACAATATCGTTTCTCCATTAAATTAAGAGCACGGAATAATGAAAAAGATTACTGACCTGGTACCCGCAACACTGGGAATATACTTTGTGAATGATATCAACATAAAAGCCTTCAATTTCAGTGGGATTTACGAGTCAAATGTATTTTTCTATAGAATAAACGTAGCCCATTGAAACTCACATCACAACATCGCCTTTAAGAGTTGTGATTAATCTGAATATTACTGTGATTGGGACCTACTAGTTGCCATGACAACGAAAATAAATTGCAACTATACCTACTTTATAAGTGTTTAACATCAGTAACGGGCCTCCAAAACGAAAATATATTGTATGGATTACTTAGATTTGAAAGAGAAGAGGATGTATCGGTGTGTGATGTGGAAATAAATGATAAGCGCGTGGAACAAGTGAGTGAGTTTGTATATTTGGGAAGTATGTACATTAATGTACAAGTGTGGAAAGGTGAGTAAATGCAAGTAATAAATTGAATGGTGCTATGCATCCGGTGGTGACCAACCAGTCGATGTCAAAAGTGGCTGGCTGTTCACAATGGTGTGCTGGTGCCTACACTCATGTAATGGAGGTGAATGTTGGGTGTGGCAAAAGAGCCATGTATGTAGGATTAATGCGGTGGAAATGCGTTCCTTGCGGAGCGTGTGTAGTGTAACTCTGAATGATAAATAGAGGAATCGAGAACATTGCGGTTTAAAAGAAGATGTAGTAAAAATTGAAACGAGTATGCTAAGGTGGTTTGGTCATGTGGAGAAGTTGAGGGCAAGTCCATTAACGAAAGGTATTTACAACGCAGTTTTTTTTCAGAGGCTTTATTTAGAGGCTTTTACCTTACAAAGATACGTCAGCCTTATCATACCCTAAATTATTATATACACAAAACCCCGTAATTATATAATGTACAAAAATAAATATTATTGCGTGAGCGAGGGAAGATTGTGATGAAGTTTTTAACGAAAATTTATTTTAAAATATCATTAGACAAGTAACGATTGCTGTTTCGCATTCTATCTATGGATATTTTAAACCATTATGGAAATGCGTAGAAATGACTCTTTTAATATTTTTTTAATTTTACAACCTAAAAATGAAAATTTGTAAAAGGAGTTTTGGTGTACAACATTAGGAAGACAGCCTGTACTAATATATGTGCTTACCCACTCATTATAAACATAGTAAGGGGGGCCAGGAGGGTGAATTAGCAAGCATATTTAGCATAAAAACTTGATACCTGAGTAGATAGGGCGTGATCAGAAAACACTTAAACTATAGTATGATAAGTTTTGGTTATAAGTAAATTCAGTGTACAAGATGGTTGCAAAAATTATGGCAAAATAATGTAGAGAATTAAGATGTTATTTTGTACGAAATTAAAAAAAAAACTTTTCTTTTGGACAGAATGTATTTATGAGTTCAGTGTGTAAAATTAACCAAAAATTGTCATTTAAAAAAATTGTGGTTTGTAACTAAGGGTCTACACTGGTAATAACTTCTTGAATACTGGCTTTGAAGTCTTGAACGGTTTATGGACTGTTATGGTAAACCCGAGATTTTTACTCTAGTTTTGGCAATCTGGCTGCCAATGGAAATCGCGAAATCAAATTAAGGATAAGCAAAAACAAAAGAACACAAGATCAATTCATCATCATCATATCAGCCCGTAATCACCCACTGCTAAGTATAGGCCTCCTATTTTTTCTGCCATACTTCCCGGTTGTGTGCGTACCTTTTATCCACGTGTTTAGATCAATTAAGTAGTATCAATTGAACGTTTTCTATTATCTAATAATTTACAACTTGACATGATGATATATTGTGCCATTTGAAAAAGATATAATACACACATTCACATTATGATAATACTTTTGCCTCACCTGTAGGTATATAAGATATGACAGTGGACAAAGACGAGTATCCGAGATAATTTTAACATCCATTTATTTTTTTGAAATCCAGATGTAGTATAGGATATTGGTATACTGCGTAGGACATTTAGCGTAAGAAGGATTGTCTTATTAGAGACAACTTTTTAAACAGTGGATTCTATGGAGACCCACTGGACTAGCGTTTTCAATTTAAAAACCACTTTAATTATGAAATCAAAACGAAGTATTTTAGCAATCTTACCCGAACATCATCGTTTTCATCTTCCTTCTCTTGTCTCATGTAACTAGGTGTCGACATAACACGTTTTTTGTTCATAACAAAAGCGCAAAAACTAAACCCGAATAACTGAACGTTTTACATTCCGTAAAAAACTAGAGGCAAACACCGTTGAGAATTCACTAAGATTTGAAACTACATAAATAATAAAAATATTACTATTATAGTAATGTTGCACCTCGCTATTATCGTTTCATAAAATCCCCGAGACTGGAGCCAGCTCGAGGTATAGAACTCTTTTGCAGCGCGGCGGTGAAAAAGTTTGTTTTAATCTTCTTTTAATGAAGTTATAGTCTCACAACCCAGGTAAGCAGACACTTTTCAAGTACAAACAAATACTATTTCTTAAAAAAGAGCAATACTTTTAAGAGAACTTTAGTGTTGTTCTCTTTAAAGGTATTGCTGTTGTTCACTTTTATGTAAATAAACATTAATTTAGTTGCAGTTGCTCACTGAGTTGTAATATTTTTAATTCACATTCTTCCTATTGTCACGAACTTTTCCAGGTTCGGCCAAATCTATCCGAGTAAGTTGCCGTATTTTAGATCTATAACTATGCCGCATGAGTGCAAAAAATATGTGAGTTTGATTCTGGCAGCCAGCTTCAAATGTATCCGTTACAGTATGTATATGACGAAACTACTGTAAGCAGCACGAGCTGGTACCAACTTCTTTATAAATAAAAGGCCTTTCGGAGACTTTACCTGTAAAGTATTAAAATTACGGCCCACGCTTTCACTTGACTAAAACTGAACTGACATTATTATGGAAATTCAAACAACCAGCTATTATTGTTTCTAAATCATTTTAATAGGAAATCGTTTGAGATTCTGAATCAGCTACGCCTATCACAATAGACAGCCTGCATAATTTCAGGTTTGGTTGTAAGGACTGGACGGACTTCCGTCTGACGCAGGTCCTCACCAGACACGGTTGTTTCGGGAAGTACCTGCACCTAATCAGGCGGGAGGAAACGCCCGGATGCTACCATTGTGAGGACACAGTGGAGCACAAAGTGGAGGTGCCCCGCTTGGGTGGAGCCCCACCGTTCTCGTAGGGGCGATCGGCGGCGGCGACCTCTCGCGTCCGGCCCTGGTGCAATCCATGGTCCGTGGGGAGAGGAAATGAGACGCCGTCGTCTTCTTCTGCGAAGCAGTGATGCTAGCGAAGAAAGTGGTGGAACGTGAGAGGGAGAGAACCTCTCGTCCCAGCCACCGCGCGCCGCGGGAGACGCTCTGGGCGTCGGTGGCCACGTGATGGCTTCCGGCCACCGTAGGTTTGGGCCTGTGGACGGTGAGTTATGGGCGAGCTTGCCGTCCGTCCGTCTTATGACGATGACAGGCCGTGTCGACGGCGCGTTCGTGTTTCACGCGCACCTCAAAGAGATGTCCAGGGTTGTTCGTAAGAGATACCGCGGCCTCCCCACAAAGGGCTAAGAAGGAACATAGGTGGATTTTAGTCAGTAGAATTCTGACACTCATCAGTCATTTGATGATTTCCAAACCCCCCCCAAAAAAAAAGGACGCCGGATTCACTCAAATTGTGTAGTATTTTCATCAAAAGATCATCTCAGACACAAATCTATATAGTCTTCATGTGGGTATACCAAGATTATGGCTGGACCTTATAAGAGACTATGGCCTCTTAGTTTGTTTCGGATGTTTATTTTCAGAGTAGTCAGGTATGAAACACCGGCCATATCTAGTTTTAAAAATAAAGTGACTTGTGATAGTGTTTGTAAAAACCTATTTGCAATATAAACATCATTAAGTTATCATTTTAGGTATAAAACCTTACATGAGCTACCTTTTTTTTATTTTGACGGGTGGAAAATCATTAGATAACCCCTTCCCGCTCTTGGGCAGAGCGAAAGGGAGTGTCAGACTTCTACTGCCTAAAAACCACCCATGTTCCTTCTTAGCCCTTCATGTCGAGGCCGCGGTATCTCTTGCGAACAACCCGCAGCCCCCACGGGACCCGCAGCCTCGAAACCTAACTTTTATTCATTTCGTTCGTATGTCCCTACCTTTTGACAGACATGTACTTCGGGTGACCTTAAACCTCCTACTGATTAGTTCTAGCTTGAGAAAACCCACTGAAGTTCACACACACAGTACACACAGTACAATTATTTGCTCATTTTGATTGTAGCTTGCAGTCCTGCTTTTGTGCTTCTTTTTGTACGATTGTGGTGTTGTTTTGGGCAAAAACCCACAATACAACAAAGCTCATTGGGCTATTAAGATATACAGAGGTCAACGAAAACTTCGTCGACCTTTAACAAAAGACTGAGCCAACCAATCAAAATGTTGTGTTAAGATCATGTTGCAGTTGGTGATTTTATTTACTCACTAGCTGACCCATGCAACTTCGTCTGCGTCACATAATATAGCTTATAACAAAATGTCAACATAAATTGAGTTCAATCGTAACAAACAAAAAATCGTATCTTTCCTCTTTATAATATTAGTTTAGATTATATTAAAGTGTGAATTACTATTGGTATCTCTTACTGTTAAATATACAGTAACACCTTGTAAACATTATGGTGCAGTAAATATTTTGAATATGAATTTCTCCGGAGTCCCCGGAGGCCAGAATCCCCACTAACCTACCGCACCGGACCGAATGACTGCCGCGCGCTTAATTATTTTGTCGCGCGGATATTTTTACATTGCGATATCTTCTAAGATATTTGTTTAAACTGTATAGAGTAAAGGGCACAAATATTCTATATTAAATTTCTGTGCTAACAAACACATTTATTTAGATATAGATTAATACCATATGGGTTAAATAAGCTTCGCAAAATATCATTCTTTTTAACCTAACATTTTAATAGTAAAAAATGGTTACAGTGAGTCAATCTTAAAAGATAGACATATGCTGTCGCGTACTTTTTTTTAGAACTTTTAAAGAGAAACAATTCTTTCATACATGGTATTTGCGTAACTTAAACCGTTTTTGCAGCACACGCAACGGAAGCTCTCAAAAAGGAATATCTTTTCCCGTTTTTGCAACATTTTTCATTTATGCTCCGCTCCTATTGGTCGTAGCGTGATGTTATATAGCCTAAAGCCTTCCTCGATAAATGGACTATCCGACACAAAAAGAGTTTTTCTATTCCAACCAGTAGTCCCAGAGTTTACCGCGTTCAAACAAACAAACAAACAAACTCTTCAGCTTTATAATATTAGTATAGATTATTACTCATGTAACCCTTAAGCTACTGCATCATAAGTCATTAAAAGCTTTGGCACGAGACTATAGCTACAAAAGATCTCTCTTGAAACATTCTAAAGTAATATAGAAAGAAATGACGTTGCAAATAGAAGAAATATTGCTAGAGATGGAATCTCAAAATGGCTCTTAGGGCATAATGTTCGACCACTGGGAGCGAAAAAAGACATAGTGATAGTATGCGGGCACGTAATGCAAGGCGGGTTTGCGTGTTCCAACGGCATTAAAGGAGCCAGCGAGCTGTGGCTTCAGTGATTCAGATAAACGTTTCGGTCAGCAACCATATATCAAACCGATGACGCTTTCAGAATACGGGTGTTCTCGCTTTTTCACTGTACGACCGATAAAGATGTCCAATGAAGTGTTCCGCCTCTTGTTTGTGGAGATTTTCATTGGCATTCGATTTATAACCGACGCGGTTCTGAGTATATTTGGACTTTGACAACAGCTAGCTGAGACTTCGAGTGGATAGTTTATGACTTACAAGTAATATTTTATGTTGCAATTTATAATGCAAAAGCTTTGAGCCGTAAATTTAGATATAGAACTTAACTCTTTTCAGCCTCATTGGTTTAGTTGTAAGTGTCTATTGTATATAATTATTTCAACAGGCTACATTGGGGGTGATGAGCCTTATTAAATTGCAAGGCTAATTACGGTTGTTTTTAATTCATCATGCATGATATTTATGTTCGTATTAGAATAAAACGTACATAATACTCTGGGAATTTCGATAGATAGCGCCAGCTGACACGGTCGCCATAAACTATCGAAGCGGAGCGCGCAGGAACACATGGACGATTTATTTTTTTAACGCGGTTGTAAATATTTGTCGCATAGTGCCGTCAATTTACGTGTTCAGTTAAACTTTGATTGGTAATAAATTGTAAAATAATTTAGATACTGGATTTTCCCAATTAGGCCATTTTCTCTCACATTGAGAACATTGAGCACCTGGCAAAGCTGGCTTAATTTGGCGAGCTTTGAGACTTGAAACTAATTCAAATGCAAAGGTTATTGCTGAATCAATTACTTTTAAAACCTTTAGCCGTCTATCAATTAGGGACTCGCAACGACGCACATGAAACCAATTTAAGGTAACGGTATCTAGACCAGTTGTACAAATGAAACTTTTTTTTCTAGGTGCTATATTCGACCAGAACACTGAAGAGATCCAGAATGTCTTCAAGTACGCAATGACAATTCACAACCAGAATATAAGCAGCCGTCGCTTGGAACTGCAGGCATATGTCGATGTCATCAATACTGCAGACGCATTCAAGCTTTCTCGACTCAGTGAGTATTAACCATTTTTTACCAACTTCAAAATTGATTTTGTACAAGTAATAAAAGTAACATAAGTTTGCAATCGACCAAGAAAATATTATCAGGGTAGTCTGTACTTCTCCGGGTAAAAAGGCTATGCAGACGGTGCGTTGCGATGGCGGCGTAGTGCCGCAAAGGCGACGCAATTAACGCTCAGTTGTTTATGTAGCAAAACCTGTGTTCGTCTACGGCTCTGATAGCAGTAATTACCTCCATATTGCACCCAGTCATGTCAATCCAGGTTCAATGTATATAAGTGGATATTTATTCAGCTCATCATACATGAGGTTTACCGCAACGCCTTTTGATTCTAATGCCCAATCAAATAAATAGTTTTACTCCAGTTGTTTTTCACACTTTCTATCACAATAAACATTAATTACATCATCAATGTCACAGGGTTTAAAAGTAAAAATCGGGGTTCCGCAAGGCTCAATATTGGGCCCTTTCCTTTTTCTGGTATATATATTAATGATCTGCCCTATTTATTGAAAAACCAACCTCAGAATATGGTGTTATTTGCTGATGACACTTTCCTGATTTTTAAGATAAATAGACGGGCTCAAAATCTAGATGAGGTGAATAATGCCTTTCTTCAGGTTCATAATTGGTTCACAGCAAACAATTTAGTATTAAATGAAAGACTAAATGCATAAGATTTGCTTTACCGAATGTTAAAAGTAGTGATTGTGATATACTATTAAGTAACGAGAAACTAGAATTCGTAGATAAAACGGTTTTCCTGGGGATTACGCTTGATTCACGGCTACAATGGGGCTACATTTAACATCTGTTGCAGGGCGGTTAAGTTCAGCAGCATGTGCCATTAGAAAAATCCGTCAGTTTACTAATGTAGATACCGCTAGGCTGGTCTATTTAGTTACTTTCATAGCATAATGTCTTATGGCATTTTGTTATGGGGACGGGCTGCAGACATTGAATCTATTTTTATTCTGCAAAAAAGAGCCATTAGAGCTATATATGGTCTTCGTAGGCGCGATTATCTGAGGGAATGATACAAACATTAACATCATAACGGTGCATTGTCAGTACATCTACGAAAACATAATGTACGTGAGAAAAATCTGCATTTTATCTTAGTAAAAGTGGTGACCAGACACAATTATACTACTAGGAATAGGACCCAGTTAGTTCACCCAGGCTTCAGACTCGCTAAAGTAGACTCATCTTTCATGGGGTACTGTTTGAAATGCTATTACAAAAATCCCCCAAAGCATTCTTGAACTGAATGAGACGAAATTTAAAACATGCATTAAACGCACCCTATGCACGCAAGCATATCACAAGTTAGACGATTATATCGCTGATAAAAATGCTTGGATTAAGCCAAGCATTAGCGGGTTCGATCCCCGCACGGAACAAATATTTGTATTGCCTACTGATAGTTGTTTCGGGTCTGGGTATTTGTATATGTGAGTTTAAATCTTTGTGAACGCACCCACGATACAGAAGAAACTCCAAGTGTTGGGCAAAGTTTATTAAAATAAAGAAAAAAAAAAGAACAAAAAATTGTAACGCAGCTTAATTACATAGTTTATTTACAAAATAGTGACATAGATTATGTTTTTTTCAGAAACTATCAGAACAGTGGAATGTCCTAAACGGCGTAGGTTTATCACAATAAGCAATTTGTGGTGTGGAGAAACGAAAAATTGTTTCTTCGAAACTACTTCTGTCTAGATTTCAATTTATCAGTGTCTAAACTTATTTTTTGCCAATAAGGGCTAGTGCCACATATTTCTAGGAATATTTCCAATAAATAATTGTGACAGTGTAAACACTAAGAAACGACAGAAAACTAAAAAAGATAAGCTGTCGCAGTGCATTCGTGCTGCATTACCCCATGCTGCTGTAGTTTGCGATTTAGCTACATCGAATTATTTTTGCACTAGCAAGTACTTATCGGATTGAATGCTGACACCGACGCCACATGGGGTTTCCCACCTTTGTGACAAGAAGGAGGGCAACAAATAAGGATTTTTTAAATAGGTAAAAGTTGGTCCCGTTATTTTACACGAACCTTATCATCATCTGCCTAGCCTTTTCCCAACTATGTTGGGGTCGGCTTTCAGTCTAACCGGATGCAGCTGAATACCAGTATTTTGCATGAAGCGACTGCCTATCTGACCTCCACAGCCCAGTTATTACTGGGTAATACGATACCCTCTGGTAAGACTGGTTGTCATTGTTAGACTTTCAGGTCACTGACTACCTGTAACGACTGCCAAAGATCTATATATGGCAGCCGGGACCAACAGCTTAACGTGCTTTCCGAGGCACGAAGGAAACTCGGTATGTAATGGATGATCACCCATCCACAGACCCACCTAGGCAAGCGTGGCTTAACCTAAAGATCGACCCGAGTGGCAGTTATTATTAGGCCACGAGATCCTCACGAAGCTTATATGAGCAGCAAAAAGAGTATTTATGTGGGTTTTAGCCAGTAGAATTCTAACACTTTCCGTACATTTCATGTTTTCCCAATCCCAAAAAAAAGGGCAATTTTATTCATTTTGGCCATTTTTCAAAACCCTGAGCACAAGTTATAACCAGTTTCATCCTAAATCCATTGGAGCATATCCTGAGTCAAAAATATCCAGGAACGTGAAGTACGGTAGGCCTTGCGTAGAGCGACACCAGGCCAGCAGACGGACCAGAAAGTATTTTTAACGTAGACCATAAATAATGAACAAAACCGGCCAAGTGCATCGACATGCACTTACCATACATTCAGCGTGGTTTGACGACCACGCACTATGTAGGGTTCCGTAGTTGCCCACCAAAATATGTGAAATTACTGAACTGATTAACCACCCGGACTACTAGCCTCCGAACAATGATTTTTATTATAAAATAAAACAAACTTATATTTGTCGTTTTAAGATCTGCGCATCCATTATGTGTGGGAAAATATTTTATGTAAAGTCCATTTCACGAAAGAAGTCCCGCAGACGCAGCGCTGTATGTCGCGCGACATAATGTTGTTTCACAACTTTCGGCATCGTAAATAAACCTTATAACGCACTAATCCAATAATAAACTCACAAAATATCTACCACAACAAACGCACCTTGATAACATCGACAAACGACAACATGGCTGATCTGTTAAATTTAGTTCCACAATTGTCCGCGGGACTTCTTTCGTGAAATGGACTTTAAGTGACCTACTTACATAAAATATTTTTTTACTATTATTCGTAAATTTGTAAAGCCTACTTAGATGTGATAGTTTTTCTTTTATTTTCGTTATATATGAGATATAGTGCGATTATGCGCTATTCCTAGACAGGGTTTAGCAACAAGCTACGCGGTTCTGACATTTTTCCTTTGAACACTGCAACTATTTTTGTTCCCGATTACTCATTCCCGATAACTCGTACAACTGTTCGTCGACTTTCCAAGATTCGATCGGTGTGTTAGTTTTAGACATGCTGCTACACCAAACAACAAAATTATGAACGAATATTCTCATTTTAAAGTACGTAATTATTTGTTATCACAACGTTTCCAAATAATTTTATTTTGGCACAATAAATGACACTTGACAGACCGAATTGTTATGAAGTGGTAATCAAGGATAGGTATAACACTGTGTCCACTTTGAGTTTGCAATCCAGGGTGGCGCTGCTTGTCGAGAAAAAAATGCATTGCAATAAGCAAAAGTTTTCCCGTTTACACAAATAAGATGTCTGATGGGTGGACTGATTTTAATAATATTCATCATCATCATCTTCCTGCCCTTATCCCATTCTATTTGGGGTCGGCGCAACACGTCCTCTTTTGCCACTATTCCCTGTTAAACGTCACAGTGCCATTTAATCCTTTATCTTTCATATTCCTCACACAGGATTGTGTCCATCTTTTGTAAGTATAATATACTCAGAGGCAAAAACTCAAGAGTTTAATTTCGCTACAATGAATGTGTTGTTTCTGTTTATCTTAGACATTGATGACATCAGTGAAGATAATATTAAAAAATATCGTGAGGAAACATAATAGGGACTATTACGGTGGGACGATAGTTGACAAAATAAGTCTAATTAATCCGTCAGATAGATTTCCCAAAAAATATTGGTCATATATTTTTACTTCTTTCACGTAAACAAAAAATGAAGACGACACAGTGCTTCGAAAAGTCGTGTAACGTTACAATTTGGTACATTTTTTACCAGAAAGCGACGTCACAAGCCCACTCATGATCTTTGACACGTTTTATGTTCGTAATGTTTTATTAATTTGATAAAACAAAAAACACGTATCTGGAATCGCCATCAGCCTTCACTGTACGAGAAAATGCCATAGGCCCTGCAGTGGGGTAGTTAGTTAGTTATTATTATTCTCCAAATTCATCTTCTTATATTAATATGCATTTTTTTTTATATTTAAAAAAAATATAATGGTCCGCCGGTGTCGGGAGCAGGGTCCAAGCTGCCGGTGGTAAGGGCTCCAAATACAGGAACCTCCTCACAATGCGAGCCGTATCGAAGAGTAATGCTTGAGTTTTGCTGAGTTTCGACAACTGATCGTCCAGGTATTATTATATAATATATATCTTGGAAAATAGATTTTCAAGTGTCCTGTGACACACTTTATACTCCGTGCCACGAGATGCTATAATTTTTGTAAACAAAGAACTTCTACTAAGTTACGTATCGACCACTCAATCAACAGCAAAATAGGGGATCGGACAAAAAAAACTAATTAGTCCGTCAGATAGATTATAGAAAAATATTGAACACATATTTTTCCTTTTTTCACATAAACAAAAAATTTTGACGATACAGTGCTTCGAAAACTCGTTAACTCCTCGAAAACGTTACATGTCAGTACATTTTTTACCTACAAATGACGACACAACCCCCACTCATCTTTGACGCGTTTTATTTTCGTAATTTTTTATTAATTTGATAAAACCAAAAACACGTATCTAATATTTTTCGATAATCTAACTGACGGACGGACGGACGGAATAATTAGAATCATATTTTTTTGACTCAGTCCGATCCCCTATCGCAAATTCAATCAACTCATAGTAACATTGTGTAATACGAAACTATCGAGTAATTTCACTTGGTCGGGTTATATTTTAGCCATATTATAGCACTGTCGTCTAATGTTTTGTGGTACTTGAAAGTTCCATGAGTTAGAGGCTACGTCCAGTACCTGCCACAAAACAATAGACGACACTTTATTATCACAATTACATCAAATAAGGAATTATTTGTTGTTAATTGATTTATCGCTAGAATGTCTGTTAAAAAAATGTTTCGAAGGGTATATCTTCCTTTAATCATGACTATGTTTATTTTGAACTTAAATTACTTCACTGTCGCATTCGCTTATGAATTTGCATTAAATAAAAATTCGGTTTCTACCGCGTTCTCTAAGATTCGAAAACTCTACAACCATCGCTATGAGCTGTTTTTGACATTAGTAATTACTGGAAATCATTATCGTTTATGAGTCTAACAGTATCAAAAGGATTTTATTGAAACACTCTTTGAAAGATTTGTTGAGAGTTCCAATTAGCCAATTGCCTATACTTAAATTGAAAGAAATTGTTAATAGCATTTTTAGGGTTCCTTACCTTAAAAAGAAAAAACGGGACCCTAAAAGGATCACTCGTGTGTCTGTCTGTCCGACCATTCCCCCTTTATCTCCGAAACTACTGAGCCTAAAATTTTTAAAAAATACATCAATTAGTTCAACAGAACAGAACAGAATAGAGTACAGGAAAACCTATGAGAAGTCTATGGTGCTAAAATAACATAGAAAATCTCTCAATATCTACTACAATGGTACGGAACCCTTCATGTGCAAGTCCGACATGCACTTGGCCAGTCCTTTTTTCCAAGATTTTATAGTTATTTTCGAGTTACTTTGACGTTTGCGACCGGTAGTAACTAATAACAATTTCGGAGGCTAACACTAAGTTTTACAGTGAAACTAAAACTACTGTAAGTTAAACTTGTACGAGTAACATCACTCGGCTCTTGGAATTGCATTAATAATAAAGTCATATAATTAAATGTGAATTTGTTTGGCTTCTGCCCTACATTTTCTTTATCCCATGTAAAAAAAAAATAACGCAACGCAAAGCAACGTTATACAAATATAACTACTCGGCGTAATTGAAATATATTAACGCTGCCAATACTGACATTGAAATTGTGTTAGGCTCTTAGGTCTTTAAGATAATTGTCATCCACACTGTCGTGATCAGAAAAGTTGACTGACGCAGGATTTGATAGATCTACCCATAAGAGAAAGTAAACTGCTATCACATCATGCAATATCGTATTATAAATAAAGCAGTTGCAGCAAGTTGTGCCTAACCAGTATATTTTAAGGATATTTCTTCCTTATTCACATACTTATGAATTAATAAATTAATACTAACTAACTGTACTGTGAGCTCTGAAAAGTAACATCACTTTGTAAGTACAAGTACTAATCCAGTAACTAAAACAGATTCTACGGATTTTTCACTTTATCTCATGGGTTTTACTTATACCGACCTCGGACGCGCATTGGCATTTTAATTGTAATTCGTTCTTAAATCTTCATAAAACAGACCTCGCTTAGGTACAATCTTTATTGACTTGTCATAAAAACAAAACAAGACTAAGATCAGCACTCATAAAACCTCACAAAGACTCTAAACATCATTGTACGAAAAAACCCTTGTAAAAAGGGGCTAAAGTTGGTTAGGTTATATTCCCGAAAGTCAGTAAGTAACGACTTTTGGCGGTATCTCGACGCCTGAACAATAATCAGGCGTTTCTGCAGTCTCTTGATTGTCACTTTAAGAGAGGCAAAAAATTACAATAGATAACAATAACAACATATTTTTGTGGTTCTGTAAAAAAAAGAACAATACAAAAATACTGACTCGGAAATTAAAAAGAGAAAGAAAGGCAAATTACCCGTGAAAAGGAATAAGCGGCCGCCACCGCAGACACCCTCGGCCTATTTGTTCTAACGACAAACACTTCCGTATCGGCGAGGCGCCAGTCCGATATCACTCAGCAAATTTTGAAATCAAACGAAAAGTGTTCAAATGTGAACAACTTTGGGACTTGGTCCCAAAAAAACTAAGCCAATAGCATAAAGTGGTTAGCTAAAATTGGCTATTTGTAGGTGAACTAAACCTGAATGATTATATTTTTAAGCCAGTAGATCGTCGATGCCGATGCATTTTTCTCTATTCAAACTCACAATCAGTACAACTTTGATTTTAATAGCCACTCATAACCAGTATCAATCAACAAGTAATGTTTGAGAATAAATATTTTAAAGCGTCACATTACCGCAATATAAGCTAAAACCAACTTATACTCGTAATTACGGTTTACATTGACGTGAACTGTAAATATAAATAAATATATTATTATATATATTGTCTCATCTTGGAAACGCTTGGTTTTAAAAACAAAACTTGTGTATTGATGCCAGCTATTGATGTTTTTGAAATAAAAAGACAACCTGTCACCTTTTTATAAAATCCGAACCATGATATGCTGCTCTATTACTAATGGGCTTTAAATTATCTGCCTAAGTTTTTGCCATTGTATTCAATTTTCTAAATAATGGCCATACGGTACAGTACTTAACTGTCATCAATACTAACCGGCCATCTGATATCAGCTATTGAGTAATACAGGTTTTATGCTTGGCCATTATTATAAAAATTAAATTAAATGGCGGCAGTTAAAATGCTACAAAAATCTTCCAACCCCTGCAATATATTTTATTTCCCACGACATAAATTTTATGGCATAATATCACATGACTTGCTGATCAATTTCGTTTTTTATTGACTGCTAGAAGCAGCTCAACAGCTAAGTTCAAGCTAGGCTCTATTTCCTGACAAAATATATTTTGGAGCCACCAAAACCTCATTGATACTCGTAATAAGATAACCACTTGAATGCAAGTCATTTAATTGTATAGGTACAAGTTATTGTAAGGACAGGAAAAAATCTTAGAAAACGTTATTTACTTCGTTTAATCATTTTGAACCAAAGCAAGAAAGGATACTCAAATATCCAGAAAAAAAACGTGTTTTTCTCATGATACGAGTATGTATATGTTACGGCTAATATCCGAAGTGCGGCTACACCTAGTTTTAGCCGGTGTACCCGGTCACATGTGGTTAAACCTAGGTGTATCCCACTTAACTTCGAATTAGAACTAGGTTTTGTCTTCATCATAGCAGCTAGAACTGCTGTTTATCATCGGCTAGAACTTGGTTTTTAGTGCAGTTAAGCCTTTTGGTTTTGTCTTGAGATTCCTGCATTTCCCAATTGATTCAACAAGAGAATTCAATTGAGTAAACAAGATTTATAATTGTTTCGAATTACATTATGTTCGTTGTATGTTTTAACATAAAAATATGAAAGAAAGAATACAAAGAGTTGGTTATTTTTTAGGGTTCCTTAGTCAACGCTTATAGTTTCGCCATGTCCGTTCGCCTGTCTGTCCCCACTATATGTCAAGGACTCTTAGTACTAGCTAGCTGTAATTTCGCATGAATATAAAGATAAGATACGACGACAAAGTGGTAATATAATAGTACATTATGGTACAAGTGTGTAATGTTGGTGATTACCGCTGAGGCGCCATTGTGGCTCGAGCTGTCAGGTGAGGGTGTTATGAGAGCCGAGGACGGTAATCATCAATACACACGTGTATCATACGACGTTTTTCAACACACTTGTGAAGAAAATAATACAAAAAAATCATTTTCAACAGTTAAAGTTACGAGTTGTGAAAAAAATTTCGCAATGGCGGGAACAATTAATCAGTTTTCCTCTATGCGCGCGCATCTAACAATGGTGATCGGCCTTAGACTAAAAGAAGATGTTTTTTTTTGGCTTTTCGCGGATAGCGTTTTAGCCACGTACAGAATGGGGAATACAAAGTTTTCTTTATTACAGAGAAAACAAAAGTTTTATTTATTAAAAACGTATAAACAAGTTGAAATTATCTATTTAAATTCGAAGTTGCATGAAATGAGCAAGCAATAGGTACATTAATTTATTTGTACTATTGAACACGATCTTTTTTGTATCGAATCTTTTTTAAGAACAAAGCAACTCAATAAATAAAATTAAAAAAAAACCCTATAACTCACTTGTGAATAATGCCAACGATAAAGTCACAGTTTGATTACAGGTGTCTTTATGTGCCTAGTTGCGGTGAAATTAGACCCATTTTATGATGAAGTATGTTGAAAAATCAATGTTTTTATGTTTGTGCACATAAAAGTTGCCATGATTTTTTTTTCCCGAAGCCCATTGTGTGGTTGTCCTTGGATAGGTTTTAAAAAAATACAGCTAGCATGTTCAAATACTTTTTCAATTAAGGGATTTCTTTGTACAATTTTTTGTTACACTCGTTGATTTGATTGTGTAAAAACATTCACGGTGGTAAAATCTATACTAATACTAGCTGTTGCCAGCGGCTTCGCCCGCTACAACTCGAAAATTATCCCACGGGAAGATAAAATCGGGATAAAAACTATCCTATGTGTTAATCCAGGTTATAAACTATCTGTGTACCAAATTTTATCCAAATCCGTTCAGTAGTTTTTGCGTGAAAGAGTAACAAACATCCACACATCCATTCTCACAAACTTTCACATTTATAATATTAGTAGGATAGTAGGAAGTAGGATTATAAAGCTGAAGAGTTTGTTTGTTTGTTTGTTTGAACGGGGTAAACTCTGGAACTACTAGTTGGAATTGAAAAATTCTTTTAGTGTTGGATAGTCCATTTATCGAGGAAGGCTTTAGGCTATATAACATCACGCTACGATTAATAGGAACGGAGCATAAATGAAAAATGTTGCAAAAACGGGAAAAGATATTCCTTTTTGAGAGCTTCCGTTGCGTGCGCTGCGAAAACGGTTTAAGTTACGTAAATATCATGTATCAAGGAATTGTTCCTCTTTTAGAGTTCTATAAAAAAGTCCGCGACAGCATATGTTTATCTTTTAATATTGACTCACTGTAACCATTTTTTAATATTAAAATGTTAGGTTAAAAAGAATGATATTTTGCGAAGCTTATTTAACCCATCATCATTCTCCTGCCCTTATCCCAATTTATTTGGGGTCGGCGCAACATGTCTTCTTCTTCCATACTTCTCTATTTCTCGTCATGTCAGCAGTCACCTCCTTTCTAGCCATATCATCCTTCACACAGTCCATCCATCGTTTCTTTGGTCTTCCTCTACTCTTATAGCCATCTACATTCATACTCAACATTTTTCTCACAACATTTTCTTCATTCCTTTGCATCACATGTCCATACCACGACAATCGATTACCACACAACTTTTCATTTACCGGCGCCACTTTCAGACTTCCTCTTATGTACTCATTCCTTATTTTATCCATTCGCGTCACACCACACATCCCCCTTAGCATTCTCATCTCAGCCACATGCAATTGCCTTTCATTTATCCCTTTTGTGGCCCAACATTCTGATCCATATACGACAGCAGGTCTAACCATGGTTTTATAAATCTTCCCCTTGAGTTTAAGGGGAATGCGGGGGTCGCAAATTGTTCCCGTGACCTGCCACCATTTCATCCATCCAGTGCTAACGATCTATTTCGCCATCGCTTTGCACGAGAGAACCGAGATACCGAAAGTCGGAGCAAACTGGAAGAAGCACGCCATCTAGCGCTATGGCTCCAGAACTGGAGAGACCGCCGAAATCGCAAAACATGTATTCGGTTTTACTTCTGCTGATTTTCAAGCCAACATTTTCCAGCTTCTGTTGCCATTTCTCCAATCTGCTCTGGATCTCAGGTCCATCTTCACCGACAAGAACAATGTCGTCGGCAAACAGCATGCACCAGGGTGCCTCTTCTTGTATGTCCGACGTCAGAGCATCCATAATCAACAAGAAGAGGTAAGGGCTTAAAGCCGACCCTTGGTGCAAACCTACAGCCACACTGAACTCATCGGTGTTGCCAGCAGCTGACCGAACGTAGGTACCCATATGGTATTAATCTATATCAAAATAAATGTGTTTGTTAGCATGGAAATTTAATATAGAATAAATGTCCCTTTAACTCTATAAAGTTTAAACAAATATCTTACAAGATATCGCAATGTAAAAATATACGGGCGACCAAATAATTAATCGCGTTGCAGTCATTCGGTCCGGTGCGGTAGGTACGTGGGGATTCTGACCTCTGGGGGTTCCGGAGAAATTCAAATTCAAAATATTTACTGCACCATAATGTTTACAAATACAAGGTGTTACTGTATATTAAATAGTAAGAGATACCTATAGTAATTGTTACTTTAATAATATAATCAAAGCCAATCTAAACTAATAGGTATTAGGTATTATAAAGAAAAAGGTAAGATTTTTTGTTTGTTACGGGTACGATTTAACTCAATTTAATATGTTGGATAGTCGATTTGTCGAGAAAGGTTATAAGTTATGTGACGCAGACGAAGTTGCGTGGGTCAGCTAGTATTATATAAAATTACAAAGAAAACTTTCACTGCTAAGTAGACCTAACAAGTTTACCAGTAATAGTCAACCAACTTATAAAATGTACTTGCATAAGATGTTTTCCTAAATTTGAGTTTATTTTATTATTACAATAAAAATCATCGTTTGGAGGCAGGTACTCGTAACAGGGAGGTTAATCAGTTTAGTAAGTGCACATAATTATTTTGATGGGCAACTAAGGCACAGCTAGTGATATATTTATATTATGAAATTTTCAACTAAGGCATATAGCGTGAGTTGAATTATACTACGTTTATACATTGAATTAGCTATTGATCACTTCAGCCATAGCAGATTATCCAACTGATTTACAAGTTACATAGAGATCATGAGTTATCTTGATTCCACTAAGTCTCCCGTCCGTCTGTGAATGCGTGTGATTGGTTGGCCAGACATGAATTAAATTAAGACACCATCGTATAACAAATTGCTTGCATATGTTATGTTGAATGCAGATAGAATAATATTAGTTTATCTATGCAAATTGTAGAATTTTAGAAAGCAAGCATGTTTGAAATTTTACCTTTTTATTGTTCTGGTTGATCACCTGTACTATACTCAAAATTAAGAGGTAACCAATTTCCTAGATACAAAAACAGTATTCAATTTTTTGGGTGTATTTTTTAAATTTGTTTATTTTCTTTGGCACTTTGTATTATTGTAGTATAATTATTTGCTGGAGGTGTTTGTCAAGATGTGATAAATTAAATTTTTGAATAACTTAATAATAATTACATTAAGTTAATGAAGAAATTAGAAAGTCAATATGCTATTTAAATTTAAATAAGCAAGAAATTGTGTGTTTGTAGAAGAGAGACTTGTTTGTAGCAGTACCTATTACGATTTACTAGCTCGAAGGCTAGGCTCATATCTGTGTGATAGTACTTACGCAAATATCAAATCTGTGTATTTTTTGGAGCTATTTCTGAAAAGTGTGCTGGCAGGGAGAGGTATTCTGGGGCGGAAGACAAAAACTTTCGAGCTCGCTTCCCTTACTCGTGTGAAATCTCCAGGGTTTTCCTAATATACTCGATCGGGCTTAGACATGTAATGTTTATTGGTTTAATAAGCTATAAGCTTTTTTAAATAGGCACATTTTTTAAACAAAAAGGACAAAAAAAAACCTACCAAATTTAAGGTGGGTGTATAAATATTCAAGCTTGGATCTTGGCTCTGGAATCTTATTTTTTTCGATTGATGTGACGTTTTGTGATGGGTTATTTCTGTATCTAGGTCGACAAAGTCACTCCTTGAATCTAACAATATCCGAGGTGGAGTGCAAAAAACGTCGAGCAGTTACATTTAACTGAAAGTGCACCTCCCTCCCTGGAAAAAAACTGCTCGGCGCCCAAAAGCAAGCAAGTGATAATAATACACTTGCTTGTTTGCTTAGTTGTTATATTCTTGAGTTCGTATTTAATTTGTTTTGCTGGTGAAGTGGAGTGGGTTAGTTGAAGTTGCCTGAGCTTCAAATCATTAACACGGCCGGGTAGCATTATTAAGGCTTGTATTCACGCCAATGACCTTGTGCATACAAACTACCCCTCTCGGTCGTAGATACGGACTTTAAACGGACGCATTTTTCATTTATTATAATTAAAATAATACATGTTTTTAAAAAGTAACAAAACCAAATTATTTTCCTTTGTATTTCAAAGCAGTAGATATTTTTTTTATGTTGTTTTATTAAAAAATGAAGGAGTAAAATGGTTCAATTCAACAATTTGGAGGTGATTTTGTGGATTTTTTTTCTTATTATGTGATACCGATAGAAAAATTATGGCTAAACCAAATTACGTGTCATATCATGTAGATTACTAACAATTTTTCTCAGATGTAATTTCCTTGTAAGTGCCGGTGAAAAGCTGCTTCATCTGCACGCTGTTTTTAAGCTTTTTCGAGAGAGCAGCCTTAATTGAATTATTATTATTCGCACATAAAGGAAATCCCCTGAAAGTGATGTCGTGAGCAAGAAGCATGTATCGCATATGGCAGCTCCATATAGAAATATGTAGACGGCTAAATCTCCATTTTTGTTTTGTCTTTTAAACGTAATTTAAACGTAACCCTACCCTAGGAATTTCTCGTGTATCGTGGGTGTGTTTACAAACATTTAAACTCACATACACAAACAGTCATTCTAGCTGTACATGCGAGAACACACACCAACCCTTTCGTGTCCTACGCCAACCGTGCTGTAGAATATTACTACTAGTTGCTAAAATCTGATGAAGTATCAAATCAAATAAAAAAAAAATTATCAAAACATTTATTTTTAAGTAGGCCAGTTACAGGCACTTTTGAATAGTCGAACAAATACTAAATAAACTAAGCTACAGCCCCAGTCACAAGGCATAATAACTGTGAGTGTACTGTAGCTGCCCATTCCAAAGCGTTGGTCTCATGAGAAGAACGGTAAAAAACTCCATGGACAGTCTTTTAAATCATAAGTATTCGTATTGAAGTCTAGTTTGGCTTGCTTTTACTCATGTCCTAAAATTCAATTTATAACATCGAACAAGAACTGAAGCTTCAATCCAGATTCAATTATTAAAGGGTTTAATTGAGTTCCTTCAAAACCTTTAATCAATGGCAAAACCCTTGCGCGTGTCATGTAGGTACAAGTTTTGTTACCCTTATACGTTAGTCGATGCAAGGAATCAAGTCACTTTTCAAACACATTAGAACAGGGTGAAAGAGACCTCGACGCACACACGGCTATCACGTATTCAGCCTTTACTCAGAACTTAGACTGTATTCAGAATGTTGTACTCAATACAATCATAATAACCGTTATTGGGTTGGTTTCACTTTTAATCTGTATAATAATAATAATATAATAATAATTTATTCAATAAAAAAGTTTTGCAATGGTACATAATATCCTTAAGGCTAATTTTATTCATTTACAAAAGAATTTACCATCTGTAACCGAACTAGGCAAAAGCCTGTATTTCGGCTATCAGCGCCAATCCCCTTAAATATTAATAAATAATGGTAGCCATCAAATAGACATGTTAACCTTTAGCGGGTTTACAGCAAAAAAATTAGCATAACAAATTATAATTTGAAAATTAATATCGTTAATACAAAATTTAATTTAATTATAAAATCATAGAGGAAAAAATAAAAATTAATATCGATAATACAAAATTTAAATTAATTATAAAATCATAGAGGAAAAAATAAAAAATAAAATCATTAACTATTTTCCTCTACATAAGTTTCTAAGATGTATTTAAAATACAAACAGACTATAATCCAATAAAGACTGTTTGTTTGATATAAATTATACTAAAATAATGCTATCATGTTAAAATATTATTCAAATAATTCTTAGAGGTTTTACTTAGACGTCTTTGTGGCGAAAGATATTATAAGCAATCAATGTCTTAACCTTAATGGACGGTGTCGCGATGAAATTTAACCGAAAATATGAAACAACGAAGACGCGCCATGTTTTAATAAAGTTACCGGCAATAAACTGTGGGTTATAAACTTATTAAATTTCAATGAAAAGATGGCGTTGTGATATTCAACAAGTAAATTGAGCATTATGGAAAATTTTAATCAGGTTCCTAACGCCTTGTTGGTTTAAATATAATGATGTGGAATTAGTAATAAAAAAACGCATCGGGCGTAGTTTCAACACGTATATACGTTACAAAATTGCATAAAGCATACATTCAATGAAGATGCTCCAAACCATCATTTGGAGCATCTTCATTTTTCCGCAGTTGATGAGACATTCCTTTGCTACAGTCAAAGACTCCGATTCTCAAAGGTGTGTCAAAGGTGTGTCTGTAGAACTGGCTGAAAGGATCCCATATAAAATACTCAACTTATATTTTCAATCTGGTTTACCTATCTACTTAAAGTTCTACAACACTATGGATTTGCAATTGGTTTCAATAATAGGTATTCATTCTTCAGCATTTATTTTGGACAAATTAATGACACTAGAAAAATTATTTTGTTTGAATAAAAAGATAAAGTCTAATTGTCTTTCTACAAAACGCGTTTACATTTCTATTCCAACTTTCCTCTTGCAGATCTGCTGGCAGAAAATTAAATGTCTAATGAAATAAGCAGTACTTTTGTGCTCTTCTATTTTAATTTAATAATTAAACAAAATGGGAATGGGAGTTATTGGCTGGAACTAAATGCAAACATCTCACTTATACATATAGCGTTAATTTTGACTACGTCTACAAGTGTATTGTATCTCTAAATTTGTAACTAAATGATCGGTTCAGTGGTTATGGGTCAAGATGTAGAATGCATTTTAATACATCTTGATTCGTAAGTATGTAACACTTTTAGCGTATGCATATTACATCGTTTTCGATATCGATATTATAGTGATATCCATAGAAAACTTGAATCTATTAGTAATATTGCATTCGTAGTATTGCATGAAGTAGGCTGTTGAAAGTCGAATAAATGCGCATCTGTTGTATGATGCTCATCCACTTTTTGTGTACTTGTATAGATAACTAGCTGACCCACGCAACTTCGTCTGCGTCACATAATATAGCTTATAACCTTTCTCGATAAATCAACTATCCAACATAATAACAATTTATTATGTTGGATAGTTACGATTTAACTCAATAGTTAAATCGTACTCGTAACAAACAAAAAATTTTACCTTTCCTCTTTATAATACCTATTAGTTTAGATTGGCTTCGATTACATGAATAAAGTGACAATTACTATAGGTATCTCTTACTGTTAAATATACAGTAACACATTGTACTTGTAAACATTATGGTGCAATAAATATTTTGAATTTGAATTTCTCCGGAGCCCCCGGAGGCCAGAATCCCCACTTACCTACCGCACCGGACCGAATGACTGCCGCGCGCGTAATTATTTTGTCGCGCGGGTATTTTGATATTGCGATATCTTCTAAGATAATTGTTTAAACTTTATAGAGTGACGGGCACAAATATTCTACATTAAATTTCCGAGCTAACAAACGTATTTATTTAGATATAGATTAATATCATATGGGTTAAATAAGCATCGCAAAATATCATCCTTTTTAATCTAACATTTTAATAGTAAAAAATGGTTACAGTGAGTCAATCTTAAAAGATAGACATGCTGTCGCGGACTTTTTTTTAGAACATTAATTTAAAGAGGAACAATTTTTTCATACATGTTATTTGCGTAACTTAAACCGTTTTCGCAGCGCACGCAACGGAAGCTCTCAAAAAGGAATCTTTTCCCGTTTTTGCAACATTTTACATTTATGCTCCGCTCCTATTGGTCGTAGCGTGATGTTATATAGCCTAAAGCCTTCGTCGATAAATGGACTATCCAACACAAAAATAATTTTTCTATTACAACCAGTAGTCCCTGAGTTTACCGCGTCCAAACAAACAAACAAACAAACTCTTCAGCTTTATAATATTAGTATAGATTACTAAAAAGTCTAAGTTTTAATCGTTAAACGGCTCTTGAACTTGCAAACTAGGTAGGAAGCAGCGCATTGCCGTTTTTTACTTGTTCCGGAACGTTTGTCTATCTATGATGCGTGGTCAGAGCCTTCGCTTGTCTTCACATCTTATATTTAGTGAACGTTATTATAGGTAAAATTAGAACTAAAGATCTAGAAAACAAAATAAGGAAGTCTAAGAAAAACTAAATACGACTTCAACGAAGAGTCGTAATATTGTGCACTATTCCTTGGCATCCAAAGACGAATCCTCAAGTAAGTACCTTGACAGTAAAAATAATAATTATTTTATGAAAACGTTCAATCAGGTGTTGCTTTGCGGAAATCCATGATAGTTTCATAACACTCAATGTAAAAAAAAACTTGAGTCGCGGTAGGCGAGTCGTACTCGCACAAGAGTTCCATACCATCGTAGTAGGGAAACCCCCTAAACTTTGTTTTCGTAGTTTTGTATAAATGACAAAGATATATTTGCAGTTTTTGAACATATTATTATGCTGTATCTGGAAAACTACTACAACTTTCGTTCTAATTAATTTTGGCTGAAAGTGTTTATTATTATTATAAATTCATTTATTTGAGATCAGACATATTTTTTTTTTTTTTTTTCGCTCTCTTACTTTAAAAGTTAGAGGAGGTACACATTTTACCACTTTGGAAGTATCTCTCAAACGATTTACTTTAAGAATAAATGGTTTTGAGAACCTCATGTTATTGGGCGCGATTCTATTGCCACTGACCGGGCACAAATCCAAACTCCGTGGCTGCTACTGAGAAATTTCAGATGGAAAAACCCAATAACAATTATATAGGTACTTGCGAATTATAAATTCTACATCTATTCTCATTCTATTTTTTTACGATAGCGTTGTTTTAGAGGTCACAAAGTTCAGGGGTCGCATAACCTCATTTTTAGGGTTCCGTAGTCAATACCCTTATAGTTTCGCCATGATCGTCTGACAAACGTGACTCAGTCATATCCAATAACTAAAATCGTCCGAACTAGGTACATATATATATTTCGGTTTGAAAATACGTATGCACAAGGATCTACCAGATTGTTCTTTTTATGAATAGACACTCAGCAGGCCGGCGCACCATTCTGCCATTGTAATTGCACCCTAACTCAATTACTTTAAAAGCCTGTCAAACAAGCTTAATTTAATGAACTTGAAAATAACGTGAATTGTCTTATTTAATCCGTTTTCGCCTTCTTTAAGTTTTTATTCGGCCGTTGACGGCGTATTGAACGACGTATTTTGTACTGGAATCTTTTGGGTGCCATTATGAAAATAAGTGTTATCGACAGAGTTGTCTAGCAAAACTTTTTACATTTTTGAATAAATAATGTACGTTTTAAGACAGTTTATGTTACTTGAAACACTGGTTTCAACAATGTCTCGTACATTACAATTACTCTCAGTAAAGATAATTCCAGTGTACTGGAACGCGCCCGTAAACAATAAGTTGTGCCCTCAGTGATATCATCTCAGAAAAATAGTTATCAGCTGTAAAACCTATATTTATTACATTGAACATATGTGCAGTGAAGGGTTAATCGCCCAATAATTGTTTGCAGTGTAAGCCAAACAATAATAAAGAAATTAAATCAGTCGAAAAAGTGCCGGTCATAGTGACTGATTCGCGTGTGCAGTCAGTGCTACCAACATTACGACGACGCAGAAACGCGTTCCAGCGGCGAGTTAGTGTGTCCAAGTCGCATTTTTGAGCATTCTCGATTGCAGTAATCCTACTCTAATAATAAGTGTTTTGAGTGCAAAATCAGTCGGAAATCTAAGATAATTATATGTGATTCAACAAAACAGTGTCGACCTACCCCCAAAACTTTATCAAGTGCCTATCGTGTCTAGTGATGAAACTATGATGCGGTCGCCACCAGAACGAGAAAGGTCTTTCTCCGAAGCTGATATGACGGCTGTAATTCATAAAGAGCCAGAATTGGAACGTTCTCCGAACGTGACCCAAAGATGCAAACGTCCACGTTTTTGTTCAGATTCCCCAAATGGCGAGGCTTACACCACAAAGCTTGATGAAATACTGGAGAAAGTGAATGCCATTATGTCAGAGCAAAGCGCTAGACTCGATGCCCTTGAGAAGCACATCAGGGAAGTGAAACACCAAAACGATGGCATCCAATCTAACAGTGGCGAAATCATGAACTCTATTGAATTTATTGGCAACCGTCTAGGTGACCTGGAAAATAAAATTCATGGTATGGAACTGGAGAGAAGGGAAATTGCTGTCCAGTTGTCAGACATGGATGAAAAAATTGACCGACTGGAGCGAAGTTCAATAAAAACTTCGGTAGAAATCAGAAATGTACCGAAAGTTACCAAAGAAACCAAAGTGTCCCTGTATGATACGGCTCTGAAGCTCTTTAAATCTCTTGGAAGTGAGATACCAAAGTCTGATGTTCGCGATGTGTACAGAAGCCCTAGCAAATCTACCGATACCAAATCTACCATAATTATTGAATTTACAGACACTCTCACGAAGAACAACTTTTTAGGAATAACCAAGGAATTTAACAACAAAAACCCTTCCAACCGGTTGAACAATAATCATTTGGGAATTGGTGGAGAAAGGGTCCCAATTTACGTATCAGAACACCTCACGGCTAAAATGAAGCGGTTTCATTTCTTAGCAAGAGACGTTGCCAAATATGCCCATTATGAGCACTGCTGGATATCGAATGGTCAAGTTTACCTCCGCAAACGAGAAGGGCAGCCCTATATTCGGATCAAGTCAGAAGCTCAACTCCAAGAGCTAAAACTTAAACAGGGCAAAGAAGATAAATGACTAGTATTTACATGTAACAACAACCCGATTATTCACCTACTTAATCAATGTAAATCTCCTCTTAATTCTATGCCCTTATGTGCTAAGTTTAATTGTAATTGTAAACCTTTCAAAACACACTTTAAAATCACGCTCATTTTTTGTTGCGCCTGTTCATTCACAACAATCACAACACTTTTACACATCATCATTGTCATCTCCACCTCCAGTATGGTGAGTTTTTGCTTTTTCTTTGCCTTTTTTCCTTCACATTGCTTGCTGACTTGCTTTTGTAAGACTATGTTTTGTCCAGATTCCGTATGCAACTATTGCTCATGTCGTGATTTAATTTATGGTGTCCTCTTTTCCTTTCCAATCCCATATAATGGATAGTGAGCTTCTACGTAATATTGATGACTCTTCGATGGTTAACTGCTTCCGTGTCTCCACCCCAGAGGATGTCCTGACCAAGCTGGGCAACCCTAATAACTTCTTGACTCTCATAAGCCAGAACATTAGAAGTATTCGCAAGAACTTTGACTGTTTTTCTGTATTTTTATCTAGACTAGAGTTCGCGCCTGATATTATCATTTTGACGGAATGCTGGCTCGATTCCAGTTTTAGCACCATTACTCTACCTAATTACGACTGTCACTTCTCCAAAGAATACCTAAATCAAAATGATGGTATCGTGGTGCTCTCGAAGTGTGGTCTGCCTGTACATGTACGTGAACCAAGATTTCGAGACGCTAACTGCCTGCTAATCGATATCGGAACCGACTATAGTGTTGTTGCATTGTATCGCTCACCCTCCATTCACGATATTTCTTACTTCTTGGAGTCACTAGAAGAGGTAATGTGCTTGGCCAAAGGTAAGAGTTGCATCATTACCGGCGACATAAACCTTGACATCAAGGCGAATACTGGTGACTCGAGAGCTAATGAGTATCTCAACTTTATTGCGTATGGTGGCTTTATGCCTGGTCACAACCTTCCAACAAGAGGACCTAATTGCTTAGACCATCTACTACTAAGAACTAAGTCATCAGCCGTCGTCCTTGTATGTGATTCTGACATTACTGACCATGATACAGTAATTGCTGGTATCACCATATCCTCAGCCACTGAAATCGTTCCCAAATTCTACCACAAAATTGACTACCCGGCACTAAAAAACAGTATTTTGGAGACGGATTGGTCAATGATTGCTGCCGAATCAGACGTTAATGTTGCCACAAATCGTTTCATCAACTTAATGACTCAGAAAATTAAAGATTTCAGCTCAAAAGTCAAAGTGCGTAGTTCAAAAGCCATACGTAAACCGTGGATGACGGCAGGTCTACTAAGATGCGTCCGTAAGAGGGACCGCCTGCACTGCGACTCCAGAAAGAATCCAGACGATATTACAACCCAAAGGGAGTATAAAACTTATAGAAATTACTGTAACGACATTATTAAAAAAGCTAATGAGGAATACAACCGCAAATTGCTGACGGAAAATAAAAACAATACCAAGAAACTTTGGCAAAGTGTGAAGGAAATCTGTTATATAAAAAAAAGTACCAGTACAAACGCAGACATCACCACAATACTGGAAGATCCTGTGGAAGCAGTGAATTCTGCCAACGAGTTTTTTAGTACAGTTGGAAAAAAATTAGCTGATACCATCCTTTCTGAGCTAAATGTTACTGAAAAACAACTGGCGGACGACACAAGACTTGATAGCACTACTGGAAACTCTTTTTTCTTTACTCCGACTGACCCAGTAGAAATTATAAAAATCATTGACAACCTTAAATCATTTTCTGCCCCTGGAAATGATTTGATCACCAACTCTATCTTAAAACAGTGTAAAATACCCCTTGCCCCTGTTCTCTCCCACATGTTCAATTTAAGCATGTCATCAGGCGTCTTTCCGGACTGTCTCAAAGTTGCCGATGTCTGTCCAATCTTTAAATCTGGCGACCCGCAACTAGTTACAAACTACAGACCTATTTCCCTTTTATCTTCAGTGTCCAAAATACTAGAGAAACTTGCCAATAATCGGTTACAAAAATTCCTTGACAAAGAAAAACTCTTATCAGTTAACCAATACGGTTTTCGTCAAAAAACGTCAACTGAGGATGCAGTAGTAACACTTGTTGACCACGTCACTGAAAAGGTAGATTCTGGTAACAAATGTATTGGTGTCTTTATAGATATGGCTAAGGCATTCGACACTGTGTCTCGGCCGATACTTCTACAGAAGCTATCGCTAATGGGAATACGGGGTCTAGCCCAGAACTGGTTTCAATCCTACCTATCAAACCGACAGCAAAGAATCAAATATGAAGGCGAAAAATTAAGCAAGTATCTCGATATTCACTTTGGCGTTCCCCAGGGAAGCGTGCTCGGGCCTACTCTATTCTTAGCCTACATCAATGATCTTTGCAACCTTCGAATAGAGAATGCTAAGATTCTCACTTTCGCGGATGACACGGCTATATTATTCCATAGCCGTGATTGGGCTGGGGTCATTGATGCCACTCAGCAAGGCCTAGCTAAGGTGATGAAATGGCTGCAGCAAAACCTTCTTACGTTGAATGCAAGTAAGACAAAATACATGGCATTTAAAATAACGAAACGCCTAGAGCCCGAAAACCCACTGCGAATCAGGCTCCACTCCTGCAAGCACCTTAGCAGTGATTCCTGTCAATGTGTCGAGATTGAACAAGTCGACAACATCAAATACCTTGGCGTCGTAATCGACAACCAGCTGTCCTGGATTAAACAAATAGATGCTGTCACTGCTAGAGCCCGCAAACTCATGTTCATATTTAAGAAACTCAGAAACATAGCCGACCATAATATCATCAGAGGTGTGTACTTCGCTTTGTGTCAATCTGTGCTGAACTATTGTATAGTGGCATGGGGTGCGGCAGCAAAGACTCATCTGATAAAACTTGAACGAGCACAAAGAGGCATCTTAAAAGTTGCTTATGGAAGGCCCTTTCGGTATCCCACTGATAGGCTGTATCAAGAATGTGACGTTCTGAGGATACGACAGCTTTATATTTTGTCTGTCTTATTACGCTTCCACCGACAAGCACCCCAAACTCAATCCAAGTCTTCTAGGTCGTGCAGACAGAAGAAATGGAAGACACCAATTACTCGCACTAAATTCGCTCAAAGAGCTCCAAGATACATGGGTCCATACATTTATCAACACGCCAACAAAATCTTGGACATAGTGGCTTGCTCAAGGCATACCTGTAAGGCAAAAGTTAATAAGTGGCTATCAGCTCAGGACTATGCAGGGACTGAAGCTCTCCTCACTCCTATTCTATAACTCCCTCGTAAATTCTGTCATAGGAGCATTCCAATCTTATTTACATACATATACTCTCTACACAAACCCTAGAATTGTAATTCCCCTTAACACAAACACATATACATTCAAATACACTCTACACAAACCTATCAATTGTAATTTTGCATGTTTTCTTTAGTTAAGTAACTTTAAATATTGTTTAGACTAAGTAACCAATGTATTACTGAACTACCCACTAGCGCACTTATAATGTGTCATTAACGCAGATATAACTAGATTCCACGACACAGGGTATCCTAGTGTGGGGTCTAGCGCTACTTAATTGCACTATATCTTTACTTTTTATGTTTTATCCTAATATCTTTATTTGTTGTGCTTAACGTGTCATCAAAAGGTGTCTAAATAAATTATTATTATTATTATTATTATTATTACTACATAATAATCCATAACCTTTCATATTAATTAAAATCTTAGCTTTTGCATTTGGGTTTGCAGAAATCGGGTAAAAAAGACAAATCGTTTGTTACAAATGATATTCCTTGCGAAAATTGTAAATTAGCGCAAAATAAACTGGTCAAGAGCGAGTAGGGTTCATCGAAGGTTTCATACCAAACTATACTTAAATCTGCGGCCAGCTTCTAAGCTGTATAATATAATTTACATTTACATTTTTTAAAAAAGTACCTACATACAAACAAAATCAAAACTGCTTGGCAAGGATATCCTTGTTTTAATTTGATCCAAATTTGAAAACAAAACAAAAAAGGTGTAAAATGTCTGGTCGAAAATGGCGGAAGGTGCGACGCCGCCGGAAATTGATTGCTCCTCAAGATGAAGCATCTCGGTAGTCGCCTAATTGAATACCTCCAAGAGCTGACGGGTTTCGTAACTTTAGTAGAAATGTCTGCATCAGAGCACCCCGGCCATCGCTGATTGGAGAAAAAAAATCTTCAAAAGGACCCAAACTCAACAGAACAAAGGTTACATTTAACTAAGTGTAACTTTGGGGACACATGTGCCGAAAATTACGCGACATAAATTCGGTGTGCATTATAATACAAATCGCACCACGAAATTCACGACAAAATTTTGCCCTAATGTGGTACCAAAAAGCACTGTAGACGTAAGAACACTGAATATCCGTCGCATTTTGTTCGGCAAAGGTATCGGCACCTCAAATTTATGACGTACCGTGTAATTTAATTTAACGAATATAGGCAGACAGGGCATCTGAGGACCGCACGTAGAGCTCTGGCACATTCGCAAATAAAATAGATTTCGATTAAACATATATTATTTTTAAGTTTGGGTTTGCCTATAATTTATTTATTTAATTAAGGGTCACCAACAGTTGTTACAGATAGGAATATGTAACTTAAACCTAACTGCACGACCAATTACAGGCAAACATGACATGCACCATGCTCTGTGTAATTATAATTTTAATTTAAAGACCAAATATTAACACTTGTAAGCGATATAAATAAATAAAAAAGAAAGAAAAGAGACTAAAGACTCAATATACTTAAGATTTATAATAAAATGATTCATAACTATACATATGGGGTACTAGGTTATTCAAAATGCGAAGGCTTACATGCACAAGCTTACGTACAAATTGCGAAAAACAATCAATGAAGCCGGACGAGCTTGTTGGAAGTCGGGCTTACTCGATCACATTCCACACACTCCACATACCTAGTGCGTTTGCGATTCTATAGGCTATCGAATTCATGGCGACAAAACAGTGTGAACACTAGGCAATAATAAAACATGATTAAGCAGTAGACTACTGCTCTGTTAGGAAAGTAACGGGAAAATATCAATAATAGACAAAATGTTTGTTATTCATTCAAATTTATTTTATCACCTTTAAAGTATGGTCCTTCAGAAAACGATACACTTACGCCAACGAATAATTCAATCATCAAAACATTTTTAAACGCTGTTTCCGGAATTGAGTTCAGTTCTCGCCGCAAATTCTTCTTTATGCCTTCTACCGATTGAAAACTGGTGCCACGAAGTGGTAATTTGAGTTAAGGAAAAAGAAAGAAGTCGACTGGAGCATATATCTGGTGAATATGGTGGTTGCTCGATGGTATTTGTTGAGTGTTTGGTCAAAAGTTCGTTCACAATGATGGCCTTGTGCGAAGGCGCATTATCGTGGTGCAAAATCCAAGAATTTTCTTTCCACAAATCAGGCCTTTTTCGTCGATTTCGTCGAATTTGTTCTCTTAAATAACGCTCAAATAATATTCTTTATTTACCGTTTGACCTTCCGGCAAGAATTCCGAGTGCACAACACCGCGATAGTCAAAGAAAACAGCGCCAAAATGGAAAACAGTTGTGCCAATCTAACAACAACAAAAAAAAAATTTGGAACCATAAACAAATCATCCGTTCCCGATACTTTTTTCACTGAATGTATTTATTTTAAGTAGTATAATATTTGTAATGTTTTTATAAGTATAGATTAGTATAGATTAGTATAAATAAGCCGGTCCTTGGGTGTCAGAATTCAGAACTAAATTCGTATCAGCGCGCTCACGTGACCTCTGTCGCTCGCAGAACCGTATAGTAGGGAACTCAGTAAGCCGAATATTATCGGGTTATGACAAGGCACGAATCGAGACTATGTAAGGGAGAAACGTTATAACTCCGTCATTTATGAACCGATTTTGAAAATTCTTTTTTTATTCAAAATGATATACTCCCGTGGTGGTTCCATTGTCCCCATGTCAGAATCTGATGATGGAATCTCAGAGTAATCGAGGGCAACCCTAAAATTTTATTAGCGGGTATTACGTGTTTCGTGTTTTTTATAAAGTTATTCAAGTATTCGCATCTGGCAGTCATTACCTCATGTTGATGAGCTGATGATGAAAGGTATAACTCCTTAACGGTTAGGAGTAGGAAAATAATTCTTAAACAAAATATTATGCGGACGCATATATAGTTTTATTCTTTCGGGTCATCTAAGTGAGCTGATTACGAACTCCTCAACGGTCAAAAATGAAAATTCAATATGGCAACGACGAATTTTTTTTGGATTATTCGACATAAGTGTCAATTTCGTGGTTTTAGGAGTCGCTGATATCGAATATGAGGTTAAAACAAACAGAAAAAAAAACTAAAACATATAATATACTAAATAAATAGAATAAAGATCCCATTTTTTGCTTCGGCTTGCCTTTTTGTATTAATGACGCTTCATCACTGTTAGGTACCATATTTACCACACGATTCTCCTCTCACATGCTAGCAGCAACTGTAATCTACAACATTGCTTTAGCCTCGAGCATCTTTGCACACCTTAATTGAGTACATATCTCGTGTTCTACTACTGCACCACGTTACAAATAAGACTAGTACAAATCGCCTCGGGGCTGCGGGTTGTGTGCAAGAGATATCGCGGCCTCGACATGATGGGCTAAGAAGGAATATAGGTGGTTTTTAGTCGGTAGAAGTCTGACAATCCCTTTCTCTCTGCCAAGAGCGGAAAAAAAACAAAAAGAGTAGTACAAATAAAATTGAATCGATTGCATTACGACCGTTCGCTGTATACAGACGAGCTCGGAAGCAGTATTTATTAAACTCAATATTACCTGCTGAACTTCTGTAGTATTTTGCTAAGTGTGTAGTTTATTAAATATTGGAAACATACAAATAATGAACTGGTTGAAAATGAATTCCATTAGTTGATTGCAACCCTAATTTCACTACAGAAGTAGCATCCACGCCGGACATTCAAAAAAGGATGTCATGCATTCAGCAGAAGTAAAATGAGGTTTGCTCTGTTGCTACCGATGGCAAACTCGACTTGGACAAGTTTATAGTACAAAAACTAAAGGACTTTTATGCAAACTTGCGTGAGCACTTAGTGCAGGCTGCTACAAAATTCTTTCTTAGCTAATGTCTCCTACTCATAAACTATAGACTTGGTAAGCAGGTTGGTAGTGCAAAAAAAAATAGAACTTTCATACAAACATGCGAGAGCCCCTATTTTGTGCTGTCTACTAAAAAACATATTACATAGAAAGAATAGCCCCGTAATTGCTTCTTAAAATGTACATACTTTATACTTTCATTGATGAACCCTTCTGAAATTAGGAGGGTCCCATTTCCATAACGTCTTTTCGTAGCCGAGTGTACCCAACTAAACCATTAACGAGAATTCCATCAACATCCCCCTTCTATTTTTGTGGACAAATAAAAACTTTGCTGAGGTATTTAAATTATTTGTCAACAGTATGCAACCAGTTCGCGCGGGGCGTGTTTGCCATGCTGGGTGCTGTGACGCCGGAATCCTTCGACACTTTACACTCGTACACGAACACGTTTCAAATGCCTTTTGTCACTCCGTGGTTCCCCGAGAAGGTATGTAACATATTATGTTTTATTTTTTATTACCTTATTAATGTATGAGACACGAATGTCTGGTTATATTCATTGTTATGTTGGACCCTCACGCACAAGCTTCACTACAGTTTTGCCTTCGCAATTCGGTTTGTACTCGGTACATTGTGCGGATGGTAAAGAATGGTCGGTAATGGTAATACAGGTTTTCTAACCACAGGCACCATGTTTGTGTTTGTGTCGGTATTTAGTGATACATTTCGAGTATTACGAGTAAACCACGTTTCTGTCCTGTTTTCAATAAAATTGAATTTGCTATTAAATAAGTTACGGATAATTACTTATGTATTAGTTTATCCAGTAATACCCATATTCAAGGAATGTGGGGCAACATAATTTCAAGCCGCGAGATTTGTTTAAATACATGTTAAATGTGTTTAAGAGTTCGCTCATGGAGAAAATTAGTGACTTTAGTGACGTGATTGGATTAAATTACCTGGAAGTGTCTGTGATTCCCTGAATTTATGTGTTTTTCATGGCGTTACTTTATCTCCGCTTTTCCTAAGCTTGTTGAGAATGCATTGATTTTAAGAGTCTTTAGCAATCGATTCCTTAGAACGTACGTGTGAAAAAAGAGGAATAATAAGGCAAACAAAAATAAAACGGGTAGAGCGCAAGTCGACCTCGCACAAGAAGTTTTCTAACATCAAACAATAGTTTTAACGCTCAGTCATTTATCAATGAGCAGTTGAGATCAAAACTATTTTTTTATATATTTTATTGAAAAACCATGTTACTGCTGCAGTTTAAGAAAAAACTCCTATTCCTCAAAAATAAATATCAAATCATATTCATCTTTTCGTTGAAAGTTCATTTTAGGTTCTACTAACTCATTTTTCCAGTTTTGTTACGGTATTCGCTCACACCGACCAGCAATGTAACTCGGTTCCAAATCGTGAGCAAGCACAAAATCGAGAAAAGTCTATTACTCATTATTATAAAATAATTTTGAACAAACTGTTTAATTTCATGGTTTTCTTCTTATTTACGAAGCAATATTATTTAGAAAAAAATTAAATGCCTTTTGACCGTTATCATAAAATACGTGTGTTTTATTTTCACATTTGGTAGGTTCGATTCCCGGTTCAGGCAGGCGATTATTTAAAAATCTAATTGGTATTAGTCGAACGCAATTCGTACTATTTTTTGTTTAACAAATTGTATCTTCTTTCAGTAAAACTTCCTCTTTATAATATTTAAGGTTTTGCTTTTGTGTGGCATGGCGTGTGTGGTTGAAAAATTATGACTGTATTAATTTACTCCTAAGTTAGAAATACTCCCGTCGGGGTTGCGGGTTGTTCGCAAGAGTTACCGCGGCCTCGACATGAAGGGCTAAGAAGGAACATGGATGGTTTTTATTCAATAGAAGTCTGACACTCCCTTTCGCTCTGCCCATCTGAGCGGTTATTTGATGATTTCCCACCCCCCAAAAAAAAAACAAAAAGTTAGAAATACCGATGTACGGTATATAGAAAGTTTATGTCGGGGTTCCGTTTTTTTAAATGGGTTTGTGTCATTTGGCGAGGGAACTCTAAAAACCTATTTATTTAGTTTCACTCTAAAAACCTATTTATTTAGTTTCACTTGTCGCAGGTAGCATGATTTGTTAAAAGTTTTCAATCTGTTTAGGATCTGCAAACAGTGTAAACATGGTTTACATTATTCCTCACGTACTTTTGTATCTACCGCAAAAACTTAATTATAAGTTATGTTAAGATAACCGCTAACGTTTAGTGAAACAGAGAATGTCAAACTTTTTCCACATTGCCTCACTAAAACTGACTTAATTCACTGCTAGCTTTGATGAATATAAACGGGTATCAGTATGGCAAACTCGGCTGTTTCCAACGAGTGCTTGAAGGATTTTGCTGACAAACCCACTGTGATTCAATTTACTGACATATACCACACGTATACGCTTTGATATGAGGATTATATTATTATAAGATATATATTTCAGTTCTCGAGCTGAATTATTCAACCTATAATTTATTTTTACTTTACTTTCTTATTACTCTGTAAGTATCAGAAAGAATACTGGCAGAAACTTAATTTGCTAGTATACAATGGAAACAGACATGGTGTACCTACTTATTTGAATAATTGTAAAATTAACTAAATGTGAGGGTACTTTAGCACACTTCTGCTAAACCCTGCGGGAAAATACACGTGTGATGTAAGAAAAGTAAATTAAAGTAAAATAATGTATTGTTAAGCAATTTATCAATGGATAAAAAATAAAACTAGAAGTAGAAAAACACATACTTAAAGATAATATAAGTATCGCAATTCAGTAAGATACTTAAGTTATTCTGTTTCGCAGGTCATCCCGCCATCATCCGGTCTAATCGACCACGCCGTGAGCATGCGACCGGATTACCATAAAGCTATCGTGGACACAATCCTGTATTATGAATGGAAGGAAATCATTTACATGTACGACTCGCATGACGGTAAGTAACTGTCACTGAATATTTGGTATCGTCGGGTATGAGAAGTTCATGGTTTGAAGTAACAATTCAAAAAATATTAATGTATTTATGTAACTATGTCTTCTACATAAATTATGAGCATTTTTTATTGCAATTACTAGAATTATGAACTTTTTTGTCATAATTACACAATTACATACTTTCGGACCTCGTAGGAGCTTTGCTCGTTCGTTTTTATTTTTTTTATGGAAACCTAGCTATATTGATTTATCGCCCCCAAAATCCCCTGCATACTAAATTTCATGAAAATCGTTGGAGCCGTTTCCGAGATTCAGATTATATACCTTAAATATTAAGAAATTTTTAATATAAACGTTCTTACATTTGGAAATCTATCTCAATTATTTATTGGTTTAATTCAACACCGAAAATGAGATTCCACTAAGCCGTAACGACATGGGCGCACTGCCGGTAAAGACGGTGTACCTCATATTTACTGTTTTTAGTAACACACAACAAAATATTATTCATTTAATTTCTTTAATAAATTACAGACACTTGCAAGAATAAAACCCCGTTTGATTTTTTTATGTCAACTTTTCAAAAAGTTATACTATTGTTAATGAATTGTTTTTTTTGCAATCTCTGTTATCTTAAATGATTACATAAGAGTTTCAATAATCTACCTAAAAGTGTTTGTCTTCGTGGAGCCTTTCTTATATACATACTTTACAAGATCACACAAGTAAAGTTATTAAAGTTTATTATTTTGTTTATAATAACTTTTTAAAGTTAAAAAATAATAAAATATCCAAGAACAGCAATAATATGCTATTAATATGTAATAATGAAATTATAAAAGGTTAGAGGAAACATTTTTACGTCATTTTAGTAGTTCTTGTTTTACCATTTTTTGGTCTTGGTAAAATAAAGTTTTTATGAAAAAAATGTTTCTAAAAAACTTTTTTATTGTATAAAATCGTTATTTATAAATTTTGATTGTTTAAATAGTTAAGACTTTATTTTGTCTATTCAAATCATTATTGGCATTTCTTCATAGGTTAACAAAAATATATTATTTTACTAATAATTTGTTTATTTCTTAGTTTAACAATTTGTTATAATTACAGATTATGTTGTAATATTTTTCTAGACTTTAAAAAACAACAAACTACAACCATAATTATATGACTAAGAATAAAAAAATAATTATAAAAAAATAGATTTTATACCATACCTACTCTAAAAAGCTTATTTTATTCACGCAAAACAGTGAATAAAAAGGCCTTTTATTCACTGTTTTGTTTTTATTCACTATTTTGGTGTTTGAATTTGGAACACAAAAATATATCCGGTCTCTATTTCAATGCTTACACAAACTCCTTGCGCTAAGATTCGAAATTCAAAACTCTTTGGTGCAAATAAATTCTCGAGATTTGATTGGTCGATATTTGCGACAAGGAGTTTGGCATTAGATTAATAAATATTGTTTCACAAGTTGACCACCCTAATGATAATAATATATTAATAATATTTCCTGGAAGCCGACATGGGGATGCATCGAGATGTTGTCGCGGTGGACAAGGGTCTTACCCCGCTCTCCTTGGCTAAAGAGAACTGGCGCAAACCTGTAGTGCTTGACACTAATGACCGCATGGAGGTATGGCAGAGTAAGGAGCTTCACGGACGCTTTTTCCGGGCCCTACACGGGCCTGATGTAGACTTCTTGGCGTCCGTAGCCTGGCTACGTTCCGGGGAACTCTTCGGAGAAACCGAAGGTTTTGTCTGTGCAATTATGGATGAAGTTATGATGACGAATAACTACCGGAGATTTATTGTGAAGGACGGTACGGTTGACATATGTCGGGCATGCCACCGTCCGGGCGAATCAATCCGTCACATTATCTCCGGGTGTTCTCGTCTGGCTAACGGAGAATACTTGCATAGACACAACCTTGTAGCCAGGATTATCCATCAGCAACTTGCTCTAAAATACAACCTTGTGGAATCGGAAGTGCCGTACTACAGGTATGTGCCCGACCCAGTTCTCGAAAAGGGCAGTATCACACTGTACTGGGATCAATCCATCATCACTGACAGGACTATTATAGCTAATAAGCCTGATATAGTGGTGGTGGATCGATCAGAGCGGCGCGCAATGATTGTTGACATAACCGTCCCGCATGACGAGAACCTCGTGAAAGCCGAAAAAGATAAGCAAATCAAATATCTTGACTTGGCTCGCGAGGTTGTCGACATGTGGGATGTGGACTCGGCGATCATTGTGCCGATAGTCGTTACAGCCAATGGCTTAATTGCCAAGAGCCTCGACCAACACCTGAGGAGGCTCTCGTTAGGCGGCTGGATCAAGGGCTTGATGCAGAAAGCGGTACTCCTGGACACGGCTCGTATCGTTAGGAGGTTCCTTTCTTTGGAGCCCTGACCGCCGGTAGCTTGGACCCTGTTCCCGATATCGGTGGGCTACAATTTTTTATATTTTTAAATGTTTTTTTTATTGTTTTTATAAGAAATATTTAAAAATGTATAAAGTTTGTTTACAAATAAATAAAGGGAATAATAAGAAAATTACGCTTAATTTCAGTCATTGCTCTAATTTTAATGTCCATTTCAATTAATGTAACAATTCTTATTTCTTGATTAAATTTCTATTTTCGCTTAAATTATGTCTTTTTGACGTGACAACGTCTTATAAATTGGTTTGCCGGGTGACACTTCAAGAAACTGCGTTACGCTCCGCTCACGTTATGCGCTCACAATGAGAGCGAGTGAGAGGCACGCGTCCAGAGCGAGAGAGAGAGAGTGAGAGAGATAGGCATACACACCGGTTCATGTCTTGCGCTTCTATTTTCGTTGTCACGTAAAACTTTCGCCCGTATACCTACTTTACAGGCAACCAATTTTTTTTCGTAGTCATGATATAAAGTATAGTATGCAACTCTTGAATAAAGTACGAATTTATATCGAGGGCCATGAATCACTCGCGTCGTTCAGGATTCTAACAGTTGAATCACTCGCTGCGTTCGTGATTCAATCATTAGAATCCTTCACTTGCTCGTGACTCATCTACGGCCCTCGCTTTAAATCCGTCCTTTATTCACTAGTTGCATAATATACTATTTGTTTGTACCCAACCCATGACCACGAGGCACGATGACTTTACTTATAACCTTGAAAAGTGTCAATATTTTCTTCTTTGCTTAATTTGAAAATTTATAGTTTTAATTCAAACACGCGTGTTTGTAGGTACTTCTAACATTGGTAGAATTTACAGAGACAAATACAAAGAATAGATGTGAAAGGAATTGGATTACTTAGTAATTATAAAGCAGTTTTTATTGTAGATTTTACATTATCTACACTTCACCTTACGGTCTCCATTTCAATTCGAGATAAAAAGTATTTTGTCATTTCGTGGTACTATTCATTTGAAGCATAACGTTAAAATAAGAGTGCAAAATCATTTCGTATTGTATGAATGACTACTAATGGAGGTACCATAGCGAAGCCATTGTGAACCTCACAGTCAATAGATGAGCTGTCATCCGCACTCAGTTCTATAGAACAGTATGTTTAAGTCAACTTGCGTATACGTTTATTTTGCCCTGGCATTTCAGACTAGGGCAAATAAATAATAAGATTATAATACATTTTAAACCTTGTAATAGTACTAATTGTAGCAAAATAAAAATCTGCAAATGCATAAACACTTATAATTTCATGTAGAATTAAATAACATGAAAAAGGTATAAAATACATTTTTTCGTGGAAATAAGTTAATTTCGTTGTGGAAATATCTAGGAATTTAAAATAGCCCCGTAGTGATTGCAATTGCTTTTGGGGAATGAATCCTCCTTACATCAAAAGTTAATTTAACAAGATTTGGATTGAACGGGGAACTAAATAATTAGTAAACTCAACTGAGTTTGAAGTGGCCAGCGAACTTCACGGTTCTAGATATTGGGGTAAGAATCTCAGACGAATGGATTTCTGGTATTCACCGTAGTTCGTGCTTACAATAATACACTTGTCATCATTCTCACACTATTAAATTATATTATAACTGGTTTTTCTAAGCAGCGTGAAACAATACTGTTAATAAATAATTGTATAATTTTGTTATCTATATCTACTCCAATTGCGGAAGGTTAATTTTATAAGTTAAACAGGTCTGTAGACGTGTTACAGGCGCTTGACTCCCTGTCATGGTTGTCATAGATCTACAAAAGAAAGCTGGAACCAACGATTTGCCGTACTTTTTGAGACACGTGTTTTGTTATTTTATGGACGGACAACCCATCCAAGGACAGACTACAGCAATAGTAACTTTCTCTTCGATCGTCCCGCGCGACTATTATTACATACTTCGAATCCTCTATGATCCTCGTGATTTCATTCAAAATGCATCAAAGCGAGCTTGTAGTGAAAACCCGATAAATTTCTTCCTTCGATGGTTTTTGACAGATGTGTTGTTCGGGGAGTTTGTTCCGCCACTTCTTCTTCACTTCTTCTTGGGTGGGCGTTTTGGGAGACTTGTAAATAAGTAAAGTAAAGTAAATTTTGACGTTCGAAAAGTGCTGATTATCAGCCTAATTTGAATAAATGACTTTTGATTTTGATTTTCCACCACTGTCTCCACCTCCGCTAAGACAGTTTGCGTTACATTCAGATTATCCACTGAACATAATTATATTTTTCTGTTCGAATGCTTCATTTTTGACAATATTCATTATTCATCTCTGTAATTAGATTATGAATCTCTTGGGAACGTGAGAACACAACTTACTCTTCTATAGTTTCGTAAGAACATTAAGGGTTTACCTCGAGTTATTCGTATACCGGGAACTAATAAGAAATAGTTTTGAAATACTGAGGAAACTTAGCTGTTGATATTTCCATTTGACTTGAAGCTTTGGATGTCGACTTATACTAGTAGGTACATAGTCCCGTAATTAATGTGCTCCGTCGTATTAATTATGAAAAGGAACTTAGTTAGGAATTTGGTATGAATTTGCCTGTTGAGAACTGATGGAAAATGTTCATGTCGAACTTGAGATATAATTATGTATAAAACTGATAAAAAAACTATTCTTAATCTAGACCCAAGTCCTGTATAATCCGGACCCGGACCGCTAATATACGAACTTTACTAACTTTGGCCTAAGTCTATGATGTGCAAAGACATCTTTGCTCGGGTAATTGTAACCTGTACGGGATTACAACTACCCGGGCTGCGAAGTTACTCTTCGCCCACGTAACCTATTTTAGGGTTCCGTACCCATAGGATAAAAACGGGACCCTATTACTAAGACTTCGCTGTCCGTCCGTCTGTCCGTCTGTCTGTCACCAGGCTGTATATCAAGAACCACGATAGCTAGACAGTTGAATTTTTCACAAATTATGTATTTCTGTTGTCGCTATAAACAAATATTAAAAACAAAATAAAATAAATATTTAAGGGGGGCTTCCATACAATAAACGCAATTTGTTTGCCCTTTTTTGCTCGATATCAATAATGACAACATGTAGGCACTTGAAATATTCACAAAATACTCAGTTGTATTTTTACTTTATTAATAAATAATAAAAAAATATTTAGGAGGGTACATACATCTCATCTGTTGTTTACCTAGTCAATGGTACGGAACCCTTCGTGAGCGAGTCTGTCTCGCACTTGACTGGATTTTCATGTTTCCGAACATGAAAAACCATTGACATCCACATTGGTCTAGTTATTGCCAGGTCGGGCAAAGTGTTATTGGATTTTTTCTGATGGTTTTTTTTTTAAACAGCCGCGATGTCCGGATTTATGCTAGATTTTAGGGTAAAAGGTTCACACTTTTTATGTGAGACTTCATCGTCACTGGCGAAATACTTCCAGTACAGCCGTGATGCTATGTAATATTGATGTTTAACCATTTTATTGCCACACTTAGTTTTAAAAAATCACAACGACTTCTATTTAGAAATTCAAAAGCGTAATAATAAATGCTAAGCAAATTCAGTGCTACCAACACAAAGATACAGTTTCAAGCAACTTTATCTGTGCTGTTATTTCGGATTAACTTTTTAATATCAGTGGATATTAAGATAAAAGGGTGACGAAGAACGAGGTGAGCATCGCCAAGTCAAGCCTTGCTATTCTCTTTATCGTTTTGCTTGACAACAGAAAATGGCGGTTTTATAAATCGTAAATTGTACCGCTTGCCGGGGATTACAGCAGAGCTGACTCTACCGATAATAAAATGTAGAGACGAAAGAGATTGCGGGGAAGCGTTGGCCGGGGCTAATAGCCGTTGCAGTCTCCTTAATGGGGTGCCTATCACCAATGGAAATGCGCCAATCTTTACTATTAATTCGTTTAGTAAGGGCTATTGTCTAGAATGGTTTTATATAACTCTTGGACTGTTAAAAACAGGGAACTACTTTAAAGGGTATGCGATAATGCGACCTATTTCAATACAGAGATAAGAAACGCATTAGCTAGTAATAGTTAGGTAGAATATGCCCTAAAGACATGATTATAAAATCCTATTGTTCTAATCTCGACGTTAAGTGAAGGCGGTCAAGGTTGTGTCACAAGGTGACATTCATATCGTCCAAATGGCGGACCCCGAAATGGCGCTAAACCACAGATCACATCCAAAGAGATTGGAATGGTTCCAGTTTCGGCCTCTATTATTCCTAATGTGATCTGTATTCACTGAACAAAATTGCTTTACTGGTACTCGTTAGGCGTGTGATTGGACCGAAATAAAAAAGTTTAATAGTGGCTGGCAGCTATTTGTTACGACTTGTTACAGCAGAATTTTACAACATACGTATAAAGAAGTGCTAGTAAATAACTTGATCCACTTTTAAGTTGCAGTTCTGCTACATACAATTTCGAGATATTCATGTAACATGAATAAGGAAATGTTATATATTGGAATATTTTCTTCGTATTTCAAATTCCCTGAGCCTTCGTAGAAGCCAATAAATAATATATATAGTAAAGGAGCCTAACACCTCATTCGGGGCCGCCCTACCGTCGCGTTATGAAACTTTCCCGGATTTATAAGCAAAGAGTTAGCTTACAACTAAACATGTATCACGAAACGATCAACTTTTACCTCGAGAAATTTTCCTCTTGAAGAATTTTCATTTTATCGACACCGAAACTGCGGTATTATAGCAGTTTTGCCGCAATACTGCACATAAAGTTATAGATTACATACCCATTATAGTATCCGGTTCACGATGGTAGTACCTACTCATATTATATATGTAAGTTGGAGGGAACATTAACAGCGTTTTTTTTATAAGTATCATCATTATATTGTTACATCTTTTTGGGATACACTTAGAAAAAAACTACGAAAAATAAACAGATTTTATCATGCCAACTTTACCGATTAGGTTTCTAGAATAACGGCACTAACAAAAAGCTGACATCAAACAAGTTTAAATTAGAATCCACAATTGACATTTCGTGGGGCGTTAGGAAAAATTCGTCATGATATTTTACGACGGGTGCCAGTTCCAGTTCATACGGGGGCACCAGTACTCGTACATACGGCGGAATTCCATTCGATTATCACAGCGCTTCACAGAGTTAACCGTAAACTTTTACGTCCTCTCGTTGAATTGCGCCACCACTGTACTAGAGCTGCATCTAATGATATTACCGAGTATTTCTTTCTCATTGCACCAGTTTGCTTTGCTTTGCTCGTTTCGGAATCACAAAGAAAATTGCTACACGTTTATCAAAATTGTTAATAAATAGTTCGCATAAGACCGTTAAAACCGTTTACCGAAACTTTAAGTTGATTTATACAGTATTTAAGTTGTTTAAAACTTCAAGGTCATTATTTGGAATTAAGTTCATAACTCCAGCTTTCACAGGGACTATCCGTGCTTGACTTTGAATTTTGGTTTAGAGTGAAATAAATTTTATAACCTTGCGGAATTACTGGTGGATATAATGATAACTTACTGTTATATTGTAATACAAGGGTGCCTAAGACTGCTCTCAAAACAGTGAAGGAAATGTTTTCCTTTACTGTTTTCTTCAGTCTAATCACTATCATTATCTGCCTAGCCTTTTCTCAATTGTGTTGAGGTCGGCTTCAGTCTAATCACTAAATGTTATTTAATATCTTGAGCCAAAGAGTCACCAGCTTTTGCTTTTGAGCCAGGGAGAGGTAGAAGGGTGCGAGCAAAACTGGATTTGTAAGGGGTTAAGTTTAATATTTACTTATTTCAGTAGGTATTCAGAAATAGATGTTACTTAAATGACTTAAAAATCCTCATTTAAAGAAGAAAAGGAACATAACCTTTTCCTTGCAGTCAGGTAATTAACGGTTCAAGAGAGATACTTGATATTGATAAAAAAACACGCGGGGGAAGGTCGCGGGCAACGGCTAGTTTAAATCGCATAAACTGATCAGTCCAACAAAGCCAATTTCATAAGCATTAATATTTTTTAGGGTTCTCTACCTCGAAAGGAAAACACGGAACCCTAATAGGATCACTTTGTTGTCAGTCCGTCCGTCTATCTGTCTGTCAAGACCCTTATTCTCAAGAACGGGTAGAGGTATTAAGCTGAAATTTATATCAAATTCTCAGGTCTACTGTCCCTTAAAGCTGTGAAAAAATTAAACTTCTAAGCCAATGCAATCAAAATATTTTAAAGAAAGAAATTTTCGACACTCGCAAGTGAATCAAAACCTACAGGGTACTTCCCGTGAACTCAGAATCTTGAAATTTGGTACAAAGCAATGTCTTATAAACGTCTGAGATCAGTGGTGGCCGGGCAGTGGTTGCGGCCCCGACTTACGAACAGTAAGTCGTGGGTTCGAACCCAGGCAGGCGCATTACTTTGTGTAATTTATTTCTTAACCACTGCTCTCAAAACGGTGAAGGAAAACATCGTGAGGAAACCGGTATGTCTTAGAACCAATAAAATCGCAGATATGTGACATCTACCAACCCGCACTGGGCCCGCGTGGTGGATAATACGAGTAGCTAGCCCATCCCTTTCCTAGAGAGGAGGCCTGAGTCCCTGCAGCGGGAACATTATAGGCTGATGATGATAATGATGAACGTCTTACAGCACAAATAAAGGAAAATTTGCGAAAACCGTAGTTTTTTATTTACATAATATAATTAAAATATTATTTTTAATTTTAAACTTGCTACCCCTTTCCTCAAGAACGCATAGAGATATTAAATTGAAATTTATATCAAATACTCAGGTCTATAGTACCTCCCGTCGGGGCTGCGGGTTGTTCGCAAGAGATACCGCGGCCTCGACATGAAGGGCTAAGAAGGAACATGGGTGGTTTTTAGTCAGTAGAAGTCTGACACTCCTTTTCGCTCTGCCCAAGAGCGGGATGGGTTATTTAATGATTTTCCACCCACCCAAAAAAAAAAAAAGGTCTATAGTACCTTTAATCTGTAACAAAATCATATTTCTATGTCAACGCAATAAAAAAAAACAGCAATTTAAGCCGCATATTTTCAAACTCGCAACTACTTGCAAGGGAATCAAAACCTAAAGGGTACTTCTAGTAGACCTAAATTCTTGAAATTTGGCGTGAAGCAATGTTTTATAGCACAATTATAAAGGAAAAAATCAGCAAAGCTTACATTTTTAGTTACATCATAATATACCTACAGGTATGTAGGTACGGAACCCTCGGTGCGCGAGTCCGACTCGCACTTGGCCGCGTTTCGTTTTGTTTTACTTCAATTTAAAGTTCTCCGCCTCAAAACTCTTATAAGATCCTATAAAAATACTTATCATTTGTTTATGTCTGGTTTTTTTTTAAAAACGTTGCCCCACTATAGGAATTTCTCCTGTATCGTGGGTGCGTTCACAAACATTTAAACTCACAAACACACCCAGACCCGAAACAACTATCTGTAGGCCATACAAATATTTGTTTCGTGCGGGAATCGAACCCGCGACACGCAGCGCAGCAGTCCAATCGCTCGGCCACTGCGCCAACCGTGCCGTCAAATTTACCTATTTATTTTATACAGTTTTAAAACTAAACGCATTTTTCTTAATTTGAGTTTCTGTCCGTCACGTTCTCCTCAGTAAGAGCTGAATTTTGTATTCATTTTAATTATACTTGCCTGAAGACGCAATTTGATGATATTCATGATAGAATTATTCTCTCAAGAAAAGTGCTAAGATTTTTTACTTTGAGATTTACAGTATAATTCTATAGAGTAAGGTAGTACACTAGGTATAAATATATAATTGTTGGGTTGTTATTTGCCTAGTTATAAGTCTGCGCTGCTACTGATAATGAGGCCGTTTGTGATCGGTTCGATTACCCGATCGGGCAAACAGTATGATCATGCACACCATCCGCCCATCATCAGCCACCGAGCACACTCGGCAGCAATAGGCTAGCCTGCTATTACATGGGGCTTAAACATCGCTGGCGAAATGAGATGTACCTAAGTACACTATTATCTAACTCTTCAAGGATTATTATCGTCAAACGTGATGTTGTGTTATGTTGAAAATAAGAATGTCAAAATATTTATCGAAACGAGTAATCACGAGTTACTGCTGCAGGACGTAGGCCCAAGCGCATATATCTTATAAGTGATACGATGATTTAATATTATTTCAAAACTGTTAATAAAACTAATAATGTACTATTAATATTGTTTATTAGACTATGTAGTATAAGAAGTATAAATGCTATTAAGAAAGGAGAACGAACATGTTTACTGAAATTATTTCTTGTACACACCATGAACAATCAACACAAAACCAGTTTACGCGGAGCTCTCATTGTATGGGTAATCTTTGCAAAGGGGGGTCATGGTATACTAGAAATGTACCTATAGCTTGATGTGTTGCTGTGTGGTATGGTATTTGTCGTTTATTGGATTAATACAGTAAAAAGTAATTTTACTGAGTTGAATTAATATTACGTGTACTGTACGCAAAAAAAAAGAAAGTGGTTTCACTTTGTGTTAAATAAATACCACTACGTTTTACCATTCCGTTACAAACATGATAACAGTTTTCTTTCATATAATAGGTATTTAAGCAAAGATTCAATTTTCTGTTATCTACACAAATATTATAAAGAGAAAAGATTTGTATATTTGCAACGAATAAACTCATATACTACTGGACTAATTTCAAAAATTCTTTTACCATTAGAACAGCCCTAAGTAATCGTAGGCGGTATTAATAACGAACAAGTTTAAAAATTAAATACTCACCCGTGCAAAGTCGAGACGGGCCGCTAATGTCATATATAGTAAAGAAACGAAGAAAAAAAGGACCCTGGCTGACTTGGTCGCCATTTTTTGAATTGAGTTTACTTTGCGGGTGCTTAAAGATCGCGACGTGGCCGGCGAATATTGCGTAAAATCAATCACAACACGGAACCCGCCCCACGTTCGGGGTTTGGCGAAAAATATAAGAACTTTTCTTTACGATCATGTAGAAGATGGGCTCTTTGATTGCCTTTTAAAGGTAAACAAAACCTTTAACTTTTTTAAGGTAAATCGTTGTTTATTTTTCGTGACATTTTCCTGTAAGTACTTACGTAGGCTACCGATGTGAGTGGGAAAACTTAAAAGACGACTTTAAAAAAAATCACAGCGCAAGCTTTACGTTTTTGTCCACAACAAATTGGTAGGTACTTAATATTGATACAGAGTTAAAATACCTACGATACTAATTTGAATCACTAGTGGTTACTAGTTATACGAATACAAGTGATCAAAACATAACATCATTGAATATTCAGAATGTCAAAGATCACAATCTACACGAGTCGAATGAACCGACATGGAGATTAAATCAGTATTCAATTTATTCAGGCATTCTGCAGACTCCTACAAGCATTGAAATGTCACAAACAAACACTTACTATGTTCTGTATATTTAAACACTAGTCTTCTACTTTAAACAAGCTTATAGTAAAAAAAACCCTTATTAAATCAAACTTTTACATACACGCATAACTTATTTGTTTTTTCTTTTTCTTCTCATTTACATGATACCCGTATCATGGGCTGCATAAATAACTAGTCCGATCATTTTGAGAGTCCAGATTTAGAGTGACGCCATTTTGCTGAACATGCATTGTCATCTAAACTAAACGTGTATGCAATGTGTAATTTTAGCTCTGTTGGTTGGCGATTTATCTGTTTCTATAATCGGTGGCAGGATTTAATCGAAACAAAAAAACAAACATTGAAAGTTTCATAAAAGCTTTTAGATAAATTATGTAAAAGCTTTTAGATAATATATGTACAAACTTTTATTAAACTAGCAATGTTTGTAGACAACGTGAAACATAGAAAAAAACTCGAATGGGTTTTTTTCCTCAATTTTTTTTTTATAATATAGGTAGATATTAGTGTCGATAGTTTAAAATAAAACAAGCTACCATTTAGAGACAAGCACTTATTGAGTTTAACTTGAAAACATATTCGTATGCGTTTGGTTTGTCACGTATTTACATATTAAACATAATTATTTCCTTTACAATTATTGCAACTTTATCCTACCAAATCGAACTAGTAACATTTCTTATGTGATTCTGGTTTTTTTTAAAATATTTTAAAAATAATTATAAAACATGCCATGTTTGCATTGATATAAAAACTAAAGATACGGTCGTCCGAACATTTGCTCGACGCGTTCGCCATAGGTACAGAGAATTGGTGTAGTCTGCTCGTTAACGTAACCTTGTACAAGCGGCGTGGCATTTTCGAGGTTTATAGAATATAAATAAAGCTTTTAATAAAATTTACGACCGCACCCGAAGAGAGCCGATCGTGGACTAGTTCACTTCGGCTTAGGAAAGACCTTATTGGGACCACGTTTGTGGCGTCATTTTAACATGCCGTCCGCCCAGTCCTTACGCAGTAATATATAAGTCAATGCATGTTTGTTTATAAATGCTGTTTGATATTTGATCTTAACTTTTTTTGCGGTTGAAAAAAAAGACGGCAATAATTTGTTACACAAATTAATTTGTTTCATAGCAGTTTCTCCTACAGTAAGTCCTCTTTTTATTTTTGTTGTCATATTCAAATTATTGTTAGCCAAGTTAAAGACAAAATATATTGTGTTGGGCGTTGCACTCAACCAAATCGAATAGAAATGTGAATTTATTGCAAGTAACAAGCAAATTGATATTTATGCACCGTCGTAAATTGTTCCGAGGGAAAGAAACCTTCACTTGAGTTCCCAACGTGCCCTTAAATAAATAAGAGGGAGCGGTATTAGTATACTTAACTGGCTTTACAGACCACCTCCTGATTATGACTACCCGGAATGTTTGCAGACGGACACGTACCGTTTCATTGTGTTTGAATTAATATTTTGAAACTCACAAAATAAAAGAACGATGGTTAAAAAAAACAAACGATGAAAAGAATTTGATAAAGTAGATCTTTTTCTCCCTTAGCCTACTTGGCTAAGGGACTGCAGGTGATTCGCAAGAGATACCGCGGCCTCGACATAAAGGGCTAAGAAGGAACATGGGTGGTTTTTAGTCAGTAGAAGTCTGACACTCCTTTTCTCTCTGCTCAAGAGCGGGATGGGTTATTTGATGATTTTCCACCCGCCAAAAAAAGGGTATGTTATTTTTTTTTTTGATTCTTATGTTTCTGAAAACCGAATTGCTCTTTTTTATAATATTGAATTTTTCACAGTAGGTAACTATTCTCTGATACATGCATTTCTCATAGATTTTTGACATGATGGGTATCAATGTTATTGGGCGATAATTATTCATGTCACATTTTTCACCTTTTTTAAATATCCGTTTGACAACAGATATTTTTAAAGCGTTAGGAAACACTCCTTTTGAAAAGAACAGGTTAATAAGATAGGTTAACACCCCACTTTTTTCAATTAACTTAATAATTCTAGTGTTAAGTTCGTCATAACCCTCAGAGTTGGTATTATTCAACGATAATATCAGCTGTTTCCTCACCTTTCTTTTTGTTTTTTCGTGTGGAAAATCATCAAATAACCCCTCCCGAATGTCAGACTTCTACTGACTAAAAATCACCCATGTTCCTTCTTAGCCCTTCATGTCGAGGCCGCGGTATCTCTTGCGAACAACCCGCAGCCCCGACGGGAGCTGTTTTCTCACCTCATTTTTGGATATGGGTGTGAGGACCATCGAGTTAGCAGTTACGTCACTGCGGCAACTATTTGTACAATTTTGAGTAGGGTTATAATTTGTAAAATTACTTTTGAAAGGCTATTTCTGCAGGTTTGGTAAGTATGGTGTTGTCAATTTTAATGTGCCCAATGTTGTCTTTGGGGTCCGTGGGTATTTCGTTCCTTATGACTGTCCATGCGGTTTTACATTTGTTGTCATTATTATTCATGAACTTTATGTTAGCATTTCGTTTAGCATTGTGGATACACTTTTGTAATAGTTTTGAAAATGAGGTGTATATTATAAGAAAAGCTTCGTTTTAGAACTCTGTTTAAGACCATTATCTATGACCACCATCCACGTTCGTGTTATCCTTTTGTTCATCTTTACTTTCAACTTTTGGAAAACACAGATTATAGAATAAGCATATTAATTCATGGAAAGCGCTGAATGCTGTATTTGCATCGCTTTCCATGTAAATATCAGCCCAGGATACATTTTGTAAGCATTCGCGGATTTTTTGCGTATTGACAAGACTGTGGTCTCTGGAAGCCTTAAAGGAAAGCTTAGCATTTGTGCTGTGTCGTGATCAGAGAGATGAAGTGGTAGCACTGCTGGGATTGCGTCAGATATATTACTCAAAATATGGTCTATACCACGAAACTTTCGAGTAGCCACGTGAATGTGCATTTTTAAATTGTGATTGTTTGCTAAGTCTTGAAATCCTTGAGTGATTTTGCTTCTTCTCAAAGTATTTATATTAAAGTCACATGTTAAGACTATGCGTGTTCTAGATTTATATTTCTTATATAACTTACTAGCTGACCCACGCAACTTCGTCCGCGTCACATAATATAGCTTATAAAGGTTCGATAAATCGACTATCCAACATATTAAATTGAGTTATATCGTACTCTTAACAAACAAAAAATCTTACCTTTCCTCTTTATAATACCTTTTAGTTTAGATTGGCTTCGATTATATTATTAAAGTAACAATTACTATAGGTATCTCTTACTATTTAATAAACAGTAACACCTTGTACTTGTAAACATTATGGTGCAGTAAATATTTTGAATTTGAATTTCTCCGGAGCCCCCAGAGGCCAGAATCCCCACGTACATACCTACCGCACCGGATCGAATGACTGCCACGCGCTTAATTATTTTGTCGCCCGTATATTTTTACATTGCGATATCTTCTAAGATATTTGTTTAAACTGTATAGAGTAAAAGGCACAATTATTCTATATTAAATTTCCGTGCTAACAAACACATTTATATAGATATAGATTAATACCATATGGGTTAAATAAGCTTCGCAATATATCATTATTTTTAATCAAGCATTTAATTTTTAAAAAATGGTTACAGTGAGTCAATCTTAAAAGATAAACATATGCTATCGCGGACTTTTTTTTAGAACTTTTAAAGGGAAACAATTTCTTCATACATAGTATTTACGTAACTTAAACCGTTTTCGCAGCGCACGCAACGCGAGCTCTCAAAAAGGAATATCTTTTCCCGTTTTTGCAACATTTTTCATTTATGCTCCGCTCCTATTGATTGTAGCGTGATGTTATATAGCCTATAGCCTTCCTCGATAAATGGACTATCCAACATTAAAAGAATTTTTAAATTCCAACCAGTAGTTCCAGAGTTTACCCTGTTCAAACAAACAAACAAACAAACAAACAAACTCTTCAGCTTTATAATATTAGTATAGATGTAAGATACTATCTAACTTAGCTAAATATTGATTAGGATCGGATTTGGGTGTACGGTATAAGCAAATAATCACTAATTACTTATTTTGTAATTGTATGCCGCATGGCTTTTTTTATGGTGGGTGGAAAATCATCAAATAACCCCCCCTCTCGCTCTTGGGCAGAGCGGAAGGGAGTGTCAGACTTCTACTGACTTAAAACCAGCCATGTCCCTTCTTAGCTCTTCATGTCGAGGCCGCGGTATCTCTTGCGAACAACCCGCAGCCCCGACGGGCATGCCGCATGCCTCAAACGTATTTACCGACGCATAATTATGTTTTTATAAACTGTAATTCTTTGTAGCGTATAACTTTTTTGACTAAATACTGATACTTTATTAGAGCCTATTAGTCCAACGCCATTGTTACTCTCAACCAGTAGCCTCAAGGCAAGGATTCGCCTCCGCTTAGGGCTATCGAAGAAGTTGTATTAATTTTAACTCTTAAACAATAATGGATATTAATGGCGTTAACTGTTCGCTTGGAAATGAACGCTTTAATTTACAGGACTGAACTTGTTTTAACAAACACTAAGTTTTTAACATAAAGTAATGAATGCCCGCGTCTCTTGGCTTTGCTAATTAAGATATTACAATACCCATCCGTGTTTTCTCATTATATTTAAAATAAACATTATTACACATATTTTGTAGCCGCATAAAATGTTAATCGCATTATTCAATGGCACAACCGATTCGTTGTTCAACAGTCACAGATTTTGAAGTTACCAATTCTGAAACCACAATCATGTATTCAGTACTCGTATAACTAAAACATTTGTGCATTGACAATTTTGTGGTATTTCTTTTCAAACTCAAATAATAGGGTAGTTAACTAAAAAAATCTAATTAGACCGTCAGATAGATTTCCAAAAAATATTGGACACGTATTTTTTCTTTATTCACGTAAACAAAGAATGAAGACGACACAGTGCTTTGAAAACTCGTGTGGCGTCATATTCTAAGACATTAGTATGAATTTATTTTATCGGTGAGTGAAGTCACGACCCCCCACTCAAATCTTTGACGCGTTTTATCTTCGTCAATTTTTATTGAATTGATACAACAAAAAATAGGTGTCCAATATTTTTTGATAATCAAACAGATGGACTAATTAGAATCTTATTTTTTGTATTCTGTAAACATTCCTATTGTTAATCAAAATACGTGGACTAACTAAACTGATTCACCTGCCTGGCTCCAAACGATGAGTTTTGTTGTAATAATAAAACTAACTTACAGTTGCAGTTTTAAAACCTGTGCTCCCATATATTGTGTTTAGGAAAATATTTTATACAAGTACATTTTAAAAGTTGGTCGGCTATTACTCGTAAACTTGTAAAGCCTCCTCAGCTGTGATAGTTTCTCATTTAACTTTGTTATACCACCATGATTTTTTTAGTGTAACAAAAAAAGTTATCAACTAGCTTTTAATTACTGGGGTGTATTCATGGTCATACCTGCAGGTTCAACCTTTCATTACGTCTATCTCAATCAATACCGTGTTATTGCAATATATTTTCGTGTTTAGGCGTCAATTAATGTACTACTAAGCTGGAGGATACTACACTAATACAAAGGGAAATCAAAATAAAATGGCCGGCTGAAACCTTTTTGTTGGCACACCGAATCCTTTGATCCCGCAGTTTGAAAGCTTTGTTCTGGTTATTCTATCACACGATCAGGTTTCAAATAGTAGATATCCACTTTCAAAGTAAAACGACGGTTGAAGAATCTACCTACATTAACGTTCGAATTGTTTTGAGACGGTCAATTTACGCTCAAATAAATCGCAAAAAAAAAAAACTTTGTATTTTTTACAAATAATTTCCTGAAAATCTATCTTTTACTCAAGTTTATTAAGCATCCAGTTATTAACTTGTTAAAGTTAACAACTGAGCGGTTCATACAGCACAGACAACTTAAGTTTCGTATTTATCATACATCACAAAACCCTAATCCCGTCCTTAGAATATATTTTAAAATTGTTACTAGTACCTAACTGTGACCAATTTGGTCCTCGTTCGTCTTCCGGTCGTATACCGGAAGACCAAATTTGTCACACAAGCGCTCAAAAGTAAATCAGCACAAAAATATCCAGCCAGCTGTAAACGTACATAATATTTGTGTGCGCTTATGGCACAGCTGTTTATTTTGTGATAAATAAACACAAAAATCGTCATCGTCATTCTAGAATACTGTTTTTCGGGTTCACATAGTTAAAATATGGCCAAAGTATCGCTTTCATAGTAAATAAATCATCATCTGCCTTGCCTTTTCCCAACTATGTTAGGGTCGGCTTCCAGTCTAACCGGATGCAGCTGAATACCAGTATTTTACATGGAGCGACTGCCTATCTGACTATTCATATTCTATTCTATTCATCTATATATATAAAAATGAAACCCGTTTTTCGTTGTCACGACTTGGCATGAAAACGGCTTGACCGATTTGGCTGATTTTTTTTTTTAAATGTTCGTTGAAGTTCAAGGATGGTTTTTACGGCGAGAAAAATTCGAATAATGGCCGGAAAAGCCCTAAAAACAGCCCTTTTCTTTTTCCCATACAAACGTTCTCTAACTAAAACGTCAAATCAATTTGAGCTTTAATACCGTACTATAAAGTTCAAGTGTTAGTGGAGAGGTTCCGGGAAGGCAAAACAATTGAGTGACGTTCAGTTGTTCAGTCAACGAATGACAACTTCAAACAGACCATACGACATTATCACAATAATCACAAATAATTACTGTTTCTTTCGTAATAGAAAAATGGTTTTTTCAAATGGTGATTGCGTATAATATAAAAATTAATTGCTGTTAGTTAGTCGCGCTAAAACTAGAGAACGGCTAGACCGATTTGTCTAATTTTGGTTTTGAAACATTTGTGGCAGTCCAGAGAAGGTGAGAAATTAGTAGTATGTAGGTAGGTAGGTAATAGGTAGGTAAAAGGGCATTGCAACGCACGCGGGGTACAGCTATATTATATAAAAATGAATAGCTGTTCGTTAGTCTCGCTAAAACTCGAGAACGGCTGGACCGATTTGGCTAATTATAGTGTTGAATTATTCGTGGAAGTCCAAGGAAGGTTTAAAAGGTGAGAAAGTGGTAGGTAGGTAGGCAGGGTAGTAGGTAGAGTAGTAGGTAGGGTAGTAAGTAGGATAGTAGAGTAGGTAGGGTAGTCAGTAGAGTAGTAGGTAGGGTAGTAAGTAGGTAGGGTAGTAGGTAGGTCGGGTAGTAGGTAGGTCGGGTAGTAGGTAGGTAGGGTAGTAGGTAGGTAGGTAGGGTAGTAGGTAGGTAGGGTAGTAGGTAGGTAGGGTAGTAGGTAGGTAGGGTAGTAGGTAGGTAGGGTAGTAGGTAGGTAGGGTAGTAGGTAGGTAGGGTAGGTAGGTAGTTGGTACACAGGCAGGGAGTAGGTAGGAAAAAGGGCATTGCAACGCATGCCGGGAACAGCTAGTATTAAATAAACGCGGTTAAAATTTTTTATACTGCTTGTGCTCTGTGAAAAATATATAAATACCGCGACCGGGTCGCAATGTGCAGAAATGTAACATATTGGTTTTGCGGACCGCACAGTGTATAGTAATGTTATGTGATATTCAAATGCCTATGTTACTACGACTTTTGTGGTTATGTTGAGCTCGACGTAGTAATGTGGGTAATGTATAATATCCACTTAATCTCAAGTATAGAGTGGATTGAAGTTTATTGTTTATTAGTGTAGAAGTCGACTTTTCATGAAACTTTTACGTGGACTTTTTGATGTGAGCTAGGCTGATAAAAATTACGTTTGTTCTAAATCATGTTAATATCCCATGGTCGGTTCCCCTTAAAAATAGAGGCAGACTTTTTAGGTTTCCTTTAACTACTCATTTCTGAGTAACTCAAAATTCCACGGATTTAACGTATGTAGAAAACAACAACAGACATAAACAAGGAAGTCGTGTCTCGTTTACCATTAAAAACATCTTATCACTATGTCTACCTCCAGAAGTAAATCATCAAAAATTTCGAGAAATCTTTCTGAAAAACAAATAATAATAGAGACGGTCTTTCAAGATGGTAAAGAATTGGTATTGGTATGTAGTGAACTGGATATTGAAGACTATAGCAACAAAGATCGAGATTCCAAACTGCTCCGACTTGCTTGAGAACTCTCACTTCGGGAACTGGTCTCCTCGAGCCCTACAGGGAAGTTGAAAGGGTCAGTCATGTACTTTTTTAAGAATCTTCATATCTGATATCAAGAACCGTTGGAAGGTACTTACCGATAAGGGAGAACTGACTAGCTCGCAGAGCTTCAAACACCCAATCCCTCCGTAAAGGGTCCCCTCCTTCCCACGTCGGGGCTGCGCGTTGTTCGCAAGAGATACCGCGGCCTCAACATGAAGGGCTAAGAAGGAACATGGGTGGTTTTTAGTCAGTAGAAATCTGACACTCCCTTTCGCTCCGCCAAAGAGCGGGAGGGTTTATTTGATGATTTCCCAACCACCAAAAAAAAAAAAGGGTCCCCCCCCATTAAGACAGCCTAAGGTCTTGGGAGTTGCTCCAGCTTCAATGGATCAGAAATTCCATTAGGATACTGGAGAGGCCGACTGGGTAGAGGTCGATGAGATAATTATTCCGGACAAGAAAGACACCCCAAAGATTTCTTTCGACGTTATCCCCATCTCCTAAGTTAGATGTCCTCGTAACTTCTACATCTCTACTCTAAGCCCAGGTTACTTGAACTGTCTTTACACCACGAATTCCGAGGTCGATCCTAAAAATTGTCATCAACTAGTCAAGTTGCACCCCATCCAAGCATGGAATTCACTAAATCAGACGATCATCAAGTAGGTACATCAACAACAGATTTGGGGTCTCAAGGCATCGATATCCATTGGCCAGAATCAGCTGTTGACTGTTATAACATTACGACGCTAAAGGCCGCAATAATAGAAACTATCAATGACAGATATAAACAGATTTCAGAGAGAGGAGAACGGGAAGAGGCCGAATTATATACAGAGTGGGCAAAAACTATACTGCAACGCATTGAGGGCTTAGTCTAGAAGCTAGATGAGGCTGTTAGGTTGCTCAATTCAAAGGCAGTGAAGCTCATCCCCATCGATCTTCATAGCCCCCTTTCACGTCCCATTACATTCTCTTTCACTAAAATATTCTTCGGCTGATCATGTATGGACCCAGGTACGTCCTTAAACTGCAACCAGCCATCGAGGGACAGGCAACAGCGTCCTTTAAACTTTCGGTGACCTCACTGCGATCCCCAAACCGCCTGCCAAGCATGGTGATTATGGCAACCTCTCCTTAATGCCGGAACACGTCCACTGTTGAACAAAGGCCTGCCTTTGTTCAACAGTGGACGTGTTCCGGCTGATAATGATGATGATGATGATGTTTTGTTATGAAGTTAACAACAATAATGAGGATTTAGTCTAGCACCTACTGCGGTAATTATAATCATCTAGCAAGATGTGTGGTGATTGAACTCAAACTTTATTCACTATTGTGTGCTATCGTGTGCACTCCATTCAGTTCTGTTTGGTCTTACTGTCTATTTGTCCAACCACTTTGAAGTCCAGCGATTTTTTTGTTGTTATATTGTTGTTAACCTTTAACTATGGACGTGAAGGTTACGTCGCCGGCTGAATGTTGCGTGAGTAATTTCGCTTTATATTTTGAGCGCGGTCTCACAGACCGCGCGTCCACGTTTGTGTTATAAATTGACGCTGATGGTTATTTTGTTTGTTTTAGATTTTGTATACTAAAATGTCAAAAAATGATCAACCAACGACTGCAGGCCAACAAACTTCGAGTTCGTCGACTCAGACAACCAGTAAAATATTGCGATTAGATGATCCTTCTTTTGAAGACGAGTTTCAACGATTGCTTTTAGGATCGGATCAGTGCGACAGCGATGGTGATTTTGATGATTGTTTTTTTTATGAAGCTGACATTGAAGAAAACGTAAGACGTGCTATTCCCACCAAAGATAAAACGAAAGACGACCCACAGTCGTGTAGGCTGTACACAGCCTACATGACGATATGACCAAGTTGGCCCCTAGTCGAAATTTTTATGTTTAGTTTTGAGAAGATTATGTTAAGTTTTTGATGCTCTTTGTTCTATAAATTTTATTGTAAAAGAAGTTAAACTAACTAAAATAGTCCGGTAGTAATATACCTACAAAGTGATCTCAAGCTAAAAAGTCTTAAAAGTGCCTTTGATTGTTAAATCGTTAGATTTAGTTTAAAATGTATACATTTTTCATTTAAATTACATCTTTCATTTATATTTAGTAACTCTTCTAAAGGACAAAAACAAAAAATGACACAATACTTACGAGTAGGTACTCATCAAAATAGAAACCAGCCCGTAAAGATAGCAGTCTGTGAGATCGCACGCCCATAGTAGTGTAACAAAAATGGAACGTCCCTAGTTAAAGGTTAACTTTGACTCGGTTCCATGCCTTGGTTTGCCTTTATCCTTTAAAAAGCTGAACATAAATCCTACTGTGAAAGTTTCAAACCACTAGTTATGTCAACCTCAAAGCTGTTTTAATGTTGTACTTAGCAAATTATTTGACATCAAACTTCTATTTAAGTTTGTGCCACTAACCTCATTAGCAAGGCGCCTTTTTGCACAGATGGACTTATTTCCAACGATTAAACGAAAATTAACACTATTTTAGTTTCGTTGTTCGCAGAGAGGTCAAAAAGAAGGTCGTTGTAAAGCGACTGGATATTTTATGTCGGATCCAGTCATTAGTACGAATAAAACGAATGCGCATGCGCGCCATTCCTGCATAGCGCAAGAGTTTAACAAAATTTCAATTCAAGACAAAAGTGCAAGGACGACGGCGCGTTCGTGTTCCACGCGCACTTAAAAGAGATGTCAGCAACATGGAAGGGGCCCGCAAGGGCCGACGCCCGTCGGGGCTGCGGGTTGTTCACAGATACCGCGGCCTCGACATGAAGGGCTAAGAAGGAACATGGGTGGTTTTTAGTCAGTAGAAGTCTGACACTCCCTTTCGCTCTGCTCAAGAGCGGGAGGGGTTATTTGATGATTTCCCACCCCCCCAAAAAAAAAAAAAGGCCTTTGTGTACTGGATCCTACCATCCCATATTGTGAGACTCAATGAACCCGTCAGTAAGACCAGAAATTCATGCAACCAAGTTTATGACGACTCCCGGTACCTCCAGACAGAACCGTCTCATGTCTGCAGGACCCCTCCCCCTGGAGCAGACATATTTTAATAAACACAAGTGTCTGGAGTACGTTTTCAGTGCACGAAATTTGATGAGAATACAAAACGACAGCCTGTTTAATACCTCTAAATGAACAACTTATTCACTAGACTATATAGTCTAGTGAATAAGGTATTATCACTTATTCACTAGCTGTTCCCGGCATGCGTTGCAATGCCCTTTTTCCTACCTACAACCTGCCTGTGTACCAACCACCTACCTACCTACTACCTCCTACCCTACCTACCTACTACCCTACCTACTTACCTACTACCCTACCTACTACTCTACCGACTACCCTACCTACTCTACTATCCTACTTACTATTCTACCTACTACTCTACCTACTACCCTGCCTACTACCCTGCCTACCTACCTACCACTTTCTCACCTTTTAAACCTTCCCTGGACTTCCACGAATAATTCAACACTATAATTAGCCAAATCGGTCCAGCTGTTCTCGAGTTTTAGCGAGACTAACGAACAGCAATTAATTTTTATATCATACGCAAACACCATTTGAAAAATCGTTTTTCTATTGGGAAAGAAACAGTAATTATTTGTGATTATTGTGATAATGTCGTATGGTCTGTTTGAAGTTGTCATTCGTTGACTGAACAACTGAACGTCACTCAATTGTTTTGCCTTCCCGGAACCTCTCCACTAACACTTAAACTTTATAGTTACGGTATTAAAGCTCAAATTGATTTTACGTTTTAGTTAGAAAACGTTTATATGGGAAAAAGAAAAGGCTGTTTTTAGGGCTTTTCCGGCCATTATTCGAATTTTTCTCGCCGTAAAAACCATTCTTGAACTTCAACGAACATTTAAAAAAAAAAACAGCCAAATCGGTCAAGCCGTTTTCATGCTATGTCGTGACAACGGAAAACGGGTTTCATTTATATATAAGATATAAGAAGAAGAAGAAGATTACACTTTTGGAGAAACTCTCAAAGTTCGAAAATACTGCAAGTAACTGAAGAAAACTACGATGCATCGACAAGAGCACAATACAATAGTCCCTATTTGTTACAAGCGTTGCAACCATGTATTTGTAGTAAAGATACTTGTAGTGGATGAGGGCACATAATGGAGTAAGTTAATATTTAATTGGAACTTCTCCAAGTTGCCACGATGACTTTTAAGCGGGCTCTCTGTCACAAACTGGGAAAGTGCGCCACCCCACGAGCAATTCCTTTGCCTTTTGATGCCTTTATTAAGTGAATCATGAACTTTACTTTATTAAATTATAACAGAATTCGTATTACTCCTCGCTTTGTCATCGATCTTCACCCGACATTTATTAATTATTCAAAGTGTTTACTGGTCCACTTTTAATTCTAAAAGTATGTAGATCAGAAATCCAACCGATATCCTTTTACGACTTTGCTTTAATTAATATCTACAACAGAAATACCAGCATTTAATCCTTATTAGTGACATTATCGCGGATTTTGTAATAATATAGCTTGCGTTTTTATTTCCAAAATCAACGGGTTTAATTCCTAGTTAGGATTTTTCATAAATTCAACGATGTACATTTAGTTTTCATAAAAATCGGCCTCTTAGTTTCGGATTTGGCCATAATGCTCACTTGAAAAAATCAGCCTGTATAAAGGGTGTAAAAGTACCCTTAGCGAAGCACACTGTTTTAAAAGTACTACTACATTGATCGTTTCCCAGCAATAACTTTTGCGTGGGGGTACTTAGTTTGATGTACATAATGCTTCTTGGGTCCGTTTACACCCAAAAAACCACTAAAGATTATAAAAACAAGGCCTTACAAAAATACGTAATTTAAGTTATTAAGGGGTTGTGTCTGGTTTGAAGCGGCACAGGAAAAGAGCTCTTGGAAGGATTTGGGGGAGGCTTTAGTTTGCCCAGCAGTGGGACAGTAAAGGCAAAAAAGTGGTTTTGTGGAAAATAAGTACGAACCTATTGTTTAATCTGTACTGTAGGGTTCTGTTGACGAAATTAAAACCCTATTGAATTTGATGATAACCATTTTAGCTACGTATAAACCTAATAATATGTTACAAAAAATGTTTGTCATGTAATGCCTTAAGAATGCAGTGGTTGCGTAGCTATCGCCCTTCAAACCTTCCCTAGCTGTCTAGTTCCTCAAGATTGCTAGACTATCGTAGCAGGAACGAGGTATACTTACGATCAATACGGGCTGGCTGCTGACTACTGCGCTCAGAATCTCTAACTAGTGAATTACGATTTGTTCCTTTTTTGCATCTTGCAGTTCAACTTAGGAGGTTTGTGTGTGCTTAACTAGACTATCCTGTTAAGACCTCTCTCTAGCCAGGGACAATTGTTCGAAGACTCTGCTTATAAAGCGACATGAGTGCACAAAATAGACATGTAGCCAGCTGGTTCCGATTCTTACACGCGAAGATTGTAGATGGCATCACCTGTCTATAAGAACTTGCTTCTTCTGTGTTATTCGCTTTTTATTTCACGGCTTATGTTTAAGCGGTAGAGAATATCTGAGGCATTAGGTGCGCAAGTTTTTATTTTAGTTGCATAACTTGTGTCAAGATTTTCACGGTGTACCTTTTTTTTTTTGGCGGTTGGAAAATCATCGAATAACGGGGTCCCGCTCTTAGGCAGAGCGAAAAAGAATGTCAGACTTCAACTGACTAAAAACCACCCATGTTCCATCTTAGCCTTTTATGTCGAGGCCGCGGTATCTCTTGCGAACAACCCGCAGCCCCGACGGGTTCACGGTGTACCTAATGATTACATTTTAGGTACCTACACCCTAAAAATCTTGACTCGTCGTCGATGTCGTTGTCGTAACAAGCCTTTGGGTATTCTTTGTTTTAACAAAGTATGTCCAAATGCTTGTTACAACTTCAGAAAAGATCAATTGTTAACTGTCATCACAAATATAAAAAAGGGACCAAAATAATTATTATGAACAAAAGAGTGCGGTAACAATTCAAATCAAACGAACGTGTGAAATTTTCCGTGAAACCTAAAAACTTTATTGTTGCAGGCAACGTGAATTTGGATTGACATCAATCAACGCGTTATAGATTTATCGAATCGATAGGTGCGAATTGAATGCATAATAGAATAATAGCGGTGCGTTTAGATTGCTTTATTTGCATTTTGAACATTTAACAACTAGTTAACGGCACGGAGTCAGCTCTATTAGGTATTGAAAGTCTGTTTGTATATTGAGTGAGCGACACCTTTTTAATCAAAGATCGTCGAATTGACTATTGATCAAGGGTGGGTGGATTTTTTTATTCCTAAGCAAATAATGTTATTCAAAGACCAGGAAACTCTTTCCGCTTTCTGCTTAAGAAATGGATTTTTTATAAAACGAAGGAGGGTTCAATATAAAGTATCTACCACGTTTTCCTGTATCTCAAGTATTAGGCGCGAAGAGAAAACAAATGTTGGAATAAAAAAATGAACCGAAGTTATTTGTTTTCCATCTGTTTAGTTTTAGTTATAATAATATCTAATCTCCAAGTTCTGATTTTTTTTAAAAATGACTAGCATAGTGCTGTAAAATCTTGCTGAAACACAGCTGATTATACAAATAATGAGTACAGGTTGCTAAGCAAATCCTTCTTTCTACCTATCATGTATAACATCATTTTGAACCTGTATTTTACTAACCTTTTTTCTGCAAGCCAGCTATCCGCACGTTTCTTGGCGGCAATATTGAATAAATTGAATTCCGATGCGTCGCTGTCTTGACAAGCTTCCATGATACCAATTTAAAACGTATTTTATTCATTATGGTATATTCTGTACATTTGAAATATAAATTAAACATTCTTTTACAAGCCAATATCGTTTCAAAATTTCGTTACAGCTACGACAAATTAGAATAAGATTTAGAAGTGACTGCCTAACATTTTTTGAAATAGATTTTCTGCGAAGTGAATTGTAGGAAAAGTCAATAACAAATACTATGTCTTAGTTTCGTCAAGATAAAACGCTTCTCGTAAAATCAATTTCGGTAAAACACCAGACCGCGTCTTCCTAATCCAATTTGTAACCGATAAGCAAGGTTATTGGAATATAGGGCAGAAATAGAACAAAAAGATCCCATCAAACAAAATTGGCGTCGCAATAGGGGCGACGAAACGCAAACGTTCTGGGCTATGTATACCGGCAAAGGGGTTTCCTTCACTAAGATCACCAGTCATAATTATTATCATTAACGTCATGATATACAAAGTTTAAAAAAACTCAGTCTGATCCGCGAGGGTATTAATTACTAGGTATCGATAAATATGTATTTAGAATTCCTTAATTTTCTAATTATTTTCTCTTATTTTATTTGGCAAGGTCATTATACTTATACGCCCCTTTCAGGTCAGACAAGATTTTTTAACAACGCCCCTCACAAATCTATAAATCCCTGACAGATGTGTCACCGAGAGACCCCAAGTCTGTAAGTTCTGAGAAAGTGGGTCTCAACAAGGAGATATTCCTTAGAACCTTAGTTGTACTAGCCTCACCACCCCGGCCCCTTAGTATGGGAACGAAACTATAGTTACATGGATATAGAAGACGCCAACTACCGCTCTGCCCAAGAGCGGGAAAGGTTATTTGATTATTCCCCCCCCCCCAAAAGAAAAAAGGTAGTTCACCTTCTCTAGGCCACCCCAGGATATTTTCAAAACCCGGTGTATAACTATGACGACACGGTTGGCGCAGTGGCTAAGCGATTGGACTGCTAGATCCCCGCACGGAACAAATATTTGTATGGCCTGCAGATAGTTGTTTCGGGTCTGGGTACTTTATATGTTTGTGAACGCACCCACGATACAGGAGAAAATCCTAGTGTGGGGAAACGTTTAAAAAAAAAAAGTATGACTACTTATATGAAATATTTGTAAATTGATATACGTAGTAATTTTTGATTGTGCTTAAATTGACAACAGGACGTGACTCTTAACAAAGTATATATCGGTTCTAGAAACTATCTACTAAGACCATTGTGAACTTCCAAATGATGCCGATATTAAAACGCGTAATTTGCAGCAAATTATCTTGTAGAATACCTGAGTGGTAAAGTGAAAAGTTTCTCATGAACTTAAGAAGTTCAGCTAACTATTAACATTTCTCATAATCGTCGCGTTCGAGTGCTCAAAAGTTTAGTAACAATCCTCGCAAAAGGGTAACAAAGCCACAAAGCCGTTGTCGGGGTGACAATCGAGGTTTTAATTCCACCATTTCAAACTGCAATTATTGCCTGAACTTTGAGCGTGAGAAAATAGCAGTTGTAATCAATCAGATACGTCAAAACTTACGAAACGAATAGCATGGATTGAAGGTAGTCGTAAATCTGTGTGGATGTTTGAGTTTTATTATATTCTGTTCTACACTTTGGGATATATGCAAAAGTGCTCGGGGCAGTGGGGCTGGCTCATATCGCGTTCGACAAGTTTATAATAGATTTCGGGACGCACACAGCGGCTCAACCAGCTGACGTCATAAGCCATTAGTCGACCGACGACAGTGGAAAACCTCAAGGGTCACGAGTTCACCCGCGACACATGGTGAGAATAGTCCGGGTGCGGACGAAAGTTTCACCGCATCTCTCCCCGCACATTTATCTCTTAACATCGAAACTGTTTTGGATATCCTTTTGCGCGTTGGCCACGGAACGGCCTAAATTATAGTTTTTAGCCAAATGCTTTGTTCTAATTAACAAATGCAACGGTTAACAAGTTCAATACGAATAGAATTAATAGTATAAGATGTTATCAACTTTTATACTTTTTAGGGTTTCGTAGTGAACAAGGAATCATTCATTTTCACATGCGACATGCGTGTTCGCCATTCGCCTCGTCACTCGATGAACATTCGACAAAAATATTCGAGTGCCGTCGCGAAATACTGTTCACACCTGTTCACACATTCGCGGTGTGAATCATTTTGACATTCGCACGCGAACATGGAGGACGTCAAAATAATGGCGTCAAAGTAATGCACGCTACATCTGACGAATTTATACAATTATATAAATATTATCATAATAGATATCATGCGTAAAAAATAAAAAGAACCGTCGACGCAGACGATGGTGGATGATAGCGTGTCATCGCAATAAAACAATGAAATTACCTATACTAATTATTTCTTCATTCGAAGATGATGTGTAGGAAAACAGGTCATTGATGAATTCTTCTTTAATTCTAAGTGACTGTTTGGCAATCTCATACTAGTTGATATACGGTTTCATGCATCTTTTGTCTATTTTTATAATTGCAATGTTTTGGGTTCCAAATGAGTTCTTCCTTTTGAAAAAGTTCTTGGAATTCTAAAATTCTTATCTCACTCCACTTCGTTTTACCTTCACGTCCTGTTGGGTCGGGCGTTAGCTGTGAACTGAATGCAGGCGAATGTGTAAACAGTAAGTCCGTGTTCGCCATTCGCGCCCTTTGATCCTCGTCCGAAAAACCGCTCCTCAAACGCGATCGCGCGAATCTCGAGGCGAAGCACGAGGCGAATAGCGAGCGCACTGTTTACATAATATTTTATGCGTGTTCGTTATTCACCTCGCCATTCGCCTCGCGATTCACGCTGTGTAAATGCGTTATTAAAGTTTCGCAATGTTCGTCTATGTGTCCACACTATATCTCAAACACTCTTAGTACTAGAAAACTGTTAACAGAAAATGAGTGACACCGACAAAGTGGTAAAATAAAATCTCGAAAAATATTGGAACGAAGTTCCTTATCGCGCGTTGTGAAAGGGGGCTAGACGGAAAAAATTCTTACGAAAAGTTGTCACGACACTTTTTGCTATAGTAAGCTATTGTAAGCTGTGCGGCGTCGCATGTTTCTCTGTCTATCTCTCACTCTCTTATAGAAAGCAAGCCAGATATTTTCATTTCTACATTTCTTTTCTTTTTTTTTTTTTTTTCTTTTTTTTTTTTACATAATAAAAAATAATAACAATAACTTTGTTCCATCCGGGTGTTCCTTGACACCTCTCAAGTTTTTTTTTTGCTTGTCTCCACAGTACATATAAAAGTAGGGATAATTTTCTTTTTCTAGCGAATACCTGTGTGGGATATCGTTGGACAGGTCTTTAAAAAATATTGCGAGTTTGTTCAAATACTGTTTTGATTAATTTATCCATTTGTGAACTAAGGTATACGTTACAAACACGTATACCTAATGACACACATTACATACCTACTAACATATATCTTTGTACACGAGTAAGTACACAGATGTAAGTAGGTATGTAGTTTGGTAATAAGCGGTCCCCCGACATGACTAAGTTTTAGTTAAAATAATAATATTATGTTTTAAATTAGCAAATTATTTACTACTTTTATTCAGACTTTTTTATTTTGAGTGCGTTTTGTAAATTTTTGATTTAAGTTTTTATTATACCGATAAAGATTCGGAGGCAGATAGGCAGGGAGGTTAACCAGTTTAGTAACACATATATTCATGGGCGACTACGAAACCCTACATTGTGCGTGCTCCGACACGCACTTGGCCGGTTTTCGTATTATAGCAGATAACCACCAAATCACCAAATCATGAGCATTCTACAGGGAGGGAGCCCACAACATAATGAGGAAAATGGCAAATTTTAAAATGAACACACACCCTAAGCTCAGCTTGAATGCCACTGTCTCTACAGCTGGTCGCTGTCACAACATAACTTATAAAGTAGTCACTGAAATAATGAGAGCAGAAGCCAATAAGTTCGATCTTCAATACACCCAGTCCAACAGATCAGATAACACCCATTGATATGGAATTGCTAACCCACTGTTTAACATACTTTCAGCTTTCAAAATGCGTTATGATGAAATCAGAATAGGGGTTTCGCGGATTCCAGTGGTCAAGAATGGTGGGACCATTGATTATGTTGATGTGTCACAATATGGGTTAACCCCTGCACACCACATTCTGTTAGAGGGCTCCACATACAAGCCAGAAAGGAGATCAGCAATGGCTCAGACTTTGGGGCCCCTAACCGCTGTTATAGCCGCATATAAGTCCAGGGATCCTTATAGAAATAAGTGGGTGGAAGCTGTGAAAAGGGACCTTGTCCACATTCCAAATGCATTAAATCTTTGCAATGCCATGCAAGGTAAGAAGGCCGAAGAAATAGCTCCTGCGTTAAGTGCATTTGCAGATGTTGTGTTAATTGCTGGAGCTAGGAATGCACAAAGAGCATTTTTCCCTCTTAACTTTATCATGGTGGCTCTTGGAACCAAAGAACAGCTAATCATGTGTTCCCTTGCAAGAGAAAATCCGCCCTTAACTCCAATTGATGTAGACTTCTCAGGAAAAGGAATGTGGAGGCTATACCAAGAGTGTGTGAGGCACAAGTGGTTCTTGGAAACAGCAATGGACGACATTTCCGCTGGGCAAGTGGTGTACCATGCTATCTTTGGGACACAAAATAAGGATCTGGGGATATTGCAAACAGTCACAGACATGAAAAGTCCATGGAAACTTCGTTCTGAAATAGCAGATAAGTTTAGGAGCACTGGGAAAATAGTCAAATCAGTAACGTTGCCTCAACAGAGGTTATATGCAAAAATGGCTCAAGCAAACATGACAGTGCTTTTGACTGAATCCGCTTTTCAAATACGTTGTAAACACATTGATATAAAAACTAAAGATACGGTCGTCCGAACATTTGCTCGACGCGTTCGCCATACAGAGAATTGGTGTAGTCTGCTCGTTAACGTAACCTTGTATAAGCGGCGTGGCATTTTCGAGGTATAAAGAACATAAATAAAGCTTTTTATAAAATTTACGACCGCACCCGAAGAGAGCCGATCGTGGACTAGTTCACTTCGGCTTAGGAAAGACCTTATTGGGACCATGTTTGTGGCGTCATTTTAACATGCCGTCCGCCCAGTCCTTACGCAGTAATATATAAGTCAATGTGTAAACAGGTATTTGCAGGAAAGCGTACTGTCAACTATATAGAAGCCTTCTATAAACACATGGCTACAGAAACACCCCAGGCCATACAGGGTGGGCTAACACTTCACGCTCTGGCTGCATTTTACAGAAGCTTAAAAGTGGAGCTAATGAGTAAGGCAGGGGAGACCTCAACACATGGAACCGTGGAATGGAGGGAAATGAGAGGGTTGACTGCTAATAACCATGGAGAGACGTCAACGGAGACAATAAAGGAGAGTGGTCGTTACTTTTGTGGAAGGTCCTAAAGCCATTGATTTTCTTTTTATTAAAATAAGTTTTTTCTTTACCTCAAAATTAAAAGTGATCATTTTCTAAAAATGTTTTATGTTTTTTCTCCTCTTTACACAGGTGTTTTCTAGAATAAGGCTTACTTAAAAAAAAAAAAAACTTAATTTACCGAGTAGTATTATACTATTCGCGTTTATAATAACGTGAACTAACATGGTGAAAAATATTAGCACAATATGTATATTTTATTAAGGAAAGGTCATTTTATTCTGGATAGAAATATCTTATCCAGACTGCACGAGACCTCTTCAGTAGTCCTTGTTTTTTTCCTTAGCCTATATTGTACCGCTGCTGGGGCAAAAGCCTCCTCCACAGCCTTACACTTTTCTGTAGCCCTTAAAACGAGTATTAATTTGAAAGAATCGAGTGTCACCCTGGTTTATCTAGACTCCATTAAAAAACGTCTTACAACTCAATCTGCACTACTGCACGGAAAATGAGTTGTTTCATGGGTAACATGGGTGGGTACTGGAACGCCTTTGACTGTTCATAAAACATTAATGAAACTTTCAATAAAAAGGGCTCTTGAAATTTTTGTCGTACAAAAAACACATAAGTTCGGATCAACGAAATTTGGAATGAAGTGTTCATCTTACATATAAAAATAATTCAAATAGCAATTAATTAAATAACAAAATAAAACCTTTATATGAAAATCACCACTACGAAGTCAGTAACAAGTAATTTTACAAATCATCGATTTTAACATTTTCAGTGCCACTGACACGTCTCGCGTATCTTCAAACTTCCAGCAATGTTACAAGTTCCACAGTACAAAATAATTCCGCGACCGATTGAAAATTTTTGAGGTGACGGTGTAAACTGTAATATTATTATACAGTGTGCTTGTGTCACGACATGTATACCCCTAAGGACTTTGTTAAAATAGAGGCGGCAATGTTACCACTGGATTTAACAGAAATTCATATAGGTACGAGATTTTGCAATAATTTACACTATCAGTTAACTTGCTATCAATAAGTTACAGGTGTATGAAATTTCAGAATATCCTATTTAATGAGCAGTAACTGTAAATTGGAGTAGTTTTTAGTAACTGGACTTAATTTATTAATAGCGACCTCTAGTATAGCTATACTAGAGCAATACAGGAGCTCCTTTCAATGAGTGAATAGGTCGAGGCTCTCTCTGTCACCCCGTATATTTGTTTGTAATCACGTGTTTGAAAACAGCTTTAATGTTTTTCATGAAGTTGCAATAACGAGGTGCGAAATTCACGGGTACTTACAATCGATCTAGCTAGGTCATATCTGGGAAAATTCATTTTTCTATTTATACCCGAGCAGAGCTCGGTCGCCCAGGTACTTAAGTGTAATCAGTAAATTACTTGCCAACCTTTTGAGCTTTTTACACGACTACCCAAAACAGGAGAGTTATGTTTTGTTCCTAAAAGAGTAAACTTTCCTTTGAGCACCGCTACTATTATAATGTTGTGTTTAATGTAACATTACTGTTCTCCTTGTAACATTTTTTATTTATAACTCTAATAAATGAATTATTGACATTGTTTTTGATAAAAGAACTTCGGTCGGTGGAAATGTCGCGGCAAACAAACACTTATATTATTTACTTACCTACCGACTACACTATACCATTTCATTAGATATGTACATTATTGTAAGTATACCTTTTTGGCCCACCCACTCACACAGAGAAAAAGAGTTTTTATTTTTTGCCTCTTCGGGGCACGCTTTGTCCCTTTTTCGTTCCGCTTGTTTTATATGGGGCGTTTAATTCGATAAAATTCGTGTGGACTTGAATTGGTTTAGGAGAACTGGGGAATAGACTGCGACATAAATGCTGCTGCCGATGTCAAACTGACTTTATATTTTTTTGCTTTCTTTGTTGAAATACACACTTCTGATTTTTTTCTTTTGATTGAACCGGACATTGTTAGGTTACTGTAAAGACCAATATTTGAAGTAAGAACCATCGGGCATGTCCATCAACAAAAAATCTGATTTTCTTATCATTCAGACAATCAAAAACTTCTTGTAACACACAGCATCTTTTGTGCTTACGTCCCTAAATTATGCAGCAGCATTAGACAATTACAGCCCTTTCACAATTATTATGTTGTGGCTGAAGTTTAATTTTAACTATGCAAAATTAGCTGTCATGGGTCATTTAAAGCTTTGAGTTCATGTTTATCAAAATTTATTTTTGTAGAAAACATTTGGTTCATCTCTACACAGAAAATAGGTTCGAATCGGATTTCAGATCATTTAATGAAATGCATCCTCCTTCGTCCTTTTTATATCCCAAATATCGTATTTCCACTAAAAGCTCTTTTGCGATAATTGAGTCTTTGTATTAAAATTATCGCAAGAGGGCAAAAATACCGAGGTAAAATTTGATCGACGTTTTTACGGAACAACAACAGCACTCTTCGCCGAACTCTTTTTAAATAAAAACGTTGTTTGTTGTTGCTCACACACAAAAAAACATAAAAGCACTTACATTCACATGTGAACATAAATTGTTTTACTTGGTGACGTATTCATTAAACCTATCAACGACACTTATAAGATTTCGTTAAACCATTTACCAACAGGATTACTGAGACTTCAGCAACTGTACCAGTCTATCCAGCCGGGCCGCACGGCGTTCCACATCGCACTCGTGAAGAGAATTAATAACGCTTCTGATGCCATGGAATTCTTGTTGGCTTTAGAACAATACGACCGCTGGGGAAACAAGCGGATAGTACTAGATTGCAATGCGAAAAACGCCAAAAGCATATTGGTCGAACATGTTCGGAAAGTGCAATTGGGACGCAGAACCTATCACTACATGCTCAGCGGACTGGTGAGTATTGCTTGTTCGGGCGTTTGGCCTAGATTACAAATCCCAGTTTCAATTTTAACTTTACTCTGAAAAGTACATTCAAGCTCTACAGTTTTATAAATGCGATATACGAGTACCCAACTGGTACTTACAAAGAGTAGATAAAAATAGTTCTACTCTATATCGATAGAACCACGACATTTCGTTATGATTTACAAAAATATTAGAGAGCGCAATAACACAACTCGAAATTAAATAAAAATATTATGGTTAGCAGAAGGTGGAAATAAGTTGGAAGAGAATAAATTTCATATTTCGGTGTTCGAAAATACATTGTGTGTAAAAATAAAGTGATCATAAATAAAAGTCGTTTATTTATCGAATGATTGCATGTTTGCAAAATGTTAACGAACTAACTGACGTGTATTGGTACAATGAAGATTGTGTCGGGTTTTATTATTCGCATCGGAACAGCTCAATTACTTGAAACAAGAACTTAAATTGGCCCATTAACAGGTTATGGACGATCATTGGGAAAACGAAGTAACAGAATACGGCGCAGTAAATATAACTGGGTTTCGCATCGTCGACCACTCGCGCAAGATTGTGCGCGATTTCATGGACGGTTTGCGGCGAATGGACCCTCGGTTCAAGGGGACCATATCGGTAAGTGCTTTCATTACCTCACACCACTAACTGTTAGGGTATTTGTAGGTTTTGCCAACTTCAATCAATGTGCGTTGATAATGAACCAGCTTGTACAGCTTTTCCATCTGTCAGATAACACCTGAAGAATGTTTACTTTTCTGCTAAATGAAAACGGCTCTTACTACAGTATCTTCAGATTACATAACTTGACCATCTTTGTAAAACTATAGTTGCAATATAAGCATATTAAATTAGAACATTTGGTTTAGTTTCACTGGTTGAAATATTATTTTAGAACCTTGCTTTTGGACCACATCCTGTTGGCATATCAAGTTGAATTTTTCTTTTAAATTCTGATGACATTACCGAGTGCTCGTATTAATCGAACATTACCCGACTCTGCAGCCAGATTAGTCTGTAAAGATTTTTTCTAATGTTACTGTTACGGTCTTTTGGAATTGTACTTGAGGCAAGAAAGTAAAGGCAAGCATTATGATAACCAGCATTATTTTGACTCTTAAGAAACGTCAACGTTAGGTTTTATATATATAAATTCACCAAACAGTCACAAGATAAACTGTTATTTTTTTAAACTCTCAACAGAATGTAAGAGCTTTAAGGGTTAGACTTGTGTGCCATTTAATTGGCATGTCTGACCTCACGGCTTGAATATTCCTTCAGAATACGTGACGTGAAACCAGTTTCATTTGAGCTTGACATCTGCGTCACTCACACAAAAAACATCTGCCACAAAAATATATTCATAGTGATCAAAGAAGCAATGTAATAAATCACTACATAGTATAAAACAAAGTCGCTTTCTCTGTCCCTATATCCCTATGTATGCTTAAATCTTTAAAACTACGCAACGGATTTTGAAGCGGTTTTTTTTAATAGATAGAGTGATTCAAGAGGAAGGTTTTAGTATATAATATGACCGACATTCACGCGGGTGAAACCGCGGGCATCAGCTAGTTAATTATATTGTTAAATAAACAACGAATTATTAATAATCGTTCTAATGATCTGTCAAACAGAAATATATAACAATTGAATTCCATGTTTATGAGCATTAAAAGTAAAATTATGAATTGCTCAGAACGAGACTGTTTGGAGCAAAAAAACTGAAAAGAATATCTGCACTATAATTGCAATTCTAAATCTTTTATTGTCTAACGAGGGATTATCTCTTATTGCATTTTTTATCTGATGGTTCTTTCTAAGATCATGTTAGCGCGTGACTTGAATACCTCATCATTTAAATAATCGTTAAGCAATTTCAAAGCTTTTTAATCACGTGTTAACTCTATTATTGAACCACAAAATGAAACAATGACAAATAATACTGTTATGGTTTATTATCATACCAAGATAAGCAGTGATAGTAGTAAACGATTACTGACCGTCGCACTGGTATTCATGTACGGATTGTATAATTATCACTTGTTTCGGTGAAGCAAAACATCGTGAGGAAGCCAGCATGCCTGAAAGATATTCCTCAACGGCGTGTAAGCTAAATCAGAGGCCCATGGATGGCATATAAACTTTGACACCAGATTAGACACTAATCACGTGATAAAGAAAGAAAGAATCATATCAAGAGTTCACCATTGAAAATTAACCTCTTAGTACTTGAGTACATATTGGAACATTAACTAACTGTATCATCCACGTTTAAAACTAAGAATAAAGGATAAAAGATCTCGTGGTCATTTAAGGCAGAATTAAAACTTTAATGTAAAATATTACGAGAATTTGACAATATCCAGATGTTTAACATGAAGAACACGCGGTTTAGCTGGCATATCACGAAGAAAATTTTGGCGTGAAGTAATAACGCGTTTATGTAGATTTCACTAACTTACGTACACCCTAATGAAACAGAGAGTGGGGCGCGCCTGCATAAATTATTATTCCATATGATCTCCATTTTCAGTGTAAATAAACTTAGGCCTTTTTCGACTACGCAACGCTCAGGAGGATTCCTCTGAAGTAAAGTTAACTCATCACAGTTGTTAATACGTTTTCTATGTTTTATGTACCTATGTTGAACGTAGGAAAATTATGTAGATAATCTAAATGGTTAAGCAAGGCTTAGGTTAGGTTAGGGTAGAAGTCTGACACTCCCTACCCCTCTGCTAAGTTAACTGTGAAACACATTTTGTAATGTTAATAAGTTTGCCTAGAGCAGTTAACTTAATATCTGTTATAATTCTGTTAGATAGTCTATAGTTTTATTTTAATAAAAAGGCAAGTGCTTTTATGATAGATTTGAAACGCTTCATAATAAAATATTTTTCTTTTCATTCTAAAATAGGCGGAGGCAGCTCTTATGTATGATGGAGTACAAGTTCTGATGGACGCATTAGGGAGATTATGGAGGAAGAAGCCGGACGCGTTCAGGAATGCTTTGAGACGCGCTGCAGGACAAGCAAACTCAACTAAAGTCATTGATTGTAACCCCGGTAAAAGCTGGGTGGTACCGTTTGAACATGGTGACAAAATTTCTAGACTAATTAAAAAGGTGCATTAAACTCAACATTTTGACTTAGCTTAACAAGCTTAACTTAATTAATATTATGGTAAGTGCATTTATTACATTCTGTATGTTTTAGACGGACATCGAGGGGCTCACCGGAAATATTTCGTTCAATGAAGAGGGTCACCGCCACAATTTCACTCTGCATGTGGTTGAGATGACTGTACAGAGCGCTATGCTAAAGGTATGTACATGTACAGTATTTTAAAATCAAGTATAAGTCTTTATTGATATTTTATATCAAGAAAACAAAAATTCTTTAATCCATAATTGAAACTTGTTTTAAATTATTCTAACAGGCAGCGTGAACTTGATTAAGGTAGATCCATTTTATGAGCGTTATTAAATTTACGATAAACTTTGCACATCCGTTAGCAGGTACTTTCAGCAAAGGTTAATTTTAACTTTATTTCTCCCCACTTCTGTTCCACAGCTCGCTAATGATTTCTTGGCGTCCATAAATCAATGCGTACAAAGTTTTGCGGCCATTCTTTCAGTCGACACTTGAAACTTTCAAAATTTGTTTTGGTAGGGCCCTTGTTTTTATGTGAACTGTTTCACTCTATTAAATGATTTGTGAAATTTAAAAACCATATATTCCTCACTGAAAAGTGTTTTCCAGCTTTAAACTCCATGTTTCTCATCATTTTAGAAAAAATCGTCCAATTTTGTAAGTACGTATATATGAAGGGTGTATATTTCCCTGTGTCAGGTTGCTACATGGACCGATGCTCATGGGATACGTGAGGCTTCACCTAGATATGTTCAGCTTCGTTCACCCGCCACGTACGATACTAACAAAACCTACTCTGTGACATCGGTTCTTGAAGAACCCTACCTGATGCAGAAGCCAACAGAGTTCGGTCAGACGGAAGAACTATTTGGATTTTGTAAAGACTTGATGGAGCTGATTGCGAAACAAATGGGAATCAAATGTATGTATTTTTTTCTACCCTACGTGGGTCGAACCTGAACGAAAGCATCAATTCAGAACTCGTACTTTCCTTATTCGTCCTATAACATTCCTCAATCAATGTTTAGGCACTTTCCTCTCGTTCGTAAATGTGTGCTTTTTTATTATGGTATTTAACATAAAAAAGCTAATTCTACCTATTATTTTAATTATCTTTTTCTTTCCGTAAACTGGTAGTAACAAGTCAGATGTAAGTAAATTTATACATTTTAATCGAGAAAATATTATTTTGATTTTACGAATGGTTTGACTTTACAGTCTGACTCCTTGTATGTTTTTCCCCTGTTCACAACTGAACTTAAAGATATTAAAGTTAAATACGTGCGCTCGGAAAAACTGATAAATAGAAACTGCTTAATATATGAAAGGCCGTCTAATTTATTGATGAAATAAATTCTGAAAGAAAAAATGCCTTTTCTAATTTGAACTATTATTTTAGACAAAATAAAGCTGTCGAAGGATGCTAAATATGGTAATAATGCTACACCAGATATCTACACAGGCGTGGTTGGTGATATTATGAGAAAGGTACGTACTACGATAACCTGTTATTACTCAAGTTTACTTACGATGATAATAAAACCAAAAAAGAAAACCGACTTCAAAAAAGTGAAAAATAAACTTTTCCTAAGATCCCATCTTCAGATCCTAACTTGGTGACAATGGGACCACCTCGGGAGTATACTCTTTCAAATACAATAAAAAAAAAAAAAATCGGTTAATTAATGACGGAGATATCCAGAAACAAAAATTTAAAAAAACATACAGACGGATTGAGAACCTCCTCCTTTTTGGAAGTTGGTTAAAAAGAAAGGTTAATATATTCGACAGTTCAATACTTATTGTTGTTAACTAGTCTTATGTAAAAACGTACTCTCCACACAAAAACTAATTTTGTTAGTAATAATTTAATCAATTTCGCTATGTAACACATCTTATAGTTGTGCACAAACGAGCTGCCATAATGTTTGAACAGAACTATAATAATTAGCTATTCAATAACCAAAAAGTCGTCTTAGAAACAAACAAGACGAACTGAGAACAACTTATATTATTATGAGAAGCTTGTGACTAACATTGTTAGCATAAGTCGAGTCAAGACAGTTTTCGTTACATACAATTTAGTTCACTTGCTCGCTTCACCGTCATTCAGTGTCTCCTGTGCAAATACTCGTAGTTATTGAATCTGTTATTATTAACTACATTACTCAACAAAGTCCCTGGACTTTGTTGAGTAATGTAGTTCCCTAGAACAAGGATGTTTTTTGTTGAATATATATTTATTAAGCTATTGCATAGCTTCTATCGCGGGCCTTGAGCGTGGGGACCGAATCCAGAAATTCCGTAACGAAAATAAAAACCTAACAAATTGACACTTGACAATGACTTTTTGAAATATCACGCTTGTCTCTTTAGTTCAGCAACCCGCCTTTAGGTGGCATTGGTTGTATTGGAAAACTACCGTAATCAGCTGTTTGTGAGAAAGTATATAGGTGTATAGGTATTTATCATCTATGTACAACAGTGAATATCTGTACTCGTACAATTTGTGTACAAAGTGTTTTAAATATGAATAAACAAAGTGCATTTATTAATGAAGAAAGTCACAAAAAAATAGTGAAAGAAAATGAGTTAGTACTCTATATACATTCATTTTATTATTATTATAACAAATGCAGTATTATTTTTTGTTTTGTTAATTTATATATAATACTGCTATAAAGATAACCAAAATGTTGGGGAAATATAGTATTTATACTTACACTTTTACTAATCATCCTCATCTTTTATAAAATATTAAATCTTATAATTTTTCAATGTTTAATTTTCATCTGACATTACGTCAGTTGTCAAGATGTCATTTACTTTTTCTTTTAATTTGTGTCATAGTTTTTCTTAGTGGTTAGAACTACGAAGGTTACATTTGATTTATATAATTTAATTCATTTTTATTAATATGTTAGCTCAAATAATGTAATTTATTGATAATTTCTATTAATAGTATCTTATCTTACACTTATAAAATTAACTAACAAAAAAATGCTATGCAATAGCTTTACCGCGGCAGTCTCCGAGTGCCACACGTCTTTTTTTTTTAATGTTTTGTTTTAGGTTGTTTTATACATCAACAGAAGTGTAGCTTAATACAAATAGAAGCTTTTAAAAAACTATGGAAAATACTAAAATATTACTGTTATGAAAAAATGTTTGCAATTTAATTTAAAAAATACAAACAAATAAATATTCGTTTTGCAAAAGTAACTATAACACTATAGCAGTTCAGCAGTTTTAGTTAGCACTTATCTTTATGACTTTTCCAATAAAGGTGCTAGACTTACTTTTTCACATGGTAATTATAATATGTTTTATAAGAGGACACAAACGTTATATAGCAGAGCGCCATTAACTAAAAAATCTTCCTATCGACATGTATTCTCTCGTGTGAGAGAGCTTTAAGGCGAAATTATATTTACTAACACGGTAAACAAAGAAGACGGTTGATGTCTCGCTAACAGAAATATTATTACACATACACTCCGGTAATATAATAACGCGAGGAAGTCACAAACTTTACGGCTGTCGGTGGGATGTATTACATTATGACCAATGCTTTGGTCGTAAACAAAAAACACACGCAAACACACCATCTACGTCCACAGTAGTAAGGGATTGTTTTTAAATGGAAGCGCTTACGTAAAAAGTAAATCTTAATTCCATTAACCACTGCACTAAAACGGCAAAATTTTGTTTTAGGAATTTACACTCCGTGATAAATAAGACAGTTTATCGAAAGAACATCGGCATTTTGGGATCCGTTTTATTTCAGAAGCGTTCAACGATGAACGTTACGAATGCACACGAGCTCGTAAGTGTGGTTCCCAGATTGCGTGGTAGTTGTTTTTAGTATTTGATACTCAACAAAGCAACGTCCTGCGTCACCGGAAGCCGTAGACTTTTTTTCAAATATGAATCTCAGTGACGTATGAATAGACGAGTCTGCAAAGTACCCCACAGTAGACTAGTAAAATTCTATTCATTTCTTTTTCCCGTCGCGGTGCGCAGAAAATGGGAGTCCGCAGCGGAAAAAATGTAGCGCGGCAGTGTTGCACATTTATCCAAATCCACGATTTTGGAGCACAAAACTCGTTGACTTTTTACTTTCCACAATGAATAACGGCTGGGACGCATTGGAAGAGCTTGCGGTTACTTAAACGTGTTTTGCGCACCATGGCCCCGTTCGAGAGACATTCACACTAGAAAACTTTGTTTATAGACATACGAGTACATTGGAGTTTATTAATTAATTTATTTGATCTACTAAGTATGCGATCTTATGACCTGATCACTTAGAATAACTAAGCACCTGATGCACGTTTTATGCTAGAGAATATGAAGTATTGAATTAAACCACATTTGTTGTAAGAGTTTGAGCCGTTTGTAGTAGCTCGGTAGTCGGTATCTCTGGTCCTTTCTCGCTTCTGTCTCTTAAAGTTAACGAAGAAATTTGACGGCAAATCTAATATCAAGTGAAGGTTCGCCCTTAAAGCTCTTTGTCTCCATATGACTCGGTCGTGTGTGCGCTTTATGTTATTTCATAGCTTGTCTCAATGTCTAATGAAATATTTGCGGGGGTTAGTTTCCCTTATCTCGGGTGTTACTTTATGTAGGTACCTTGAGGGAGACGTAAATACAACTATATTCAGCTAAACAGAGTGCACGGAGTTGTGGTGAAAGACTGAAACTATACTATAAGTGAATGTCAGTTTCCATTTTTTAAGTAGAAGGTTAAGTACATCTGCGATAAACTGGTTTCTATTCAGTAATTATTATGATTTCCATCAGAGAGCTACCTACCACGGTTATGTATGTACCTCAAAATAATAATCTTAATTAAAAACAAATCAAAATTAAAACAGGCTCTGCATCTTCCATATTACCTTTGTACTTAATTACTTTATATTTAATGTTAACAAAAACCACAAAAAACATTTTTTTTAAACAATGGTTTAGGAATTTCTTTAAAACCTATCAATTGATTTGTATCAATCATAATTATACATCATCATGAATTCAATATTCTTCTACTTTACAAAAAATCTTTATTACCTAATCAAACTTCATGAGTAGAAAAAGTAAAGTAAAGTAAATGCTAAAGTATAAGAAGACGATATTTTTTAAATAAATTAAAATAATAATTGCCGTTTTAGGAGGCAGACATAGCGGTCGCCCCATTAGCCGTAACACCTGAACGAGAGCGATTAGTGGATTTCAGCGAGCCGTTTCTCTCGATGGACACACCGATCACTTACAATAGGACGCCGAAGCAGTTATCGGACACATTCAGTTTCCTACGACCATTATCAAAAGAAATATGGGTGAGTCGCCGTTTTTGTTCGTTTCATAAGTTTTTCCTTCTTTTTCGTGATTTCAGTTTTATAAATCTGGCATTGTGTAAACATAACAAAAATGGTAAAATTGCGAAATACTTTCGTACTTCTGGCATCAAGTGTAAACTGAAAACCATCAATTTGTAAAAGTTGATAGAACAATAATACCAATTTATGCAGTAGGGGTGTATTTAAAAAGCAACTATGTATTATATTATGGAGTAAAGAAAAATTAAATATAATTGTAACTATATTGTATCCAAGTAACTATGTATGTTTCATGAACCAAGATATACCACAGGAATAGTTTAGATCCCGTGCTGTACTATAAGTTAATATACAGAAATACAATATGAAGATACAAGTAGAGAACGGCGGTAAGGAAAAGTTAGCAGATCCATCTACATAATAACGGTAACTGACTTCACATACCGCCCCAAACGTACCCAAACACTTCGCCGATAAACCATGTTTATTTCGTTCCTATAGATGATGTTCCCTACACATTTATTACAGTTCTTGGACCGAAAAATACCATTCAATATGACACCGACTACTTGGGATCGGAATTGTAAAACATTACTATCATTAATTTCAAATACTAGGTACCCCAGCAATATCAGGATTATATATTTATTTTCTCAGGTCGACTAAGATTAAATTGCTCAGCCACAAAATAATGATGTTGTTATTAAAATGTTAGTAAAATAATAGCTTACATAACGGTGCATGCAGTTCATGTAGAACTAAATACAAACAAACTAGAGAGCTTAGAATTTCGTACGTGAATTCATGAGACCCCACAAACAACCACCATTTGTAAACATTATGAGACCGACACTAAATGTGGGTGCACGTTATATCTATTATTTTCAATTCCACGCAGCAATAGTGTATATTCTAGTAATTACGTTTGTTTGCAGCTCTGTGTATTGTTCAGTTTCTTCGCTGTCAGCATTGTACTATTCTTAGTATCAAGATTCTCGCCGCACGAATGGAAATCTGTCTCCATATCTGATACACAATTGGACCATACAATGAGCAGCACTAGTGAGGTAAGACTAGGAACCTATAACTGGATGTAAACTAAAATTAAACATAACATGACAATGAATTTTTCACGCTAATAAGAAGAACATAACAATACTTTTAATTATTTTAGATAATCCTACACAACGAGTTCAGTATTTGGAACTCTTTCTGGTTTTCACTCGGATCTTTTATGCAACAAGGCAGCGATGTGGTACCAAGGTAGGTCATAAAACTCAATTATAATCGACTCATAGTAATTATTGATAAAAATCTCTTTTTTTTATTTTGGTATTTGTTAAAATATGTATTAGTATATTTTCTTTTTATATACTCGTAGGTGTATTAGTATCTATGTAAGTATAACACTTTCTGAAGCAAGAAATTTGTTTTTTAGATATTTTGTAACCTAACACAATGTTGTCTTATTTAACCCAAAAGTTGATTAAGTCGGCCTGTGTACCACTGTGTACATGAAGTTTAAATAAATAAACAAAGTGCTCTCAAATTGTTGTGTAGGACACAACGATTCAGGAAGGCGTATTCTACATAAAACTAAAACTTAAAATGTAAAACAACAGCGGCGGGAGCCAATACTCAAGCATTTTAAGTAATGCGGTCAATATAAAGAGGCGAGCAAGCTATGGAATTCTAGATTAAATTCCATGTCGTGTGTTCAATTGCGCGTGCTCTAGATAATAATATATAATAGTAGCTATATTGTGTTCAAGAACACGATGGGATAGAGAAAGTTTAATACAATCAGCTCAGTTTTTGAATGCCTTGAAATTACATAAAACTTAATTCATTTTTATCTGGTTTGGGATAGTTTTTGGGATGAACAGGTCCTTGAAAGATTTGAACAGAGAACATTTAATGGGAGGTTTTTACCATGCAAGTAGACTGTAGTGTTAATTATAACAAAAGTGATTAGATTAGAATGTATAAGACAATTACATACTTTATTTGGGTGCAGTCATGATTTTCACTACACAGTACCTATTAACGATACCTACTCAAGTATCATTCATTCATGAAAATACTTGATACAGGTAATGCGATGCTTGAACATTGCCCTAGAACCATCGCAGTTTGCTGGCTTGATAATAAATCTTTACCATTTTATTCAATAAATTGTATAAAGCCCTTGTCCGTAAGAGCTTTGGTGGAACCAAAGCTCTTAAGGACAATGCAACAATTTACCGCTGCAATTTGAAATGTATTAATACTTGTACTGTTTTAATTAATGTAATTTCAGAGTGAAAACTCAGCACCACATTTAAATACATATTAAAAATGGGCTCACGGCATCATTTTATTCTACACAACGTCACGAAGTTTGATATACGGTTTACATTATAATTTAATAGAATGTGTCCTGCAAGACTTATGTTTATAATACAAAAATTAACATTAAACTTACGTAATTGAGAAAAGTTCGACGTTTTGTCAGGTCGTAAAACCGACAAAGCAAAGGCGGGTGGGTCGCTGGGAATGCATAGATTTTAGTTCATACATAATGAGATGGTGCGAGCGCAATCAAGCAAGCTCATCTTAAGTTCCGTACAAGATTACATCGAGCAAGATGCACAATAATTAAGCGTAGAAACCAACCGTAACATTATTATGAAACCTCGTAACGTAGTTCTAAATTGCTAAAACTAGCTTTAGCTATGAACATAGTTTTTCTATAGCAGATAATAAAAATAAATCTCCAATGAGAGTGGTAGTAAGATATATGAATACTATCTACAAGCCCCCATAAGTTGGAGTCTGAACTGGGTTGTTTTCGAGTACCATAGTTTCGAACACAATTGAGCAGATTGTGAAAAATCTACGTTATTCGGAATTACACTAGGGATATTACTTTAAAAGCTCTTCTAGCTCTTCACCGAATGAATCTTTCAAAAACAAATTTGTGAAAAAAGACATTTGCCTATGGAAATTAAGTGTCAATATTTTAATAAAACTTGCTAGTACAGTCTTTTCGATGGACATCTTTCCTTTTACAAATGTTCTTGTTACCACTACGTGATGTTGGCTGTTTGACTTAATGCGCTAAGTCCTAGTCGATCAGATGAGGTAGGATCTGCCTCTATCTGGTGTATTATTCTACCAGGTTGTTAAAGCAGTAAGTGTTCTTCAGAAGATTATGGTGGATAGGTATAAAATGTCCATAAAATAATAATAAATCGATATCTCAAAAACGACCCAGTCTATACCTACCTAAAATTTTTCAAAACTAGATCTAGTATCAATTACCAGTCACGCTGTATAAAAAGTCACACAACAGGTAATATTGAGTTTCGAAGTGCTTACTTATAAGGCGTTCTGACAGATTAGCTTTTTTTTTATTAAAAACGTTGCCCCCCACACTAGGAATTTCTCCTGTATCGTGGGTGCGTTTACAAACATTCAAACTCAACTCACATACACAAACACTCAGACGCGGAACAACGGTATTGATTTTTATTGCAAGCACTTTTTCCGTAAATATTAATCACGCAATATTCAATTTTATGGTTTGAATATAAACCGCGCTTTACAATAAAATTGCTTGGACATTTATAATGCTTCATTGGATCGCTTCCACGTTGCTATCGAACAATAGCTATACGGAATGTGGTTGGCTGGTTGTTCAAATGTCACCGTATTCACGAAACGTACGCTACGTTCATAACGTATTATGAAACGTACGCTGTTTATTTGCAGTGATACACAGTTCAGGTAATTAAAAAAAAAATTTGATACCTAAACAGTTTTGCGATTTTTTAGTATTTACATAAACGCTCGTTATCTAAAACTAAATATGGGTTGATGTATCTGTAACTGCAAAAGCCCGGACAAATGAACGGTACGGTAAAATATAGAATTTACTAATACACATGTTGATGTATATATATAATTGGTTTATTAAAAAATTAAACGATTTTCCGGGGCCACCACTACCAGGATAGTTAGTATTCGTAAATTACCGCATTTTCAAAATTCATCAAAATCCCTTCAGTTAAAGCGATCAGTTTGGACTATTACCATTGTGAATTTGCAGATTTTAGATTGTACGGGAAAATGTAAGGATTTACAGAAATTCAATTATTTTATATTAAGACCTAGAAAACTATTTTTCAAATACCTACGCGATATTTAAAACTGTACAAACTAAAGCCTTTGTTGAACTAATGTCGAGTCCTCTAGTGACATTATTTTGTATTTAAAACTAAAGTAATTTCAAAATAATGAGCATTCCGTTGGTTACAATTAAAGTAAGAGTATAGCTTTACTTTGCTTTACTGTTATTACATATCCAATAGTGTTCGTTTGATAGTACTTAACTAAAGTATAATCTCATTCTGTTTATTATACACGAAATACAGTGTAGTAAACGGTTTTATTTGCAAAGCTCAGTTTTTCTAAACTCACTTTAATTAACTATTTCTTAAAACGCTTGTGTTCCTTGCATATTGAGAGGCTACGAACACATCATTTTAATGGAAGACTCAGTTAACAATTTGGATCTTGTTCAGATGTTGAATATTCCAATTTCTTTTGATTAGTACTACGCAACAACTTCTTAGTGGTCATATAAAGGGCGGTTGAGTTTTCTTAATTAGAATAAAAAAAACTTTGATAAATAGGAACAGGTTTCTTGTTTAAGACCTGTTATAGATTAAAACCCCCTATCCCACCAAACTGGAATTTAAACCCCTTATTTGTTTAAACGTTATTTTTATAGAAGCAGGAATCTATAAATATTATACACATCACTGAAAATGTTTTAAGTAAACCTATAAGAAATTGGTTGATTATTAATATTGCCATGTGTATATGTTTTAATATGATTTCGGGCATTGTAGCTTTAAGTTGTATACACAATTATGGAATAATGGTCGTAGATAATGAAATGGTTCCTGGCCTGTGTTTATGTTTTGTTAATAATTTATTTCCATTAGCATTGTTTGAATGCTTAAATTCAACCTAATGTTTTGTATCAGGTCTCTATCGGGAAGAATAGTTGGAACGGTGTGGTGGTTCTTTGCGCTCATCCTGGTTTGCTCTTACACGGCCAATCTTGCAGCATATCTCATTGTGGAGAGAATAGCAGAACCTGCAAATTCAGCTGTCAGCTATGCACCAAACGTTGCTGCTCATACCGAAGTAAGAACCACATGCCTATTTCAAGATACAGGTAACAAACACAAATTGGTAAGAACAGTGCGTATGCGAATTAAACATCTTCAATGGTTTTTGATCCAAGGTATATCTATCGTTTCACAGTCGAATGAATGTGGAGTCGTGGTTGGTTGATAAATAGGTATGGTTGCAGACTTAATTTGAACTATACTGTACTACAGTACAGTTCAATTTCAGTCAGCATGTGCCAAAACAATATTGATCAGTATATAACTGGGAATAGTTATGTACTAATAATAATGTTGAGGCTAGCGTTGAAAATCCTATATTTTCATCACGAGAAAAGGAATTGTGGTTTTTTGCGCAAAAATTAACAGAAATATTTTTTTAGAAGAAACATGTTCTTTTTATTCGCTTTTAGGTTATTTGTAAAAAAAAACATAAAAAGAATCCCGTTTATTCCATATTCTTTGGTATATTTCGGTATGCAAAGAAAAAACATGAAATACATACTGTTTTTTACACTTTCTAATGATATATTGAATAAAACAACGGAATTGGAAAGAAACCAGCTACATATTTTCATTGTTCACCGAGTTGTCGTGTCCGATATTTTTTCAAATCAGTGTTTATTGAATTAAACGATAAAAAATAGGAAACTTTGAAACGGTGGACCTTACTCCTGAAAAGTAACACTTTATAAATTAAACTCCTCAATGAAATAGCCATTATGACATTGTTACAGCACTTGTATGTCAATGTAGATCAATACACAACGCCAAATTACTAGTAGCATGTCATTAATTTGTAAAATTTTGATGGGTTCCATTGGCGAATAAGGATTAGTAAGCACAAAGCTCAAACAATGCTTTAAAACAAGGAAAAATGTTGATGTGATGATGAAAAATGACATGTTGTTTTAGACTTATAATCTTGTTTTTGGCATGTAACTTTGCTGCTGAATGCTGAATTCTTAGTTTAAATCAACTTCTGAAGGTCAGAATGTAATCCTCCTTCCATTTTGTTGTTGCTAAATTGTTGTTACCTCGCTCGCTTGGTTGACCGTCACGTCTATCTTGGCGATATTCTTCCCTTTGGCAAGGTGCATCAAAAAAAGGAAATATCGAGCAGAATCCAGCTAGAGTTCATTCTAAATCACCCTAAATTCCACACTGCCTGAAGACCCGCCCTCTATAATCAGTTTGTTTTGCCCACCATGACGTACGGTGCTAACACGTGGACGCTTACACAGAGAGCCATGGAGCGTTGTATGCTCAGCATTAAACTAGTAAACTAGTACTAGCGTGGCAGGTGGTCTAATGCTGCGACCGAGTGGCGTTCAAGAAATGGAAAGTGAAGTGCAAGATCGACAGATGATAATGCTGCTGTTACGGGAATATCCTGGATGAGGCTGGCACAAAAGTGTAGAACTTGACACAAGTAAAGAGAGCCCTATATCCAGCAGTGGGTGAAATCGGGCTGTGGATGATGGATGATGGTGATAGGCTCGCGGTCATTTAATAGTATCACAACTACCTACCTTGCACGCGCGTAATTTTCAAGTCACAGGAGGACAAGATTTTGTGTCGCAACTTGGAAAGAGGCCTATGCTCAGTGAATTGCGATAATCTTTCTTGTTTCATTGTAAATTAAAATCATTTATTTGATCAATTTAAATATTCTGCTTCTCACTATGTGGTTTTCATTACTATATAGTCCTCCATAATCGGTTGTCGTGGTGGCAGGTGAAGCGAAGGAATCACTTAAATGTCGTGAGAAAAGTTGTAAGTATGAATGTGAATGGGTATAAGAATAGAGGAAGAGAAAGAAACTATTTATGGGCTATGTAAAAGATGATATGGCAAGAAAGGAGGTGTCTCATGAGATGAGGAGTAACAGAGAAGTATGGAAGAAGAAGACATGCTCAGCGGAACCCAAATAAAGTTCGAAAAGGGCAAGAGAATGATGTTAACTCTCCTCACGCCTGTTTTGTTTTGTTTTTGTTTTCAGGGCAATTTTTTGAATTTACGGAATAATATTGTGAAGGATCCTGTTTTAAACGAGGAAGCTATATCAGCGTATTCCGATGATGGCGAGGCGTGTGGCCCGTCGCGTGTTTGCAGATATAAGCACGTTAATTTCGCTTTAGCCACGGCGAAGGGATCGCCTCTGAGGTAACGTATTTTTGTAGCAATTTTCTTTATAAAAATTTATTTTATTATAGTAACCATTACGATTAGTGTCTCAATATCAAATAGGAACTTCAATTAATAGATGATTTGCATGCAATCCGATTCTATTGTCAATTACCGTGATTAGTTTCCAGGTGTTTGATTTTGTAATATAATATGAATTAATTAATTATTACCTTAGTCAGTTACGAGTTGGCTGCATTCTGGTTAACAAGGGAAGTTATATCACTAAGTATTACTAGTTATAATTATAAGTTACCTATTAAAGTTGCCAATTGTTAATTAATATATATAGGACCGGCTAAGTGCGAGTCGGACTAGCACACCAAGGGTTCCGTACCACCCTACAATATATAACACCAAAAAACGACAACATTTGTTTTACGTATTTCTCTTTTTTAGATCGTTTAATATCCCACTACTGGCCAACGGCCTCTTCCTTGCAGGAACTCTTATGGTAAAGAATAAAATCACATCTATTGTTTTGACAAATCAGACAGCTACCACTCATAAACCAATTTACGTTTTAAGATTACATACATACACTTACTCTTGAGCGCGGCTTCGTTCACATAATGGTGAAAGAAATTTCAGAATCACATCAGTAGTTCCGAAGGTAGTATCTGAATACATTAACTTTCTTTCACTCCACTATAATGCGTCATTTTTGTGATTGATGATCAGTAAAAACTAAGATAACTTCCTTTTTCCTAAAGACAAGAGTCAAAATTAATAATACTATGCTTCGCCTTTTGCAACATAGATATTATAAGTTCACAAGCAATGTGACTTTGATTTGAAAACTTTGTCGCTGAGTCGTGTATCGAGTCGCGTATGTTTGAGTAAATACATGACGAACTTCGCAACTCACAGTAAACCAAAGTAAACTTTGGCATAGCTGTGGATAACCTTATTATCGAATACAAAACAAAACAACAAGTTTCTCATGCTCACTAAATTAAAAAGTGTGTTTTTCCCTACATTTTATAAATATAACTTCACTTCCGTTTCCGTTCCGGTCAAAAAGAAGTAATAAACACATCTTATTTGAAGAGGGACGCTTATAAGATTCCTTTAGAAATGTCAATATAAACAAACGATACGTTCGCGAGTGTGCGAGCGGCTTCCAACGTCTGGACGGCAGAATAAATATAAACGACACTATGATACGTACGCCGGGGGATGAACACAAACTCTGTGTGAATTTCCGTACAGACAAGAGCTCCTATCTATCTGAAATCTCAGCTCTATACGGTAATTCCCGCCGGAATACTGAAAAGTCGTAAATTTACATGGTACCCCGTCAGTTGAGAAGGCGGTGCACTCCGCTTTTCGAATTTATACTACCCATTTTTATGGTATGCGATTTGGCGGACGTGATTTTTGACAACAAGTTAAAAATTTACATTTTATATGATACGTCGGGTTTATGGCGCGCCGCTATTGAGATACCGGTCCAGTTTATTGAACGAAGGAAATTCGTTTGCCGAAACGGCTTTGAGTTATTTCAACAGTTTTGCTAGTAAAATAATATTTTTTTTGTTGTAGATAGTAAACCAGTATAGTAAAGTCCCACAAAGTTTCAGGAGGCCCGAATGGCGAATTATATAGTGGGGAAATCATCAAATGACTCCTCCCGCTCTGGGCCGAGTGGTAGGGAGTGTCAGACTTCTACTGACTAAAAACTACCCATGTTCCTTCTTAGCCCTTTGTGTCGAGGCCGTTGTATCTCTTTTGTAATACAATACCTCTTTCCTACTTCTGTTCTTCTGATAGCTTGTGGGACTTTATTACCTATCCTTTTTTCTAAACTACAAAGAAAAAACGTTCCAGTTTTCAATACCTCCTGCCTACTTCTATTCTCCTGGTAGTTTGTAGGACTTTACTATCCTTTTTTCTTCCTTCTTGTCCTTGCCCATTTAAAATCGACAGAATAATAATCAATAAAAAAAAATAGTGGGTTATTTCAACCAGGTGAACACATGACACTAAATGCTTTCACCTGGGTGAAACTAAACTAAACCCATAATTTGAGTTTGTGATACCGTTGTGTAGTTTCACCTAGGCTTGACGATGATCTTGAATTTCGTAATATTATCGATTGCTGTAACCAATTTGAAGCATTAAACATTTCGATAATTTAATAAGTTTAACAGAATTATTTTTAACATCGGTTATTACCAAGCAATAAAAATATCCAATAAGGAATACCGTACTCATTTCTTTTATCGTCTGTTTTATTTTCTTATTTGATTGAATTGCCAGTCAATTTTGTTAAATCGGTTTAGATTTGGGAGAAGGTAAAACGTACGGTTATTCTAGCATATTTTAGACTAAAGTTTGGACTACTTTCCAGAGAGGCAATAAACTTGGCGATAGTAAATTTGAAAAAGGACGACGTAATAACTAAGCTTTGGCGCAAATGGGCTACTTATAACAAGAAGCCGGATTGTGAAGTGATCAAAGACGAGGTGAGATTTTACATTTAAATTCTACGTTATTTTGGCCATAGTGATATACTTACTGTGGGAATGACATTATAAAATAAAATCAAATTGATTAATTTTCGAAGTACATAAAAAAACTGTTGCAGCTCTAAGGACCTTTTAGTTTATATCAATTGTCAAGTTGACAATTATATAATTTAATATCTTATTTAAATTCCGTATAAACAATTGCAAAAAAAATATTGAACAAAAAAACCTTTTTTAAGCCAATCATATTTCAACTTACTTTTAGGAAGAAATCTATATCTACATCATTTTTCTTATTTAATTTCAAGGAGGCAACTATAACTGAGATGACGCTGGGCCAAGTGGCGGGTATATTCTACGTGTTAGTGGGAGGCCTGGCCCTGGCTCTGGGGGTTGCATTGGTTGAGTTCTGCCAGCATGGGCGCGCGGAGGCGGCGCGGGCTAATGTGCCGCTGCGGGCGGCGCTGCGGGCTAAAGCTCGACTTGCTTCCCATTCCGAACGCAAGACCCCGCCGCAACGGACGCATAGTGATCATGAACGCCTCGGGTGGAATGGAGCGGCCTTCGCAGGGGTTAGTATTTGATAAATCGCTCACAATTTAACGCAGAACACTTTGAATATAGATTACCTAGCGAAACGTTGGCGGTTTAACGAAGTAGAAAAATAAAACTGCTTTTGTGAGACGTGGTGTAATAGGTTTTTTAATACTTATTTGGAAGATTGTTCCATTACCCGCAAACATGCTTTAAAAATGAAATAGAAACTTTAATTTCTTAGAAATACTACCTATCTAATTACTCTAGATAGCACTTCGTTTGTCCGGCTGAGACAAAATTTAAGCCGTTCACTAAGGTATTCACATGATACTTTCTAGTTATGATTGCTTCACTTTTGGTAGTACTAACATTAGGGATGGCTACTGGCACATTAGAGCTGGTGGTGGCTACATACTGGTCTAATACCATTTGAGTTTCATCAACACTTTTCTTAACTAATGTTTTGCGATTTTAAATTCATACAATTTCAGGTTTGCCACATGTTGTAAGCTAAATTACTATGCCCCATAAACTATGAATGCGTTTGAATGGTTTTATGCCAAAACAAAAACACAGAGATGGAAAATTATAATTTGCATGAAAGGAATTTAATTCAACAGTTGACAATAATTAATCGTAAATCGTTGTAATCAGGAAAGTTTGGCAGGCTAGGAGTTTGCCATAAACTTTATTACATAGTATCATAATTATTATTTACCACACAAATTAATTTACCTACTTGTAATTAATAACGCAACATTATAATAATGTAATATTAATATTCTTCCCTTTTATGTTTAGTACAATGACTTTCTACTAGGAAGGGATATATTGGGAAATATCCATCGCAAGATGTATTAAACAATACTATCGACGTAAGTTATAATTTGTAACCACTACGTTTTTTGTGCCCCAATTGTCCCATACCTACAAATAACAGTAAACCTGATTAAAATTTGAGTTGTGTCCCTTCCGCACGTTATTTATTTTTAAGTGATAATTATATACCGTGACACAAGTCTATAAATATCATCAAATAACTGGGCTGTGTTTCCGCTACGATTTCGTAATTACACACACTATTAACTTATTACGCAAACAATATACTGAAAGTTAATATAATGTTAGGATCGACATTTTAAAGTCACTGTTGTCATGTTTGCCACTACATAATGAAATTCAAGTAAGAAAAAAGTATTTTGGTTACCTCTGTAAATCTTAGAGCGGAAAACACAGTATAAAGCCGCAATTTTTTTTATAGCCTTAGAAGTTAGACTCCTAGTCAGAGGAAACAGGTTTATGAGGTCCACACCGACGGTCGTTTATTATTTAAACACGATGATGATCTTTAAGGTGCTTCTAAAAGGGCAATATCTTACTTCAATATGTGGTTGCAATACAATAACCGACAACATTGCTACCAATACCAGCCATACTACGCAATATTGCAGTAATGACCCGGTCATACAGCCACACAAAATATTTGGTATAGCCTAGCATGTTCATGTGTAGCCGGCAAAATCGCTGAACGATCGCTTTTTTCGAATAAATTAAAATATTCTTCTTCTTATCGTGTGGGCGGTAAGGATTAACGACTCACCCCCTCCCCTCCCTATGCCAGACTTACTAAACCGCCTCAAGGACTTCCGACATGGTTTGACTACCGCCATTTGGCGGCTATGACCGCCTGGGGCTTATACGTGCCTTCCGAAGCATGGAATCATCATTTTGTCAGACAATCAGGTGATTCAAGCCTGCAATGCCCTAGCCAAACTGGAAACAACTTTACAAAGTATGCTTCCCTTGGGAACCGAAATTACGACCACCGGGCTCCCAGAGCAAACGCCTAAACCACTCGACCACGGAGGCATTTGCCGTGCCAGTTACATTGTTGTTTCGATTTCCGGTATGAGTGCATCGTTTCTGACGAATATGAGCCGCTGCGACGACGAGTCATCATTTCGTCAGTCATTGTTGCTGGATTGTGCAGCCCGTTTGCCCAGAAAGGTGTAGTAAATTATTTTCGAGATGGCCGAGTAATGCTTACCAATAGTACAGCCACACATTGCTGGGAAAGCATAGCCCGTTTAGAAGCACCTTTAGATAAATACATCACTGTTTAAATACCGCAGAAGACTTGGTACATACATCAAAGAACTTTGTAATATTGTGGAAAATATTATAAGAACAGAGTCACATTTACGAGTAAAAAACCGCCTGTCAGCTTCTTGATTTTGTTTGAAAATTGTATTTGTTTATTGCCATAATAAAAAAAAAGACATTTGCTTTCAAATATTGACAAAGGAAATTGTTAAATATTATTTTTAATATGGATTGAAGAAAAGGCTGAAGGGTTGGTAGTGTTTAGCCCAACCCAGTGAAATCTCTAAATTAGATCAGTTATAATGGTTATCAACTAACAGCTAATAACAATAACTTACTGATTTTTGCATCAAAAAAATATTTATCTTTTGTTTATGTTTATTTTCTTTCATAATAACATTTTTAAATGTTGCTTTAAAAAATACATAGGAAATAAATAAATCTTAACTATCTTCACGTATAAGCCCTGTCTTGTAGCGGTTCCTGACATGATATTAAAATGCATAGAAAAATGCTTACTCGAGTTTTTTAAACGTTATGAGATTAAAGTCACTTCACTCTTTTGAGGTTTCTAAAGCGGGTTTAAAATAGATGTGTTCACGAGTTGTAAATTACAACAAAAAATAACCAACAATACTTAGGAGCACGAAGATTTTTAGTACATATTACCAAAATCACTAAATAAACGTAATCCGAAAGTTACATGTTCCATACTAATTATTCCACTTTATTACCTTTTTCACTGTGTGCGTTAATCATAACCCTATCGTGTTTTATGTTTCTATTTTAATATCCATTACCCACGTGGTTGTGATAGTTATTAAATGTCATGCGGCTTTCAGACTCGCCGAAAAGCGTCGAGTACACCAGAGAAGGACTGTGAATGCGAACAGTTTCTCTTTGTCATTGTTTCTGCCACGCCTAACTTCTTGTTGTGAGTCTTGATACTGCATTAGAAGTATCGATGATTACAAAACAATATAAATAACAGGAATATTTATTACACAAGTGCCAATAATTTCTTGGCTTACCTAGTTAGATAACGGTGGTCGCAGACGCGGCTTTAAGACTTCGTGTATGTTCACGAAGTTTTAAAGCATTTCATCTGAGTATGGGTGCGATCCCCAGGTTAGGCAGAGTCCTACTGGATTTACGATAAAATTAAAATCTCAGTAGTAGCCGGATGAATTTATTCCCGGTTTCTGCCAGTAAGCTCGCCCTCTATTGCAAGAAACTTAAACGTAACTAACTCTTCGGAGAATAAGGAGTCAAAGTTTGTTTAACTATAATTAATTATTTTTAAAGTAACACGTTACATTGATATAAACATACTTGTACCATTTAACAAAAGTTGAATTGAACCATGACATAATTATTTTTGATAATATTTCTAGTAAGTAATGCCTGAACTTATCACGTTTCAGTACTTCACCTCCGGCACCCAGATCTCCCAAGAAGATGCTGTCCACGCCAGCTTCACGCACGTGTGATCCGCGGAGAAGACCGGCGCCAACGTGCGTCAGTCTTCAACAACCACAAAAATACCCAATAACGGCGTCGACCTTTATCAACTTTAACTACTTACTTACTTTTTTTACTTTATTCGATTCGATGTGTAATCTTATCATGACTGTACACTCGCTTTTTGGATAGCACTGGAGCATAATACCCCAGAATCCTAACAACAGATACCATTATGTATGCTACAACCATCAGCTTTTGTATTTTCTGCTGAATATGAACCTACTGGTTCTGTTTATGAAAATTGGTATTTTGTAATAGTGCACACTGGTCACAAAAATTAAAGATGTCCAAATCTATTACTATGATTGATTAATTTTGAAGATGTGAAATAGAGATCTAACTTTGTGTTCAGGCCAAAAGATATATTAGTACATTTTAATACACATGTATTAAATCGTGTAGTGAGCAAACTTTGTGATTGGAGCCGAGGCGGAATTGTACTAAAAACTACAGCGACAAATGCCGAAATGTATCAAACGACGTATTTCGATACACTTACAATATTTATGAAGAAACAAAATAATAGAAAGAAAAGTATTTTTATGAATTATGATTTAATATGCTTTCTATCCTGCCCTTTGCTTTCGTAGATTGAATGAGAAGCAAATGTATGAAGCCGTAAAACAACAAGTTCTATTATTTTTGAATTCAGAACGCAGATCAATGTATTTTTTTTTTTGTTATAGCAAATAATTTTAGAAACAATATCGTTTATTTATTATTATTTAGAAACAAAATTTGAATATTTATCATATAATATGGTAAATTGTAATATGGTAAATGTTTAGCAGTAAAAAACAGTTATTTAGGAAAAAGCACTAGACTAAAAAATATTAGGCGTAGAGAAACGTAATAAAACATAATACGTGACACACGAATGTAGCTGAGGATTAAAAAATATTTTAGAATATATAGACATAGAACGTTATCAAAATATAATAAACAGAAAAACAAAAAAAAATGCGTGACAACTCCAGTCAAATAAGCTATCTACCCCGGAATGATCTACATGATTATTTGACTGGACTATTCGACGATAAAAGATAAAATAAAGATATGATAATATACAAAACAATTAATTCCTCAGTTGGTTTTAGATTCATAATTTACAGATTACGATATTTACTAGATACTATATATATGGATGTTTTGATGCTGTAAATTTATTTGATTCCATAGATACATATACGGAATATGCTTAATTAGCACAAAAACAAAACATCAATTTACTCGTGTGGGGTGTCTAAAACCATTTTTTTTTTAAAGTTAATCGCTTGAAAGATGGACACTTCCAAAGTGGTGGTAAAATGTGTGCCCCCCCGCCCCTCTAACTTTCAAACTAAGAGAGGAATAAACTTCACAAATATATGCTGTAGATCACAATAAAAACTTTCAACCAAAATTAGTTTCGACGAGATAATAATTATAGTTAAAAGGTTTTGCGATATAGCACATTTATAAAATCGCATATATAACTTTGTCATTCATTCAAACATTTTGTCATTCACAAAATGTGAATTATTGTTGCCGCTATAACAACAAATAATACAATTGAAACGGGGCTTACCGATGATGGTGCGGAACTCTTCATGTGCGATTCCGACTCGCACTGCGCTTTTTAAGGTAGACAGCAAGGTAGCAATTCATTGGGGCTTGTTCAATGCACATCTTAACTTAACTTACGAATTAAGGTAAAAAAAACGCATAATAGACACGAGTGTAGCTGAGGATTAATAAATATTTTATAATAATATAATAGACATAGAACGTTATCAAAATATAAAAATAATAAAAAACAAAAAAAAACTGCGCGACAACTCCAGTCAAATAAGCACTCTACCCCAGAATTATCTACATGATTATTTGACTGGACTATTCGACGACAAAAGATAAAATAAAGATATACGGTAATATACAAAAAAAATTAATTCTCAGTTGGCTATAGTTTTAGATTCATAATTTACAGATTACAATATTTACTAGATGCTATTTATATGGCTGTTTTGATGTTGTACATTTATTTGATTCCATAGATACATATACGGAACATGCTTAATTAGCACAAAAACAAAACATCAAACCCACTCGTGTGGGGTGTCTAAAACCATTTTTTTTTCAAAGTTTATCGTTTGAAAGATGGACACTTCCAAAGTGGTAAAATGTGTGCCTCCCGCCCCTCTAACTTTCAAGCTAAGAGAGGAAAAAAACTTCAAAAATATATGCTGTAGATCACAATAAAACTAACAGACTGGAATATACAAAACAATTAATTCCTCAGTTGGCTATAGTTTTAGATTCATAATTTACAGATTATAATATTTACTAGATACTATTTATATGGATGTTTTGATGTTGTACATTTATTTGATTGCATAGATACATAATAATATACGGAATATGCTTAATTAGCACAAAACTCATGAAGGCAAAAAATATTTCATCGTAGATAAGATAATTACGTAGATGTGAACGTTATTACAAATAGTCTTCCGATATCAACACATACAAAGCTATAATATGAAGGCTCCGTATCGAAACGTCATATTAGCAAAATGTCAGTTTAACAAAATGATTAGCAAATGGTCCTCAAAACAAAGGAATGGGATTTGTACTCACCAGACGTACATGTTATTTGTTTTGAAGAAATAAATATTATAATTATCTATGATCTATTCGAGACTAAAACCTAATTCAAATAAAATTGTGGCTGTGGTATTCAAAGACATCTGCCAATCCAGCACTAAAATTTTTAAATTTCAATCTCTTTTTCGTCGTGTGTTACTCCCACAAGTTCTAAACCGTTCGCCAGCGCGTTCGTCATCAAGTTTGACTTTCACTTTCTTCAGAACAAAGGTTCCAGTATATTTATTTTATTTTATTAACCTGCATTGCTGGGCAAAGGCCTCCCCCAATTCCTTCCAAGAGTTCTTTTCCTGTGCCGCCTCGAACCAGCCCTCGTGGTACGCGTCTAGATCATCACATCGCCTCTTTCTTGGCCAGCCTCGACGGCGCCGTCCGTGTTTCGGCAACTATAGTGTGGAGGCTTTTGCCTAGCGGTCGCCGTGCATGCGGCTGACGTGACCCGCCCAATCCCACTTAAACCTAGCAGCCTTCTTGCCAACGTCCACTATGTCCGTTATGGAGCGCATCTAGTAGGTGTATATACTACAATAAAACTCCGATTCCTTTGTTTTAGGGCTATTTACTACGTGTTGTTACGCTACCAGAACGTTTTGACTGGAGCCATTATTAATACCAAGACTTAGTAGAGAGAGCTCGTAACAAAGAAATATTTACGCTTCCACAGGCACCTATAAGTAATAATAATGTACCTACTAAATAATTATGAAATAGTGAAACTTATAACATTTTCAAATAGTGTTTTGCACAGTTCCTTGTATTTTAGAGTATACTAGTGTAAATGTCTGTTATTTAAATGACTACGTAATAGTTATAATACTTTTCGATGTCTAGTCTAGTATAACTGTCAGTAGGATTGTATTATCTCTTGAAGGTGAGTAGGAAACATATCTGTCTACTAAAATCTTAGAAAGTAGTTTCGTACAATTGTCAAAAATATTGTTACGTTCGGATAGATTAAATTCCGAAGGAAAATTTCTTATTCGCTGTTGATAAATAATTAATACTTAGATTTTTTCTTATTTCAAGAAAATCAACAATATAATAAGAATTTATATCCCAATTCAGAAGTTTATAAGTTTGCATAGGTCATTAATATGTAGAGCACGCAAAAAAACGTTTATTTTTAGTATATTTGTAAGCTCAATTTCTTCTCTTATTAATTAAACGGTTATACGCGAGCTAAACTAAGTTCGCTAAGTTTAGTTTGGTTATAGCCCATGTTATGATCATCCAGAGCGAAGAAAATTCCCCACATAAAACACTGTTTGATATAGAGATGAAAAATGACCCAATTTTTAAGATTTAATCACCTCAGAGCAATCCAACTTATGTAGGTCATGCACCAAATTACCAATCATCCCGTATTGATTTACATGAATCTTCTTAATATCCATGCATCAAATTTTATCATTCTTGTAATCAAAATAAAATATCCCTTGAAGTTATCTACACTAATATTATAAAGAGGAAAGATTTGTTTGTTTGTTTGTAACGAATAGACTCCGAAACTACTGGACCGATTTCAAAAATTCTTTCACCGTTAGGAAGCTACACTTTCCGCGGGTGACATAGGCTACTTTTTATCCCTGTATTCCCGCGGGAACGGGAACTCCGCGGGTGAAACCGCGTAACGTCCGCTAGTATGCAATATAAAGCTAATCAGTTTGAATATCAGAGGTTTCTCGCCGCATAACATAGATCATTAATACACGTACTTAAATATTTATTAAAATAATATCAATAAGGTACTAGAAAGAAGCACTCATTATTTTAACATTTTCATGTACTAGCTTAATCAATCGATGTTTCAATGTAAGAAAATATTAAGTAAACTATTATTAAAACACTGTGAGGTTACATCGTTGTTTTATTTTTGAATTGTAAACCTATTTCCATTCTTTATTTTGGTTCCAGCATTGCTTTTGAAGGTAATAATAATAATAATAATAATTTATTTCTTTCACAAAAAAAGTACAAGTAAATTACAAATAAAATGCTGTTAATAACTGTAGTTGTAAACAAAAGTTATAGCCTCTATAGCCGAACTAGGAAGAACCTGTATTTCGGCTTACAGCGCCAACCCCCTCAAGTTACAGAACATAAATATTACGGTTAATGCTTGCATTTAAAAATTATTTTGCAATTACATACTCATAAATTTAATAGTGGTGTGGTGTGTGGTATGATCCTCTCTTTGTGTATTATGCTAGGTGAGTGAGTGAGTGAGAGAGGGTGTGTCTGTTGTTGAGTGTTAGTGTTTTGTGTGGCAATATGTGAATGAGATACGGTTTTGTGAGGAAATATAATAATGTATGTGAATATATAATTGTTTACTATCTTATTACGGTTAGAAGCTGCTCGGTCTCCTCATAAGTGAGACTTTGTAGGTATTCCAATACCTTTCTCCTGCAACAATCCGTATTAAGTGGGTATATGTTAATGATTTTATTAATTTTATTGTAGATATAGGGGCCGAGAGAGGTAATAAATTTTGTTACGAATTTGGTGTTTGTTGATCTTTTTTGATTGAAAACCGTGTAATGCCTGCGTTTATTCAAAATACTTGGGTCGTAAATTATTTGTGAATGTTGTATTAAAATTATTTTTGAAAGGAATAGTTGTCTCACGGTTAGTACTCCACAGAATTGATAGAGTGCGGCAGTAGAGAAAAGAATTGGCTTGAAGGTGCTAACCTTCAGTATTGCACGTTGGGCAACCTCAACGGATTTGAGCGTCGTCTTTGGAGCACCTCCCCACACAGAAATACAGTATGTTATGAGTGATTGGCAGAGGGCAAAGTAAATTCGTTTCAAGACAGGAGGATCGGCAATGTGTCGTATATTTTTGAAAATGTATATCAGTTTCCGAACCCGTCCCGTTAATATTCGTATATGTTCTTTAAAGTTAAGGTTTTTATCCATCGTAACGCCTAAATATTTAATTGACTCAACCCTCTCTATCCCGATACAAGAGCAATCACCATGCACTGTACATTTGTGTGGAATAATGACATAGGTATGATCAATGTCCAAGTCTGGTCGAATACTGAAACAAATGTATTTGGTTTTATCAGTATTTAGGGTTAATACATTTTCATTTAGCCACCTCCTGACAGCATTAAAACCAGACTGGGCAGCATCAAAAACTTCATTCCAGTTATCGGCTGAGAAAAGGAGAGCAGTATCATCAGCAAAGGAAACGATTTCGCCCTGGGTAAGTTTTAGGTCAGTGAGGTCGTTAATATAAACAAGAAATAAGGTTGGTCCCAGGATGCTGCCCTGAGGAACTCCATGTGTAACTGGGAGGTCAGTGCTAGTAAAGTTTCCCACACGAACACACTGGCGGCGATTAGTCAGGTAACTTTCAAAGAGTTTCAACTGAGTACCTCTGATGCCCAGTCTTTCCAGTTTAGCCAATAGTATTGAAACAGAGATTGTATCAAAGGCCTTTGCCAAATCTAAGAAGATGGTCAGGCATTTCTTTTTCTCATCCAATTTATCACTGATGTAACTTGTGAGCCTGTTTACTGCTTGTTCAGTAGATTTCCCATTACGGAAACCGTATTGGTTCGGAGAGAGCAATTTTTTACTGTCTAGATACCTTGTTAGTCTAACGTTAATTATTCTCTCAAGGATCTTAGACATGGCAGGAAGAATAGATATGGGCCTATAGTAATGATTGCAGTAAATATTCTTCAGTTCATACTATGCTCAAAGTTTCCTTGCGTGATCGAATCAGAAATGAAGACATCCGCATGAGAACCAAGGTTACCGATGTAGCCCGAAGAATTGTAGACTTAAGTGGCAATAGGCAAGGCACATTGCTCGCAGAATGGATGGCCGATGGGGCCAAAAAGTTAGTAGTATAGTGGGCGTGTGTAGGCTGAAATCAAATGATGACCCATACAAAAACTCGTAAATTAATTTATACTTTGGATCATTAATTATAAATGGGTCACCAATCTTAAAACGAAGAAAACCAGCTGAAATTGTTAATTCTGATCCACTTTTATATAGATTTCCGTCTTACATTTTAGAAGCAGACTACCATTTTGAGCACCCATAAAATTAAGACTTCATTGAATTTCACCAAAACGAAGTAAAAAAAAAACCTTTAAACATTATCCACACGATAATATTTCCAAAATATCATAATTTAATGAATAAACAGCATACCTAGTTGCCATCTATTGGTAATACAAAGGTACTATTTAAAACATAGGCGCAGTCAGTGGTAACGCAGTTTCAATTTTGTAAAATATATCGAAACCGTACGGTGGTAAACTGTATAACAATGCCGTACGGTTAAACGTTACCCGTACGTTGGCAATGAAAAGGCAGCTTCATTTTAACCATCTGGCAGCAATACTTTGAACTGATACGTGGTTATGTAAACTAATAAACTTCGTTGGTTGTCTGTATTGTGGTTTCTGAGTAGAGAACTTCTAGAAGTTCGTAGCATAGTCAATAGATGGCACTGTTTTTAAATTCACTAAGCCAGCATAATAATATTAAGCTACCCGAAACTGACCAATTTTCTCAATCAACCTTGAACCTAATGCTATAGTGATAATGTTGAAATTCCTCTAAAGAAATGGTGGTGTCGTCAATGAAATTATTATTCATGCAAATTTCAAGCAAGGGGAGAGTTCAATCAAGTTATTCTAAATATTAAAAATAAAGTTAGTGTATAATACGTATAATGCCTGCGTATTGTGAATAAGTAAAGGTGATGTTATCTTTGATAAAAGTGTGATTAGGAAAAAAAATGTACAAGAGGTGAATTACCCACAATACTAAAAGTAGAGCCCTAACTGTACAAGCTCTACCATCTTAGTCTAAATATATGGGTTGGTCTTCATTCTTGACCGGGTCACTGCCGTGCTTCCAGATATAAATGGAGGCAAAAATATATTTGAATCTAAGAAGACAAGAGATTACCGTGAGTTAATGGACACTGCACATTTCGAACAGTGGTTTGAAACGGTGCTACCTAAACTGCATCAAATCATTCAAGGCGTCTTCAGAAAATACCTATAATTGCCTGGAAAAAGGTGATATACAAAGTTGGCTTTTGATATATATATATTATATATCTTAACAAACATAAATATATTATTTTGATCAAAATGAAATAAAAACCAAAACTCCTGCAAAAGGTTATAAATATATAATCAAATGTTTATTGCGTCTCAAAAGTTTTAAATAAAATTAAAATACCGTACAGACAGACTGACCAATAAACGCGTCATGTAGTGATTTATAAATCTTGCCTGTAGATAACGAGTAACATATAAAATATTGAAAATAAAACAACAAACATACAAATTATTTTTCACCTCAGCACCTCAAACAGGTTTTGCTGTTTACAGACAGTGAGCGATTTTGCTGCGAGCGTGAGACAAAGGAACTTTTTATTTTTTTTTTTAATACCGAGAGCTGTGCAGGTCTACTAACAAAATTTGAAAGATTTTAACTTCGTTTTGTTCTGTCACTTTCACTTCGATACGAAAAAAGCGAGAGATAGAAAGAAACAAGTCGATTCGAAATTTGATTTTCAAATTCCATGTTTATGGCCTAAAAAAGAAACAATCAATAAAACGTTCGGATACCGATATTGTAAATCGATAACCGTAATATTGTAAATCACGTGATGAAATGAAAAATTGTTATATTTCGAATAATCGAATTATATTTTTGATATTTAAATCAAGATGAAGAATGTTGAAGAAAAAAATACGAAGTTTATCATGTAGGTATCTACTTATTTATTTATAGTTTTAACAATTTTTAATATTGAGACAGAATACCGCTAGAGTAGTTTCAAAAACGAATTAAAAAAAACAGCGGGATTCAAATTTTTATTGTTTTATTCTCTGTTACGCTAGCTACAAAGTACAATAAAATTTGGATAATAAAGTAAATATATAATAATAAAAAATATAATATGAGTGAGTCCAGTGACGAAGTCTGCTATTTAACACCCGAAGAATTGAAGAATAATGTTAAAAATGCAGAATTAAGTTTCCTGCCTGAAAAATCTCGCGAAAAATATCTGAAAGCATACCATGTCTTCAAGGAATGGAGACCTACAAAGGGCGCAAGCAGTTTTTCGGACACGGTGTTACTATCATATTTTTTAGATTTATCACAGACGAGGCGATCATCTACAATGTGGAGTATTTACCAATGGTATTTACTCAATGTTGAAAGCTACTTTATAAACAAAACATAACGTGCATATTGAAACATACGCAAAACTCGTATCTTTTCTAAAAAGAATGTCAGTTGGGCATAAGGCTAATTTTATTGAATTGGTACCTCTACCTACAATGTTAATTATTTTGATTCACAATAAATAGTTATTTCAATCTATTCCTGTTTATTATTTTATCTCTTATAGTGTTCTCGCTGCTGAAGTGAAATAGTAGATTGTATGACAAGGGAGCAAAATAATATTTTTACGGCGAGGGCGCTATTTTGAATCCAGAGCGAATCGAAGGATTCTAGAATAGAATCCCGAGCATAGCGAGGGATTCTAAAATAGAATCCTGAAAGTAGCGAGGGATTCAAAGTACATCGCCTGAGGGAAAAATATTTTTGCTCTCGAGTCATATACTCTACTTTTCATCTCCTTCTATGAGAAAATAAATAAGAGACACTTTTAAGTAAATAATGAATAAGTTTAATTGAAAAAAAATACATGAATGTAAAAAGGTCAATTACAAATTTATATTTATATTTGATACACTGGCGCAATTTTGAAAATTTATTGTCACTGTTTTATTTGGGATTGATATAGTTGTGGATTTATTTATATTTTGAGTGTTTGTAATCTCAGTATCTGGCTGGTGCTCAGGAAAAGGCACTGATTCCTTTGATGTAGAAGGGCGTGGCGACAATGGTATGGGCAAATTATCGGCAGCTCTTAATTTAATATTTTCTACAATGCGGGTGCTGATTTTTTCCTTATTTTCGATGGAATCTTCGATGTAACCCTCTGCTACAGAACTGGATTTCCACCCTCCGTGCCGCTTCAAAACAGTAAGGTCCGCTCCAGAATCTGCCAAAAGTGTAGCGGACGTACGGCGAAAACAATGTCCTGTGTACAGCTTGCTATCAGGCAACTTCAAGTATGCAGCGATTTCTAGGGGCATTGAAGATAATTTATTTTTTCCTATAACCTGTTTATAGCACTTTCCATTTTGATACCTAATGAAAAATCTATTAGTTTTTATATCAGAAGGACGCAGGCTCTGGTATTTTTCCACAATTCGTTTGTACTCTCCACGAATGATGAACGATCGATCAATTTTTGTTTTTGTGTCAGTTAATTTTATTAAAAGTAACTGATCTGAGTGATTTTCGATATCATCGATCGTTATTTTTATAAGTTCGTTACCTCGACAAGCTCCGTGTACCCCGAATATTAAAGCCACCTGTAACAAAACAGATAGGGAATCAGACGAGTATGTACAGTACGTATACGTACCTACACGTTTTAAAACAATCTGTTTATAGTTAATAATGTAATAACTAAAAGATACTCACTTTTATGGCGAGAAACTCCTTATCAGGTGCGTCATTCAAGAAAGTTTCAACATTTTGTCCGGAAAATACTTTCGATTTCTTTGGTTTGTGTCCTTCAGACAGTCTCTTCAGATAAGCTACTAATTTTGAGTAGCTGTCAATTTTAATATCTTTATTGATATTTACTGTAGATTTAAGCATGGAGTATACACTCCAAAGAGTAGAAGGCTGTTTTGTTTTGGATAATTCTTGAAAATAGGCCAAAAATATACTTTCCGAAAATGTATTGTCTTCGCTCCTTTTCTATTTTTCCATAGAATGAAATTGTCATAGGCCTTTACATATTTCTCCCGGGATTTCGTAGGTATTAAGTTTTGTATGACGTTATTGGCTTCTATTTTTATTGTTTCAGGAGTTAATGCACTATCACTTTCAGAACTCGACGTAGAACTCATTTTTTTTTGCAAAATACAATAAAGTCCGTACCGATTACAAGACAGGAACAGGGCGCTTCGCGCGCTTTTTTTTTTTTTAGTTACCACGCCACCTCGCACCGTACACCCAACACTTACAGCCAGAAATCTAAACAATTTGCGTTCGATGTCAATGAACGATTCATGTTCCAAATTCAAATCTCATTACTGCCCGCTAAAAAGTCTTGAAGAGAAAAGAGCTACTTTGCTCCCGCTTAAAGAGGAACAAAACGACACTTTTCGAATAGAAGGGATGAAAAGTTATGTGTGTTCACGAGAGCAAAGTTTTTTGTATCTCGTGCCTTTGAATCCCTCGCCACACTCAGGATTCAACTTTAGAATCCTTCGCTTACTCGGGATTCAAAATCAACACTCGCAGCAAAAACCCACTTTGCTCTCTTGTTGCACAAATAACTATTATTCTATTATGTTATAGCATGAATGACAGGTTCGCGAAAAAACAGATTAGCAAAATGCCAGTGTCAGAGTGATTTAACCAAAACCTTTTATTTATGTTTTGTAACGCGGCAAAGAAACGACCACGGCAGAAGACCTCGCACGCACGTGATTGACGACGCGCGTCATCGCTGCCCCGCCGCGCACGGCCCCCGCAGAGCCACGGCCGCCTTTATAAACCAGCCCGCCGAGCCGAATCGTCAGTCTGAGTCAGGGGTAGGACAATTCCATACATTGACCGATTTGAGGTCTTTTTTTTCGAAAAGCGACATCTGTTATCACCATCCAACACATTTAGTTACTTTATGTCACCACAGATGGCGACACCATCTACACAATATAATTTGTAATTAAAAAAATTATGTAATAAATATAATTTCATTAGCTAACCATTTTATTTAACATTTTTTATTGCTATTTGCAAATATATGTGTAGATTGCAAGCAGCATAATAATTACAATAGCAACACAGTGAGTTATTGATTTGGTAATGATTACCAAATTGTCAGTTCATAAATATGGCGACTGCTCCCTGCGCTAGCGCTTGTTTGTAGTTTTCGTCCATATTTGTGCCTTTCTTCGAGAAATTAATCTGCCGATCCGCGTTGAGTTGAGTCCTCTCCTCCGTAGTGAAGTGTGAGAATTTTTCGAAGTTATTCTGTGAGTTGAGCCATTAGTTCCTCCGCCTCTCAGTGCAATCGTTTTTTGCGACCCGGACGCTTCGTTTGTGCTGTTTCTTTGCGATATAGACGCTTGTGATTTGTTTTTATCATGCCTAAACGGTGTGCATTGGGATGTTCAAACAGTAAGTATAATCATCATTACCTATATCTGCGCCATTCCGCCTCCTCAATAGATTTCCATAGTGCCTGGTGAACTTACATGCTTGTCCTAAATAATTGACGGCACCATTGGCGCAGTGGCTGAGCAATTGGACCGCTGGGCTGCGTGTCGCGGGTTCGATCCCCGCACGGAACAAATATTTATATGGCCTACAGATAGTTGTTTCGGGTCTGGGTTTGTGTATGTGAGTATAAATGTTCGTAAACGCACCCACGATAAAGGAGAAATTCCTGGCGTCGGGCAAAGTTTTAATAAAAAGGTTCATGGCTAAGATGTCATATTGTTATGCATCAACGATTCATCATTCAGGAAAAATGGTTTTAGATATTTAAACTTTTCAAGTTACCTGTCTTAAAAGAAATCTTTCAATTTTTTTCAGAGAACTCCTACCATCAATTTCCTCATCCAGAAAAGAATCCTGACCGTTTCAAGGCTTGGGTTCATATAGCTGGAGGAAAGTTAGATACTCCAGCTGATTATGAATTGTATAGGAAGAAGGTTATCTGTGATATCCATTTTACAGACAGGGATAGAAACCGCAATAACCGTTTGAATTTTCTAGCTGTGCCATCACTTCATCTTCCTGGTAAGATTTACTTATTACATATTATGTTACAAATTGTTGTTATTTTTATGCTTATCAGTAATTTTTTAATATAGTGTTGTTCATTTTATATTCATAAAATGTTATTGTTAACAAACATATTTCTTTCTAATTTGTTATTCTGTGTGGTGGGAAAATAAAACTTTGATTTATTTTTGGCCAACTTTGAATAAAAAATTATTTGACATTATAATTTTTTCTTTTATTTTAAAATCAATAATATTTCTATTAACTTATTTTTCAGGCAAGTCTGATGAAATTGATACTTCGGTGAAAGTAATACTTGCTCCTGAACCCGTGAATGAAGAAAGTATCTTAGCTACATTAAAACCGACACTCACAGGTACTTTTTATTGCATTTTTGGGGGGTATGAGGAACAGGGTGTAAAGTTCCTCATCCCCCATGGGAAAGGGAGGATCCTCCATCCAGACGGGTGTTGTGTCTGGTGGGCTAACTGCCCGACATTTGTAAGTCGGGATTTCCTATCCATATAGGAAATCCCGACTTACAAATGTCGGGAACATTAGCCCATGCTAATGTTGCGGATAATCTTGATAGCGCAATGTAGGATCTGTCATTAGTTCTTATGTGTTGCGATAGATGTTGCTGTCACCACACATTCATTTTGTTTGTATAAAAAAGTGAGACTAAAAAACCTGACCTGATCTTACAACGCTTAAAATACTTTCTCTTACTTTTCAGGCAAGTCTGATGAAATTGGTACTTCGGAGATAGTTTTACTTGCTCCTGAACCTGTGAATGAAGAAAGTAGCTTGGCTACATTAAAACCGACACTCTGTAACGAGTCTTTTAAGCCTGTTACATACTATTGAATTCTTTGTTTTGATTTGTAGGCTCTAATGGTGGTGTTGCCTTATGAAAATTCATTTTTTGGTTGACTTGGATTCGTGAAGTGGTCACACTGAGTTTTATTTTCGATGCTGTCAAATTGACTTTGACATCTCTTGCTTTTCGACCTACAGCCTGGAATCAATGGAGTGATTTTTGAGCGCTCCAATAAAATCTCAAAATATAACTTGAGATGGGCGGCATCTAGTCTCTAATTATGTGGTAGCCGATTGCCCTTGTCATGATCCTAATTGGATAGCCTTTATTTTTTAAGGTAAGCGAATTCTTTGTGATTTCGGTCCGTTCCGCGTTGTCATGGCTATTTTGATAGCAGACGCTAATAGTTTCCGATATTTAATTGTTTCAGGATCTTTTAACTTCATTTTATAATTATTTGCTTGGATTCATTCATCTACTGATGACCACATTTTGATTTTTGGAAGAAACGGTGAGTTTAATTGTATATTGCTCGTAACCACCATTCGATCGCCATTTTTTATCCGCTAACGATTATTCATGTTTGTTTTCAGCCACAAGGCGTTTTTTTTTCCATATTACTTAAATTTTTGAACGCACGCCCCTACCAAAATGCAAAATCTTGGACCGCCGTTGGCAATCTCGGCGAATATCACCAAGATGCTCTTGGATAATCCATCAGGTTCCTAATTTAGTCGACGGAGTTTGGTATGGTTTATGATACTTAACATCAATTTATTTTAAAAAGTGCAATAATGACAGGTCTTAGAATAACAGCGATGTCATCTTAATTTTACACATTAGAGCTGTTAGCTTTAGAATTAGAAAGGAATTTTCAAACCAGTAGCCTTCGGGTAATAAAGTCGTTCTTACTTTTCATGATCGATTTTTATTGATGCCTTCCCGCTTGAAGATTAAAAGTCTCAAGCTCCCGCAGGTAAGTCTATCCTTGGCATAGTTTTGTGTGTACTCCAGGCGCCCGAATTTTCACTTTTACTTATTTATATTTGGAGCACACCCCACAGTTTAATTTCATTCATCTCATCTCACACACTACTTTTTTTTATTATTACAATTGTCGCTCAGCGAACAGGGACTTGAAGTAGGTTTGTCTGGTACCTATATACTGTCATTATTGCACAATTATTAAATAACTTATGAGTCTATTGTTTGCATTAGTTTGTTCTACATTGTTACTTCAATAACTTTGTGTTTATTTTAATTTTTGACTCATAAGTAGTACTTAACCTAATTTGGTGAATCTTTGTAAACAAGATTTGGTGTTTACTTATTGATAATTTTGTTTATTGACCTGTTTGTTTTAATAACATGTTTTTTTCTTAGCAAAACCAACAGAAATGTATAGCATTGACCGTGTTTTGTTGTTCTCAACAGTAAAGTTATTTTAAAAACTAAGTTTAACTTTTAAAGAAAATAATTTAATCTAATTGTAAGTACAATATTGTACATTTAATTTATCTAGATTTAAGCTGCTTGTAAGTGATTATTGCACTTTTAAAACGATAAAATTAACTTAGTAATTTTTCATGGGAATACCACATTGACTTCAATACTTAACCTCAAACTTGAGAATTTATTTTCAAACTTTTAACTTTTTGAAATTTAGTTTTTGCTTTTCGTTTGCTATTCGCCTTGCTGTTTGTTAGTCATGGACAAGGGAGTTCAGTTTCCGCCGCTTCAGGATTCGGGTGATGTCGATACCTGTACTGCTGTTGATGCTTATGCTCTCGGTTGATATCATAGGAATTCTACCTAAAACTTATTCTGGTCATAGATACATACTTTCGGTTGTAGACGTTTTTATTAAATATTGCTGGTTCTTTCCAATGATCAATGCTACCACTAGAGTAATTTGTAAACATTTTGAAAAAGAAATATTTCTCAAATTTGGTTGTCCAAAAATAGTAGTTTGTGACAATGGAACTCAATTTACTTCAAAACATTTTGTAGATTTTTTGAAAGGTTTTAATATAACCAAAATATTTTATAATACTTTGTATACACCTCAAAATAACCCTGTTGAGAGATATAATAAAACGGTCGAAACCTGCATATCGTGTTTTGTTAAAGATGATCATAGAACTTGGTCAAGTTTTTTGCCCAATGTTCAATTAGCTTTAAATAATAGTGTAAACCTTGCTACTGAGTTTACTCCTAACTTTCTGATGTTTGGTAGGGAGCTTATTCTTGATGCGTCATTACATCACTTTAGTAGTTCTGTTGATAACTTATCTCAACTAGAAATTTCAAATAGGAATGCTTATGCAGTTTCTCTTAATTCACTTAGTGATATTTTTGTTAAAGTTCAAGCTTACTTGTTAAAGGGGTATAAGCGAAATGCCGCTTATTATAATAAAGGTCGGAAAGTCATTTCTTTTGGTGTGGGTGATATGGTGTGGAGAAGAAGTTTTGTTCAATCTCATGCTCCAGCATATTTTTCAGCTAAGCTTGCACCTAAGTTTGTAAAGTGTAAAATAACTGAAAAGGTTTCGGATAACGTTTATGTTTTGAAAGATTTAAATAAAGGTTCAGTGGGACGTTATCATGTTAAAGATATTATTAAATTTTAATTTGGTTTCCAAGTGTTAGTCTTGATTTTGATAAATTCTGTTTGAAGGTCATTTTTGACAGTGTGATGTACGTGTGGATGGATGATAGGTTATCGGTGGTTTGAAAGATGTATGTTAGGTAACTTCTTATAAATTTATTGAATTTGAATTCTTAACATTCTAAAAATAAAACTTAGGCCATTTTTGTTAATTAAATACAATTTTTTTCCACACTAAATGTTTTTCACACCAGAGGATCTTATTTTATGTTTTGTTCGTTTTTGTTGGATTGTATAAGATCTTATTTTTTTAAGGGTAACCTTTTACCTGTTTACATTTTATTAGGATCTTATATAACCCTACACTTCAGGTTATTTTTACCTTGAGATCAAAAACTTGAACTCAATTTCAAGTTTTTGTATTCTTCTTTTTTCATAGTTTGAAATCATTCTATTTTCTCTTCGTCATAAATAGTAATCGATTTTTAAATCTAGTTTGTGCTGTTCATTGACAGAATTGTTTCTCATTTTTACTAGAGTTTCATTCTCTTTAATGATCGGATTTGACTTTGTTAGTAACGCGTTCATCCTGGACTTTACTTTTTAGGGTCATTCTGTAACCTTTGTTACAAAATGCCTTATTATTTTTTGAATCTTGGTGTAACTTTTGACCTTGATTTCGACTCTTTTTTCCATTGTGCTCGGAAAGTCGGTGGTGTTGTGCCGATCACAATGTGGGATTTCGGCCCCGGCCATATTTTTTCCTTTTTCCATTGTGTTGGACATTGTTGTTCCAATCACAATGCGGGATTTTTTTTTTGACTTTCGTCATTCTTTTTTCTTTGCGTTCGGAAGTTCGGTGGTGATGTGCCGATCGCATTGTGAAACTTTGGCTTTCGCCTTTTCGTTATTGAGATTTCTCATTGGAGATCTCAATGATTTTTTGTGTTTGTCTGTGTTTGGGAGATTGGTAGTGTTGAGCCAGTCACAGCAACATTCTTTTACAGCTATTGTGCTCGGGAATTCGGTGGTGATGAGCCGATCACAGTACGCTTTCCTTTGTTTCGTTGCAGGTTGTGCCTGTAACAATATTTTAAATAAGGTCTTTCAGCTTTATTTAAAAACTTTTGTTTGGAGTTTCAATTTTTTTTGGATTGTTGGATACGGAGTTAGTCAGTGGCAATAGAGCCTAACTGCACTCATAGAGATGGTAGAGTTGGAAGCAGTTGACATAGTAGTCAGTGGCGATAGTGCCTAACTGCACTCAAAGTTGTACTGATCCAAGTGGTTTGAAATTTTTAGTCAGTGGCGATGGTGCCTAACTGCACTAAAAATTGTAGTTTGTATTGGTAAATTGTTCGAATTCGTTTGAAATTTGTAGTCAGTGGCTATAGTGCCTAACTGCACTGTTTTTTTTAGTTTAGAAGCGCTAAGAGATTTCTCTCTTCGTTTCATTTAACAAGTTTTTATAACTTATAATTTTTTCTGTTTTTCACAGATTTCATTTTTGACTTTTTGTCACTTGCATGTTTTCACTTTTATTAAATTCTTGAGACCTTGTCGTTTGACATTCTCAGAATTCATTTACACTTTGAATCTTTTTTGATTCTTTTCTTTTTTTGGGATTAGAAAGTTGTTAAGACTGGTCTATTGTGTTGAAGATTTCTTTCTAATAAAAGAAAGTTCCTTTCTTTTATTTTCGGGGAGGGATGTAATGTAACGAGTCTTTTAAGCCTGTTACATACTATTGAATTCTTTGCTTTGATTTGTAGGCTCTAATGTTGGTGTTGCCTTATGAAAATTCATTTTTGGTTGACTTGGATTCGTGAAGTGGTCACACTGATTTTTATTTTCGATGCTGTCAAATTGACTTTGACATTTCTTGCTTTTCGACCTACAGCCTGGAATCAATGGAGTGATTTTTGAGCGCTCCAATAAAATCTCAAAATATAACTTGAGATGGGCGGCATCTAGTCCCTAATTATGTGGTAGCCGATTGCCCTTGTCATGATCCTAATTGGATAGCCTTTATTTTTTAAGGTAAGCGAATTCTTTGTGATTTCGGTCCGTTCCGCGTTGTCATGGCTATTTTGATAGCAGACGCTAATAGTTTCCGATATTTAATTGTTTCAGGATCTTTTAACTTCATTTTATAATTATTTGCTTGGATTCATTCATCTACTGATGACCACATTTTGATTTTTGGAAGAAACGGTGAGTTTAATTGTATATTGCTCGTAACCACCATTCGATCGCCATTTTTTATCCGCTAACGATTATTCATGTTTGTTTTCAGCCACAAGGCGTTTTTTTTCCATATTACTTAAATTTTTGAACGCACGCCCCTACCAAAATGCATATATCTTGGACCGCCGTTGGCAATCTCGGCGAATATCACCAAGATGCTCTTGGATAATCCATCAGGTTCATAATTTAGTCGACGGAGTTTGGTATGGTTTATAAACATAACTTCAATTTATTTTAAAAAGTGCAATAATGACAGGTCTTAGAATAACAGCGATGTCATCTTAATTTTACACATTAGAGTTGTTAATGTTAGAAAGGAATTTTCAAACCAGCAGCCTTCGGGTAATAAAGTCGTTCTTACTTTTCATGATTGATTTTTATTGATGCCTTCCCGCTTGAAGATTAAAGGTCTCAAGCTCCCGCAGGTAAGTCTATCCTTGGCATAGTTTTGTGTGTACTCCAGGCGCCCGAATTTTCACTTTTACTTATTTTTATTTGGAGCACACCACACAGTTTAATTTTATTCATCTCACTCTCATCTCACACACACTTTTTTTTTATTATTACAAGATGTATGCCTATCTAGGCCAAGCTATCCATCTCAGTAAATAAAACTTCTAGGAAAAATCTGACAGCTGAACAACTGGTTTAGGCAGCGTGTGGAAATCATAAAAAATACCTATTAGTGACTGGATGTGGAAAGAAGAGAAATAAGGGGTTTTGGTGTATGTGATAGGGCTACGTCCAGCAGTGGACTGCAGATAAGCGCAGTTGATTGACTTGCTTGGTTTTTTTTGAGACCGGGTGATGCCCTGATTTAAATTCGGTTAACTATCATCACAATTTAATAAATATACAAACTGAGGATTAACTAATAATTCGTACGAAAGAATCGGGCCTATCAGTACATACGTACTATCAGCAATATGTCTTGAAAACATCAAAAGATTTCCTCCGGAGGAAAAACACAAGATATGCTTCTATAAAATCAAATAAACTGTATCACAGAGCATACGTCTTTTTTTACTAAATCCATAAGGATAATAAAAGCTGTTAATCCTCACGTGTAAAACGTGGGACAGCTTTGTCAAAAATTTGTTATAATCATGCAATGGTATTATATTAATGGTATGGACAGTACCCTGTGGCGACGGAATATTCCGGTTCGGTATATATGTGAACGCGTGTAACGAAACCATAGCGACTTCTAATTCGATCCCAACACCCTCTAGTTAGGAAAAAGACAACTCTAGTGGGCGTTCACTAGCGACCGCACAGTACTGGAGGGCGAAGCGGGGACTTTGGGAACTAAAATAGTATCTCGGTTAAGATTTTAATAAATAAACGGAGAATATTTTAACCGAAGCAACAATAAATTTAGTATTTTTTAAACGTGAATTTACAGGTAAATATTTGCATAAGTTTTGTTTTGTAATTGGTACGGTCTAAGTTTAAAATAGATCTTGATTCTATTTTGTTTTAAATTCATTGTGTTCTTACGATTTAAAGACGAATTGGAGGAGGTCACTTGACGTCTGTAATACTAACAGCTAGACAAATGACTGCCTGTATGATTTTTGCCACTCGTCTATTAATTCATTTGTTTAGACAGACAATAATGTACAAATTGCTTGGCCTACTTGCCTTGTACGGAGTTACTAGTTGTTAACTCCGTACACTGATTTGTCTTGAAGTCATTGTGAGTGAAGTATATCGAGATACACGTTTTCACCAAGATTCACCAATTAGATTTATTTAGGCAATGGTTACAGTGTTACAGTAAACCACGATTCTCTCTCTCTCTCTCTTAGTTGTTGATAGTTATAGTTCATAAACATCATAAAATGTAAGATCACGCCTGTAATTTCTGAATGCTTAGGCAGAGGTGTTCTCATTAGTACAAAAGCCTATTGCTATGAACCGTGCGCAAATCCAGACTCCGTGGCTTCTACTGACAAATTCCTGACGGGATAACCAACAACACAACAACAAACGTATAACATGTTCAGTAGTGTGAAATATCGATTGTATTGCTATATTTATAACATTAATTTAGTTTCGCGAAGGGACTTAAAGCAGAAAAATGTATAACTATGAGACCGTACACAAATACTAATTACAGGTTCGGAGTTACCATTCGTGGCGTGCAAGAATCAGGGAGGCAGGGTATGATAATATTATCAGGTATCTCATATATAGTGGAACAGCACTTAGCGCTCAGAAATGCCTATAGCCCGGTGTGGCATCGACCCTCTCATGTAAGAGAAGTACATAATAGTCTTAATTGAAATATGCAGATAAACAGAAACTGCTTAATTCCAAACTACCAACTCCACATAATACCTGCTTACAGGTTTGCCTCTCTCCCCTATCATAGGTACAAAGAGAAGTTGGCTGCTACTCTGAATGTCCAATAGGAGCGACACAAACGATACTCTCTGTACAATACAAAGACACTATAAGACAAGCTGAAGAGTTGAATGGCTTAATAGGGCTATAATCCACCACTTCGTGATGGTACGCTGACGACGCTTCCTCACCACTGTCACAAAACCATCATCAGCCAAAAGGGGCTAAAGGGGGCTTCCCTACTACGATGGTACGGAACCCTTCATGTGCAAATCCGACTTGCACTTGGCCAGATTTTTTTCTTTGTATACGAGGTCGGCAGAAAATCCAGTGGCATGTTTTTACTCGACAGCAGTCTTCTACTCATATATTGAGTCATTGGTATATTGTGGTAATTATTTGATAAGTAGGAAAATAATTTTCCTTTTTATCCGGTGGTTATTTCCTAACCTGGTGTCTGGTGGTGAGTTTTAATGCCACCCAAGGCCTCTGACTTCCCGTCGGGGCCGCGGGTTGTTCGAAAGAGATACCTCGGCCTCGGCGCAAGGGCTAAGAAGGAACATGGGTGGTTTTTAGTCAGTAGAGGTCTGACACTCCCTTTCGCTCTGCCCAGAGCGGGACTTATTTGATGATTTCCCACCCCTCCAAAAAAAGGGCGTCTGACTTGGCTTTACATGCCATCGAGAAATAAGTCTCATGCGTGTCCTCACGATGGTTTCATTTACCAAATGATAATACGAATATGAATGTCATGCCTTGGGCTTCAACTCGAGACCTATGATTTGGAAGTCCGATGGTCACACACACCACTAGATAACGTCTGCTATCAGGATAATAATAGTATGAGCTTAATCGCCTTACCAATCCCCTTAAGTTAAAACACATAAGGTGTCTTACATGCTTGCTTTTTATAATACCTATTGTACAATAATAATTACATTATTATACACCTATTGTAATGTTTTGTAATTTATAGCGGTCTGATCCTCTCTTTGTGTGTTATGCTAGGTAAATCATTGATACATGTTTACCCATACATTCCAACTGCAAAGTTGAGAGATTTCCAATGTTATTTTAGCACTATAGATTTTATAGAGGTTTTCCTGTAATCTACAAGTTTTGAACTCATTTCTGTATTTTTTTTCAAAATTTTAGGCTCCGTAGTTTCGGAGATAAGAAGGGGTCAATTTTTATCAAGTTCCTTAAATATCTTTGTAAGTGAAAATTAAAAAAAAATATATTTGAGATCCTCACAATAAACCTTGTAATTTTTTGATATATCACACGGTACAGTTGGAAAAACTTAAAAAAAAAACATTTAAGCTACCCAAAAGTGATCATATTCAAAATTCATTTATTTACGTTATACGTCGCTGTTTGGTTAATAGAAATACATTATTTGTACCCAATTACAACTTTATCGGTCCATAAGATTCGGAAAAAATTGGCTGTGACAGACGGACAGACAGAGAGACACACGAGTGATCCTTTATGGGTTCCGTTTTTTTCTTTTGAGGTAAGGAATCTTAAAAATACATTTTTTACATTCTATGAACTGTATCCCATGGAAATCACTCCACGAAAGTGTAGTCAGAAAAAAACTTGATGTAGCACAAATTGGCAAAAATATAGTCAAAACTTTTCGAAATATAAACCATTTTTTATGGTGCACAGGTCTTTGCATCACGATCTTGACATCAATTCATAAGTCCAAACTCAAGGTTTGCCAACGAGCAATGGAGCGCAGTTTAAGCTTACTATTCCATTAACGACTACTTAAATGATAAGAATAGCTGGTCGTTGAGTTGAACACAAGACAATGTTTGTAATTTATGTTCTTTCTCCAAAATTAGTTTACTGATATAATTTATGTTTTATTATTATATACCTTTTATTATTGATTGTAGTCAATCGTAATATTAACTTACACATAGTATTGTATCGAGTCTGGTTCTTCTAACCAAACAGACAGATGTGTTGCTGGAGAGTTTGTTCCGCCACTTCTTCTTTCCAGCAAAAACACTAGGAAGTGTCGAAGGGTGGGCGTTTTGGGGGACTGTCACTTGTAAATAAGTAAAGTAAAGTAAATTTTGACGTTCGAAAAGTGCTGATTATCAGCCTAGTTTGAATAAATGAGTTTTGATTTTGATTGATTTTGATTTTGATTTTACTCTGTGTCTAATGTTTAACGGATTATGATCGAAACACAGTACTGCACTAAAATCAAAAATAGCTGGCGTGCTTCAAAAGGTTGCCCAACTCAACGCACTGGGCAGGACATGATGACATGGAGGCGGAGCCATGGCGCCCTGATGCCGCCCAAGGAAGTGCCAGCGGGCGATAGATCGGGGAGTCTATCGTGGTTGCATCGCACGGCCGGCTGCATCACCAAAAGAGCTTGGAGTTCGGAGGCGGGTTGTACTGGATGGGTCGCGAACGTAGCAGTAATCGTGGCCCATCCAACAAATTAACACAAGGCTGAAGGCGGTGTTTTTTAGTGGGTGCAAGCCTTGATTCTTCACCGTTTAATAAAATAAAAAAGGCTTCAAATGAGATGGTGGGTCGAAATAGACAGTTAGATAGGTTCCGTCAGAACTGGAAGAAGGACGCGTGTGTTCGCAAGAAATGAAACGGGTAGAGCAAGGCTTTTGCCTCGAATTGGGACATATCAGGCTAAAAAAAACAGATTTTCTACAGAACTGAACTGAGTTTTGGGACATTGGAAATCTATATTATTCTGAACCCTGCGCTACATAGAATTTAGTCATGGGTAATTTAAAACAATTTTTTTTTTCAGTAATATAAAAATAAATGGCAATGCAGCAAACCCAGGAGGAGATGACTTGACGAGCTCAACTCTTTTCGCAGGGATTGGCAGCATTATATAGTGATAAGCGGAAAGAGGAGAGGGAGAGCTTTGCCCTGCAGTGGGACACAATTGGTTTATGGCAGAAAATGTATGCATGGGCAAACCGTATAAGGAGATATAGGTGACGCGCGGCGCGGCGGCGGGTGGAACAATCCACTCTGAATCGCACATTCCGAAGCTATGGATGGTGGTTTTATAGAGCATGGGAGCGACCGGACCAAGGTGTGTCTGACACGTGCCTACCGGATAATGACGCCATGAGTTCGTTCTGGTGCAGCATCTGGTCTGTGCCAGTGGATACCAGAAATACAGGGAATAACGCTCAGCCCCTAAGATGTAGCTCGTGAAGTCCTTCCATTGCCTTATTGGAAATCTCTAGGGCCAGACGGGCTGCACAACTTTTGGATTAAATGCATCAATCCATCATCACTGCCAAGACTATTGTAGCCAATAAGCCTACTATCATGGTGGTAGATCGCTTAGAGCGGCGCGCAATGATTGTCAATATAACTGTCCCGCATGACGAGAATCTCGTGAAAGAGATGAGAAATATAAACAAGTCAAGTATCTAGACTTGGCTCGCGAGGTTGTCGAGATGTGGGGTGTGTTGTGTTGTTGTGAGGATTCGGTCAAAAAACCGATGAAGCGCTACGAGAAATGGTAGGTAATGCCCTTGCGTTTCTCTTAGCTCGTCTTGGTAAATGGCTGCTTATAAAATATACGTTTGCGTTTACTTTGTGTGTTTGCGCAATTATAGGGTAAGAATTAGACAGGATCAGTTTTTTTAATGTGGTTCAATCTTACCGATTTCCTCAGAAAATAAATGTTACCCATTTTATAATTGTTTCGGGTCAAGAATCATCAGTATAGGAATATAAAAATCTGGATAAAAAAAAAAACATCGCATATTTAAACTTCTAATATTCTCTTCTTCATCTAAGTATTGAAATATAGTCTCAAGACTTGGCGGTTTCAATAACTAATTAAGTAACATGTTTTTTAATTTAGTTTTGGTGTCCAGTCTTTTATGCCAAGAGGCAGGAAGAACCATCCGAGCGGGCTCCTCGCTCGTTGCCTCTCGGCTGGCGGACTTGCAAATGGGAGACAAGTGCGCCTGCGCGTGGCATAGGAAACTAAATGGATATGTAAGTTAGGGTTTCATTTGAATGTTGCAGTATAATAAGCTATCTCTATTCTTACCAGATATTGCCAAGAATCCCTGACCGTAAGGAATTTTGGCACTAATTGGTAACCAGAGGCGTATAAAATAAGTATGTCTCTGAGTTACCAATTTAACTATTGACCTAACAAGTTGTATTGTGATGAAAATTATTTCAGCTCAGAAATCTTAAAAAAGCCATTTTAGATGTTTGATATCCTACAATATTCAAATTGGTCTAACTACCCTATCCATTTAGTTTCATAAGTCGCGCAGTCGCTAGCCTCACGGTGGCACCACGCGCCGCGTCCGTCAGAGGAGAAGCGGCCTGGCCCCGGCTCGGACGGCCGGACCGCTCCTCCTCGTCCTAAGACTTGAGACAGTAATTAAATAAAAACACAATGTTTCAATTTGTTAGCGTTTAAAGACTTGAGAGTGTTCCTATTGAAACATTACAAAAAAAACCGGAAGGCAATTTTTTTTATTTTATTTATAAAACGACATAACCCAATAATAGAATTTGGGCTCCTAATAGAGTTTGGGCTCGTATGATTCGTCTTGACGAGTATTTAGTCTTTATATTGTATCCAGGGTCTAATGATGGAGCAGGAAGGTGGCCATAGGAACTCCGTTATAAAACTACATAACCTTATCGAGTATGGGGTTTGGGCGCAAAACGTCAGAAACGCAAATGACAATTTAGCAAATTGTCAGAAACGCATAATGCCAGGTGTCGCAAAATGCCAAGATCTGATAATGACAGATTCGCGTAATGACAGATTCGCAGAATGTCAGATTCGCAGAATGACAGATTCGCAGAATGACAGATTCGCAGTATGCCAGATTCGCAGAATGACAGACCAATCTCGAATTAAATAAAAATTATCGACTAATGAATACATACACACATCAAAAGTGTCTAGGGATCAACATATATTTTTGCAATAACTTTTCTCCTGATTGATATTAATTAAAATTTTCTTTAAGGATTCATCAAATAAAGTGTTTTCGTTTGTCACAGTAACGATAAACCAAGTCACCTTTGCATTAATAAAGAAATTTGCCATTTTCCTAATAATGGGATTTTTGACATTTGAACCACTAACATTAAAGTTCGAAAAAAAGACTGAAATAACAGTTTTCTTTAAAATTTTATTGGGTAACTTAAACAATTAATAATCCGTGTTTCTACCGCGAACACTAACAACACAAGAACATCGGTTTGGCATACTCAAAATGAGTTCATCCAAATCACGCTGTGGAATGGCCGCCCATGTTCGTTGCAACAACAAAAAAAGGTCTTGCGACTGGATACCCTCCATATTCGGCAGAGCTCTTCTCTGTAGCATATCCCATGCATGCTCAATCGGGTTCAAGTCTTGCGACTGAGCAGGCCAGGGCAGGACATTGATGTTAGCTGCGGCGAGAGTCTGTCTTACAACTCTTGCGGTGTGCGGTCGTGCATTATCATGCATTAACTGAAATAAGGGACCGATTTGCACTTGTAGAGGAACGATGACGTCTGATACAATCGTCTCAGCATAAATTTGAGCGTTGAGGTTGCCTCTGATCCAAATCAACTCAGTTCTTCCGCCGATCCAAATACCCGCCCATACCATGATGGTTCCACCACTATAAGGATGGACTTCCTGACAGGATTTTAATCGCTGTTGGCGTCCAGGGGTTCTCCAGTGTCGTATACGTCTTGTATCCGGTCTCATACCAAAACGAGACTCATCAGAAAAGCACACGAAACGCCATTGTTCTTCTGCCCAATTTCTGTGTTCAAGAGCCCATTGATATCGAATCCTACGATTGTGCATTGCTATAGGTGGTACCCGTAGCGGTCTTCCGGAATGAAGGTTCACTTGATGCAAGCGGTTTCTGACTGTTTGGTCGCTAATTAAGTTCCCTGAAGAGTGATGAAGCCTCACGGCTAACATCATGGCGGTTATTGTTGGAGCTCTTCGAGTTAAGATTTGAATGTATCGGTCTTGTCTCCGTGTGGTGCAGCGATACCGTCCTCCATGGCGCTCAGCCACGGTACCAGTGCTTCGGTAACGTGTCCAAAGTCGACTGATAACACTCTGACTTGTATTCAGAGCTAAAGCCACAGTACGTTGCCGGGAACCAGCTTCTATCATTCCCACGGCTCTGAGCATTTCTTCCCTGCTTAAATGACGTCGCCGCTCCATAATAACGTTGGTTTTAATCAGTAGTAGGGAAACAGTAGCACTAATAATGTCTTCAATGCGTTGTATGTTTTTATAGGGAAAGATTTTCATCTTTTACTCGAATTTGATTCACAGTTCCTGATTCAAATTATGTAATGCACCAAAAAGGATCCATATAAATTTATAAAATCATAAATTTATTACAAAGCCACATCTCAATCTCAAGAAATCCGCATAAAAATGCTTGATCCCTAGACACTTTTGATGTGTGTATTAACAAAATTCTTTATTATCGGTGTGATTTAAATCTACATTTTTAGGGTTCCGTAATAAACAAGGAACCCTTATAGTTTCGTCATGTCCATCTGTCTGTATAAAGCTGTATTTTGACATGAAAATACATTTTTTTCCGACATGCACTTGGCCGGTTTTTTTCAAATAATCAAATTAACATTATCAGATGGTACCTAACGGTATCCCTTTTCGGGGCTGCGGGTTGTTCGAAAGAGATACCACGGCTCCGAACACAAAGGGGTTAGAAAGAACACGGGTGGTTTTTAGTCAGTAGAAGTCTGACACTCACGTCCGCTCCATCCAGAGCGGTTAGTCATTTGATGATTTCCCACACTGCGAAAAAAAAGACCCTGTTTAAAAAACAACATAATCGTCCATACATTATTGTATGGACGATTCTTAAATAATCTTGCGAAAATAGTTTTTTTTAATAAATTGTTTTTATTTTAAATTTGTACAATTCACTGTACTTTCTGAGTTGTTATTAAAGGTAATGTAAGAAATACGTTGAGTTTTTTTGCAGATCAAAAGTACCTACCTATTTGTTACTATAATTAACCGACTTCAAAAAAGGAGGAGGTTCTATGTTCGTGTGTATGTATTTTTTTTTTTTATGTATGTTACCTGATTTCTCCTCCAATTGTGAACCGATTCTCAAAATTCTTTTTTTATTTGAAAGAGTATACTCCTGAGGTGGTCCCATTTAAATTTGGTGAAGATCTGATCCTGATCTTCGGAGATATACAATAGAACTCTTCAAAAATAGACGGCAAATCTGTCGTGATTGCTGCAATCGCTTGGATGTTTATTGTTTACGCAACATCTTAACTTACCATCACGCCTGTATGCTCTGACGGGGTACGCAGATGTGTACAGGACGCCCAGATTTCGAGAGTTAGGTATGTTAAGTTCCATTTTATTGCGGATAAGCCTATTACCGTGACATGTATTGTTAACAACGTAAAATTAATGAATATCAAATATTTGTAAAGGATATTACAACTAAAAATGGAAAAATAAAAAAACTTTTTTTCAAAAACACAAAAAAGTGAAAAATAACTTTAGCTTCTGAAGTCGGTGACAAAAAAACTTAATAAAACAAACAAAAGTCACCGACTTCAGAAGCAAGTTATTTTTCACTTTTTTGTGTTTTTGAAGTCGGTTTTATTTTTTGCAAAAAAGTTTTTATAGTTAAAATACATTATTTCATTATTTTTTGTACAAAATGACATACTAGAGGCTTCCCAGGTAATTTGACGCCACTATGCAATTATTTTCTAGACAACTTTCTGAACAGCAAGTCTGGGGAAAATTTCTTTAACCACTGACCTTTCATAATGTATTGTAAAAGCTTTAAGTTTGCTTTTTTCAATAAATTATTAACTATGATTAGCCATAAACAAATAAATTATTTGATTACTACATTACTTGTCAATATACACTCAGGGGCACATTTAACCGGCCACCTATATTTTGTCGATTATTTCAAAATTCTATCGGATTTTAACTAATTTTGTTACAAAATTACTTTGGGTGAATCTTTGAGAACACAAATAAAACATGTGTAAGTTGTGAAATTAATTAATCAAGATAAAAAAAATCAAAATGCGAATATGCAGTTTTCTGATCAAAAATCCATTTAGCAAAATTTTAATTTAAAAAAAAAGCATGCTCTAAGTTAGCGCACTAATAACGTGTATATCCTCCTCTGGCCCTAATCACCTCTTGTAATCGATTTGTAAGCCCGTCCATTATGTCTTGGATGTCGCTTTGTGGAATTTTCCTCCACTCCTCAACAGCTGCAGTTTTCAGTTCACTGATGGTCGTAGGAGGTGGTGTTCGACTCCGAATTCGTCTTTTTAGGTTGTCCCATACATGCTCTATCGGGTTCAGGTCAGGACTCCGAGCTGGCCATGATAATCTCTGAATATTGATGGCGTCCAAGTACTCTATGACAATTCTCGCGGTGTGTGCACGAGCGTTGTCGTGCATTAAAACAAAATTATCGCCAATTAATGGAGCAAATGGCATCACATGTGGTTCTAGAACTTCTGTCACGTGCCTGTGAGCATTAACGCTGCCTCTATCGAAGACCACCAACTCTGTACGGGCCTCGTAACAAATGCCACCCCACACCATAATCGAGCCTCCCTCGTAGCCCACTGTTTCAACCACAGCACATTCAGCAAACCTTTCACCACGGCGTCTATACACCCGCTGACGTCCATCAGGACCTCGTAAAGCGATTATTGATTCATCAGAAAAGAGAACTGCTTTCCATTGCTATGACGTCCAATTTAAATGTTCTCGAGCAAAAGCAAGTCTCGCTGTTCTGTGAGTTGTCGTTAGCTGTGGTACTCGAACTGGTCGAAATGATCCCAGATCCCTCTCTGCTAACCTTCTTCTTATTGTTCTTAGGCTCACACTTACATTTCGTACCTCAAATAAACGGTTACGAGCCACAGAAGCCGTTGTGAACCGATTTCGAAGAACGTTCGAGGTGATGTAACGGTCATCTCTCTCAGATGTACACCGTCTACGACCTTGTCCTGGTCTCTTTGTGTAGGAACCGGTCTCTCTGAAACGCCGGATAGCATCTTGGATAGTGCTTCGTGGATATCCAAGCATTCGTCCAATCCGACGCTGGCTGAACCCAGCGTCTGCAAGTGCCACAGCCCTAGCTGCTCCAGCTGCGTCTAGTGGCATTTGTTTGGTGTAAATAAGGTCACAACACTTGAATACCTCGGTTTTATTCGAAACAATGGTAAGACAACCTTGTAAAACAAATTTATCCTTCACACAAAACGAAGGGAGAGACTGTCAAATTTCTACTGAACTGATTATTGTTGAATAAAAACCACAAAAGTAAAAAAAAACGCGGGTAAATGAGTTTTCTTTATTTCAGATATACCACTTATAAAGTTACGCCTAGTAGTCAAAGCGCAAGTTAACATAAACAAACGATATGGAATTTCGAATGAGTGGACGGTTAAATGTGCCCCTGAGTGTAGATGCCACTACCAGTAAGGTTCTTATTGTGTAACATCCTTTTATGTTACCGTGCCAAGCCAAACTGGAAAACCATAAACTGTGACAGGGTTTAGTGTGAGGAGATAAATCCAAACGCACTTTCCACAAAATATAACAAGTTTATTTGAAAAAACAATATAAAACTACATTCGTGGGTAACAAACCTAACTAACTAATACAAAATAACTAAATCTAACTAAAACCTATCAAAGCCCTAAGCGCACCGTACGATGTACGATAATAATGCGGATCACCAGCAATATGTTCGCACAAGGCAGGCGCTAATCCGAACTCAACAAGAAGCGGGGTAAACGAGACCGACCTAAGTCGATGCGGTGTGTACTCCCGAGCCGTACTGAACTCAGACCATAGAGTAAAGTAATATAACGGGTATAGAGAGCCCTCTCGCAGAAATTTTTGAAGACCGCTAATGTCATTTGATCGGATAAATAGCGCCATCTATTATCGCCATCCACCAACTTGTGACATATATAGCTATAACTAGCTATAGGTACTACAATACTTAGGCATTAGTGCTTATACTGCTTCCTTACTATTGTACTTGTTTTCAAGTTGATAAAGGTTTACTTAATTTTATATATGTATATTTTTTAAGTTACTCAATCATAGTAAAACTTTATCAACTTGAAAACAAGTACAATAGTAAGGAAGCATCAATTTTGAAAAGGAACACAGTGAATGCATAAAGAAAAACAACTTATTTTACAAAAAAATATTTATTTGTGTTTATTTTTATAAGCTTGCGCTGCTGCTTTAGTCTCATCCTCACCATGATATGTAATTTTGCCAGACAAAATCCGGTTTATAGAACGACACCAACTATAAATAAGCACATTAATAATTGTGTTTTCGAAATAATTTTTAATATTTTTTTTATGTTTTTCACAACTGAAAGGAAAGTCAACAAATATGTCAGTGAACATTTTTATTTTAACTTTTAACTTTTTTTTAGGAACATCTTTTTTTAGTATGTCTGTCACTAAATTCTGAATTTGGACAAAACATTTTTCCATTCCTTTTGATGGGTATATCAAAGAACCTTTTCCTTTTCTATATTCTTTGGCCCTTATATAATCATTTGATGTGCTTTCAGGGTCGCCATACATTTCTTTTTTACAAATTTTGCAATTTTTTGTCACATTTTTAACACATTTCCCCAAGACCCACCCACACACATAATTACCCTGACCAGCATCAGTAATATTAATATTTAGATTGATGAAAGGCACCACAATTTCTTCATCTATGTTTTCAGAAAATTGTGGTGTCTCCTCATCAATGGGACTGGGAATATCAGAAGTTCCCATAATATTTTCTCTTACAAAAAAATCAAGATTCTGCAAGCAGCTATCTCCATCTTTTTCGCAATTTGCATGCAGAGAATGGGGCGAGTTAAAATTATTAATTAAGAGGGACTTAAAGGCCCCCTCAAATGCTACCGTGTCTGGTGCCGTATTTCTCGCCCCATAACTTCTGATATTCCCAAAGAAATTCTCTAGTGGGTCCTGGTTGAAATTACGTGTCAGCATAGCATCAAATGAATATGTTTGGGACAGCAATATCCATATTCGTTGAATTCCTTCAATTGTGCGTATGAAGTTTTTTATAGATGGTATAGCTTTCGTTTCAACCACACGGATTTTGTTATTTTTGCCCTTAATTTTTTTAATAAATGTAACAGTTTTTAAAACTTTTATGGCATTCTTCCACAAATCATGGTGTGAACTAGTTCTTCTTACACATCCTTTATATATTTTACCATCAGGCACATGAAATGTGTTTGAATTTAGTGAGTCAAACAGATTGTCCATTAGTTTGGTAAATTTGACCAAATTTTGGCATTCTTTTGGAATGTCTCCTCTTGCCACGAGATGTCCTGCAGTTGTAGCCATGGTGTGACTAAAAATTTGGGCCGCTGGTTTCACCTTCATTTTTCTTATCTTTTCGGCATATATGTGCTCATCTGTGACTCTCCACAGGCATTTTACCTCTCCATATACTTTATCCGCTTCATAAGTTTTCTTGTAATATTCCCATTTAATAGTTTTTTCCTGCTTCTCTTCAAAATCATAATATTTTAAATCTTTCGTCAATAAATTATTTCGGACTCCTTTTAGTAAATGTGGAACATCAAATATCGGGATAATTTTTGTTTTCCCTATTTCTATAACTTCATTCTTCCATTCCTTTTCTTCTCTTAAATATTTTTTTTTCGTATCTTCTACCAAGTCATTTATGACACTCACGTTGACTGTGCTTTGATCGCAAACAGTACATATGACCTTAAGTCCCGTACTACGTACGTACCTAATGACTTTTTGTAAAATATCTTTTAATTGAACCTTTTTTAAAGAATTGGTAAAGTAATATGCCACAGGTTGCTTGAATTTTTTCCTTAAGCCTTTCACCATGAATACCAATACATGGTCTGCAATTTGTTTGCCATCAAATGTGAACCCCCTAAGCTGATCTTTTGCAGCATTATAGTGGATTTGGGGGGAAATAGACATTTCGTCGAAAATTAAGCTGCATAGCCGGTCTTCCGGACTTAACTCCTTCACAGTATTTTTAATTTTCCTGAAGATGCATTTATTCAGGCCTGGCTCCACTTCTATTTTGGTTAAAAGCCTTTTCAACGATTTTGGGGACGGCAATGTAAACAATTTTGCCAAAAGAGGGTAACTTCTCGGACTCTTCTTATATAAGGAAAGTGAGAGCACTTTTTCTTCTAAACTAAACCTGCGACCAGAAGGCTTCTTGCTTGTCTGAGTGTACTGCATTTTCGTGAAAATGTTTGCTGCTGGTGTCATTTTGCCTGCTAGTTTTTTAAACAAAATATCTGTAGACTTTTTTGTAGCACTGGCTAATCTGGATTCCAGAATTTTATTTTTCTTTTGCGATCGAATCAAGTTTGATTGCAAAATTTTAATTTTTCTTCTTGTCGTTTGTAACTGGTTCAACAAAAATGACGGCAACTCCTGCAGCTGCTGTTTATCTGTAAAAAAAAAAATTTTTAGTCCCAAGCTAAGCATACTAGCACTTGTCTTATATGCTACACAAAATTTTATGTATTTATCTGTTTGTCATTAGGTTTTTTACCTAACTAACTTCCCAAAAAGGAGGTTTCTCAATTCGACTGTTTTTTTAATGTTTGTTCGCGAAAAGCTTCGTCGTTTATGAACAGATTTTGATAGTTCTTTTTTTGTTGGAAAGGAGATATCCCAAGGGTGGTACGACAAGGAAACCAGGATCTGATGATAGAATCCCAGAGATATCGAGGGCAACCTTCAAATTTTATAGGAACGTTTTACGTAGTTCGTGCTTTTTCTAAAGCTATTCAATTATTCGATCTAGTAGTCATCACCTCATGTTGATGAGCTGATGATGGAAGGTATAACTCCTTAACAGTTAGGAGTTGGAGGATAATTCTTTAATAAAATATTATGGGTATATATGGTTGTATTCTTTCAGGTTGTATACATATTCCATAAACAGTCACCTATAATAGGTGATTGTGGAAGGTACTACTCCTCAACAGTTAGGAGATAGGAGTTGCAATAATAAGGGAATCTTGATTGAAGTTTAAGGGTTGGGTTTCTTGGTTGAATGCTAAATGCATAGTAAATATTGGTACAGGATATTACAACAAAAAATGAAAAATAATTTTTATTTTTTTATTTAAATAACTCAACCCACAACCAACAATCACAGTTTCTTTTAAAAGTGCTCTCCGTTTCCTAATCCCCCAAAAATATAAAAAAATCTTACTTTTGATTTTATTTATTCCCTTATTCTGCAGTCGGCAATAATTGTGTTCTGAACTTATAGTTCTGGTAGAGTTATCTGTAATGTGAGAAAAATATTGATTTTGTTAGTTTGTTTAGTTAATGAAGAAAATATACAAGTCCGTGATTAGACCCGTCGTACTGTATGGATGGGAATGCTGACCTGTGAAGAAGAAGGATAAAAAAAGATTGCGTGTAGCTGAGATGAGAATGTTGAAGTGGATGTGTGGTGTGACAAGAATGGATAAGGTAAGGAACGAGTATATTAGAGGAAGTTAAAAAGTTGCGCCAGTTACAGAAAAGTTGAAAGGGAATCGAATGTCGTGGTATGGACATGTTGTGAGGAGGGGTGAATCCATGGAAGGGGCTCGCAAGGGCCGACGCCCTCCGGGGCTGCGGGTTGTTCGAAAGAGATACCGCGGCCTCGGCACAAGGGCTAAGAAGGAACATGGGTGGTTATTAGTCAGTAGAAGTCTGACACTCCCTTTTGCTCTGCCCAGAGCAGGAGGGGTTATTATGATTTCCCACCACCCAAAAAAAAAAGGAAAGAGAAATCGCATGTAACTAAAAAGGTGACGGATATAAATGTTGATCGATGGAGAGGGAGAGGAAAGCCAAAGAAAAGATGAATGGATTGTGTGAGGAATGATATGAAAGAGAAAGGAGTAAATGCCACCATGACGTCTAATAGGGAAGAATGGAAAAGAAAATGTGTTGCGCCAACCCCAAATAGAATGGGTTAAGGGCAGGAATATGATGATGATTTCAGATTTAATTGAGTTAACTTTATGGATATATTTAACAACAACATGATTGCAATAAATAATTGGAATTAATGTGTAAGTACCTGTGAGTTGTAATAATAAAAAAAAGAGTGTGTGAGATGAGATGAATGAAATTAAACTGTGGGGTGTGCTCCAAATATAAATAAGTAAAAGTGAAAATTCGGGCGCCTGGAGTACACACAAAACTATGCCAAGGATAGACTTACCTGCGGGAGCTTGAGACTTTTAATCTTCAAGCGGGAAGGCATCAATAAAAATCGATCATGAAAAGTAAGAACGACTTTATTACCCGAAGGCTACTGGTTTGAAAATTCCTTTCTAATTCTAAAGCTAACAGCTCTAATGTGTAAAATTAAGATGACATCGCTGTTATTCTAAGACCTGTCATTATTGCACTTTTTAAAATAAATTGATGTTAAGTATCATAAACCATACCAAACTCCGTCGACTAAATTAGGAACCTGATGGATTATCCAAGAGCATCTTGGTGATATTCGCCGAGATTGCCAACGGCGGTCCAAGATTTTGCATTTTGGTAGGGGCGTGCGTTCAAAAATTTAAGTAATATGGAAAAAAAAACGCCTTGTGGCTGAAAACAAACATGAATAATCGTTAGCGGATAAAAAATGGCGATCGAATGGTGGTTACGAGCAATATACAATTAAACTCACCGTTTCTTCCAAAAATCAAAATGTGGTCATCAGTAGATGAATGAATCCAAGCAAATAATTATAAAATGAAGTTAAAAGATCCTGAAACAATTAAATATCGGAAACTATTAGCGTCTGCTATCAAAATAGCCATGACAACGCGGAACGGACCGAAATCACAAAGAATTCGCTTACCTTAAAAAATAAAGGCTATCCAATTAGGATCATGACAAGGGCAATCGGCTACCACATAATTAGAGACTAGATGCCGCCCATCTCAAGTTATATTTTGAGATTTTATTGGAGCGCTCAAAAATCACTCCATTGATTCCAGGCTGTAGGTCGAAAAGCAAGAGATGTCAAAGTCAATTTGACAGCATCGAAAATAAAACTCAGTGTGACCACTTCACGAATCCAAGTCAACCAAAAAATGAATTTTCATAAGGCAACACCACCATTAGAGCCTACAAATCAAAACAAAGAATTCAATAGTATGTAACAGGCTTAAAAGACTCGTTACATTACATCCCTCCCCGAAAATAAAAGAAAGGAACTTTCTTTTATTAGAAAGAAATCTTCAACACAATAGACCAGTCTTAACAACTTTCTAATTCCCAAAAAAAGAAAAGAATCATAAAAGATTCAAAGTGTAAATGAATTCTGAAAATGTCAAACGACAAGGTCTCAAGAATTTAATAAAAGTAAAAACATGCAAATGACAAAAAGTCAAAAATGAAATATGTGAAAAACAGAAAAAATTATAAGTTATAAAAACTAGTTAAATGAAACGAAGAGAGAAATCTCTTAGCGCTTCTAAACTCCAAAACAGTGCAGTTAGGCACTATAGCCACTGACTACAAATTTCAAACGAATTCGAACAAATTACCAATACAAACTACAATTTTTAGTGCAGTTAGGCACCATCGCCACTGACTAAAAATTTCAAACCACTTGGAACAGTACAACTTTGAGTGCAGTTAGGCACTATCGCCACTGACTACTATGTCAACTGCTTCCAACTCTACCATCTCTATGAGTGCAGTTAGGCTCTATTGCCACTGACTAACTCCGTATCCAACAATCCAAAAAAAAATTTGAAACTCCAAACAAAAGTTTTTAAATAAAGCTGAAAGACCTTATTTAAAGTATTGTTACAGGCACAACCTGCAACGAAACAAAGGAAAGCGTACTGTGATCGGCTCATCACCACCGAATTCCCGAGCACAATAGCTGTAAAAGAATGTTGCTGTGACTGGCTCAACACTACCAATCTCCCAAACACAGACAAACACAAAAAATCATTGAGATCTCCAATGAGAAATCTCAATAACGAAAAGGCGAAAGCCAAAGTTTCACAATGCGATCGGCACATCACCACCGAACTTCCGAACGCAAAGAAAAAAGAATGACGAGAGTCAAAAAAAAATCCCGCATTGTGATTGGAACAACAATGTCCAACACAATGGAAAAAGGAAAAAATATGGCCGGGGCCGAAATCCCACATTGTGATCGGCACAACACCACCGACTTTCCGAGCACAATGGAAAAAAGAGTCGAAATCAAGGTCAAAAGTTACACCAAGATTCAAAAAATAATAAGGCATTTTGTAACAAAGGTTACAGAATGACCCTAAAAAGTAAAGTCCAGGATGAACGCGTTACTAACAAAGTCAAATCCGATCATTAAAGAGAATGAAACTCTAGTAAAAATGAGAAACAATTCTGTCAATGAACAGCACAAACTAGATTTAAAAATCGATTACTATTTATGACGAAGAGAAAATAGAATGATTTCAAACTATGAAAAAAAAAGATTACAAAAACTTGAAATTGAGTTCAAGTTTTTGATCTCAAGGTAAAAATAACCTGAAGTGTAGGGTTACATAAGATCCTAATAAAATGTAAACAGGTAAAAGGTTACCCTTAAAAAAATAAGATCTTATACAATCCAACAAAAACGAACAAAACATAAAATAAGATCCTCTGATGTGAAAAACATTTAGTGTGGAAAAAAATAGTATTTAATTAACAACAATGGCCTAAGTTTTATTTTTAGAATGTTAAGAATTCAAATTCAATAAATTTATAAGAAGTTACCTAACATACATCTTTCAAATCGTTGATAACCTATCATCCATCCCCTCGTACATCACACTGTCAAAAGCGGCTTTCAAACAGAATTTATCAAAAATCAAGACTAACACTTGGAAACCAAATTAAAATTTAATAATATCTTTAACATGATAACGTCCCACTGAACCTTTATTTAAATCTTTCAAAACATAAACGTTATCCGAAACCTTTTCAGTTATTTTACACTTTACAAACTTAGGTGCAAGCTTAGCTGAAAAATATGCTGGAGCATGAGATTGAACAAAACTTCTTCTCCACACCATATCACCCACACCAAAAGAAATGACTTTCCGACCTTTATTATAATAAGCGGCATTTCGCTTATACCCCTTTAACAAGTAAGCTTGAACTTTAACAAAAATATCACTAAGTGAATTAAGAGAAACTGCATAAGCATTCCTATTTGAAATTTCTAGTTGAGATAAGTTATCAACAGAACTACTAAAGTGATGTAATGACGCATCAAGAATAAGCTCCCTACCAAACATCAGAAAGTTAGGAGTAAACTCAGTAGCAAGGTTTACACTATTATTTAAAGCTAATTGAACATTGGGCAAAAAACTTGACCAAGTTCTATGATCATCTTTAACAAAACACGATATGCAGGTTTCGACCGTTTTATTATATCTCTCAACAGGGTTATTTTGAGGTGTATACAAAGTATTATAAAATATTTTGGTTATATTAAAACCTTTCAAAAAATCTACAAAATGTTTTGAAGTAAATTGAGTTCCATTGTCACAAACTACTATTTTTGGACAACCAAATTTGAGAAATATTTCTTTTTCAAAATGTTTACAAATTACTCTAGTGGTAGCATTGATCATTGGAAAGAACCAGCAATATTTAGTAAAAACGTCTACAACCGAAAGTATGTATCTATGACCAGAATAAGTTTTAGGTAGAATTCCTATGATATCAACCGAGAGCATAAGCATCAACAGCAGTACAGGTATCGACATCACCCGAATCCTGAAGCGGCGGAAACTGAACTCCCTTGTCCATGACTAACAAACAGCAAGGCGAATAGCAAACGAAAAGCAAAAACTAAATTTCAAAAAGTTAAAAGTTTGAAAATAAATTCTCAAGTTTGAGGTTAAGTATTGAAGTCAATGTGGTATTCCCATGAAAAATTACTAAGTTAATTTTATCGTTTTAAAAGTGCAATAATCACTTACAAGCAGCTTAAATCTAGATAAATTAAATGTACAATATTGTACTTACAATTAGATTAAATTATTTTCTTTAAAAGTTAAACTTAGTTTTTAAAATAACTTTACTGTTGAGAACAACAAAACACGGTCAATGCTATACATTTCTGTTGGTTTTGCTAAGAAAAAAACATGTTATTAAAACAAACAGGTCAATAAACAAAATTATCAATAAGTAAACACCAAATCTTGTTTACAAAGATTCACCAAATTAGGTTAAGTACTACTTATGAGTCAAAAATTAAAATAAACACAAAGTTATTGAAGTAACAATGTAGAACAAACTAATGCAAACAATAGACTCATAAGTTATTTAATAATTGTGCAATAATGACAGTATATAGGTACCAGACAAACCTACTTCAAGTCCCTGTTCGGGCGCCAATTGTAATAATAAAAAAAAAGTGTGTGTGAGATGAGAGTGAGATGAATAAAATTAAACTGTGTGGTGTGCTCCAAATAAAAATAAGTAAAAGTGAAAATTCGGGCGCCTGGAGTACACACAAAACTATGCCAAGGATAGACTTACCTGCGGGAGCTTGAGACCTTTAATCTTCAAGCGGGAAGGCATCAATAAAAATCAATCATGAAAAGTAAGAACGACTTTATTACCCGAAGGCTGCTGGTTTGAAAATTCCTTTCTAACATTAACAACTCTAATGTGTAAAATTAAGATGACATCGCTGTTATTCTAAGACCTGTCATTATTGCACTTTTTAAAATAAATTGAAGTTATGTTTATAAACCATACCAAACTCCGTCGACTAAATTATGAACCTGATGGATTATCCAAGAGCATCTTGGTGATATTCGCCGAGATTGCCAACGGCGGTCCAAGATATATGCATTTTGGTAGGGGCGTGCGTTCAAAAATTTAAGTAATATGGAAAAAAAACGCCTTGTGGCTGAAAACAAACATGAATAATCGTTAGCGGATAAAAAATGGCGATCGAATGGTGGTTACGAGCAATATACAATTAAACTCACCGTTTCTTCCAAAAATCAAAATGTGGTCATCAGTAGATGAATGAATCCAAGCAAATAATTATAAAATGAAGTTAAAAGATCCTGAAACAATTAAATATCGGAAACTATTAGCGTCTGCTATCAAAATAGCCATGACAACGCGGAACGGACCGAAATCACAAAGAATTCGCTTACCTTAAAAAATAAAGGCTATCCAATTAGGATCATGACAAGGGCAATCGGCTACCACATAATTAGAGACTAGATGCCGCCCATCTCAAGTTATATTTTGAGATTTTATTGGAGCGCTCAAAAATCACTCCATTGATTCCAGGCTGTAGGTCGAAAAGCAAGAGATGTCAAAGTCAATTTGAAAGCATCGAAAATAAAACTCAGTGTGACCACTTCACGAATCCAAGTCAACCAAAAAATGAATTTTCATAAGGCAACACCACCATTAGAGCCTACAAATCAAAACAAAGAATTCAATAGTATGTAACAGGCTTAAAAGACTCGTTACAATCTCCACAAGTTCCAGAAGTGACCTGTCTAAACAGAAAAAAATACTGTAAACAAAATATGGGTGCACTCTCTTGTGGCTTGTGGCTGACTGGGAAGGTGATAATTAGTCGTAAGATCAACGAAAACTCGTACTTTCTAAAAAACCAGGGATTTCATACGAACAATTGGGATCTACTCAGAACTTACCATTGAAATGAAACTTTGCTTGTTATGGAATCCAGTTCAAAAAACGTTTCTTGCTTCTAATCTAACTTTTTTTACGAAGCCGCTGCATTAGCAATGCTGAAATAACAAGATTTTGGTAGGACCAGCCAAGTAGTGATGGATAACTCATCATTTTTAAATGAAATTGAAGGAGTAGGTACCTCATTTTTTCTCGCGAGGTACTCACGAGGAACCCCTCATTTGAGTTGAGGAGTCGTCCGTCGGCGTATTCACCTCACGAGCCGAGCCCGAGCCAAACTTAGCCGAATTCAGCCGATAGTCCGAGGCAGCGGGGTGGACGGGTTCGTCGAGTCGGAAAGTACTATGCTAGCCAACTAAGAATAGGATCGCGCTTACTGCCAACTTCACACGGTAGCAGTACTTATCTAACAAATAAGTACTGCCAGCAAAACAGGAAATGCGAATAAGAAATGTTATGTTTTTTATATAATAATAAATATTATTTCTTGAATTCCATAAATAAATTTTCAACTCAATATGAGTTCAAAGAGAGTTGCGGTGCTCCATCCTAGAGCACGAGAAATCGTTTTAATGTGCTCAAGTAAGTACTTTGAAAGTGAAAAAAATCGTGTAATATTTTTATTAACATGCTTTCACTCATGTATAACTAATTTGACGTAAAATTGATTAGAAATACCAAAAAAGTGAACATTCAATAATTAAACTAGGTATAATTTCTTCATTCATTTTTCTGCACACCATACGAATTGGTAATCAAATCAAATCAAATCATTTATTTGTATAACACAGGTTCAGAGGATGTTACAAAAATAATATATGTTACACTGTATTATAACCATACGAGGTGTGCAAATATATTTTTGGAATTTATGACAGAATACGATTGTTCAAGTTTTCAAATTACAATAACATTCAAAATAATAATAATAATATAAGGAAATGTTATGCAAATTAATAATGTCATAGTGATTTTATTATTCGTCACATTTAGTCAACATACAAATAAATTCTGCAATTAAAATATAATGTCGTTATCTTCTAAATATTCTTTTACATTATAATAAATTTTATTAATTTATTAGGAAGGTGCGTAATTTCTTCTTAAATAGAGGAGTAGGCAACTTCCTAATGTCATCGGGCAATTTGTTATATATTAGTGATGCCATACCTACAAATGATGCTTTTATTGAGTAGTGACGCTTCCCCATATGGTATTTGTACATCCAACTTGTTTTTGTCACGTAATTGTCTGTAATAGCTTTTAAAGGCAGTCTTATAATAGTGCTTGGATTCGTTTTCACAAATATATTTAATTCGTATATGTACAAGGAAGGTAACGAGAGAATTTTTAGTTTTTTTAAAGTAAGGTTGAGGTTGGTAATGAAGTTCGCGAGTTTTGCTGAACAAAATGGCGTCTTGACAGCGCCATTCTTAGTTGGCTCGCATAGTACTCATAATTCCGATTTTGACGTCTCCCTCACGCACATACTTATTTTTCGCTCATACCTATTATTTAACCGCCAAAATAAACGATTCAATGACACTTGATTACCAATCTAATGCCAATGATTTTAGAGTTCATAGTTAACGTTTAGAGTTCATAGTAATAGCAGAATTAAAAATATTTTCTCTATTTAATTCGTTTTGAATAATAATGTTAGTTTACCTATGTTGACCTTGGAGGTGCACGTGTCAATCGTCAAATGAACTGTTGACATTGTTGTGACAATTACGACGACTTTTGTGTTTGTGAATAATCGGATTGCTTTGCTTGTGATCGTACTTATTTGCTTGTTTTGGATTTGGTGATGGTGTGGTGGAGATACTTATTGCTGCTGGTGTTGGTTTTACCTTTACCATTCCCATAGATTTGGCGGGATTATAGCTCCAACGGTAAAAAAATCGAAAACCTGTAGAAAACGGGAGTTTTTCAAGGATTTGGGAGAATATAAGGCCAAATGTACGATTTGCTTTAAAATTTTGTCGCACAGGGGTGCATGCCCCTATAATTTAACCAGACATTTTAAATCCTCTCATCCCCTTGTCCTAGCTGGGATTCATGAAGATCGTATGGCTATAAATAACGATACTAGTGTTGCTACACCTCTTTCACCTGTGATTCCATCTACGTCTCAAGGCGAATCGTCTTCCGCTTGCCCCGATGGTTCCACTCAATTTGTAACAGCAACTCACGTTCCGAATTGCCGTCCTCTAGTTTGTAATCAAATCAATGAATATTTAGTAAAACCGCTGTCATTGAAGAAAACGGAAACTATTAATAGGTTGCTCCTACTAATGATTGTCAAAAATGATTTGCCTTTTACAATCGTCGAAAGCGGTTCATTTATAAGGCATTTATAAAAGAATTGTGTCCTTCGTATGTTGCTCCATCAAGAAAGACAGTATCAAAAACGTTATTACTAAAATTTTATGACATCGTAAGAGAAGATGTGACGAAAGTACTAGGATAAGCGAATATGTTGCCCTAACTACGGATGCCTGAACTTCTGCTGCTCATCATCAGTATGTTGCCGTAACAGCACATTTTGTTGAAAACAGCAATATTAAGGTAATGTTAGAAAGCATTCCAGACGCACAACGCCATACCCCGCACAGAACTTAGCTGATTTAATAAAAAAAATTGCACCGAATGGAATATCATCGAAAAAGTAGTATCGGTTACTGCTTACAATGCTAATAACATCCAAGCTGCCTGTTTTGCTCACACTTTAAACCTGATTGTTCAAGCAGGATTAACAGAAATTAAGGCGATCAAAAATAAAGTTAAAACCATAGTTGAACTATTCCAAAGCAGTGTTTTGGCTAGTGAGCGCCTAACAGCCGTGCAAAAGCATCTAGCTAGCTAACTACATCTTAAAGTGACCATATCAATATTAAAAAATTTTGATGTTTTCAATAAATAGATTGACTTGCCCACCGCATCACATTGGCCAATGCGATGGCGATTAGCCATTAGAATGTGGTATTTAATATTGGTCACTATAACATGTAGTTAGGTTAGCTTATTACGTAATAACTTAAGATAGAAGGTCTCTTAAGTAGGCACTGAATATATTAACTGACTTGGTATTACATGGATCTCACTACTTTTTACGGTAGAAGAACTGATTTGTGCGACTTGGCTTTTTTTACAAGTTTTGTTTTTAGTGGGATCTCATTTTCTCTTCTCTCTTCTCTCTCATTTCATATTCTCTTTTTGTTGATACTTACAATGAACAATACTAGATTTATTCGAACTTGGAGCAGTCTTATTCATCGATATGAAGAACTGCTAAAGTACTCGACAAGGCGAATTAAACGACTCCAAACTCGATGGAGTTAGGTTGTTTAACAAAGGAATTCATATGGTCACCTTCCACCTCCATCAACAGACCCTGACCACCATCTAAAGACAAAGTATTCGTCAAGACGAATCAAACGAGTCCAAACTCGATGGGAATATGACATTCTAAAATGGGAACTCCATTTTAGAATGTGGCCAACTTCCAGTTCCATCATCAGGACCCAGGACATTCTAAAGACAAAGAACTCGTCAAGACAAATCAAACGAGTACAAATTCGATGGGGTTGCGTCGTTTTATAACGGAGTTTTTATGGCCACCTTCCAGCTCCATCATCAGATCAGCTCCATGTCATAATAATATTGCATTGTTAGGCGATGTACTTATACGTGCAAAATTTCAGATCAATCAATTTCAATCGGTGAAATGTAACTTTAACTTTGTTATCCTATACACACTATTACAAAGTTATTTATGCAGTTAGTGTATCTAGAAAACTAGACTGAAATTTTAGTTTTTCCTTGATGTATACACTAAACACTAATTGTATTCAATATTTGAAGCATCTATGTATGCTAGAAGTGCCTTAGACTCTTGATGATCGGTCAGTCAGTCAGTCAGTGAGTGACAAAACTAAGGAACTTTGATTAGTTATAATTCTTAAACTACTGGTTCAAATTGAATGAAATTTGAAATATATCGTGTTTATGCAACGCCTAATTGGTTACTAAAAAAATCAGGATTCTAGTTTTATCCACAATGAAGTTATAGGAGGTCGAAAATGGCCAGATCTGTTTCGAGAAAAGGATGGTATGGCCGTGCCGCTTTATTGCTCGACTTGGCGGGGGCACTGCCGTGCCCCCAGATTTAATATCAATTTACGAAAAATGTGACAGAATGTCAAGTAAAAATGAACCTTTTCCCATTGAAATAAAGTTTATTTTGAATCGAATCTTAATTGTTTTATTTCGAACAACGATCTTTTTTGTTCTCGAAAGTTCCACGCTACTCAATTAGTGATGTGGTTAAGGTCGGTGGCAGATTCAAGAAGGAAGGACTAGGCATCAACATGAATGCTTCGTTGATAGTCCAATACCGCGTACCTAACATTGTCAATAAAGTCTGTGCCCAGTATTACCTGACACCTCTTCTTCCACCACTTCGCCTACATTAGGGTTCAGGTAATACTTTAAACAGACATTATTGACAATGTTAGTTATGTGGAATTGGATTATCAACGACGAATGGCGAGTACATCACTCACCTTCGGTTTGCCGACGATATAGTGGTCATGGCTGAGACCATGGAGGACCCCAGTACAATGCTCGATGACCTCAGTAGAGCTTCCGAAAGAGTGCGTTTAAAAATGAACATGGAAAAACCAAGGTCATGTTGAATGCCCATGTAACACCCAATCCTATCAAGATCGGAGACTCTCCACTCGAAGTTGTAGACGATTATGTCTACATGATACAAACGGTCCAGTTAGGTAGGTCCAACTTTGAGAAAGAGGTCAATTGTCGATTCCGACTCGGCTGGGCATCGTTTGGGAAGCTGAGTAGTATCTTCTCGTCCAACTTACCATAGTGTCTCAAGACGAAATTCTATAACCAGTGTGTGTTGCCAGCGATTACATACGGGACTGAAACGTGGTCGCTCACAATGGGCCTCAGCAGAAAGCTCAAAGTCACCTAAAGGGCAATGGAGAGAGCTATGCTCGGAGTTTCCTTGCGTGATCAAATCAGAAATGAGGACATCCGCATGAGAACCAAGGTTACCGACATAGCCCGAAGAATTGCCAAACTTAAGTGGCAGTGGGCAGGGCACATTGCTCGCAGAACGGATGGCCGATGGGGCCGGAAAGTTCTGGAATGGCGACCGCGAACCGGAAGACCTTGCTTGGGAAGACCTCCCACTAGGTGGACCGATGACCTGGTGAAGGTTGCGGGGATCTGCTGGATGCGAGACGCACGTGACCGGTCAATGTGGCGACACTTAGGGGAGGCCTATGTCCAGCAGTGGACTCTCTGATTGATGCAAATGGCCGGTCGCTGTCGCTATTTTCACGATAAAAGAATATGATGTATTATTTTACATGCTAAGTTATCATAAATGATATTGTGGTCGCTTGAATTGTATTTTTTTGAGGATCTAATGTTGATGCAATAAAACGTTAAATGGAGGTGAGATATAAATTCCGTGGCTGAGTTAGTAAATTAGGTGCCTATGTATAATTAAGAAGGACAAGTTACGATAATTGATGATTCATGATCCATTGATGAAACCATGAGGGCGAGAATCAATAAACTCTTTGAAGGCGGTTTGGACAGCCACATCGGAGTTGTTTTTTTTTCCTTGTAAACAATTGTCAAAATTCCGGAAAAAAATGGTAATCTGTTGGAGCAAGGTCCGGTGAGGACGGTGGATGTCGCAGACATTCCAATTGAGCTCATCTAACTTAGTGGTTGTTTGTTGTGCAGTGTGTGGTCTTGCGTTGTCGTGAAGCAGCAGTGGCCTAGAGCGATTGACCAATCTCGGTTGTTTAGCAGTTAGTTCTTCCTTCATGGTTTGCAGTTGCTGACAATAGATATATCTGCCATAATAGGTTGGCCAGATTTTAGAAAGCTATAGTGAACGACACCGGCGCTAAACAACTAAACTCTGCCCATTCTTGGGAGTTCATCAGTAAAAAGATGTCACTGGTATCTTGTGCGGTAGAATCCTCTCCGACACAAGACACAGTTCCGTAAAACGTCCAGTGTAATTACCAATAATAATCTAATAGAATAGTACTTCAATAATGCTTATTTTAAGCCGAATGTTGTTTAAACAGGTAGGTACCAACAAAATGTCTAAGAGACAGATTTTTACTGCACAGCGCAGATGACAACTATAATATGTGTTAGTCTTAAATATCTACTATGTATATTAATTACAAAAATATAACAATTATTTGGCTATAGAAAGTTACAAGATACCCCTTGACTCTTTCTTACTAGGTACCTACTCAAAAGCTGTAATTTGCCTTGCAACTATTAACTAATTGCAACACATCACCACTTTGAAAGTTTATATCATTCAGAGGATTGACTTTGAGAAAAAATAGTTGTAAAATTCGGTTTAAAGACATTTATTTTCTGAAAGAACAAATTACAGTTCACTTAAAGAGAAACTTAACTAAATTAACAATCTAAGGTAGGTTTACATTACGACGTTCAAGCCATCCAAGAGACTAAATACAATAATCAACACCATATAAAATACAATACAAAACAGTTCACGTAAAACTTATGTTAACAAAAACTAAACTATATTTCTTAGACCGTTTTTAAATGTTGGTATCCAAGAAACTGAACACCGTAGATTTTGCTATATAAAATAACATATATGGTTTAAGAACTTACTCTTTATTAAGAATTACCAATAATTCGCGGAAAACTAAAAAATAACATATTTGAGCGTACAGAAATGTACGTTCATGGTAAAAAAATAACAAAATGCGAGGGTAAGCGATCACAATTACAAAACAAACAAGTCCAGTACTAGCCAATCGGCAATCACCAACCAAGCAAACATGGAAACAAACTTGAAGTGCTAGATGTGACAAAATATGGCATCAGCAAATTTTTTTATTTGTTAAAATATGAAAAACAAAATGTTATGTAAACTAAAGTTATTAGTAAAAAACTAAACTATACTCATCTTCATCATCACTACTCACTACATAGTATAAAACAAAGTCGCTTTCGTTGTCTGTCCGTCCCTATGTATGCTTAAATCTTTAAAACTACGCTACGGATTTTGAAGCGGGTTTTTTTTGTTTATAGAGTGATTCAAGAGGAAGGTTTTAGTATATAATTTGACCGACATCCACGCGGGTGAAGCAGCGGGCATCAGCTAGTTACATTTTTTTTGTTTTTTTTTTGTTTTTGTGTTTGTGTGAAATAAAACAATTTATTATTTTTTTTTTTCTAGGTAGGTATTAGGTACGTAGGTATGTAGGTAGTAGGTACGTAGGTATGTAGGTAGTAGGTAGTAGGTATGTAGGTAGTTGGTAGTAGGTATTTAGGTAGTAGGTATGTAGGTAGTAGGTAGTAGGTAGTAGGTAGTAGGTATGCTTGTACACTCTCTGATTTTTTTGGGTAGTTTATTGTATAGTCGAACCCCCTCATACTGTATAGTTTTTCTGCCACACAGGGTTCTCACTCTTGGTACTTCTAGGTCGTCTTGATTACGGGTATTATATCTACGAGTCTTTTGTGTGAATGAAATTGTGTGTATGTTGGTCTTAAGGATCTTTCGGATAGTCATGCATGTGTGGTATGTATACAATTGTTCTAGGTTAATAATTTTGTTTTTTTGTAGAGTAATTCTGTAGGAGTAGAGTAGTTATAATTGAAGAGGACTTTGATGATTTTATTTTGTGTTCGTTGTAGGTGTTGTTGATTTGTTTTTGCAGCTTGTCCCCATACTTGGATCAGATATTCCAGATGTGGTTTGACTAACGTGTTGTAAATAGTATGTCTTAGCTTGTAGGGTACGCATTTTGCAATGTTACGCATGACTCCAGTTAGTGGGAGTATTCGAGATTTTATGTAGTCAATATGCGGTCTGAATGTCAACTTATTGTCAACAATTAGGCCTAAATACTTTCCATGCGTTGATTTTCGTAACGGTTGATTGTTTATTATAAAATTTGGAAATGATGGTATTTTTTTATTCTTTGCTGAAAAAATCATGTAAGCAGTTTTACTAACATTCATGGTCAGGAGGTTTTGACTAAGCCATATATTCAAAAGATCAAGATCTTTCTGTGCATCTGAAATGATATCAGTGATGGAATCGCCAAAGTAAAAAAGACAAGTGTCGTCTGCATACAGTGACACATGTCCAGTCAGTCCAGCTGTACTAATGTCATTAATAAATATGAGGAAAAGCAATGGCCCTAGGACCGATCCCTGAGGTACTCCGCACTGTATATTGGCCGGGTCACTTGTAAATTTGTCCAGTTTGACGACCTGTTGCCGATTAGTAAGATAAGACTTAAACATTTTGTAGGCTGTAGAAGTAATTCCAATGATTTTTAGCTTTTTCAGAAGGATAAAATGACTAACAGTATCGAATGCTTTCTTTAGATCAATGAAGACACCTAGAGCTAATTGTTTCTTGTCTATATTATCTTTTATTTTAGTAATTAAATCAACAGTAGCCGAAAGTGTATTGGAGTGTAGACGAAAGCCATATTGGTGCGAGTAAAGAAAGTTAGTATCAATTAAATGTTTAGATAAGCGTGTATATAAAACTTTTTCAAATACACACATCAAAAGTGTCTAGGGATCAACATATATTTTTGCAATAACTTTTCTCCTGATTGATATTAATTAAAATTTTCTTTAAGGATTCATCAAATAAAGTGTTTTCGTTTGTCACAGTAACGATAAACCAAGTCACCTTTGCATTAATAAAGAAATTTGCCATTTTCCTAATAAAGGGATTTTTGACATTTGAACCACTAACATTAAAGTTCGAAAAAAAGACTGAAATAACAGTTTTCTTTAAAATTTTATTGGGTAACTTAAACAATTAATAATCCGTGTTTCTACCGCGAACACTAACAACACAAGAACATCGGTTTGGCATACTCAAAATGAGTTCATCCAAATCACGCTGTGGAATGGCCGCCCATGTTCGTTGCAACAACAAAAAAAGGTCTTCTTGCGACTGGATACCCTCCATATTCGGCAGAGCTCTTCTCTGTAGCATATCCCATGCATGCTCAATCGGGTTCAAGTCTGACGACTGAGCAGGCCAGGGCAGGACATTGATGTTAGCTGCGGCGAGAGTCTGTCTTACAACTCTTGCGGTGTGCGGTTGTGCATTATCATGCATTAACTGAAATAAGGGACCGATTTGCACTTGTAGAGGAACGATGACGTCTGATACAATCGTCTCAGCATAAATTTGAGCGTTGAGGTTGCCTCTGATCCAAATCAACTCAGTTCTTCCGCCGATCCAAATACCCGCCCATACCATGATGGTTCCACCACTATAAGGATGGACTTCCTGGCAGGATTTTAATCGCTGTTGGCGTCCAGGGGTTCTCCAGTGTCGTATACGTCTTGTATCCGGTCTCATACCAAAACGAGACTCATCAGAAAAGCACACGAAACGCCATTGTTCTTCTGCCCAATTTCTGTGTTCAAGAGCCCATTGATATCGAATCCTACGATTGTGCATTGCTATAGGTGGTACCCGTAGCGGTCTTCGGGAATGAAGGTTCACTTCATGCAAGCGGTTTCTGACTGTTTGGTCGCTAATTAAGTTCCCTGAAGAGTGATGAAGCCTCACGGCTAACATCATGGCGGTTATTGTTGGAGCTCTTCGAGTTAAGATTTGAGTCCTGCCCTGGCCTGCTCAGTCGCCAGACTTGAACCCGATTGAGCATGCATGGGATATGCTACAGAGAAGAGCTCTGCCGAATATGGAGGGTATCCAGTCGCAAGAAGACCTTTTTTTGTTGTTGCAACGAACATGGGCGGCCATTCCACAGCGTGATTTGGATGAACTCATTTTGAGTATGCCAAACCGATGTTCTTGTGTTGTTAGTGTTCGCGGTAGAAACACGGATTATTAATTGTTTAAGTTACCCAATAAAATTTTAAAGAAAACTGTTATTTCAGTCTTTTTTTCGAACTTTAATGTTAGTGGTTCAAATGTCAAAAATCCCTTTATTAGGAAAATGGCAAATTTCTTTATTAATGCAAAGGTGACTTGGTTTATCGTTACTGTGACAAACGAAAACACTTTATTTGATGAATCCTTAAAGAAAATTTTAATTAATATCAATCAGGAGAAAAGTTATTGCAAAAATATATGTTGATCCCTAGACACTTTTGATGTGTGTACTTTGGAAATAACAGGCAGCACTGAGATTGGTCGGTAGTTTCCGGGGTTAGTTTTAGTTCCCGACTTGTATATAGGGGTAACTTTAGCTATTTTAAGACTATCCGGAAACACACCACTATCTAAGCAAACGTTTATGCAATTAGTTAGGTCAGTTAAGATTAGGTTCTTAGTGCATTTTATAGATTTTGTTGTAATTCTATCAATTCCACTGCTGGTATCATTATCCAAATTATTTATTATTTTGGATATCTCATCCTCAGTACAATGTTCTAAAGTGGTTAGTTGAAGGTCTATATCTGGCGTATTTAATGTAATTGGTGGGTTAGAATTCGTTAGTATTATATTCTGGGCCAACAGAGAGCCAATAGTAGCAAAATATGTAGTTAGTAAACGCGTTACAGATTTCTTTACCGTTTGTTATGTCTTTGCCGTCAACCGTCAGTTTAGGAAGAGTACAGACATCGTTTGTCTTATTTTTAGCTAGGGTGTTTATCAATTTCCAAATTTTTTTGGGGTTCTTACTACATCTTGAAAAAGCGTCATAATAGTAATTCTTTTTATCTTCTTTTATTTTACATTCTACTCTTTTTTTAGCAGTTTAATATTTAGATTGCAGTTGAACATTTTCTTGATCCATCAAACAACCACGCCATAATTGATTTCGTTCATTAATATAGTTAATTACTGTTTTATTGATCCAGTCCTTTTGTGGTAGGTTTAATATTTTGTATTTTATTAATTTCGATTCATTTATGTTCTTTATTATATATTGTTCAAGAGTGGCATAGTGGTTTTTTTCTTCTGTCGAGTCGTATTTTAGCATGTTCTCATACAGAGCTTTGTAATCTATTGCATCATATTGGACTTTTTGTATTAGGGTCGGTTTGTATTGTTTGAGTTCTAGGTAGATTTGTTTGTGGTCTGATAGTGTTGATTCAATTATTGCCATGTGTATCTTAGCGTTCCATATATTAGTACATGCATGGTCTATTATGGTTTTTGTGTTCTTAGTTTGTCGAGTACAGTAATTTTCGTGTATATTGTTTAGTATATAGAATCCTGATTCTTGTATGGCATCTGTGTAGTCGGTTGTTTTGCGCTCACTACTTAGTAAGTCGATATTAAAGTCCCCAAAAATAATTGTCTTGCGTTTACTTTTTTCCAATCTTTCTGTGTAACTGTTAAGAAAGTCGCTCAGGTTCGTATTTGGGGGTTTATAAATTAGACCAATGGTAAGAGAGTGTTTTAATAAGTTTATCCATAAAAAATTGCTACCGCTTTCATATTTCTCCTCTTTTATATCAAATTTTAAACTTTTGTGTATGTACATAGAAATACCCCCACCTATACAATCTTTCCTTAAATTAAATATATGTGTGTAGTTAGGCATATCCAGTATATCGGCATTAATTTTAGACTTGATCCATGTTTCGGTTAACAACACTATGTGTATGGTATGATTGAAGCCGCGTAGGATACATTTTAACTCATCAAGCTTCCCTGGTTTTACCAAACTACGCACATTAGCATAAAACATTCTTAACGAGGCTGAAGAAGTACATATAATATTTTGGTAGGTATCTACGTATTGATAGGTCACGTTATCTAAGTCAGAAGTGTCGTAGTTGCATTGTTGAGGGATTTGTTTTGTGAGTAGTTTTTTGGTAGATTTTTTGTTATTTTTGGTATGCCGTTTATGTACCTTAACGTGAGATCTGATTCGCCACTTTCCGTTCGTCGTATCAATTCCGCACGTTGATCTTTCATGTATTTTATTTGCATTGGTGTTTGATCCGGTAATATGCGAACATTCTCATTGTTGAGATTCCATTTGTTACGCAGAATGTGCATAACTGTTTCTTGTTGTTGGAAGGTAACCTTAAGATATCTTGTTTTTTCCGCGTTATACTTGCCAAGACGCATGCATTTCATAGGGGAGGGACATTCCTTGTAAATTGTATGAATTATGCTAAGCACTTGATTTGTGTCGTATTCACGCCTTGTTGTTGAGTTTTTGTCACTTATTTCACATATACCTCCAATAATTACATTATACTGTCGCTTTGCGCGGTCTTGGATTTCTAAGGCCATGTACTCACAATCGAACTGTGGCTGATTTTTGTTTCCGTCGCACGATGTTTTATTATCAGTAGATAATTCGGTTTTGAGAAGGGTTATCTCTTCTTGGAAAGTACAGTTTTGGATTTTCAGCTTTTTCAATTCTTCCTTAATGTCAGTCTGCTCAAATGTAAGAATATTGGTCGCGTTTTTATGTTTTTTATTTCATTTTTAACCTCAACCATTTCTTGACATAGATTGCTCGAGATTTCATTTAGGTTTTCGCTGAAGGCTTGGAAATAGTTCTTCATTTCAGATCGTAAGTCGGACATTTCTTGCATGACTTCGGCCTCAAAGTTCTGCTTCCTTTTTCGCAGCGAAATTTTGACATCTTCTTTAACTAACGTACGTAGGTCAGTCAGTGATCCACTTCCTTTGTTGCATAAGTCCATCTTTATTTCGGCTGAAGATTGTTGTTCACTCATATTAATAAAATGGCAGTGACGTAGCCCGCACTCACAGGGTCCGTGGTCAGTGAGTGAGCGAGTTAAAAAATGCCTGCGTTATGGTTTCGTCTCCTTTCCCCGAGGTGGTGAAGAGCTGTCACGGCAACTATCGCGCACTGCACTTCTAAGTTCAAAACAATTCGCTTGTAGCACTGTCACTCTAGTTCACGCAATATTGTACATAAGTATTATTGTTCTTAGTATCACTTTTGTTTGTCCTTTAGATAGTATAAATCTGTAGTAAGTTATAAAACGGTGTACACGTCTGTTCTCTGCGACAGTCAAACGCGTAATTTCAATTTTAAATTAAAATTATAAAACCTCAGTGACATTTTTAAAAACCTATCTTTAGACACCTCGCGTATAGGTTTGATGAAAATATTTGTAAGTTTCAGTTGCATGTATGGGGAAATTAATCTTTTTTTTGCATAAAATCGGAATGCAGTTTACAGTTTCCAAATGGGTAGCCTTAATAGTTTCCAAATAAAGTGGCTGTGACATACGGACGGACATGCAGCGGATATACAGATAAGACAAATCTATTAGGGTTCCGTTTTTTTGCCATTCGGCTACGGAACCTTTTTTTTTATGTAATAATCAAATGACTCCTCCCGCTCTGGGCAGAGCGGTAGGGAGTGTCAGACTAAAACCACCCATGTTCCTTCTTAGCCCTTTGTGTCGAGGCCGCAGTATATCTTTCGAACAACCCGCAGCCCCGACGGGGGCTACGAAACCCTGAAAATAACATCAAAAGTATTACATCACTTAACACTGCTAACGCCATCTATACAAAAATTTACACAGCCAGAAGTAACGCAAAGTTCTTATCGTACAACATGCAGTACGATTACTTTGCTGTAGTTCCACATTTATTTGATAGATGGCGCGAAGTTAAAATTTAATTAACTTACGTGAACCTTTGATCATAGATGGCACTAGTTACATCGTTTAAGGCGCAATGGCGCAATTTCAGAAATTCAGAAATATCTCGTTTATTTCTCAATAAGAATCGGTGAGTAGCATGTTCTAACATACACAATAGGGTACTGCACAATAATCAGTAGAAATTTTAAAGAAATATGACTATGATTTAGAACCGCAAAACAAAGTTTGTAAATCTTTAATGCTCAATAACTCAAAAAGTAAACAATGTAGCGTAATTCTGATAATTTTGCTACAATCCAAACCTTGTCGTTTATCGGTTAGATACGTAATTTTTCTTTTGGTTTTTGTAAAAAAAAAAAATAGAAGACAGGCTGTACACAATTAATATTATTAAATGATCTAAAAAGAATGGAGGTTCACTGTTTTTCCCTTGATATCCCTTTTTTTTTTTTAAGTTATTTTTAGTGTCTAAAAACTAGAACAATGTAGGTATATTTTTTAAAACAGTCACATAGCGTTCAATTGAATATACTTAAGGTTCAAAAAAACATGGTGGTGGGTTTATTCGTATGTAGGTACTTTCATTTAAAGACATCAGTGACACCGACAGGGGTAAGACTAAGACGACCGCCTGATCAATATCGCGACGACTTCAATCATCGGCGGTTTTGCAGTACAAGAGTGGTATCTGGCAATGCCTCTGTGTTGCCATGTAAGTTTCCTCGTTTTGGTACATTATAACCCTTATAGGACGACTTTGTTGTCCGTCCGTCCGTCCGCTTGTCTGTCTGTCAAGACCTTTTTTCTCAGGGACGCGTGAAGGTATTCTAGCTAAAATTTATATCAAATACTCAAGTCTACTGTCCCTCTAAGTTGTGAAAAAATCAAACTTCTAAAGTCAACGCAATCATAAGATACAGCCGTTTATACCGCAAAGCAAATTTTCGACACTCACAAGGGAATCAAAACCTAGGATAGGTACTTCCCGTGAACTAAGAATCTTGAAATTTGGTGCAAAGCAACGTCTTATAGCACAGATAAAGGGAAAATTGTGAAAACCGTATATTTTTTGTTAAATCAAATAAAATATTTTTGATAATTTTAAACTTTGTTTGTACGGAACCCTCGGTGCGCGAGTCCGACTCGTACTTGGCCGGTTTTTTTAACTTATTATATTACCAGTCGGGCAAAGTGTTATTGGGTTTTTCCATCAGGAATTTCTCAGTAGAAGCCGGGTACAAATCCAAAATCCATAGTTTGAATTTGTGCCCGGTTGATGGCAATAGCCTCGCCCCCTGTAACATGGCGAAATGTGTACTAATAGGTACTACTCTGTCTCTGTATAACATAACCTATAACCCATAACATATAACATCACGGATGTTAGCCCGAATGATAACAGGCATGATATTATGATATCTAAAAAGTATTACATAAATCAGACAAGGTTTTTTGGAACGAAGTTCCTTATCGCGCGTTGCTAAAGGGGGCTAGACGGAAAAAATTAAGACCAAAAGTTGTAACGACACTTATTTTTTTTTTCTGGCTTCGCACGGTTTGTGCATTTAGCCACTCGTTTTATTAGGAATCTGGAATGCTTACAAAGAAGACATAGGAGCTACCTCAGCTGAACTTTTGTATGGGGAAACGCTCAGGCTACCAGGGGAGTTATTTCAGCCACAGGTCGATGACACAATTGACATGTCAAACTATGTGGCACGGTTAAAGACCTTTGCGAGAAGGTTGCATACGTCACCAGCATCCCGTCATGGCAGCAAAACAACATTTGTCTTTAAAGATTTGGGTAAGGCTAGTCACGTTTTTCTCAGAGATGAGACCGGAGGCTCGCTAAAAACGGCATACACTGGGCCACACAAAGTCCTGCAACACGGGGACAAGGTATTTAAGCTCCTTGTCAATGGCAAAACTGTCACGGTTTCCATTGACACATTGCTTAAACCTGCCTACATTTTACACGACCCTAACACTAACATAAACAACAACGCAAAAACACACACAAGTACAACACCATCCACATCACAAAAATCACCACATACCACCAAATTACCCGAAAACCCAGGAGATAATAATGAAAACGACAAAATCAGGGCGCAAAGTTCATTTTCCTACCTATTATCGCCCGTGGCGACGGTCTCTGGAGGGGGGTGATGTGGCGTAGCTACGTGTAGATAATTGTGATGTGTATATTGTATTATTGATTTATAAATATTTTTTGTTGTTTAGTTTGTATGATTTGATAGTTATCTTTACATGCGGGCGGACAAACTAAGCAGGAATTTTGATATGCATACTTTTTCTAGTCGACGCACGCATGACAAAGATGCCATATAGTTTTTAAGTTTTGAAGTGACGTGGAATCCTTCACTAAGCTGAGACCTAAAATTTTCTACATTATTCAATTAACCACGTTTAATTCGTTTCTACATTCCTCACCATTTCAATTTGCTTTTTACTCGTTCTATATATTTTGTGCTCCTCGTCTTGAAACCTACCGAAACTGTATATAATAATAAACATTCATAATATCCTTTTTACATGAAGATTTTCTTTCTATTCCTTCAAGACCCGCACTAAACTATTTATAAATGGTACTTTTTCACAAATATTATTTTAGTTGAAGCACTCCGAATATGTCGCCCCGTAAATACGGATGACAGCGGCCGCGAATGCAACCGAATGAATAGCGGATATTGATCAACACGCGTTTTAAAGAGTACTCTACTCTAGAACTCGCTCTTCTTAAAAAGGTAAAAACTACTTGCCGATACGAAAGCGAAATTTGGACGAATCCGAAGCGGAGCTCGAAGTGTACAACGTAAAAAGAGGGTTTGCGTCTGCACTGTGTCCTCTACTAGATCTAGAGAAAAAGTTGAAACTGTTAGCGGAGATCCGACGAGATGTACGAGACTTGTCGCGAGTTTACATCCAGCTGGGTATCTGGATCAATTCCTATGTAAAGACGTCGCAACATGCTCGCATTGCTACGTTCAGTGGCAGAAAATTCAAGCATGATTCGCTCATTAGACGCTTGAGATCAAAGTGAAATATTCGAGTAGAAATCGTAGAAGAGTCGTACACTTCGCAAGCGTGCTTTTCGTGCAACGAAAAGACGGGAGCGTTCAGCAAGTTGTTCATGAACAACAAACTGCGCTGGGGGGTTCGCCCAAACTGCAACAGCGCGTTTGATCGTGACGCAAACGTAGCGAAGAACATACTCGTCAACTATACCAGGTCTGCCCTCTGCAGGCCAGGATGTCGTTCCTACGACATCGTAGCCTTCGAGAGAATCCCACTCCATCGCGTTGCTAGCTGGGTCTTAGGAGGCTATATCTCTCTAAGAATTCTATCTCACAACCCCGGTTTTAAATTATTAGTTTGGTAACAAGTATGCCAAATTGCTACGTAATGACGTAACGTGACGTGTAACCTATGACAACTTACGTGTTTGTCATTTCATACGGTGTGCTCTAATATTTTCTGGTTTATAGGTATAAAACATGAGTGCTGTGAACTTTCAAATAATTGCAAGAAGTTAAGAGAAAGTTTTACTGTTATCGGGGTATCAGTATTACCGACGAGTTTATAAAAGTTGTGAATCCATAATTAGGGAGGGGAAAACCACAAAGAAACAAAAACATACATCACTGGCGTGACGATTTGGACTCGTTCCTTATTGATTGGTCAGAGAAGGCAAAACATCGGAAGAGTTGGAAAGAAATGGGGGAGGCCTTTGTCCAGCAGTGGGACAGAACAGTCTAGTAAAAAAACACTTAATTTTCATTATCAAAATTAAAAGACCTGCACGTTTGAATATACTTATCAAATTGCCACAAACGTGTTGCACCGACCCCAAGTAACATGGGAAATGTAGTGAAGATCGATACGACTACAACAATGCCAAAAGGAGGCTTTAAATGAGTAAAACTTGCTACGCGACTACGCGACATCATTTAAGGCACGGGAGAAATGCAATTGTAAAAAGTTTTGCGCCTAGGCTGTGCTCTATTCAATAAGAAGAGGAGGCAATGTCAAATTGAATTCTAAAGGCTCAGCTATGAGAATTGGCATTGACTACATTTTGTTGAAGTGTGAGTTTATTGAAAGGTAATCGGTACTGGGTAAAAGAGCTGTCTTGCATGCCACGAATAATTACTTTTATTTAATTTGATATATTAAATTGTTAGTATATACATATCGTCCCACAAATGCTTTACCTCTCTGACTCGGCTTGTGTGTATGTATTTTAATCAGATTGAGTTTTCAATCAATTCAAAGATTTAAAAAAGACATTATGGTCAATAAAAAGAACAATAAGAAGGCTGCAGACATAATAATCCATTTTTATATTTACAATGTAAACATGGCAGCCTCCACCAAGGACACACTATGTAACTAGCGACCTGCCTTAGTTTCACATGGGTACAATGTAGTTGTAGATACTCGTATAATCTAAATAAACCTTCCTCTTGAATCACTCTATCTATTGCTGAACTGCATTAAAATCCGTTGCATGGTTCAAAAGATGTAAGCGTACAAAAAGTAGGACCGACTTTGCTTATACTAAGTTACTATGTTTAATAATAAAGATTTATAATAAGAAACGGCTGTAAAAAGCCGTTTCTTATTATAGTTCTCAATCAGTTAAAATTAAAAAATATATATCTGATTTGTTGATTCCCCTCGCCCCATTGTATGTATTTTATGAGTTACTTGCTGAATAACTCTTCAAATACATACAATGCTTTATTCTAGATTAGATAAAACTTCTGTTGTTTTATCTATATATTTTATTTAACTTACATCACAAGTAGAACTCAAATTTAAAAGAATGCTAGTAAAAGAGAGGGGAATGAGATTATCGTTATGGTAATAGGAACTGGGTATAAATCGCGTGAAATGCGTAATGTGTAAATACGCAAATTAGTTGGTGTGAACAGAATTGCCCTTGTGAACAGCATATTTTGTTATTTTTATTATGCATGGCTTGTTTTGTTATAATATGTATTATTAAAAAAAGAAAAGATTTTTTGTTTGATTAAATTTAACTCAAACACTACTTGACCGATTTTAAAAATCCTTTCAACGTTAGAAAGCTCATCAATCAACCTTTATGACATCAATGTTATGTTTCCAAAAAAAAAATCTCATAAACCATCCACCAATTTTCGTTGGTAATGTGCAGTGTTTTTGGGGTATTTTAAAAAATCTTTCGCTCTGCCCAAGAGCGGGAGGGGTTATTTGATGATTTCCAACCCCCCAAAAAAAAAAAAAAAAGGGGGTTCCTCTTCCTACTATGATGATACGGAACCCTTCATAAGCGAGTCCGACTCGCACTTGGCCATTTTTTTGTTTCAGTTAATTGTTTATAACTTTTGTAATTTTTGCAACCGGCTCTTGATTTTTTTCATAAATTACGCTAACCTGAATCGAATGACATCTCGTTTATATTTTTCAGAGACAGAGAAAAAAAATTGAACCAAAAATCACTTGTTGACTAGATAACGTACGCCCATCCTACATTAACTAGCCTACCACGATTCGGGTGTCCCTCTGGAGCGTGTGAACGAAATAAAAGATCTGGGACTGCCTTTTAATGTAAACATGACGTTCATCACATCATAAATATTTTTGGTAGGGGTCTCCAATTGCTTGGTTTTGTTATGAGGCAGACGAATAAATTTCCCGTCGGGGCTGCGGGTTGCTCGAAAGAGGTACCGCGACCTCGGCACAAAAGGCTAAGAAGGAACATGGGTGGTTTTTAGTCAGTAGAAGTCTGACACTCCCATTCTCATTTGATGATTTTTGATTTCATTTTTTTGATGATTCACCCACCATAAAAAATAAGGCTAGGCAGATGATGATATTAGAGCTGGTTTTACTGTTTTAGGATCGTCTGTCAATGTGATGTTAGTATTGTGGGGTTTGGGAAATAATAGAAATACCATTTTATTACATGATAAATAAAAACAACACATTTTTAAAGTATCTTCGTCCATTTCATGCTCAACGTCATGTCGAATAATCGTAACTAAAATTGTGCTGGCGGAGTCAGATTATTTTGATATCTGCCCGACCCCATGTAGGTACCATATAATATACATTACTGCGTATAGCAGCCTAAGGTCCGTCCCAATAATACATGAGCAATAGTGGCCCAATATTGCATACAGTCCTTGTGTAGCTCTTTCTACGAGAATATACACGTAATATGTCCTTCTGGATGAATGTTCAATACGAGTCCCGCCAACACGATTCTGTTAATTACATCCATGGCGTTATACATCCAAATCATAAGAATAGTCACAATACACAAACGATCACAATGTCCAAGAAAATGCCAATATGCATCGGCCCATAGATGATAAACATCGGGCGATGCATCTACTTCATTTTGTTTGGTTTATTTTATTTGGAATTCGCACTACATTCGTAAAAAAAACTGATATATCATAATTAATATATTATAATTATAATGATTTAGATGTTTACTACTTGAATGCATTTTACAAATTTAGATGCTAAAAAATAACCACCATGCTGAGTTGTATTTAGAGCGGCTCTTAAAGAAGATAATTACAGGTTAAGATGGTAATATTTAGACCCTCGTTACTTGTGGCTGACTCACTGCCGCACTCAGAATGCTTTAATGATTACTTATGCCATTAGTGAAGGTTTTGACAGTTTTGTCATACAAAAGTATGTCAAATCTTTAGTAAGTGACGGCTAAAGTAATCATTAAATATCTCTGAGTACCGCAGTTAGTCATTTAGAAGGCAATGTAGATTTTTAGAGGCGAACAATGCTATTAAAAAGAAGCTGGTTCAATTAGCACCCTTATTTTAGTAACAAAATGAGGTTCCAATGGCTGATATTATTACACATTTCATTATTCCCGGTGACATACTCGTATATCTTGCTGTATACATAAACGCGTTACCGCATTCCTCCCTACCTCAGTAGAATTTACAGAGCACTGGCCTATTCCGTGAAATACGAACGTCTGGTTTAGCAGCAAATTAACTTGCCCGCTGTGCGCCCACTAATTACACCCTCCTGCAGGGCAATTGCGTATATTTTTAAATGTCGGTGGCTATCATAGTGTCCATCAATTAACAGTCAAATGGTTAGTTTAGTACACCAAACCATAACCATTTGACAGTTAATCGATGGACACTATGATAGCGGACTTTAATGAGGCAAACGGCACAACCGTCCAGGTTGGTACGTACTGGCCGGACAAAATCACTAAAATATCGATTCTATATAAATCATCGATTCGAGAAGAAGAAGGAGCAGCACATTGGACGCATGTAAAACTGTGCGGTACTCATTTGAGAAGGAATATTCTCTGCAAATGAAATAACAATACAAACACACAATACAATATTTTGGCTATGGGTGAATTATGCTTTAGTATTATTCACAACATTACATCATCGCTAATTAAAAAAAAAAAAAACATACACACGAACATATAACCTCCTCCTTTTTTGAAGTCGGTTAAAAAGGTTCATAAGTGCTGTGTCGAAGTCGGAACTAAATTGAACCTTTTTGCTAGCATATTGTACAAACATTGGTTATTTTGGCGGATTAGGCGCACAATGCCACAACCTCAAAATGACACACTGAAATTTCGCAAAATGTCATATTCTCAAAATGACACATTCTCAAAATGCCATTTCGCAAAATGGCACGTTTTCACCAAGTTGCATAGTGTATCATAATCAGCCTAGCCTTTTCACAAGTTATATTGGGGTCGGCTTCCAGTCTAACCGGATGCAGCTGAATACCAGTATTTTACATGAACCGACTGCTACTTTAATTAGAATAAAAGATTGTTAAAGTCACGCGTACCATGAGGGCTGGTTCGAGGCGGCACAGGAAAAGAGCTCTTGGAAGGAATTGGGGGAGGCCTTTGCCCAGCAGTGGGACAGTACAGGCTAAAAAAAAAAATAACAAATAAACACGAAAAATAGTGTGTATCTCACGGCTGCGCCAAATAGGTAGAATGGCCTTCTCGAAAGTCCGACTCGCACTTGGCAGGTTTTTATTTTTAATTAGACGATTATACAAGCAAGAAGAAGAAGTATACAAACTTTTCTTTACACAAAAAGATTTGTTTTTAAATTTCTAGAACAAGCCATTCAAATAAAAAATAAAACCCATATTAATCTTCCTATGGTTTTATAAAAAAAAGGACAAGATAATAGATATGGGGCTGTTAAGTCCTCGTGTGTGTGTTTTTTGTGGTGGTTTGTAACTGATTAGTGGCGATCTGATAAAAAATCACGTCATGTTTGATATTGGTATTCAGTAGCATCCGGTTAGACTGGTAGCAGGCTATGATTAGGAAAAACCTAAGTAGATCATAATAAGATTTTCTATATATGTACTTGGATTAATTTTTAATTTTTAATCTTCACTCCAATCTCGAACTGTTACGAACTACACGTATTGAAAGATTCAAATATGAGCAATTTTCTGCCCAAAAACTCCTTACAAAGTTAGCTACTTAAGCACTATGGAATTTAAACTATTAATTCATTAATAAAACATTCGATATACGGATAAAAAAAAGACTTTTTTTTTTTTTTTTTTTTTTTTTTATCAGCCTATATTGTCCCACTGCTGGGCAAAAGCCTCCCCCATAGCCTTCCACTCTTCTCTCTGTGTGGTTTTCCCCGTCCAATTCGTCATAAACGCTTCTAGGTCGTCACGCCAGCGTTTTCTAGGCCTCCCTCGGCGACGACGCCCGTCTTCTGGCACCCACTGGGTGACGACTCTAGCCCATCGGTTCTGATCCATCCTACAGACATGGCCCGCCCAATCCCACTTCAAGCCAGCAGTTTTATTTGCCACATCAGCGATTCCAGTTTTTAAGCGTATTGTGGTATTACGTATTCTGTCGCTGAGCTTTATACCCAATACGCTTCGTTCCATCGCCCTTTGGCAAACCTTGAGTTTGGACTTTTGTGACTCGGTCAGAGACCAAGTTTGAGCACCGTAGGTTAGGATGGGCAGAATACACATGTCGATGAGTTTGCGCTTCAGGGATAAAGGTAGGTCACCCTTCATCAGCGACTTCATGGACCAGTAGCTCTTCCAGGCGTTCTCGACACGGCGGTCGATTTCTCTGTCTTGCCTGTTTTCGAAGGAAACTAGCTGGCCCAAATAAATGTACTCATCGACGTAGTGGATTTCTTGCCCATCTACCTCAACCCTACTTTTTGTGCTGTTGGTCATGACTTTAGTCTTTGACCGGTTCATCATTAGTCCAACCTTAAGGCTTGCTGTGCTTAGATCTTGGAGCATCTTTTGTAACTCAGTAGCAGTCGGTGCAAATAAGATGATATCATCAGCGAAACGAAGGTTGGTGAGTTTTTTGCAACCGACTATTATACCGTTACTGGACCATAGATCTGCCAGGTTCTTGAATACTTCCTCAAGGGTACTAGTAAATAATTTGGGAGAGAGCGGGTCACCCTGTTTCACGCCTTTGTCTATTTTAAAATTTTGTCCAGGAAAGTTGAGTTTTATGTTTGCTGTACTATTGTTATAAATTATTTTGAGGATGTTGATGTAGGTTTGGTCCAACTGTTGATTTTGTAAAGAGGAAAATATTGCTGTATGTTTTATGCTGTCGAATGCCTTTGTATAGTCCACGAAGGCTAAATACAACGGTTTTGTAAATTCAATGTGCTTTTCCATGATTTGGTTTAAAGCATGTAGGTGGTCTGTTGTGGAAAAACTTGGGCGGAAGCCAGCTTGTTCGGGTGGTTGGTGGGAGTCTAATTTTGCTTCGATGCGGTTATGAATAACTTTGATGAATGCCTTGTAGAGATGTGACACTAAGCTTATTGGTCTATAATTATTCACATCGCTTTTGTCTTTTAAAAAAAAGACTAAAAAATAATAATGATCCATTCTATTCTATCTATCTATTCTTTCGTCATACTCAAATAGACTTGATGCCCTTGACAGCATGTGCACTACTGACCGCAAATCGGATTTTTTTTGGATGTTCTCGTTTGGCTTACGGAACTCTCCGTTACTTGCATAGACACACTGGTTGACAGGATTATCCACCAGCAACTTGCTTTGATATTAGAAGTGCCATACTATACAGGGTGTAAACGAACCATTCATCGATTCGAAACATTCTGTACATCAAACTAAGTACCCCTACGCAAAAATTTTTGCTGGGAAATGACTTTTTTTTTTGGGGTCAAAAATCACATTTTACGATAAAACTCAAAGTAGCACTCTTAAAACATTGTGCTAGTGGATGCTTTGGATAGTAAACGGGTCATGGAGGTAATTTAAATAAAGTTAAAACCTGAAATACTAGTATTTACAAAAACAGCTGTGAAAAATTTGGAACTTTGACCCCCAATATCTCCGTAACTAGAAGGTTCCCAGGTATGGTCTAGAACAAAAAAATTATCGCAGTGGTGGGGAGAACAAATGCCCTTCGTTTGCGTTAAGGGTACTTTTACACCCTATATGTATGCGCCCGTCCCAGTTCTCGATGATAGTTATAAGATAATTTCCAGAATTATTGCTATTATACCCTTAGTGCCAGCCAACGACATACCATCTGCATGGAACTATATTTTAAACATTTCTCCAGCTACACAAGAGATGAAAAAATTCCAAACATATTTCGAAAATCAATGGTATCCAAAATTACTACCATTTGTTTTGTTTTGTTTTGTGTGCATCACCGAATTAACAGACGTATCCCTAAAAAACCTTCTCTATATTTATTTACACACAAATTACAACAAGAAACAAAATACTGGGACAATATTTATAAAGAATCTTTAATTCACAAGTTTCGACAGAATCGGAAAGCAAAGACATCCACTTTGATGAACAATATAAAAAATTAAGGGATAACCGTCTGTCATTAGCAAATTTTCTGCGTCTAGTTATTTTTCTACAATTGTACAAATAGTTATTTCAAAGGATCAGGCATTCATTTTTCATATATTATCACTAACTGCACCCGTTGCGTTATGTACGATTATATAGTTTTGGAACGCAGTATCGAGTTTCTCATGTGATCAGTGAGCTTAACTCCAAGCATACTACGCTCCATTGCTCACTGACAGACCCTGAGTGCGGACTTTTGATGCTTGGTTAGTGACCATGTCTGTGCTCCATAGGTGAGAGTAGGAAGAATGCACATGTCCATGAGTTTTCTCTTCAGGGAGAGAGGAAGAGGTCCTTTCATTATTTGTTTCATTGACCAATAAGCTCTTCCTGGCGTTCTCGGTGCGACTTCAAAATCATACAATGCATTAACTGGGTTATGGAGGTCAGATAGGCAGTCGCTCCATGTAAAATACTGGTATTCATCTGCATCCGGTTAGACTGGAAGCCGACCCCAACATAACTTGGGAAAAGGCTATGCTGATTATTTATTTATTAAGAGGAGAACCAACAGCTAAAATATGTGAGTAACAATTGTGTAAACGACACAGAGCCAATGACAGGTTCTCACGAGTAGACACAGAGATGGTAGTACAAATCTTAAGATCACTTGTAACGTTACATTTAACAGGGGGAGCCTGATAAATGTAAGGCCACAATAAACACTTTCCTACCTAGGAGGAGAGCACAGTTTAAGAGAAAAAGGGAAAAGGTAAACAGTTATTTAATATAAGAAAATAAAAATAATTAAACCTAAAATATCTATCAGGCCCTACCTACCGGATGCTGGAGAATTCTAATTGAAAATACTATACAAAGTCAGGGAAACCGGGGTGAAGGTCCTTAGATACGGAAGTCCAGGGGTTTCTTCAGATGGAAAACCTCAGGTCAGGCCTTCCAGTCGTTGAGCTCGCAAAGGGGCCGGTTGAAGCCTGCCGTCAATCTTCAGCTTCCATCAGCAATTATCTTTCGATAACGGAATGTGTGCACGTCTGTGGGATGCAGTGTAGCGGTGTTTTGGTTAAAGTATTAAGTATTTATGAGAAACGACTACGAGATATTGTCCAATAGTCGTCGTATAGTAACCAATCTCCAACCTTGGCAGTGCCCAAAAGCGGGTTAGCACATCCAAGAGGCCGAAAGGGTGCCAGTTACCAGAGGTAAAAGGAATGTGTGTGGGGGTGTAGTATAAAATGTATGTTTAGTATGAAAGAGTCGAGTAAGGGTTAAAGTGTGTGAAGTGATGAAGAAAAATAGTTACCAAATAAAAATTCTCGTGCGAGTTTCTTTTAGAATTTAGGGAGTACCTGGAAACATTTAAAGAGGGGTGGGTTAGAAAGAGAAGGGCGCCAGCTTGTAACGTTACATTTAACAGGGGGAGCCTGATAAATGTAAGGCCACAATAAACACTTTCCTACCTAGGAGGAGAGCACAGTTTAAGAGAAAAAGGGAAAAGGTAAACAGTTATTTAATATAAGAAAATAAAAACAATTAAACCTAAAATATCTATCAGGCCCTACCTACCGGATGCTGGAGAATTCTAATTGAAAATACTATACAAAGTCAGGGAAACCGGGGTGAAGGTCCTTAGATACGGAAGTCCAGGGGTTTCTTCAGATGGAAAACCTCAGGTCAGGCCTTCCAGTCGTTGAGCTCGCAAAGGGGCCGGTTGAAGCCTGCCGTCAATCTTCAGCTTCCATCAGACGCAGAAGAGGCGCGAGGATCAAGGTAACGTCCCTCCGGCTGGCAGTAGCCGGCGGACGTCAGGAGTGCCGAAGAGGAGACCCGAAGCGGAGGATCGAGAAGGAGGGCCGAGGAACGTCGTCACTCGGGCACTTTTCTTTACGACGCAGACCACCGTAATGAAGATTATATTATATTGCTCAAGTAACTAGTAAGCTTCGTAGCTGAGATGTTTTTCGTACCGAGCCCTGGCGTAGACTGATTCTGACGACCCGGTTCCCAGTCATCCTGACATTTTTAAATTTCGAGCTTTTGTTCTAGAACATTAAAAATAAAATCAATTTATAACGATGTACAATGAGGTATTAATTACTTATACAACCTACTCCTAACTCCAGCAGCGAATTAAAAATAAAACCCATACAGAAAAACACAAACATTACACACTAAATAGCAAGCACGAAACTATACAATTAAAAAGAATTAATATAAGCAATAAGCACAAAATACGCTCAGACACTAGGTTAGGCATTGCTGACATTGGAAAAAAATAAAATAAAAATAAAGTACTACGCGCTTTTAAAAAAGTTTGCATTCAGCCGAGTGCGTACAGAATAGGTTTTAGTGCAAAACGGATCAAAAGAGAACTCCCTAAAAATGAGCTTTGCCTATAGTTGGATGAGGAAAAAGGTATGGAGATAGGTGGATTAAATCTAACTGACCTCTGGGGGACATTGAAATACAATTTATGCAGGAGATCCGGACAGTCAATCTCGTTATTTATAATTTTAAAAAGAAAAGTGCAATCAGCAAGCCGGCGGCAATCAAAAAGTGGCTGTAAATGGAATTTCTTGCAGAGATTTAAGTAATTATCAGAATGATAAGGTATACGCAGCCGAAAACAAAGAAAACGAATAAATCTTTTTTGAATACTCTCTATACGATCAATGTATTTGACATAACACGGGTTCCAAATTTGTGACGCATAATCAAGGTGACTTCTGACGAAGGAGCAATAGAGAATCTTAAGGGTTTTGGCTTTCTTGAAACACCCAGCGAGTCTCATGACAAAACCCAGTGACTTCGAAGCTTTGGCTACTATTTGCTCAATGTACACATAAAATAAAATAATTGGAATCGTGAAAAACACCTAGGTCGCGAACACCGTCACATCTCTGTAATAGCTGCCCTTTAAGTATATAAGTTGTAGGGAAAGGGACGCGTTTCCTGCTAAATGAGGTTACTGAACATTTAGCGGGGTTCAAGTCTAGCTTATTAATTAGACAATACTCATCCAATCGCGCTAGGTCACATTGAAGAGCATCCATGTCGTCCTCCGACGAAATTGCAGAGAAAATCTTCATAATAATATCATCAGCGAAACATAGTAGTTTTGAATTGTGGAAACATGAGTCGATGTCGCCCACATAAATAATAAAAAGTAATGGACCCATTAAGGAACCCTGAGGAACGCCACTGGGAGCTGAAACCCAGCTCGACATGTAGTTACTGATAACGACAGCTTGAGATCTATTTTCAAGGTAAGAGGTAAACCAACGTTGTAGATTCCTTCTGATACCATGATTAAAAAGCTTGGTTATAAGAATATTGTGGTCGATTCTATCGAAGGCCTTACTGTAATCCGTGTAAATCATGTCGACCTGTGCCTCATTATCCATTCTGTCCGTTAAAAAGTCATTGAGCAAAGCCAGGTTTGATACAGTTGAACGACCCTTAAGAAAACCGTGCTGAGAAGGGCTAAAAGATTGACACAGTGCTGCATAAACTTGGTCGTAAATTTTTTGTTTGTTTTTTTTTGTTTTTAAAAAAACGTTGCCCCACACTAGGAATTTCTCCTGTATCGTGGGTGCGTTCACAAACATTTAAACTCACATACACAAATACCCAGACCCGGAACAACTATCTGTAGGTCATACAAATATTTGTTCCGTGCGGGGATCGAACCCGCGACACGCAGCGCAGCAGTCCATTGCTAGAGCCACTGCGCCAACCGTGGCGTCGACCCTTTCAAAAACTTTAGCTAATATGCACAGTTTGGAAATAGGTCTGTAATTAATTATTTCATTTTTGTTAATTATTTCATTATGATACACTATGCAACTAGTTGAAATCGTGGCATTTTGAGAATGTGGCATTTTGCGAATGTGGCATTTTGCGAATATGGCATTTTGAGAAATGGCATTTTAAGAATGTGTCATTTTGCGTCAGTGTGTCATTTTGCGAATGTGACATTGTGCGCCTAATTCATTTTGGCTACGGGTTAATTCATTGTAAACGAGTATACTACAATTTTGAATTGGTATACAGGGCTAAGGGCCTACACGCTATTACGTTAAGCCCTGGTACACGAGTGTTTTCCTACTAACCAACAACTTATAATACAACAATTTATTGTACGGGCTTAATAAGCCTGGTCACATTCAACCGCTCAACATACATACACGCCCTGGTATGCGCTGGTACATATTCTGAATTAAAACGATTTCAAAAAAGTAAAGTTATATTTTGATGTGTTGTCAGTTTGGTCAAAACGAAAACAGGATACTTTAATATAAATAGATTTAGTCTCATCACGTTTATAAGAAACTTTGTTACACAGCCTGTTCACCTTTTGAGTATATTAATAATGCATTCCAAACGTAGGTATTCACAGATACCAACATTTATTTATTTGTTTTGCTTTGCTTTGAATTACTTTTGTTTGATGTTTTTGTTCCACTCATTGGTAAGCGCAGTACCTACAATGTGCTTAGCAATAGAGAATAGAGTAAGGGTTTTGCGCTAGGGCACGTTTCCCGGATACTAGAAACTCGAGCAACGGCACGTCCTGTCAATACACACTTTAGTTGTTCATGATTTGTCGGCAACTATACATAAGACGACATCTACACTATTAATATTTTAAAGAGAAACTTGTGTTTTGATTGTTAGGATTAATTAATAAACTCAAAAACTACTGGGCTTATTTTGAACATTCTTTATCTGAACCCGAAAATAATATACGAGTATTGAGGAAATATTTATGTTATAAACCAGAAAAGTGCGTGTCGGGCCACGCACAATGTAAGATACGTATATACACTTGGGAGCAAATAAATCGAGCCACTACCTTTTTTCACGTAAAATGGTAAATATTTTTGGTAATATGGAACGTATCAATTCGAACTATATATCGCCTAAAAGTTTAGTTAATAACCTTTACAATGAGGGTAAATTATTGAATAATAACCTTATTGAATGATAAATTATTGGCTCTGCAAGAAAAATGGTAATTTTGATAGAAAATTTAGTAGGGCTAAAACAGTCCATAAAAACAATAAAAAACAAAATTATTGCAAAAAAAATATTCTTAATAACTGGTATTACCCCCCCGTGCCCTGATACATTCTTGTAGCCTATTAGTCATCGATCTGATCAGCGTTACGATGACATATTGTGGTATGTTCTCCCACTCTTCAAGCACAGCGACTTTAAGCTCGGGAATGGATGAAACAGCGGGAACCCTGGCTCGGACTCTCCGTTTTAGCTCGTCCCATAGGTGTTCGATCGGGTTCAAATCGGGACTTCGTGCTGGCCATACCATTTGTTGAATCCCGATCGCAGACAAGTATTCCGTAACGATCTGCGCGGTATGAGGTCTCGCATTGTCATGCATAAACAAGAAATTTTCTCCGACAAAACCAGCATACGGCATTACGTGGTTTTCAAGAATGTCAGTTATGTATCGGTCAGCTGTTAATCCACGTCTACCACTGCCATCGTTGGCGGGGTCGACGAAGACAAGTTCCGTTTTCCCGTCTAGAGAAATTCCTCCCCACACCATACAAGAACCACCACCAAAACTCACAGTTTCTCGAATGCAACATTGGGCAAATCTTTCACCAGGACGTCTATACACTCGGTTTCTCCCGTCATTGCTAAAAAGACAGATTCTTGACTCGTCAGAAAACAAAACTGACCTCCAGTCTTCTAACGTCCAATTAATGTGTTCTCGAGCAAACTCCAAGCGAGATCGGCGATGAGCTACAGTCAATTTTGGGCCAGTTGCTGGTTTGTGTGATGTTAAATTTCGTTCTTTTAGTCTTCGTCTCACTGTCCACCTACTGATTGAGACTCCTCGAACGTCACGTAACGCTTGCTGTAGCTGAACAGCATTAAGCCCACGGTCGCGCAACGAATAGGTTGCAATAAAGCGGTCGTCACGTTCTGTTGTTGCCCGTGGTCGGCCAGTTCCAGGTCGCCGAACAAAAGCACCAGTCTCCAGATACCTGCGGTATACCCGCTGTACCTTTGAACGACTCAAATGAAGTCTGCGTGCCACTTCACGTTGTCCGTGTCCAACCTCAAGTAAAGCTACAACTTGGGCAGCTTCCGTCGGTGTAGTATCCATTTTATCAGGTTATTTTGATTACACAGACACAGATAAAGACAACAATAACAAGTAATATGGGTATGATTAACAAAAACCTCAAATTTAATCTTTTCCTAACAGAGTACAATAAAAATGTCATAAGCAAATTAAATGCGATAATTTTATTCTACCCTTTAAACTTTAATTTAAATAAAAAAAAAATGAAATTTTGACAACTAACTACCCTCTTTGTAAAGGTTATTAAATACCCTTTTAGGCGATATATGTTTCGAATCGATGCGTTCCATAATACCAAAAATAATTACCATAATGCGTGAAAAAGGAAGTGGCTCGATTTATTTGCTCCCAAGTGTAGTAGTTGCCCATCAAAATATGCGAATTTGCCTCCGAAAGATGATTTTTTTATTGTAATAATAAAAAAAACCACGAGTTGCGCTCCGGGAGTGCCGGCAGAAGTGAACTTGAACATTAGCGTTGTGCATTTTTGAATATTTTGGAATGATTAGGGAATAATTTCGCACGAATTGCTTTATTTATCAGCATAAAAGTACTATCATTTATGTGGTAAAATACAATATTTTTTTACACAAACATGACAATTTATATTACACAAAAATTTTACACTTCAGAACTATTATTACAATTATTTTACATAAAAAAGTTTATGTCTCAAAAAAATCAACTTGACATTAAACATTTTTGACATTTGGCACAAACGCACATTTGCGCAAGCGCCCTGCGCCGTCATACGAATTTGCGCACGGACACGTGACCTGATGGTCACGTCCATCCCCAAAAAAGTGCACAACGCCGCTTAAGAAGTTTTCACTTCAACAAACCTACATTTGCAGAAACCCCCTCACAATGTGGGTATCCAGGAGAACTGCCTTCTGAATAAGGTTCATGATCCAACCGCCTAAGGAGAGCCTCAAAAGATGTTCATCGAGGCTCATAGGCGACAATAGCGCTGTCAGTGATGATGGATTTATCCCAGTACAATGTAATATTGCAATGTACCTAATGTTTAAAAAGAGTGGGGACGTATTCCTCAAAATGTTATTAAAGCATCGTAGAAAGCATGCACAGAAGGATTCAAGCTGGGATTTTGGCAAGAGGAGATCACAAAACCGGACAAAGGCGGACTTAATACCTTGGGCATTTTCTACCAGTCTTAGGGTGATGAAGAGACAATTCACAGTAGGTTCAAACCAGAAAACAAAGTAGAAAATACATATATAAATACCTAAAATATAAGAATAAGATTTTCTAATAGAGATTGAGATTCATACATAAAATATATAAGGTTTGAAAAGATAAACAAGAAAGACTACGACAACTTAATTTTGAGACGAAGCTGCCAGTTCTTGTGAATATGCTCACGATTTCTCACTTTGAATGTAAACCGACCGTTTACTGTCCTGGGACTTCATTCCAAAGAAAGACTATTGGCGGAACGAAAAGTCAGGCTGTGTGCAGTGCATATAATATTGATAAAGAGAAGTCAGGTAAGAAGGGGAAGTGGGTTTGTGAAGAAGGGAAAACAGGGTTGTCAAAACCTTCAATGCTCTGCGCTGCCGGATAGGTAACAACTTTAGTAGCGATCGATGTGCAGACACATGATTGTACTTGCAAAGATTGAAAACGAATCGAATGCAGTTATTAAGAAGTCGGTAATATTGAGGCGATCTGCATACAGGTCAAAGTAGCATATATCACCATAGTCAATAACTGGGAAGATTTGGGACTGTATAAGCATTGCCTTGATGTGTGCTGGGAGTGTTTTTCAACCGATAGAGAGACCGCAACGTTCCGGTGAATTTTTTGCTCACAATCGCGACTTGCTTACAAAGCAAAGCAACGCTGGTAAAGTAAAAGAAAGAATAAAAATTTATAACACATACAGTGCTGACTCGTCAGTGTAGTGGTTGCAAGCGCAAACACTGAGCATGTTGTTTTGGATTCGATTATGGGGTCGGGCAAAGTGTTATTGGGTTTTCGTATTAGCAATTTCTCTGAAGCAGCCCGGTGTATTTGCGTCCGGTTGCATCTCACAATCGAAATCAAGTTGTTTTGCGAAGGCGAATACGATGATTTAGGATTCAGCTGGTAATGAAGATAATTATACAAATCACTCGAGTTATTAAAACTTGTTTTCTTAATGATACAAACAGAACACATAGCGTGAACAGTTTCCTTTTAGTTTACCAACCTCTCTACACCGATTTAGTTACGTATTCCGTGAATACGTTCAACTGTTGAAATATTCATTTTCTAACCTTCACGAAAAGCTTAAAACCGAAAGATACGGACCCACACCGAAGTATTGCTGCCTGTTTTATCCAACGTGATGTTTTATTTCGTGTATTTAACATGAAAGTATAAACCACAGAGTTTTACCGTCCTACGCTTTATACTTTTAGCAATCGTACAATCAGTACCCACTGTACACTTTAGTAATGATCCAAATGAGTATAGACTCTTTAGATAATCATTTTAATCTTTTGTAATCGAAATATAGGTAAATAGATTTGAATGTGAGATTCCAATTATTAACAATTATAATACCTCTGTTAAGATTGACAAGCTCTCTCTAGTCAAAATATTTGGCTAGGCCATTTCGTTACCACAAGAACGAGAAGTAATGAACAGTTTGTTAATCTGGTATAAATCAAACCCAAGTTATGAGAAAAGTGTGCCTCCAGATCTCACAATCAACTGTATATATATAAATATTTGAACATTTCGAGTGGTGGTCCTAGTACACTTCCTTGTGGAACTCCATACCTAACTTTCCGTTCTTCAGATAAGATTTTCTCTTGTTTTTTGGTATTAACATTCAATCTTCTTATTTCTGTTACTTGCATTCTGTCACTTAAGTAGGATTTTAAGAGATCAAGTACATTACCTCTAACTCCATAGGCATCTAATTTTTTAAATAAAGTACTGTGTTGAACATAATCAAAAGCCTGGGTCATGTCACAGAAAATAGCACAGACTGGTTTATTGGTATCCATATTTATTATCACATTCCGCAAAAAGTCATAAATAGCCATGTTAATGGTCTTTTGTTTCCTGAAACCCTTTTGTTCTTTACAGAGAATTTTATTCGCTTCTAAGTAAGCACTCAGTTCTTTATATATGTATTTTTCAATGATTTTAGAAACAATTGGTATCAATGCAATCGGCCTGTAGTTTTCCATTAACTCTCTATCTTGTTTTTTATATAATGGCTGTATCACTGACTTTTTTAGAGCGTCTGGAAAAGTACCTTCGCTTATACATAAATTTATAATATGACTTAAGGGTTGGCATACTTCACCAGCTACTGTTTTGAGGATTTTTGTGCTGATACTGTCGTAGCCCACACTATTTGTATTTTTAAGCGCTAACGTGATCTTGAATATATCAAGAGGCAGGCTTGGAGCCATGAACATGGAATCCTTTCTATTTACAATATCTTTCGTGACACTGTCTCCCGAATTAAGGATTGGTTGAATTTTATCGACAAAATAATTGTTCAATGAGTTTGAAATTAGTTTAACATCCGAGATAACTTCGTTATTAATTCTAAGTTTATTAATGTTATTCTTTGGTAAATTTAATTTTGCTACATTTATTACCTGCCAAGTTGTCTTGGATTTATTTTTTGACGTCTGGATTTTATATATATTTTGTGCTCTTTGAGTTAGATTCATGATTTTTTTGAATAATTTTGCGTAATTTTTAAACTTCGTTCTATTTTGTTGGGTAGGTTTTAAACGGAACTGCCACAATAATTTCCGTTTCTTCTCACTACATTTTTTTATTCCACGTGATATCCATTTTCGTTTTTTGTTTACATTTATCGTTATACGAATCTCAGGGAAGCACTGATTATATAATAATATGAAAATATCAGCAAACGCCTTATATGCTACATTTGGATCATTAGCCTCATATACTTCTGAGAAAGTCAAACTGCGTAGATAAGATTTAAATTTTATTATGTTACCCTTATTATAGTCCCTTTTTATCGTTGTCCACCGTTTGATTGTACACAGTGTTTTTACTGGACATTTTAGCAACTGTGCCGTGTGATCCGACAACGCTAATTCCAATACTGTGGCTTTCCAAGATTTACGAAAGTTATGCGCAAAATTGTCAATGCATGTTTGGCTCTTAAGACGAGTTGGTTGGTAAAGAGCCAATTTCAGGTTAAAGCTTAGTAACACATTTTCAAATTCTATACTTTGTTTAGTTTGCTTAAGAACATCAACATTAAAATCTCCAACTAAAACTATATTTTTGTGACCTTTTTTTAACAAGAGGTTTTTACTAAACGTTCCAATTTATCCACAAATTCGTTAAAATTATTGGGATTTGGTACTCTATAGATACAAACACATACAATTTTATGGGCAATTAGTTCAATGGCGCAACATTCAAAAGTCCCTGTTGAGGCAAACTTTGCTATTTGAGTTAACTCTCTCCATTGATGACCCGCCTTCACGAGTATACATGAACCTCCTCTTTTGGTTTGCCCTCGACTAAAACAGGCAGCAAGATCATAATTGTTTAAGTTCAGATTTCTTTCATATCCTTCGGCCATGAAATGTTCTGTGACGCATAAGACATCGATGCTTATGTGTCTATCTAATAATTCATTTAGACAGACTGCTAGACTATCACATTTACTCAGCAAGCCAGCAATGTTTTGATGCATAAAATATAGATAGTTAGTCAAGAAAAAAATTATTTTCAATTAATGTTTCGTCTGTTTTGTGTACGTCATTACATTGCGCATCTACAGTCTTATTTATGTCAGTTACTAAATCCAGTAGGTCCTTAAATATAATACTTAGTCCGAGGTTATTCAATGTACCAGAGTATTTATCAAACATGCTACAATCATATTCGAGATTAAGATTACTGTCTAATAGAAATGCATGTCCGTGCGTTAATATATCTAAATATAAAAGATTATTAAATGTCACTACTCGGCAGTTGAATAAGCTCGTGTCAAATGGATATTTATATGTTGGTAAACAAATAATAATGTTAGTATGTTGCACTGTTTGAAGAATATCCCTTATGTGAAAAATAATATCATAATAATTGTTGGTTCTGTTGAAGTCTTCTTCTCCGAGGAGTACAATGCAGAAATCATTCATGGTATAATTTGCTAGTTTTGTCTCCAGTCCATTCAATAGGCGTTTTGTGTTACTGTGTGGTTTTAGATAATGGCACAATGTGTGTTTATTATTTTGGAATATGTTTTCCGCTGTGGACAGCACGTCATTTTTGTTGTTAGTGCTCAATATGCATATTTTATGTTTCGCCATCCGCTTTTCTCTATTCTGGCCATGAGTTTTATTTTCTAGAATTGACTGTTCATTGTTTGTCATATTCTGATCTTTTAGTGTTTCTTGCTTCTGTTTGTCCTGTTTTTGTTCTATTAATAATTCTGGTTTCCGCTGTATTTTTTTTGTAATTGGCTGTTTTGGTTTAGTTTGAGGCGCAACAGTCAACTTCGGTGATTGATGTGAGTTTATCTTAATAGTTTTTGTAAATGGAGATGGTGAGGCTTGTTTGCTTCTTGAGTCTGTCGTTATTGGAGTCCTTTGGTTTTGTTTCCGTTTTTTCTCAGATCTAGGTGTGCCATTTATGTCTGTTAGGGTAATGCTCTTATAAGTTTCTATGACTTTTAAGTATTTTTGTATATCCGATTTTAAGCGAAAGTTTTCAATGTTGAGGTTTTCAATCTCCTGGTGAGCAACTAATAAGTCGTCGGTCAATTGTTTTAATTTTTCATTCACTTCTAGTAGCGCTTGACTATTATTTAATGAAGTGTTCGGCAGACTCATCATAGTCGTATCGAATAAGTCCGAATTGTCCTGAATGGCACTAATGTCATTTAATGAACTTGTTTTGTGTATTTTACGATGGGTGATATTGTTACTTTCTTCCATTGTTGTTGATAAAAAATTCACAAAATAAAATTTGCGTTTAACGGAACGCAGACTCAAATTGCAAGTATCTAAACCTGATTTCTTAATTTTTGAACGAAGATTATCCTGTCAATGTTACGAGTTGGCCTGTGATTGGTTATTATGCCAGCTGATCTTTGTTTACATTGAAAAAATATCTGGTTTTGAATTAACAACTGCTTTTTCTTGATGGTCTTGTTATATAAGTGGCCGAATAATTGGTATTATGCCTTAAATTTCGAATATATGTACAATATTGTTAATAACCAACCTTTTTAATGGCTTTGAGATGTATTGTCCTCCGAATATTTATCTCCGAAGCATAATTACTTTGTTTACACCGTCTTGTATTATGCACTGTTATCGTCGTAATTTGCAGATCTTTAACTGTAATAACACTGTCACTGATAGAAAATCTCACAATAATTATTTTTATGTAACTTGGTATATTTATTTCGGGTCTCAAATAGTTATTTATCAATTTATTGTGCAGGAGAGCTGTTGCTTTGTGCGGGGTTACCAGCCCAAAAAAAGTACATTGTTGAATTAAAAAAAAAAAGAAGAGCGCGCAATTTATTTTTTTTAACTTCTTTATTTGGGCTTTTACCAATGCAGTCCAAAAGTTTTTAAGAAGATTCATTGACCGGCCCTGGATTCCGAGGTATAAATCTTACGGCACTCCACTACATACGGTAAACAAAAAACTAAGCTAGTACAGCGTTATTTTTATGCTTTAGCCGCCGTTTGGTCGCCTTATGATATTGAACCACAATAGTAACAATGACACTGATGTCATCGTTACTATTGTTGCCTATTTATGTTCACGCTGAGAAGCTAGGTAAACTTTTCCTTCAATGTGGCTCTGCTATACAAAGTAGAGATGAACGTATTATATTGTTACGACGGTCATCTAGAATCTTCAGGAAACCTCGCTAATAACTGTGAAGTACCAACAAGAGTTGAGTACATTCTCGTAAGTACCTACTGGTCAGCACGGCGGGCGTAGTCGGCGGCATAATTGCCATTGTAATTTCGACCGTATGCCGAGCGCGTAAAGTAACTTCTTCCTTGTTGGATCTTTTATTTTTTAGTTATTTTTCTTTGTGAATGCTTTATTCGTTTTTAGTTAATAATAGGGAATTTTCTCGAACTTCTTTTGTGTGTTTGGGTATAAAAAGACCGACAGAGGTCGGAGCGAGTCAGTCTACTATTAAGCGAGTTAACGAAAGGTTCGAAGAGATATCTAATGCGATAAAGTGTTCAGATAGGTATAGCTTATTTAACCCATATGATATTAATCTATATCTAAATAAATCTGTTTGTTGGAATGGAAATTTAATATATAATAGAATATTTGTGCCCTTTATGCTGCTGCTGATTTCATACACCATGAAATCTAAATCGTTGTTTTCCCGTAGCGAAATCGTTTTGTCTTGGTAATACAATCGTTTTATAAACAAATAAAATATTAGAAACCAAAAATGATATATTAACCATTGTGGAAAACAAAACTCGAAAGCTACCTCGAACCAATAGTAGGTACCTCATATACCTACGCAAGGCGCAAGCCGGGTGCCGTTGACCCGTATGCTTTTCCATCAGCTGATAACTTATTCTTGATAATAATAAGCTTTAACCCTAAAAGTTATTCCAATTATCTCTTCATACTTTTACGTGCGATTCGAGTACTACCCACAAGTTACGTTTAGTGTTACTATTTATTCTCACGTTTTCGAGTTGATGAATATTTTTTTAATTATTTTAACCTTTCGTATGCCGTGTACCTAATTAGACACAATTAAAAAGCCATTGTGCCTCCTGCCATTGTACGTTCCGGCATTCGAAAGGTTAAAACAAAAACATGCTTATTTTTGTTACTTTTACTCCATGCTTCGAAAGTTCCTCTTATGGCAAATTGTTGAGCCGCGGGAAAGAAACTATTTAAAATTCACGGTGTATACTTTAAACAAATATCTTAGAAGATATCGCAATATAAAAATATCCGCGCGACAACATAATTACGCGCGGGCGTGTCACGAAAAAGCGTTACGGCCGCTTGCGGGTCGATATCTCAGGAAGATAGAACCCAATCCAAATCATTGGAATTATTCATTTCCAATCAGTAGATCGAAGAATCGAGGAAGGTTAAAAGTTATATAATATTACGCTACGACCGATAGGAGCGGAGCATAAATGGAAAATGTTGCAAAAACGTATATAAATATTCCTTTTAGAGAGCATCCGTTGCGTGCACTGCGAAAATGGTTTAAGTTACGCAAATATCACGTGTGATGGAATTGTTCTTCTTTAAAAGTTCTAAAATAAATACCACGACAGCTTGTATCTATCAGGAATGGATACCTCACAATAACTGCTTTTAATTTTAAAATTTTAGATTAAATGGAATCAGCTGCATCTGGTTAGACTGGAAGCCGACCCCAACATAGTTGGGAAAAGGCTAGGCAGATGATGATGATGATGATGAGTTTTGCGAAGCTTATTTAACCAATATGGTATTAATCTGTATCTTAATAGATGTGTTTGTAAGAGTGGAATTTTAATATAGAATATTTGTGTCATTTACTCTATTTATTTTAAACAAATATCTTAGAAGTTATCGCAATATAAAAATATTCGCGCGACAAAATAATTACGCGCGCGGCAGTCATTAGGTCCGGCCGGGCCTCGTGTCGGTCGCAATGTAGGTACGTGGGTATTCTGGTCTCTGGGAAACCTAACCTAATCAAATCATAATCATAATTTGCAGGTAACGAAAAATCGAAATGTGTGCTGCACTGTAGAAGTGAAACTTCAACCGACAAGTGGAAAAACGAATCGCAACGGACAAGTGGAAAAACGAATCGCAACAAAATTTTAACTTCAAGTTTTGCGGGCAGGTTTTCAAACTTGACAAGTACGTACATTAACAATCCACTAATTTTTCACTTGGCGGCTGAAGTTTCACTTTTTACATCAGTCTACTCATCGCTAATATTCAGCGGCAGAAAAAAACCCTTAAAATAGTTAAAATAAAATCATTCGTATTTAAATGAGTCAATATACTCGTATACCTAATCAAATACACGACCGTGTTGGTTGACTCTGTAACATAGTCGTGGTAACGTGGTGAACGCCATCAGTCAACATCAAAGTTGTCAGCCTTCTCCCACCCTTGCGGTATAAATCACAAGCGCTCAATTCGTTGTTTTTGAGTCCTACACCATAACAAAAAAAAAACAGATGCATTTTAGACAATCCATAGCAATTTGATTAAAAATGCTTGGCCCAATGCTGGTTCCGTTCCACAAACATAGGGACAAACTAATTGATTACCACGTGAACTAAAAGGGGAAGCTGCAGAGGATTGAAAAAAATATAATTGCATTGCGTAAAAAAAAGCCACCTTTTACATTTGGTTACCTTTTATATTGCCTCGAATTTGCCCTGGTGGCTGCGAGAATGTCATGCTCGCTCAAATGTCTCGCTGATGGTGGCCGCGTGTTTTGGATCATTTTAGCTCCCGTCAAAATGGTTGAACTGAATGGTGCTGATCCATGCGTCATGTTGGTGAACGGGCGCTGTCAGTGGAGACTGGTCTATTTTGTTTATAGTAATATGTTTTTACTCCGGACGATTTTAACTTGTATGTATGTCTCTCTACATCGTTCTCACATATATGTATGCTCTCAACATGAAAGATGTAACCGACGTTTTGTAATAATATCTTATCAATAGCTGGATCAAACGCTTAATGAAGAAATAAAGAAAACATAAAATCTTACCTTTCCTCTTTATAATACCTACTAGCACACAACTTCGTCTGCGTCACATAATATAGCTTATAACCTTTCTCGATAAATCGACTATCCAACATAATTAAATTGACTTAAATCGTACTCGTAACAAACAAAAAATCTTACATTTCCTCTTTATAATACCTATTAGTTTAGATTGGCTTCGATTATATTATTAAAGTAACAATTACTATAGGTATCTCTTACTGTTTAATATACAGTAACACCTTGTACTTGTAAACATTATTGTGCAGTAAATATTTTGAATTTGAATTTCTCCGGAGCCCCAGAGGCTAGAATCCCCACGTACTATCGTGGACACTCCCGCCTGACCACCACTAAGCTCATATTTGCTTGCACTTACAACATAAAGCGCTCTCTAGCTCCGCCCCGCCTTTGTATAGAAATAATGAATGAAATACAATACCGTTCCACCGCACTGACGAGTCCGACGCACGCCGAACGAGAGTTATTGTTATTTTCAAACTGCCATTATTAGAAAAAAAACTTAAACTGAATTTGACTTTCGTTACTAATGGTGCGTGTGTGTTGGTTTGGTAATTGTAAATTAAAAACTCAATGATTTCTGTGAGTAATTTTAAATTTATTATAAGAATCTTATGAAATCCCATGCTATTTAACAGGCAATTGTAAGCGTGTCCTCTAAATCGGCTTTAACGATTTCGATAAAATTTGAAATAATGGGGCTTTAGGGGGGTGAAACGTTGATCTAGCCAGCGGGCCTAAAATAGCCGCTTTTGGAGAACATAATATGAATCACGTTAAAAATTTAAAATTCTTAAAATGGACTTTATGTTTATGACTATAAAGTCCATTTTAAGATTTTAAACATTTTAACGTGATTCATATTGTTTTTTTTTATTTTGGGACTCAGCTCAGCGATTTGACTGATGTTAAATCCCTGTCCATGCAAAATTATAATTTAATTTTGTTCTTCGTGTATGAGATTTCTGGAAGACATTATGCACAAAATGTTCTAACACAGGTTCTCAGGAGTCCAATATTATTGCACAGGTTAACGTTTAGTCAATCAAAGGTCAGGTAAGCAGAGCAATGGTCAATGTTCAAAAGGTCCGGTAAGCGCGCCAAAGTTCGTCCGTAAAATTCGCAAAAGGTGTACAGAGGATACGTCACTAAGCTGCGCAGTGCAGATTGCAACTAAATACGTTGACGCTTCTCTAATAGGCCTAAACTTTGAGGGGGCGGGGTTTGGCGCCTACGCATGATTTATGCGAAAAAAATTTTAACTGGGCAGGCGGAAAAGACCGCGACTGTACCTACCGCACGGGACCGAATGACTGCCACGCGCTTAATTATTTGTCGCCCGTATATTTTGACATTGCGATATCTTCTAAGGTATTTGTTTAAACTGTATAGAGTAAAAGGCACAAATGTTCTATATTAAATTTCCGTGCTAACAAACACATTTATATAGATATAGATTATTACCATATGTGTTAAATAAGCTTCGCAAAATATCATTATTTTTAACCTAACATTTAATTATTAAAAAATGGTTACAGCGAGTCAATCTTAAATGATAAACATATGCTGCCGCGGACTTTTATTTAGAACTTTTAAAGAGAAACAGTTCCTTCATACATGATATTTACGTAACTTAAACCGTTTTCGCAGCGCACGCAACGGAAGCTCTCAAAAAGAAATATCTTTTCCCGTTTTTGCAACATTTTTCATTTATGCTCCGCTCCTTTTGATTGTAGCGTGATGTTATATAGCCTAAAGCCTTCCTCGATAAATGGACTATCCAACCAAAAATATATATCCAGCTTTTTATTAAAATGCCTCGTAGACGATTTAATTTATTTATACGATTTGTCACTTTGAATTACTTTTAAACATATTAGTTGCATAATTATATTCTTGTAATCAATCTCCTTTTAAAACCCTTCATTTACCCTACTCGATGGCAAAGGAAGAAAAAAAAAATGTTGAACTCCACAATATGGCCTCCAAAATCCACGATTTTTCTTTGTTTTTTTTTTAATTTCAATGTAGCCAGTGACACTCGCGCCACCAAGACAAATCTATTTTATCCAAATTTTTGTTTGGGAGATATGAGTGAACAAAGAAACGAACATACATACATACAGGTCAAACACAACCCTCCTTTTGGGCTTCGCCGCAGTCGGGTAGAAAGGATGAAACATAAAAAATCGAAGAGCACAAAAGTACTGCTTATTTCATAAGAAATTTCTTTCAGCAGACTGCAAGAGGAAAATTGTATTAGAAATATAGACACAGTGTAGAAAAGACAAACAGAAAAATTTTAATTAGAATAACAAAATTGTAGCGATATAAAATAAACATACAAATATTTAGGGTGTAAAAGTACCCTTAACGCAAACGAAAGGCACTTGTTCGCATCACAATGCCAATGCGATGGCGATTAGCTATTAGGATGTGGTATTTAATATTGGCGAATGCGATGCGATGGCCAATTCCATCTATTTATTCAAAACATCAAATATTTTTAATATTGATAGGGTCACTAAAAGATGTGGTAAGGTTAGCTTATTACGTAATAACTTAAGATAGAAGGTCCCATATGTAGGGCCTGAATAAATTAACTGACTTGGTGTTACATGGATCTCACCACTTTTTACGGTAGAAGAACTGAGTTGTGCAACTTGGCTTTTTTTACAAGTTTTGTTTTTGGTAGGTACAGAATATTACAGTATAGAAGAAAGGTAATATTCTCTGACTTGTTTTTTGAAAACATTCAGAGTCTAAAATTTTAGGGGGACGTGAGTTGCACAAACATACTGCGTGAACAGAGAAGGAGTAAGAGAAGTATTTAGTTTTATGGGATAGGAAATTAAGATGATGCAGGTGGGAAGACAGATACGAAATCACTTTAGTTAACTCAAAAAAATAGAATTTTCTATTTTTCTTGTGAGGCTGTTTATCGGCTTCAACCTTTGCTTCTCCTTTAACCTGGCTAAATCAAACCGCGGAAACAAAGCAAAGTCAATTATAGTCTCCTTAAAAATTTATGACATAAATAATTATCGTTTTATTACTTTTTTGTATTGAAAACCGTCGTTTGACACTTCTCAACCCCATGGACACCCTCGCCGTACGGCTCGGGTGTCCATTCCACCTCAAATGCAATAACAAACTTTCCGTACTTGTGTCAAAATGTACTATTCTCTGTCGTGGTTTTTATAGTACATAATGAAAATTGCTTTAGTCGAAAAATATAAAAATATATGATGAAATTTTAGCCAAGAAGCTACTGCAATTGCTACTTCTGGTACGGGATCCTAGGAAGGTCAATAAATTCAACAATAACAATATTTAAACCATGTTAACTTTGAAACCGGTATTATAAACAAATTAAACACAAACTATTAATCACACCACACTGATTTGAAAACGCTTGATCTTTACTCGCGGACTAAGCACTAAGTTCTAACATTTAGAAAGTGTTTTATTTTGATTTTTTTTAGATTTAGATTAAGGAATAGAAAAGATAACACATTAACATGTAATGTAATACCTAATTGGCACAATAAACTATTTTGTATTTGTATGAATAAGTTTTTTGTCTGGTGTACTTACGGTATTCAAAATTCCTCCTGAATTGATTAGTAATATATGTCATAGGATGTTATTATAGTCAAGCCGTAAATAAGATCATCATTCTCCTGCCCTTATCCCCAATTTATTTGGGGTCGGCGCAACATGTCTTCTTCTTCCATACTTCTCTATTTCTCGTCATGTCAGCAGTCACCTCCTTTCTAGCCATATCATCCTTCACACAGTCCATCCATCGTTTCTTTGGTCTTCCTCTACTCTTATAGCCATCTACATTCATACTCAACATTTTTCGCACAACATTTTCTTCATTTCTTCGAATCACATGTCCATACCACGACAATCGATTACCACACAACTTTTCATTTACCGACGCCACTTTCAGTCTTCCTCTTATGTACTAATTCCTTATTTTATCCATTCGCGTCACACCACACATCCCCCTTAGCATTCTTATCTCAGCCACATGCAATTGCCTTTCATTTATCCCTTTTGTAAATAAGATACCATGCTGATACAACAATTGTAATCCGGGGCGGTTCTTTAATTACTCAAACGTTGACTAATGGGAGTCCTGAGAGTTTTCTATCGCTTTGTGGATTAATATTAAACACAATTGGTTGCTTTATTAGTAGCTGCGAAAATGAAGTACAGAGCAAACGACGAAGACGATTGAATGTTGGTATCCTGCCTATAACAATCTTATATGACAAACGTAGTGATTGTTAATGATAATGTTAGATATTTCCCCTTTCTTTTTTTTGGGTGGTGGTAAATCATCAAAAAACCCCGCCCGCTCTTGGGCAGAGCGGATGTCAGACTTCTACTGACTAAAAACCACACATGTACCTTCTTAGCCCTTGCGCCGAGGCTGCTGTATCTCTTTCGAACAACCCGCAGCTCCGACGGGAACATATTTCCCCTTACAACCTCCTAGGTTCAAGTGGCAGTTTATATAAGTTTATAAAACACTAGCGGACGTCACGCGGTTTCACCCGCGTAGTTCCCGTTCCCGTGGGAATACAGGGATAAAAAGTAGCCTATGTCACCCGGGGATAGTGTAACTTCCCAACGGTGAAAGAATTTTTGAAATCGGTTCAGTAGATCCCGAGATTACCCCTTACAATTTAACAAATATACAAACACACAAACTTTACTTCTTTATAATATTAAGTATAGAAAAGCAACGTGCGCAGTGGCAGCTGGAGTGTCAGTGAAGACGCTTTCGGTTTATTGGGTTTTCGGAGGCAATGGACGGATTATCAAGACCGAATTGTACTGATTAGGGTCGCGCTGTAGAACTCTTGTGTACTTATTATTTACTTATGAGCTTGTTGTTGTTTAGAAATAATTTGTAAGAAGTTTAACTTTCTACGATATTTAGTCATTTATTTCTTTAATAAATTGTATTGCTCCTGTTCTCCAAAATCAGAAATGAAATTTAAACTCTATGGAATGAATGACAGCGAGTGTCACACTGAAAACCTACGTCATGCTTCCTGGCGAAACCACCTTTTCCATAACAAGTACGAGTTACATAAAAAAAATCTATGGAATGTCTAAATTCTAGTCCTATTAAAAAAAAGTCTATACCTCTAGTTTCGAAGTACTCTTTTATTTAAAGTGGTTGCGCTGCGGAGTATCCTTCACGGCGAAACCACCATAATATTTATGTTACTATACATAGTATATGCTAATATATAGTATCTAATAATTCTATAACAATTCTATACTGAACTAACACCCGTAAATCCTCAATCTAATCTAAATATACGAAGAAAACGGTGCCTCAAATTTTGTCTTCTAAATAATCGCTAAGCGCCTAGGTTAAAGTTCTTAGCAAATAACGTTTACGTCAAATATCATATACGTACAATGTCTTCCAGGCGTTTAGTTTATAAGGCGGCGGCGGCGTTTGGTTTAGTTTATATAAATAGTGTAAAAGTACCCTTAACGAAGCCGAAAGGTACTTGTTCTCCTCGTCACTGTGATATTTTTTTTGTTATAGACCTTAACTGGGAACGATCTGGTTACGGAAATATGGGGGGTCAAAGTTCCAAATTTTTCACAGCTGTTTTTTTTAATACTGGTTTTTCAGGTTTTTGTTAAGTTAAATTACCTCCATGACCCATTTACTATTCCATGCATTCATTAGCACAATGTTTTAAGAGTGCTTCATTGAGATTTACCGGAAAATGTGATTATGAAGCAAAAAGAAAATCGTTTCCCAGCAAAAAAAATGCGTGAAGTTACTTATTTTGATGTACATAATGCTTGGTCAACGGCTTCGTGAAGGGTACGTTTACACCCTGTACATATAGATTATTCTAATATAAAATTATATAAATAGAAACCTCTGTGCAACCATTACTAATACCGGCCACATATAATAATAAAGTGATATACGAATTCACTTTTATCATTTAGTTCTGTCAGTATTGAAGTTCATAATTTCAATTTTATTTTATTATATAATCGAATGGCTATTTCCTTTTATATTTTCCTGTAACGGCTTATTGTGTGTATGTAATATCGTTAAAACAATTAAAAGGACATACTTACCCTACTCAAAGAACTTTAGTAAAATCAACTACCCACATTTTAATGAAATCATTGTTAGTTAGTGCGTTGCACATTTCAACAACCAACGAAGGTGTGTGTATAACTGTTTCCAAAAATGAAGCGTGGAAGGAGATTGTCTTGAGAAGAAGAAGAACAAAAAAGTGTTTTCCAGCAATATCAAGAACATTTCAAAGGTCCTGAAATGCCTCGTTCATGCAGCGTTGTGTACAAAGATATAAGTAGAACATTATGTGCTCGTGTGACTCCTTACGCGCTATATTTTTCAGTAAAAACGAATTATGCTTATTTTTTGGCAGTATTCAAAACAGCTCACAGGAGGAAAAAAATACTAGCGGAAGTACTAGTAGCAGTGATACTGATTCTGGTGATTACGTGGACAGTAACAATAACAGTGGTTCGACATACAGCAACCAAGAAAACGTTTCCTTTGAGTTAAATATAAATGATTGGAAAATATCCGCCCAGAGATTTACTGCGAAGCTCGAAATGATAAAAATAAACCAACAGTTCACACTCGTAATAAACGACGCATGCCAAAAAATAAATAAGCAGATTTTATGAGAGAGTATATATGGAAAAAAATATCGAATCAGTGTTCATGGGTTTTTAAAAGTAATACACCAAATGACGATTATTCTGTAAATACTTATGGATATTGCAAATAATGTAAGGGTACAATTAGAATCCGTACAGAAAAAAAAGGTGATTCCAATGAATTAGTTTATTGCAAGATGGTAAATGTAAATTCGCAGTTGTTGCCAAAAAAAGTTCGAATCATGAAATTCAAGAAAGAGCAATTGGCTCCTCAAGTGGAAAATCAATACGCTATCGTCATTAGAAACAAAATACTGCATCGAATACTCAAAAATGATGATGCTAAAGAACTGCCCTTTCTTAACTCGAAATACTTTCATAAAATAGTATTAGTTGCTGTATGGAGTATGACATGTATGCCCCCGTATGACAATGTTGTGCGGGATATTCACCTAAATCCATTCTATGTTTACTATTGGACCGAATCACAACGACGATTTTATGAAAACTGTTCACGAACGCACTATACAGCAATAAGCCTTGATGCTACAGGTTCTATATTTAAGAAAATCAAGCCACCCATGCATTCTGATAAGTATCAGGAGAAACATTTATTTTTATATGTGGCAGTACTTAAGTTAAGACCCACATCGGTTCCAGTAACCCAAATGATTTCGGCAAGTCAAACGGTAGAAACTATTTATATGTGGTTAAAAACTTGGATTAATAATATGATTAAGCCAAAAGAAATAATCACTGATGACTCAAGTGCTTTAATCGGAGCATGTGTAAAGGCTTTTACAACTTTTAAGTCTACTAAGGAATATGTTAACCACAGTTTTAAGGTCCTTGGAGGGAAGACCAAAATTATTCCTACATGTTTTTTACGCTTAGATTCGTCTCATTTCATAAAATGCTTGTATGGTATGCTTGTATGCTACAAGTTGGTAGACGTATACGTGTCAAAAGATTTTATTTAAGAATTTTATTACATTTAAAAAGTTGCACAAATTACGTGGAATTCAAAGAATTTGTAAGACATTTAGTGACGGTGGCTGTTAATAGATTTGATCGGTGTTCAGAAAACGGAGAACGAACTAGATTTGACATTTCTAAGGAATTTATACTTAGAGCACTAAGAAATATTCCTGTCGAGGCTGCGGGTTGTCCGCAAGGGATACCGAGGCCTCGACATGAAGGGCGAAGAAGGAACATGGGTGGTTTTTAGTCAGTAGAAGTCTGACACTCCCTTTCGCTCTGCCCGGGACCCCGGGGTTATTTGATGATTTCCCACCCCCCAAAAAAAAAAAAAAAAGCACTAAGAAATATTGAACTAAATGATAATGATGTGATGGAAACTTCAAATATTCAAGAATCTGTAATCGAAGAAGATGTCACTTTTATTGATGATGACTATACACCTTGTCGTTTGCTTAATGAGATAATAGATAGCCAAGTGTTATAATTATGCTGATCTCTGTGATAGCACAATATACGAAAATATTTATTACTTTCCAAGCTTTAGATACTTTAAAAAAAACTTTGCTGTCGTATCCCTCTCCGGACTAACTTGATGCTGCCCTTCTATAAAGAAATAAATGATTCAGCTAGCAGCAGTAACGTTGAAAGTTACTTTAAAAATATTAAGCAACTTTTGTTAAACACAAGAAGTGGATTGTTGCGTGTTGATGATTTCATTATGAAACACACCGATTATATATCAGGAGAAATTAAATCGGCACGGTGTTCTTCGAATAACAACACATTAGAAACTTTTCAAAACAAACAGCTTAAAAAACTGGATAAAATAAACACAGAATCCAAAAATAATCATGATAATAACTTTAGAAAGGAATCGAAATTTCAAAACGCGCCCTTTTATGAAGAAAATTGGCGAAATAAAACTCATGAGGATAGGAAAATATGATTAATAGAAAAAATTAAGCCTAAATGGAACAAGAATTACGTGCAATTGTTGCCAAATGGCAATATAAGTCGCACAAATATTACAGACTTAATACTGCAAAATACTTGTGCTATTGATGCTACGGTGCAAGCATTCGCAGTTGCTTATATGAAATACACCAGTGTTCAAACATTGCTTGAATCATAAGACTCATCATTTTCAACGCTCGTTAAAGCTGTTTCAAACAATGATATTTCTGTGGATGTTCTAAGATTAAGAGCTGAAATGACATGGCCGGATTCTGCCCTCAAAACTCAATCCAGATTTCATACTGTACATTAATAACTATTTTATGAAAAATTCTTCTAAAATAAATAAAAAATATTCGCAACAATTACGTTTCTCTGAAACAGGCGAGGAAAATTCTTAAAAAAATAAAGGTTTTTTGTGTGATTTCCCATTTGATTCATTGCTAGGAAGAGACAATTGCATCGACGTTCGGAAACACGCACAAGACAATCAGTGTACCTGTGTAAACTATGCTTGATGGTCATATTAAAATACCTATAAAACGACCGTAACTGCCAGAATTGTATGTTAATGATCTTATCATTGGGATAATTTACCACTTTTCGAATGGCGCGCGTCTTGACGCGACTCACGTACCACTTTATAAATCGATAATATATTTAAAAGTGCATATCCAAATGTCCTAGAGTTATTTTGACGTTTCTGCGACAGTTAAACTTAACAGTCAAAGCTGTCAAAACTGTGCAGTCTTGCGTTGATCTTATCACGTATTACTGTGTTCGTTACTGTATTGGATTTTGGATATTTAAACTCGACCTCACGCTATCGTTCATCGGACTTTCGTTTACGCTTTTAATGTTTATAGTATTCTTAGTAATAATTATAATCATGGTTTTCTTAAAAGACCTATAAAACAAGTAGAACTACACTCAATAAACATAAGTACCTACTTAAATAAAAAATTCTAATACTGTTGTAGTTGTCTAGTTGGAAATCGGACAGACGGGTGTTGTTGCCATATTACGGCATTGTTATGGTATTTGGGCTGGGCCAGGCACCAAGCAAATATAACGCCACCAGCCTCTTTTCTTCATAATATTTTGTTGACCTTTTTTTTTTATGGTGGGTGGAAAATCATCAAATGGTCCCGCTCTTGGGCAGAGCGAAAGGGAGTGTCAGACTTCTACTGACTAAAAACCACCCATGTTCCTTCTTAGCCCTTCATGTCGAGGCCACGGTATCTGCGAATAACCCGCAGCCCCGACGGATATTTTGTTGACCTTTGAAGATGAATAGGAAGATGATGCTGACCTTAAAAGTGGATGAAAACATTGAATGTGCTTTGTCTGAGTAATTGCAATCATGTTTTTCTTAAAAGACATTTAAAACAAAGTAGAACTACACTCAATTACATAATTACGTAAATAAAAATTCAAGTAGGTATTATTTAAGTGTTTTATTGTCAATCCAATTGCGTTTTTTTTTAGCAAAGTTGCTCTAGAGATATTCAGAAATATCTGTAGAAAACGAAGTTTTCTTCACAATCGTGGCCTGTTTTGACAACGCGCAACGTTTGAAAGGTCTAAAAATAATAATAACTGAGCATTAACCTCACAAAACTGACCATTATCTAGGAAGAAACAAATCTAATACGTGCCTAGTAATTAAATGGCCTTTATATCTATTGATAACACCATTTCTTGTATTGTTTTGCCTCCAACTCGTTGCTATTCAAAATGTGCAGGCACATTTTTTAAAATCCTATTTGTTATATCTCTCGCTTCTTCTCTGTTCATCAAACTTAAACTATTATAAATACATACCTGTAAGCTTTATTATGAGGTACTGTATGTCAATGTACATGAATATTTTTTGTCAGGGCAATGCTCTATACAAATTCCGGCCATGTCCTTTTGTCCAATTTTTTTAAACAATAAAGCGTAAACAATTTGTAAATTATTATAAGCTACAAATTGTTGACTGCAGCTGTAAGGTTACCAAAATTTTTGAGGGACTATTATTGAATGAATTTTACAGTGCTAAACATGAAAAGATATGCCCCATTTGTGACTTCAAAACGAACTTGTCCTATATTGCCACTCGATATTTTGATTTTGGCAGAAGATGGCCTGGCGACTTGACTTGACTTGTTGCCGCCATAGAATATGTGCCAGGATTACCATGTGGCTTAGGACACTATAAAGCACACTGCAAAAGTGGCGTCAAATGGTATTGTTAAGGCGCGGGCCCACCGCGGTGCACGGAGAGGCTACGCACGCGTAAGCTTCGCTTTGGAAGAAAATGTATGTGGTTGTGTCCACTGCAACCCACAAAGAGGCTACGCATGAATTGACGTCATTGATACATGCGTGGCTTGCTCGAATAGGCGGTTACATAGCTCAACGCTGTCGACGTGGGTCTACGTTTCCACTGGAGTACACGAATATGACCCTCGACTATGTACAGCTCACTTATCGCAGCGCAGTTTTCAGTCATACACTTTGTGGAACGGACGCATTTCATGTTTTCTCGCTTTCCCGTCCGTCTCACCTCCCCACACCTCCCGCAGTGAAGCCCGTGTCCGTGGATTGCAGTGGCACGTGCGTAACCTCTCCGTGCGCCGTGCCACGCTATACATAGTCGTGGGTCATATTCGTGTACTCCAGTGGAAACGTAGACCCACGTTGTCAAACAAATTAATACCCGCGGTGGGCCCGCGCCTTTATGATGATTCTTCAATTAAAGTTACAAAAACCAATGTAAAAAAAAAATGCAATTAGATATACTAATTTATGCCAAAATCTATTTTTTTTTCATGTTTCTTTATTTGTAATAATAAGTATAATTTTCTTTTTTGTTTGTGTGTAACTTAAATTAAGAATATATGTGAGAAATATTAGAGTGATTAATTTCTTACGATCCCTATAACTAGCTGTTTTAATATTTATTATTTAACTCGATGAAATTGTTTATTTAAGTAGTAACGCCTGTACTAAAACAACTTCTTATTCATTTATGGAAAACTTGAGTCTTTGCTTTTTTGTTACTTCAAGCGCTCATAACCATTTCTACGAAAAAGATTATGGTGTCGTAAGTTCTTATATTAATTTAATATAGATTGAAGATTTAGAGGTGCTAGTTCAATGAATTGTTATAGAATGATTAGATACTATATTAGTATTATGTTGGCTTATAATATGTTTAGTAATAGAAATATCTATAATTAAAACACAAGAAAATATATTATTATTTGTATGCTTGTAAACTAAACGCCTGGAAGACATTGCACGTATATGATATTTGACGTAAACGTTATTTGCTAAGAACTTTAACCTAGGCACTTAGCGATTATTTAGAAGACAAAATTTGAGGCACCGTTTTCTTCGTATATTTAAATTAGATTGAGGATTTAGGGGTGTTAGTTCAATATAGAGTTGTTATAGAATTATTACATACTAAATATTAGCATATACTATGAATAGTAACATAAATATTATGGTGGTTTCGCCGTGAAGGATACTCCGCAGCGCAACCATTTTAAATAAAAGTTTACGTCGAAACTAGAGATATTGACTTTTTTTAATAGGACTAGAATTTTATAGACATTCCATAGTTTTTTTTTATGTAACTCATACTTGTTAAGGAAAAGGTGGTTTCGCCAGGAAGCATGACGTGAAAACCTTTCTCAAGAAGAAAAATCTATTCAGCAAGGCTTTGAAAGACTCCTCAAACATGGCGGTATCCTAAACAGAAATGCACATTGACACCGGAAACGAGCAATGTCGGGAGATTTCGTCTCATGAAAATGAAACTGCGTAGTAGTACAGTTTTTTAGACGCACGTGTATGTGTGTGCATGTATGTGATGTTGGCTGTTTAACGTAACGCGCCGTGTTCTGATCGATTAAATCAGGTAAAATCTGTCTATATTTGGTGTATTTCAACCTATTCTGTTATACTTATTCTATTTCAACGTTGCAGTTGAAGCAGAATTAGGACAGGCTCGTTGTATAGTTTATGACTTTTAGATATACACAATATATATTTTTAAATAATATACATACTTCTTTTTATTTGGAAATTGGGAGAAAAGAAGGAATTTCCCATGTAGCGCGGGTGCGTTCACAAACATATAAACTCACATACACAAATACCCAGACCCGGAACAATTATCTGTAGGTCATACAAATATTTGTTACGTGCGGGGACCGAAACCGCGACACGGAGCGCAGCAGTCCATTGCAAACAAAATAATATACTTATATTTTCTCGTGACCACAGATCCCGTGATCAGTAGGTAACTCATCATTTTGAGTGAATCGAATCACGGTATAAGTAGATACAACTCGCCGCGGTCCATGGCTAATTGAATCTCACGCCGCGATCAGTGGAGCAAACCCGGTGATGGAGTAATTTAATTAGGTTGCTTGCGAGTGTATATAACGAAGTTAAAAGGAAAACTATTACACCTGATTAGGCTTTAGAAGTTAACAAGTAATAGTCGATCTTCCAATAAAATGTATTAAATTACATAGTGGAAGACGGAATTTATGGGAGAAAACATTTTGGTCAGTGAATCATGTTAGTGGTGGGCCATACTTTTCAGACCCTAAACTAAATATTCGAAGGTCCATTTGAATGATACAATTCTGACTTTCAAGGACATCTTAGCGTAGCAATCATTACGCTTAATTATCCGATACTTACTGCGATACTCAGAGATATTTAATGATTACTTAAGCCGTCACTTAGTAAAGATTTGACATACTTTTGTATGACAAATCTGTCAAAACGTTTACTAATTGATGGCCGAAGTAATCATTAAAGCTCTCTGAGTGCGGCAGTTAGTAATTAGAGGCGAACTTGCCAGTACATTACTATTATTATAATATAAGTTGCTACCGAACTGTTTCACTGACAAGCTAGTTATACATTGGGTGAGGTGGGGAAACACAACTCATATAATAAATATTGGGCAAACCGCATTATTTTGATTGTTGTGGTTAGGCGCCTAGTGAATAAATTAATAGTAAGCTAACAATTTTGCTTTGCAATAATCAACCTATATTGTTTGTCATTTATTTAGGAAACTACGCTTAAAAATACTTAAATATATATAATATATACTTAAACACTCTTCTTAAATACAAACTTTTTCTGTTAATGAACAAAAAATAGTTGTTATATTTACACCGAGTACTATACAGAGTTGCATCGAATCGCTCCTTTCCGAAGAGGATAGGCATAAATATAGTCCGCTTCATGCTAAGATGCTAACGAAACGTTTTCGAATCCTAAGAAGACACAATCCTCTGAGCTGATACAACAAGTTGTATTAGGTATACGAGCTTATGACTATTTTCTGGCTTTAGCTAAAAGCAATTGTGGTGACTGTTTGTACAATTCCCGGTTCCCGGAGCGTTCCAAAGCAATATAATCGCGGTCTGTTATTCTGTGCAGTATTCGTAGTCAGCTGAATGAACTAATTTACTTTTCTCTTCTTCCCCTATAAAAAGTCAGTTGCAAGAGAAATTATCTTACGGTTTTTATAGTATAAAAATTAAAATGTTCTTCTTTGAATTAGGTAAAAGACAATAACTTACAAATGATATTATTGCGAAATATGCATTGTGAGAACTGCATTTTATTGTATTCTCAAGCACCGTTCTTATTGATCTCATGCAAATAACAAACTACAATCACGTCGTGAATAAAGAAATAAAGAGTGTTTATCGACGTAAATATGTTATGTTACGAAACTTTAACAAATGAGCTTTTTTGTGTTTGGCTTTTGTATATGAGAGAGTTCTGTGGGCCTATTGCCAACTATGCGATAGTCACTTCTTATGTAGGAGAATGGGGACTGTGCCAACTAAATTCACCCTCCGGGCTGAATATTTGGCACAACTCAACGGAAGGTAAATAATACATCTGTAAGGAAACAAAAATTATTTAAGTGGCTTTCTACGTGTAGTGTTACCTGCAAAACATTTTGTTCAACATATTTAGTGCAGTGATCCGTGTGTTTGGAGTATCGTATAACCTAGTATTAACTGGGTTGTGGAGGTTAGATAGGCAGTCGCTCCATGTAAAATACTGGTATTCAGCTGCATCCGGTTAGACTGGAAGCCGACCCCAACATAGTTGGGAAAAGGTTAGGCAGATGATCCGTGTGCTTGGAGACAACACCAATCTGACATCTTGCAATAAAAAAAAATAAGAACCTTAACAATTACCTCTGGCTGAACATGTTTCTGAGACAATTTCTAATACCGGTCATTTAGTATGATATACTTACTGAATTCACCACATCAGTCTGCGAAGAGCTGTCTGTTGTACCCTATAAACCTTTGGCTCCAACAAAGCATCGCGTTGTGCTACTAATGATTCGTACCTATATCGTACTTTTTTTGTGTTTTTGTGTTATGAGTGTAAAGCAATTAACTTTTTAAGGGAGCATGTTGTATATTCGTACTTATTAGGTGTGTACAACCTATATACAAAAATGTATGATTTGTACTTTTTTCAATTTTATTTTTTCTATTATCAACCGAACGGTTCTAATAAATATTTGTTACTTGTATTCTAATGGGAGGTGTGTACCTATATACAAAAATGTATGATTTGTAATCTTTTCAATTTTATTTTTTCTATTATCAACCGAACGGTTCTAATAAATATTTGTTACTTATATTCTAATGGGAGGTGTGTACCTATATACAAAAATGTATGATTTGTACTCTTTTCAATTTTATTTTTTCTATTATCAACCGAACGGTTCTAATAAATTTTTGTTACTTATATTCTAATGGGTATGTTCCAATAAAAACCTTTCGTCGACAGTCGACAGGCTGGACATGTCTTTGAGGCGAGCGTGGAATACGAACGCGCCGTCGACACGGCGTGTCATCGTCATAGAACGGACGGACGGTGAGCTAGTCCATTACTCACCGTCCACAGGCCCGCGCATACTTCCGGTGGCCGGAAGCCATCATGTGACCCACGACACCCGGAGCGTCGGCTGGGACGAAAGGTTCTCTCCCTCTTACGTCCCACCACCTCCTTCGCTAGCATGACCGCTTCGCAGAAGGTGACGGCGTCGCATTCCCTCTCGCTCCGGACCATGGCTTGAACCAGCGCCGGACGTGAGAGGTTGCCGCCGCCAACCGCCGCTACGAGGACACGGCGGGGCTTTGCCCAAGCGAAGCAGACCTCTACGGTGTGCTCCATCGTGACCTCCGGCCGATCCTCGCAGTGGCTGCATCCGGGTGTATCCTCCCACCTGATTTGGTGCAGGTATCTCCCAAAACAACTTTGTCCGGTGTGGACATGCATCAGGCGGAAGCTGAGGGCGCCGTGGTGCCTCTCCACCTACTTCTCTAAGAGGGAACGTATCGCCACCATCGTGGCGTGCCTGCTCGGATTCGTGCTTGCATCAAACTTTTTTTTTGCAGTGTAGGAAATCATCAAATGACTCCTCGCGTGTCAGACTTCTTCTAACTTAAAATCACCAATGTTCCTTCTTAGCCCTTTGTGTCAAAGTCCGACATTGGGAGCAATAATTATTCATAGAATAATCATTTTTATACCATACCTACTCTAAAAAGCTTATTTTATTCACGCAAAACAGTGAATAAAAAGGCCTTTTATTCACTGTTTTGTTTTTATTCACTATTTTGGTGTTTGAATTTGGAACACAAAAATATATCCGGTCTCTATTTCAATGCTTACACAAACTCCTTGCGCTAAGATTCGAAATTCAAAACTCTTTGGTGCAAATAAATTCTCGAGATTTGATTGGTCGATATTTGCGACAAGGAGTTTGGCATTAGATTAATAAATATTGTTTCACAAGTTGACCACCCTAATGATAATAATAAGAAAATTACGCTTAATTTCAGTCATTGCTCTAATTTTAATGTCCATTTCAATTAATGTAACAATTCCTATTTTCTTGATTAAATTTCTATTTTCGCTTAAATTATGTCTTTTCTCGTAGTCATGATATAAAGTATAGTATGCAACTCCTGAATAAAGTACGAATTTATATCGAGGGCCATGAATCACTCGCGTCGTTCAGGATTCTAACAGTTGAATCACTCGCTGCGTTCGTGATTCAATCATTAGAATCCTTCACTTGCTCGTGACTCATCTACGGCCCTCGCTTTAAATCCGTCCTTTATTCACTAGTTGCATAATATACTATTTGATGATGATTTTTGGTGATGAGCAGAAAGTTTTCACACATCACGAAAAAGCTGTTTATTCAAGGAGTAGATTCATTGTTAACTTTCTAACATTCTTAACTTTCAGTATTTAACTTAAAGCTCTATCGACAGCAAGATAATTAGTTATTTTACACATTTAAGATAATTAGTTAGGTAACACTTAAACAAACCTTGTTTCTATAAATAACCGTTCGTATTAAAGGGAAGGTCTAAACGTGATATTAACAATTTATAGTTACTACTATAGGCAGGTTGAAAAATCGCATGAATATAATAAAAGCACATAATTATTCATGTAAAATGTTATTGCCAGCCACCATAGGATTGATCTTATGATGACTGGCAATATTTGGAAACTTATCCGAGAATCGAAGATTATAGAGAGTATGATGATTTGCTAGTTTTCTCACGCAAATACTGTTAAATGTTCATGAAATGATATCGCAATTTTTAAACCTTCATCATAATACTTAGTAATAATAAATACAATGCTCTTAATAATATACGATTGATAAAATTCAGCGCACATTTGTTTCTTATAAGTACTGCTTCCAAAGTAGCATACAGTAAAACATTGATAGTGTGTATTTCATATAGTTTAGGGTTAGTTTGAGTACCTATATTATTTTCCAAAACCACAACAAACGGAGTCACGAGTAATAAATATGTCGTTGGCATAACATAACATCACGTCTGTAATCTCCGATGGGTTAGGCAGAGGTATATCCACCATAGGTACGTTTTCACATTCCGCCAGTTATGTGTCATAGAGGGCAAGCCTATCGCCATCGACCGGGCACAAATCACACCACCGGCACCGTGGCTGCTAATCAGAAACTCGTAGTCGTCGTGTAGTTTTATAAAAGCGTAAATTCGGAAACCAACATTTTATTCTTTGAAATGCATTCAATATCTAACATTGTGTGATACCAAATCTAATTTACGGAATCTTTGAATAAAAAATACAATACATGAAGTATTAGTAGCAACGGTGCATAAACAGCCTGGGTATTTGGTTTCTAGGTCGCGATTGCATGAGCCGGTTTCAATCTATGTTTTCAGTATGCTAGGGTTTAAACACGCTATTCCGTTCCAGTGCCCTACATTTATCAAGTTTTTTGTCCTCTGTGAGCTTAAGGCGGTAAAGGAACGGTTGGCACAGCTGAAAGTTTTAAAATATTTATTTGCAATATTTTAGTCTCATAGTCTAGACAAGTTGCCTATCAGTGCTGTGTACCTACTCGTACTAATATCGATCGATCGTTAAAACTTTAAAAGCGCAACAACGTTGCACCATAATAATATTATCAAGCGTCAATTGGCTATTTGACTACTGTTGAAAATTCACTAAAATGTTATGCAATTTCAAAGAACTAACAGAAATAACACCATGTGTGAAAAAAGTAATAACATCGGTCAAAAAAATAGAGTAGCTACAGCCTTTAGAAGTTTTTGGTGAATTGCCTTGTCGCGTGAAACTTTCATTTGTACTACGTAACCGTGACATTACTATGGCGGTATGATATATGACGTCAAGTTTCTTTAGCGTTGTCTTTGTCTAACACGTCATTAAAAATCAGTTAAAACTAAGCCATTTTTTGATCGATTTAATTACATTTTTCACACATACTGCGGTACTCAGAGATATTTAATGATTACTTAAGCCGTCACTTAGTAAAGATTTGACATACTTTTGTATGACAAAACTGTCAAAACTTTTACTAAGTGATGGCCTAAGTAATCATTAAAGCTCTCTGAGTACGGCAGTGAGTGTTATTTCTATTAGTTCTTTGAAATAACATCACATTTTCGTGAATTTTCAACAGTAGTCAAATAGCCTGATGATACTGCGATTTCGCTGGTTTCAGTAATCCATTTTTGCATTAGGTTAAAGAAGACATGGCGATTATGTTGTTATGTAGGTACATGTCCTCCAAAAGTTAGTTGAAAATATGCAGGCGTTACCTCGGAAATTCTAGTTTCAAATGTTTGAAGTATGGTTTGAATTGTGTATTATATTATTTTATGGTCTAAACCTAAGCGAAATGAACAAAAAACTACGCAAACCTAAAAAAAAACAAAAGACTACGCAGGCCAGAGAAATTGGGCCGAATTTAGAACAATCTACGGCGGTTCCAGCTGCTGCACCGTCGTGTCACGACGGTCTGCCCGGATTTAACGGCAACAACAAAACGTTCACATTCAGCAAATGGTTAGTTGTGTGTATAACTAACGGTTGCCTAATTATACGTTGATTGTGGCCAGGCACTCGCTAACTGGCACTGCGCTACACGGCTTAAAATGAAAAGATACATCGATCGTTTTATGAGCTAAAGGTTCATTAGAAACAAAGAATTTCCTGATTGTGTGAATTCTACAGAATCCTATGAATTGCATGAAAGAGATAGTCTAAAGCGAGCGAGAATTACCTATTGTAGCGCTGTTATTCATTATGCTCGGGCATTAGCATAGGATAATGAAGCTTTTGCATTACAAAATTTGCAATGGTAGTGGTCGTACTATTAGCTACTAGCACCTAATTACGCTATTTTGCAGCCGTTGCATTGCCCTTTACCCAAAGTCGGTCAGTTCCCCGGCTATTCGAATTCTCGCCCACTGCATGATTGTAGATGGCAGAGGTTTACCTAATAGAACACCCACATTTCGCCCGTTATATTTACGTCCCATTTATGTCACGGGCCCAAATACGACAAGTGGTGGTGTGCAAACTGTAAAAAAGAGGTGTTGTTAATAGCTAGGGTGTGTCGACCTAAGCTGTGCGGAGATGTGCATGGCAGAGAAGAGAGATATTGTGTTTAAAAAGAGAAACAATGTGCAAAAAGGAGGGGAGAGGAGCTGTGTAGGTATACAGGTTACACCCAGATTTGTGCGACCTTACGCAAAAAACAGACGGCAATCATGTCACTTTTATAAAAACTAAAAAAAAATCGGTGGGCTGTAAATGTTTGTTGTTGGTTGTTTTTTTTTATAAAACAAAAATAAGAAACCCTTGCCACAAAAAGGAAGTTTCTACAACTTGCCTCTGGGAATCGAATTATTAAAACCTAAATTGATAACAAAGAGCACGAGATGCAAAGATATTAAGTACAATAATAACAAAATATTCAATAAATGTAGCAAACAATCTCTAGGGATATAACGTTTTGTGAAGCAGAATTTACTGCCGGGAGGGGCTTTGGCCTCAATTTGAGTGCCGACAATAATATGCACCGCATTGCGACTTTTATACGACACGAGGTATCTCTTATTTATCATGAATATGTGTTACTAATGTAAATTTTCATCTTGTCATAAACAATCATTTGATTAAATAAATACTCAGCAGAATCGTGTAAATTATGCTAGATTTTCTGTCTATTTGCTAGCACTTAGTGGGGATACAAAGACAGACAATACTTACAAGCTACTTCACATTATCACAGCACACTAATATTATAAAGGCGAAAGTTTGTGAGTGTGTGTTTGTTACTTTCACGCAAAAACTACTAAACAGATTTGGATAAAATTTGGTACACAGATAGTTTAGAACCTGGATTAACACATAGGATAGTTTTTATCTTCCCGTGGGATATTTTTCGAGTTGTAGCGGGCGAAGCCGCTGGCAACAGCTAGTTATCAAATAGGTCAGAAAAAGTACAAATAAGTGTGAGTCGCATATATTTTTTAAACAATGTTTTTGAATAAACAATTTTTAAATTCCGCATCTCTTTCACATACTTTCACACTCTTCTTTCGTACGAGTATGTTAATTTAACAATATTTACTACGATAAATGAACGCCCAAACATGTTCAATGAGGTTAACGTCAGGCGACTGCGAAGGCACTAAACAACCGATTCAACGTTTAACCACTCACTGGTTCCAAAACTTTATTGTGACGTGCCCTAGCCTTAGGTTATGAGCAACTTGGGTACAGTGGATGGTTATAAATAAATAACTATATTTCACAAAAATACAGATTTTATATGTTTTATATAAATACAATTTACTTTGCTTTCGTAGCAACACAACGCAAAAATAAACAGTCACTATAATCTCGCTTATATTGAAATAATAGTAAGTCACCAATTCATTGGTTTAAGATATATAACATAATTATACTGGTGAATGAACAAACTCTTGTAAACGAAATAAGTTACGCTCATTCACTAGCGACCTCGGTTAATGTAGTTATTGTAACGGTAATGTAGTATATAATATATTCTGTAAAGCAGGGACGTAGCGTGCCCATAACTCGTTTCCCACCGGCTTCCCTTCGGGAAAATTACACTCTACGTAGTGTCTACTTTAGTAAAAATATTCAATACATCATAGAATTAAAAATAATACAAAATGTCAACATTTTTCATGTCAAACAAGAAAGCAACAGACAGCGCCAAATAAGCCGGTCCTTGGGTGTCAGAATTCAGAACTAAATTCGTATCAGCGCGCTCACGTGACCTCTGTCGCTCGCAGAACCGTATAGTAGGGAACTCAGTAAGCCGAATATTATCGGGTTATGACAAGGCACGAATCGAGACTATGTAAGGGAGAAACGTTATAACTCCGTCATTTATGAACCGATTTTGAAAATTCTTTTTTTATTCAAAATGATATACTCCCGTGGTGGTTCCATTGTCCCCATGTCAGAATCTGATGATGGAATCTCAGAGTAATCGAGGGCAACCCTAAAATTTTATTAGCGGGTATTACGTGTTTCGTGTTTTTTATAGAGTTATTCAAGTATTCGCATCTGGCAGTCATTACTTCATGTTGATGAGCTGATGATGAAAGGTATAACTCCTTAACGGTTAGGAGTAGGAAAATAATTCTTAAACAAAATATTATGCAGACGTATATATAGTTTTAATCTTTCGGGTTATCTAGGTGAGCTGATTACGAACTCCTCAACGGTCAAAAATGATAATTCAATATGGCACCGACGAAATTTTTTGGATTATTCGACATGAGTGTCAATTTCGTGGTTTTAGGAGCCGCTGATATCGAAAATGAGGTTAAAACAAACAGAAAAAAAAACTTAAATACGAGTATATCAGATCTTATATATCTAATATTATATCACTAACATTATAAAGGCGTAAGTGTGTATGTTTGTTACTCTTTCACGCAAAAACTACTGAAAGGATTTGAATAAAATTTGGTACACAGATAGTTTATAACCTGGATTAACACATAGGATAGTTATTACCCCAATTTAATCTTCCCGTGGGATAATTTTCGAGTTGTAGCGGGCAAAGCTGAAAAAAGAAGTATACCTATTTATAACAATAAATAGGTATACTTTATTATTCTTTTTGGAGGAAGGGAAATCATCAAACGACTCCTCCCGCTCTCTAGGGAGTTTCAGACTTCTACTGACTAAAATGTTCCTTCTTAGCCCTTCGTGTCGAGGCCGCGGTATCTCTTTCGAACAACCCGCAAGCCCCGACGGGAAATAGGTATACCTGAATTTTATTCATCACTTCATCAGTTAAATTAAGCAAGAAGTTAAATTATGTCTTTCAGTTTATATATCTGAAAGTTTTCTTATTCGAGTTTTAAATACCGTCGTTCTAAGTCTTAATTTTCATGCGTTGGAAAAAACCGGAGTTGCCCACGAGTGTAAACACTCAAGAACTTACGGTCTGCAATTTTCCTCAGCACATAAATGAAATACTCGTTCAGTTCCACAAAGTAACACTTGGTGTGAGCGAGCTTATGTGCTCATATCCGTAGTTTTATCTTTTCAAGCGTCCGATTAGTGTTTTATTAACTTATTTTTTAGTTCTAATACAAACTTGGTTTTAATTTTATTCCAAATCACATAGAACGTTTAAGGAAGTAAATTCGAGCACGATTGGGTGGTAGTCACAGTCGGCGGTCGTAGAATGTGTAATGGAATCTTAACACGTTCTAATGCATCTTCATGAGTGCATTGTTTTTACATAAGATATTTCCTCATAACTCTCCTCCTGAGATGTCCAAAACTGAGATGTGCAACTTTCGTTGGCGTGAAAATATTAAAAAAATAGGGGTATAAAAAAATAAAACCAACGACTTGTTCTCAAACCTAACAAATAACACGGTGGAGCACACCGTGGAGGTCTGCTCCGTTTGTGTTCTCGTAGCGGTGATTGGCGGCGACAACCTCTCGAGTCCAGCCCTGGCTCAAGCCATGGTCCGGGGCGAGAGGGAATGGGACGCTGTCGCCTCCTTCTGCAAAACAGTGATGCAAGCGAAGGAGGTGGCAGAACGTGAGAGGGAGAGAACGTCTCGTCCCAGCCACCGCGGGAGACACTCCGGGCGTCTGGGGCCACGTAAAGGCTTCCGGCCACCGTAGACGCGGGCCTGTGCACGGTGAGTAATTGGCTAGCTCATCGTCCGTCCGTATGATGACGACGACAGACCGAGTCGACAGCGCGTTCGTTTTACACGCACGACTGAAAGAGATGTCAGCAACATTGCAGGGGCCGCAAAGGCCGACGCCTGTCGGGGCAGCGGTTTGTTGGAAAGAGATACCGCGGCCCCGGACACAAAGGGGTAAGAATAAACATGGGTGATTTTTAGTCAGTAGAAGTCTGACACTCCCTACCACTTTAAAAAAAAGACCTCACAAATAACACAAAGACAAAAAATCCTTTTCGGAGGAGTTCGATAGCAAACACTGTGACACGAGTTTTTTTACACGACTGCCCAACAACACCAAAACACGGGTAAATTATCCATACAACGTTTTATGATAAGAAGCTGAGATAGATCAAAGTCCACGCGGACGATGAATTCAGTACATTTATAATTTATCCGTAGATCAACGAAATATAATATAACTGCCTCCGCGGTCGCGTGGTTTAGGCGTTTGCCTTGTGACCCGGTGATTCTGGGCCGATTCCCACGGAAGCATACTTTGTAAAGTTGTTTCAAGTTTGGTTAGGACATTGCAGGCTTGTGTCTGATAAAAAGATGATTCCGTGCTTCAAAAGGCACACATAAGCTGGTGGTCCCGGCCGTCAAATGGCGCTCGTCAAACCATGTCAGAGGCCCTCGAGGCGGTTTACAAACTCTGACACTAGGGTGTGTGGGGTCGTCAGACCTTACTGCCCACACGATAAGAAGAAGAAGAACGAAATATAGATGCAATAATTATTAATATAAAGATTAAACAAAAAAAAATATAATTTAGATTGTAGAGGAACAAATAATAATTTCCCGTAAGGCTTAATTCATACTTCCAGTTAAATTTTAACCCTGCGCGGGGTTTTTCCACTGTTGCTCTTTACTTGCTTCTTACGAATTGCGTAAATGTTTCTTATCTCGATAATTTGAGGAAAATCTTTTTGTAATAACGAAGAAGTTTGAGTGGCACGTGGAAGCCAGGTAGATAGCAATAACGTGACCGTGCCACGGGTTGAGGAAACCTAACAATCAAAAATGAGGAAAACTGGCTTTTTTAATTAAAGTTGAGATTGCTCTTTTTGGTAGCAATTTAACGAGTTTATACACCATGGGCGGTTTGAGTTAGTAACACGTTGTTTAAACGTACGTAACGACTGACGTCCCGGAAGATGGGCCTTTTTTTGGTATTAATAAGTAAGCCAAAAAATAACTAAGATTTTTCTTTAACGAATTTAATGCATTTCACGTATGTTTAAAAAACTAAAACGTGATATTTATCGAAATTATGTATTATACTAAAACAAACGTAAACTTGAGATGATTAATTTGTGTTTGGTCGAGACGTACTATCTTTGAGGAGTAGTCCCATTGAAGTGACAATGCCAAAAACAGTAGCTCATGTGGATAGAGCTTTACGAGATGAACGGCATATAACCTACCCGCAGAGGAGCTTTTGAATATTTCTTTAGGTAAGCTACTCAAATTGGGACTAAACATTTACTTACATGAAAAAAGCGCTGTACTCTTTGGTCAATTCCTGAACATTACGACAACGCCTGCTTATAGTACTGGCGCTACCACTGACTAATTGACGAGGGCAGGCATCAAGGTGTTCGAGTATCTTCTCTCCAGGGTTTTTATATTACTTATGTAAATTCTTGCAAAATAATTATCAGTTAATTGTAATATTATTATCAATTAAGTTAATAAATTATTGTTTTATCATATGCCTGTCTTTGTCGCTCTTTGTGAGAGGTTGATAAAAGATGCTTTAGCATGCCGTGTAGTTAAAATGTTAGAGGAGGGGGACACATTTTACCACTTTGGAGTGTATATCTTTCAAACGATTGACTTTGAGATAAAATGATGCGGCTTCGTCCGCGTGAATTTCGGTCAAATTATATACTAAAACCTTTCTCTATACGTTGGTGAAAACAGCATGAAAATCGGTGAAGTAGTTTTTGAGTTTATCGCAAACAGACAGACAGACGCGGCGGAGGACTTTGTTTTATAATATGTAGTGATAATTAAGTGATTGCTTGACTTCCTCGCTGGTAAAGTGGTAGCACGCTCGACTGCTGTGCGTCAGGTCCAGGGTTGGATACCCGGTTCAGGCAGTATTATTGGGTTTTGCCATCAGAGATTTCTTAGTTGCCGCTTCGGAGTCTGAATTTGTTCCCAGTTGATGGTAATAGGCTCGCCCGTTATTGCATGGGACTAAAACATAACCTTTGAAATGTGAGTGTACTAATAATGGTTACACCTCTGCCTAACCCTTCGGAGATTACACGCGTAAAGTTTTGTATGTAAAATAATATGTAGCTTCCACTTTTGTCTCTGACACCTACCAAGAACTGGTCGCAATCTGAAGAAATCCAATTTATTCCTATTGCTATTTTATCTTATCCAATCGGCACTGTAGAGTACAATACAATTAAATCACTATTTATTTCCTGCTTTACTAAGATGAACTGAAATAAGTCCCAATAACGTAGTCTTCGTGTTATTTTGCTTTTTCTTCCAAGTAATTCAATAATCACGCTCACGAAGGAGGCTGTGTACAGACTAAGAGTTGCACAGAGAGCCATGGAGCGTTCCATGCTAGGCATAGAACTGGTAGACCGAGTTCCAAAAGTCGACATCCGAAAATGTACATTGGTAAGCGCGTTATGGAACTCAAATGGGATCGGGCAGAACACCTGGCAAGGCGTAGAGATGGCAGGTGGAGCAAGGCTGCCACCGAATAGCGTCCAAGAACGGGGAAAAGAAATGTAGGTCGCCCGGCGGCGAGATGGGCAGACGATATAGTTGCCATCGAGGGAAAAACCTGGATGAGACTGGCACAAAAACGTGGCGATTGGCACCAGAAAAGAGAGGCCTATACCCAGGAGTGGGTCAATTCGGGCTGTGGATGATGATGATGAATTCAATAATTACTATAATAAAGTCATCGGAGGATTGGAAGAAGGTACATCACTCTTTTTCAAAATATTTACGCTAAGCTAATATTTAATGAGAAAGAGCAGCTATGAATGCTTTTGATTGATTTATTTTTGTATACACTATTTTCACAAGACTACAGTGACCGAGGCGAGTAAGCAATACAAACGAGTTATAAGGGCGCATTGTTTACTTTATACTTTCCATTTGCCTTAGCGAACTAAATTTAAACTAGGATCGCGTGTGGCAAATCTGTGGTTACTGAAATGTCTTACTATTTTAAATTGCTATTATAAATGCGATACCTGAGTGTTATGACATACGGGGCTGAAACGTGGACACTCACGGTACGGTTGGTCCATAAACTTAAGGTCGCTCAGCGAGCTATGGAGCGAGCTATGCTAGGAGTCTCTCTCAGGGATCACGTTCGAAATGAGGTGATCCGACAGAGGACCAGAGTTGTCGACATAGCTCACAAAGTAAGTCAGCTGAAGTGGCAGTGGGCCGGCCACATTAGCCGCAGAACCGATGACCGTTGGAGTAGACGTGTTCTTGAGTGGAGACCGCGAAACGGCAAGCGTAAGGTGGGACGCCCTCAAGCTCGGTGGAGCGATGATCTTCGCAGAGTGGCTGGTAACAACTGGATGAGAGTTGCCGAAAATCGAGTTGAGTGGCGCAAGATTAAAGAGGCCTATATCCAGCAGTGGATTGCAATAGGCTGATGATGATGATGACCTGAGTATAAAAAAAAATTGCTGAGTATAAAAATATGTGTATCTATAATGATTAATTTTACATTTTGAACAGTAGTGATGTACTGAATGAGTGTATTATTAAGAGACTTGGATCCATTGATTATTTAGGGGAGGTAGCCCTGTCAATAGTTCTCTCAGTTTTTGAAGTTTCACAGCTGGAGATTCCTGGCTGTAACACTCCAAGAAAGATTTGTCAATTTAGAGTTTCTCAATTAATATGTACAAATCAGCATTCAAAATCCTTTCCAGAGGTTTGGGCTTCCTAACCACTGTTATCAGTTTGGCCAACAGGATGCCACAAGTATTGGTTGCCTTGAAGCTCATGTCCTCCATATCTGTGCAGGTGAGTAACCCGTAAAGTGATTTATAGGATGATCCTGGTGTACAAGCCAAAGAGGTTCCTACAACGGGGTTTGGCGTGTGATTGGAGGATGTAGATGGGGATCTGTGTACGGGCCTTGGAGTGGCTGTGGGACAGGAAAGTTGAAGTGTCCTCTTGTCAATTTCAGCCATAAATGCAGTCATACTAGTGGCTGTGGAGTTCCATGCCAGAGCTATATGTTCTGCAGCAGCTTGAAAATCATTTTGTTGCTCCATGATGGATGTAGAGACAGTGGCTAGATCGGCAGACGCAAATGCAATGTCGGCAATCATATTCTTGGCATTTCGAGCCAAGGCAGCAGAGTATGCAACTATGGATATTTTAAGCATGGAGATCAATGTACAGGGACCTTCAGAGCATGCCAAAGTCAATTCGTCTCCCAATTGCGGCATGTCTTCTCCACTTAGACGTACTAAGTGTTTGTACTTGTGGAGAAAGTCATTTCTGCTGTTCTGGATAATCTCACTTATTTCCTTGATCAAGGATATAATCCTCTCATCAAGTGGATCTTCAAGTTGAAGCCAGTAATTTTTCAATTTCCCCAGTAGATCCTTCAACTCTGTAACCTCTTTGGGATATTTTGAGTTACAGGGGGATATCGAAGGCTGTTCTTGTCCTGTCATAAAATCACTGACCTGGCTGAGCTCCTCATCTATGATGCCCAGATCTCTGTAAGACACAAGATTTCCAATAGGAGACCCCAACTTTATGGTTTTACTGAATAATAATGCCTCAGACAAAGTTAATAGAGAGGGCTTAGAATATTTTCTTTTTAGAAGGGATTTTGTATTGTGGAACAATTTCAAAATTGAGTCAAAATGATCTTGCATTGTTTTTCTTGCATAGTTTGTGAGAAGGATGGATGTATGTTACTGTTTTACGCAAAAACGACTAAATGGATTAGATGAAAGGCACACACTTTTTATCCCGGTAGTACGATCCCGTAGCACAATTACCGAACTCCACGGGGGCGATGCAGCAGACCTAAGCTAGTTATGTGTATTTTACGGAACTCTTCAATTTTATGTAGGGGCGGTTACAGATAAAAGTATTTTCAGTACTTTAGAAACGTGCGTAGGCGGGTATTTTGTCACATAAGCAACTACACACATCAACACCGTCTAGGGATATTTTGTATAAAGTTCTTAAACTCAAAAAATACTGGCCACTTTTAAATTCTTTTGAAGAAAGTTTATTTTGTAAGCCTTTTTGAACGATTCTAAATTTGAATTTGAAAAAATACATTAAAAACAAAAGATTTACGCGGCATAATGGTAGCGAAGTCCGAAGGTTTCATTTACCTACAGTAGTTTGTGGCTATTTTTTTGTGTCCAATTTAAGTTTTATAACAAGTTATCGATTAATTCCGAATTAATGTTATTGTGTGCATCATGCAGCGGCGCCATTTAACTAGAGAAGAAATGTTAAGGGCAGTAGGCATGCTCCAAGCTGGGGCTACTCAACGGAGTATTGCTGAGGAGTTTGGAACAAGACAAAACGTGATATCAAGGTTATGGTCACGTTATCGTGCTACTGGTGAAGTGGCTGAAAGACACCCAGGCGGGAAGCGCATAACCACTCAACGACAAGACCGATTTTTGCAAGTTGCCGCGAGAAGACAACCAAATGTTACGGCCATGCAGTTGGTTCAGAGGCTCCAGTCAGAGCACCAGTTGCTTGTGAGTGATCAAACTGTGAAGAGAAAGCTGCATGAAGCTAACCTTCATGCTCGCAGACCGCTTCTTACTCCAGCACTACGCCGAGGAAATCGTGGACGACGACTAGAGTGGGCTCGTGAACATTTGCTCTGGGAAGAAAACCAGTGGTCTGTAGTGCTGTTACCGATGAGTCCCGGTTCGGTTTCCATCCCGATACACGTAGAGTGCGTGTTTGGCGAGTTCCTGGTCGTGAGAGCCGTCTGCAACATCCTCAGGAAGTCCATTCATACCACGGCGGGACAATTATGGTTTGGGCGGGAATTCGTGTTGGTGGAAGAACAGACCTCGTTTGGATCAGAAACACCATGACGGCTGAAAAATACCGTAACGAGGTGCCAGTACCAATAATCTACCACCATCGACTACAAATGGGCCAAGAATTCACACTCATGCACGATAACGCCCGTCCGCACACAGCGAGAGTGGTGACGAGCTGGTTGCAGGAGCACGACGTATCGGTCTTAGGCTGGCCCGCTCAATCGCCTGAACTAAACCCCATAGAACACGAAAGGGACATGCTCCAAAGAAGGGCTTTGAGGAATTTCCCTGCAAACGTTGCGACGGAATAGCAACTTTTTTTGCATCTTAGCCGGACCTGGGACAATATACCGCAGCAAGACTTGGATAACTTAATCCAAAGCATGAAAAACCGTTGCAGGACCGTTATTAACGTCATGGGTGGTTTTACTGACTACTGATTTTTCACAGAACTGTTAAAAACAAATTATTTTTTCCTTATTTGTAAATTTTTCTTGAGAAACACATTCGTTGTTAGTTTTATCATTATTTCATGTTTTTTCTTTATTTGAACAAAAATTTGTTTACGCAAAAAAACATTGTTTTCTTTTATTCTAGAGTGTAGTCTGATAAATGGGCTTTATAAAAATATATACATGTTGTATGCTATTTTTAATACATTTTGAGTAAATTGAGTAAATCCAAAATATCCCTAGACAGTGTTGATGTGTGTAGTTCGAGCGTTGAGCAATACTTTCTGTTACAACTTTCGTCTTCCGAATTGTCGATCAGGTCACAGCTCACACGTCCTGACGCGAGTTTAACGTTTTTTACCCATCCCAAAAAATTCAACAAATACCATGACGTTAAGGTAAAAAAAGCTGCGCTAAACATATTGAAAATAAAATATGAACTATGAGGGATTTAGTTTGTCGATAACGAAGCATTGGTCTTGAACTTGAAAATTTAAAAGAATTGAAAAAATATATAATACTACATATTCTATATGAGTGTATTGCCAGCATTCAAAAGGTTAACAAACCATGAACTTAGATTACGTCATAAGTGAAAGTGAAACTCTGCAGTGATCTTTAACATAACAGTTGATGATGCGGGTAAATAAATAAGATTTAAAAATGTATTAATAATGTATCTTTGAAGTTCTGTAAAAACCTTTTTTCGCTTACTTTAGCATCAATAGCAACTTTTATTCAGGCCACATTTTGTTATTACAAGTAGCGATAAGATATAATATTTTCTTTAATGTATAATCAAATGTTGAAATAGACATCCATGTATACCTATAATATGTATGAAATACCTACGTCTAGTATTTAGTGTAGAATTATGTTCTAAAAAAAGTCAGTAATGTCGCACTCTATTGCTCACACCTGTATTGTGCGGTAATTTAAACATGACTGACTCCATCCCGGGCGTAGTAACGGTGTAATTTGCCCTATGTTCATATTTGAGAGTGTGACGCATGCGACGGCGCGGCGCCCGTTCCGGTGTCATCTGCGTGAACCGCTGCATGTTACTAGCTTCCCCGTAAACACTGTGATACGTCCCCCATGCTGTCTCCTTGGTCTAGTTGTCGCAAGCGTGACTGCTGAGCGTGGGGTCCTGGGTTCGATTTCCGGGTCGGGCAAAAAGTGTTTTTGGTTTTTTCATTAGATATTTGTGAGTAGTAGCCCGGAGTTTGGAAGCTGGCGGAATAATTCCCTCGTGCCTCGGAAAGCACGTTAGGCCGTTGGTCCTGCGCCTGATCTCTCTCCGGTCGTGTCGGATTGCCGTCCCATCGGAAAATGAGAGAAAATGGAACACAGAGTGCACTCTCTCTCTCGCTCCGATGACTAATCCCCGCTAAGGCCGCCGTGACCGAAAACGGTCATGAGGACTATTATTATTACCTATATTCTTAAATTTTGCGTTACCTAATTAATAATGAACTGGTTTCCGTTTTTTATAAACATATTGCCTATCACTTAAAACTTCTCTGAAACAATGTGACTAACATCATATTAAATCCGACTACTTACAAACACATATTGCTGGCTAATATTTGTACTTTTTTTTTTAATGGGACAAGCCCGCCACACTATTCCCAAACCACTGTAACTCCTGTAAGCCAGAATCAACAGTGGCGACCACAAGAAAAGCGCCGAGACAATGAAGCCCGACGAAGTCCCAGAGAAACGATTAAACTGTCTTGGATCCCGCAACGAAATTAATCAGAAAATAACAGTAGGAAAAACATAATTTCCACTTCCCTCCATATCAACAGGAGACAGAACAGAACAAGGCCAATAGGCATACAGGGACGTATACAACTGGGATAGGCCCAGTTGCCTAGCACCACGGATATTATCATTCGTATTACTGGGTCCTAAGTTGTGAGCTGTTATATTTGATTCCAATAATAGGTATGACAAAAATGCTTGAACGCACGGAAATTTGTTTTAGTTTCTACAAGGTCCGTATAGTAAATAACTCCGGATGTAACCTGTACATTATCCAACATAATATTACGTTCATTCTGCCAAAGACTACACTCCCATAAAATATGATGTGCAGATTGTTCATTTTCGCAGTCAGATTTAGAACATTGACAAAAAGGCGAGGCAACAAGCTTGAAAAAAAATAATTTACTCTTAAAGTTACCATGACCTGTGAGAAATTGGGCAACACTGTGATCCACCTCCAGCCATGCCCTGGCCAGCCGCTTACGAACGGATGGAAAGAATTGGTGGCGGTGTCGGCCTTTGATGGAATTATCACACCTACATTGCCATTCAGACAAAAGTTCCTCCCAGAAGTCTGTGGTTTTAGTAATCTAGCTATTTTAGCACGGTCACGTTGCGTTAAAAAGTCTGCGTCCGCGGTCTCTCGTGCGCAGTAGTACATTGAAGCACGGCGCTGCACTTCAAGATCGACTGGAAGTACCCCTGCCAGTACCGGTAAGGCTTCAGTACTAATGGTCCTATACGTTTTACACAAGAAAATCAAGGCCAACCGCGCTGGCTTTGAAGTAATAGATAGTGTTTAGAGTTAAAAATGACAAACCCGATGTAGATTTGGATATTCTCGTTAAGGCATAAAAGTTCTTTTTAGCTTTTTCACCGCGCGACGGTTTTTATGTGTCCAATGAATGAAAAATTCCTCTCTAAGACAAACCCAAGGTAGCACACGGACTGTTTCCTTTTAACGGGAACGTTATTAAATTTAATACTAGGCCATGATTTAAGATTACCTTTTAAAAGAAGTTGATAAGTTTTGTGCGGTGCGAAGATCTACGGTTACGATCACCCCACTGGGATATTAATTTTAGACAAGTGTCAGCCAAATTTTCGAGTCCAACCCGAGTACTTGACTGAATGCACAGCAGGCCGTCGTCCACGTAACCGGTTAATGATATATGTACTGTGGAGTATTTTTACGAAATCCATAATAGACTGTCATTCACCATGTTATGGTGATTCGAATGACTGTCTATTACAGTGAGAACAATCTAATGATCCCATACCCATCTAATGATAACTCATTTGTTTACATCTGGCAAGCTGCAAAGGCTTCCGAGTGTACCAAAGAAAATTATAGCATTATAACATAAACAGCATTCGTCTTTGTATATCTTTTTTAAACCATAGTGATGTTTTTATTTTTATGAACCCCATCAGCAGCGGTGGCGGCTTACTAGTCGTAAGTCGGGAACTTACGAGCAGTAAGTCGTGGGTTCGTACCCTGGTGCCTAGTATTATATTGTATAATAAATTTCATCACCACGGCTCTCAAAACGGTGAAGGAAAACATCGTGAGGAAACCGACATGTCCGAGGATCAAAAATTCGAAGACATCTGGGCTGCGTGGTGGATTATAGCCCATTCCTTCTCATAGAAAGTAGGCCTGGAGTCCCAGTAGTGGGAATAGTAAAGGCCGATTATGTTTATGAACTCCATTCATTATTATACTAGTGTAGAAAATTATTGAAGAAACGTAAGTAACGTATATTTTTAATCCAAATAATATGTAATTAATGATAAAAGCTTTGATAACATTTCTTATGTAAACTTGACTCAGTATTTAACTTTTAAATCTAGTCGCAAACGGTATCCCAATTAAAGTTGTACAATTTACACGTTTGTAAAATCAAGTGAGATTTATTTTCCGTGGTGTCGCGCGCAGGTTTGAAGTTTTAATGCGAAGGAGTCCGGTCGTGTAGTAATTAGGAGGTGAGTACGCGTCGCATCGGCTGCGGCGGCGCGACGATCGATAGCCGGAGCGACAGGCGGTGCCGGCCCGGGTCACGCCTGCCGCGATCGATAGCGGCGCGGCGGGTAGCAGTTGAGCGCCACGCGCCACGCGCCCCGCCACCGGACACGGAGCAGCTCGCGGCAGCAGTCCGCCTCGCGACACGACGCCGAGCGGCGACAGAGCCAGCGCGCCAACGCGCATACACGCGCGAGCTCCCATGCGACTGTCGGCCGCGTCATGAGCGGCGCCCGCCCCCGCTCCGCGCCGCTCCTGCTGGCGCTCGCGGCCGCCTTCCTACCCCAAGCTAACCATGTCGCGTGAGTATCACTAGCATGGACCACAACCCAGCTTCACTATTTACCAACTTGTCCCAACTCAATGGGTAGACTAATATAAATGTTGAATATAGTCTCTGACATGTTAGGACGATCGTAAATTACGACGAGCAGTGAACTGGCATGCATTACATTTACGATCTACGAGTATGACTACATCATTAGTGATACTTAATTAAATAAAACATCTTTTTTTATACACGTAAAATTAAATTCTGTTAGCTCGATTTAATAAGTACCTGTGTATTGAAGTCGTAATTTAAATTCAAGAATCGATTAATATACTTTAGTAAAGAGATTTCATAACTAAGATTATTTCGTATCTTATATATGTTATCCTTTGTTATAGTTGAAAGCTTGGTACATAATGTAGTTAAATTCGAAGAACTTGAAAAAACAATATCTGCAGATAACACAAAATTTTTTTATTTCCTTCGAATTTAATTTCTAGGTATTCGTAAAATAAAAAATGTTGTTTGACAGATCAAAAATATCTAATTTTTAATTTAGTATTTGTTTAATGATACTGTAGAAGTTTTAGTTGACTTTGTTCAAATGTCCGATATGGTTTGGATACGGCTAGGTAAATGATGACGTTTTCCTCGTATAAAAGAGAGTTCTTTTGTAATCTGCATTAAAATAACAATGTTTCATAATTACTATTTTTAATGGACTTAACAAAAGAGAGAAACACTTAAATAGATACAAACACGGTACCTTCTAGACGTGTGCCTCCCACTATTTTCTTTCATTGCGTCGGCATAATATGTAAATGTGGCGAAAACCTCCGCAGATCTTGCGCCAAATCTTCTAAAGACGTGTTCACATGTAACACAACTATTGAGAGACGCAATTCCAGGTCTTACTAATATTTAATTAGTTCCATAACAGTATGTCGGGACCGAATGACGTCACGGACCTCTCGTTCTTTGTAATTCAGCTTTATGTTTGAGTACAAAGCCTTTGAGCGCAAGGATGGATCTACGGTAAAAATAAGGGCGCATTTTATCTAATACCATTAAACGAGTAATTATTTTTGTATATAATATATATATAATCTGAATCTCGGAATCGGCGCCAACAATTTTCATGAAAGTTTAGTATTGGTTTAGGGGGCGATAAATCGACTTAGCTAGGTTCCCTTACCAAAAAACTAACTAGTAAATTTTATGTTACACAATTTATTTATTTATTAAAGCTTTATCCACAAGTAATAAAACCGTACAAAGGCGGACTTAATGTTTTGGGCATTTTCTACCAGTCTACTTTAGCGTGATACAGAGACACGACACAGTAGGTGCAAAACAGAAACAAAAAATATATATTATAACCTAACATATTAGAATAAATACATACATATATATAAACTATATAAAGTTTTGAAAGATACACAAGAAAAACTATAACAACTTAGTTTTGAGATGAAGCTGCCAACTTCGTGCGAATATGCTCGCGAGTTTTCATTTTCAATTTACTTATTTTCATTAAGTTTTGTAATAAATTAAACATAAACTATTTTTGGGAATGTGGAAAATGCCTACCTACTAATTCCGAAAATAAATACCTAATGTATAAACCCCAACAAAAAGACGAACTGAAGTTATTGACAGATTAGTTTTATGTGTATTTAGTTCTATTTGCTATATAAGTGATTAATATTCAGGCGTTGCTTACGAGTCGGTAATAACTAACACAAAATAAGAATAAATTACTATAAAATCCATAATTTATAATTATCATAATAATATGGATTCACATGCCCAAAGTAACATTGAATTATATTATTTTTTCTCATTTCCAGAAAGTAACTTAATTAAATAAACTTCAGGAGACTCGAAGGTATAAACCTTACCTACTATATTATTTTTTAATTAAAAAGCAGGTTTTTCATTAGATACTAACTAATTAAATTAAAATTAAACATTACACCGCGGCGCCTTTATTCAGCTCATTATCATTCTGCACCTGCTATGTACATAAGTGTACTCGTTCCAGAGATTAGATAAAAAATAAATTAAATAACCATAAATGGAGTAGATATGGATGGATATTCTTTAGAAGGTTCTTTGTCACTTCATTGTAAACCAAATTGCAACAACTGATTGCATGCTAAGAGGCACATTGAACATCAATATTAAGCTTAAAAGATCTCGACTGATGAAGTCTACGCTCCGTTCAGCACAGATCCAGATCCGAAACCCCGAGGCCTTTCAGCTTGAACTCCAGAATCGTTTCGAGTCCCTAGGAAGCTCAGTAAACGAATACAACGATGGTATCGTGGAAACTGTCCACACGACTGGGTCTAAGTTCTTCAAGACACGTGCCTTGATTGTTTTTATTCACACGACGTCGTGTGAATAAGAACAAGAAGCTCTCTGATCAAACTCTTAGTCAAATGATAAAATACCGGCAGCTCAATGCCTATTGAGCTGCCGGTATTTTATCTAAATCCATGAAGAACGACCTCCGCCGCTTTAATACCGAGTGTATTAAAGACGCAATAAAGCAGATGAAAGGCTCCAAGGTATTTGCAAGAGATTTGACTATTGGGCAAAGCCAGCTCACGAAACTGAAGACCGACGACGGCTGGATTGTATCCACCAAACCAGAGCTTCTGAGGGAGATCGAGAGTTTATATGGGCAGCTGAACACGGCCACCAGTAAACCCGTTGAAGATCTAGCAAAAGATCCAAGAGGTAGACTGACCTGACAATATACCGAAGATATCCCGGATTTCAGCCTGTACGAGATAATCGAGCATAGCTCTGAAACAGCTCAAGAACAACAAGGCACCGGGTGATGACGGAATTACGGCCGAACTCCTGAAAGCGGGTGGCTTAAGGCCCTTCAGAAGCTGTTCGATCCCGTCATACTCGAAAGAAAAACGCCGCAGGCATGGTGCAGGGGTGTGGTGGTACTCTTCTTCAAGAAGGGCGACAATGCCCGGCTAAGGAACTATAAGCCCATCTCACTTCTGAGTCAAGTCTACAAGTTGTTTTCAAGAGTCATTGCACGTCTCGCACGCAAGTTTGACGATTTTTAGCCTCCCGAACAAGCCGGATTCCAAAAAGGCTTTTAGCACCGTAGACTATGTGGTGGGTGGTGGAGCGTATGTATACATATGCTGCGGCAGATTATACAGAAGACCGAAGAGTGTAATCTACCTCTCTGTTTAGCGTTTGTGGACTACGAGAAAGCCATCGATTCGATCGAGACTTGGGCTGTACTGCAGTCTCTCCAAAGGTGCTAAATCGACTACCAGTACTTCGAGGTGTTGAAGTGTTTATACAGAAATGCCACCATGTCAATCCGACTTCGGGATCAACAAACTGTTTTTTTTAAACAATTTTTCATTCGTCAACGAGTTAACGAAAAAACCGGTTGAAAATGTAAGCTGTTAATTTGCGTCAACGCACACAATACAACACGTCGTGTCGCGTAAAATTCACATAGAAATTAAATAATGTTAATTCTTATCAAATCAATCTTCAATAAATTAGTTGCAACAAAATTGTTATTGATCGAAAATTCGAAACCGTTGACAACATCAACGACAACTTTAAAAAACCTGCTAATAATTTAACAGTTCTAATATTCTTCAATAAACTGTTTGCAACAAAACATTGCGTTGATTCAATGAATTACATACATTGACGCTAAACGCTAACGATTGAAATGTAAAAACCTGTTAATAATTTGACATTTTTTTTAACCTGTTGACCATTGATGATTGACAGTTAAATTACGTTAACCAGAAAACCGTCAATGGCACATCCCTACTTCGGATTATATCCTTCTGCAGCGAGGTGTGAGACAGGGAGACGTCATATCTCCGAAGCTGTTTACCGCTGTATTGGAGGATGTCTTCACTGGTTCTAGACTGGAGAGGGCTTCAACATCAATGGCGAGTACGCCACTCACCTTCGGTTTGCCATGGTGGTCATGACTGAAACCATGGAGAATCTCACAATGCTCGATAAGCTCAATAGACCTTCCGAAAGAGTGGGTCTTAAAATGAACATGGACAAAACCAAGGTCATGTTAAATGCCCATGAAACACCCACTCCTATCAAGATCGGAGACTCTACACTTGTTGTTGTTAGACGATTATGTCTACCTGGGACAAACGGTCAGGTTAGGTAATTATGTTTAACTTTGAGAAAGTGGTCAATCGTCGAATCCGCCTCGGCTGGGCAGCGTTTGGGAAACTGAGTAGTAATTATCTTCTCGTTCAACTTACCGGAGTGTCTCAAGACGAAAGTCTATGACCAGCGTGTGTTGCCAGTGATTTCATACGGGACCTAAATGTGGTCGCTTATAATGGGAGTTTTCTTGCGTGATCGAATTAGAAATGAAGACATCCGCATGAGAACCAAGGTTACCGACGTAACCCGAAGAACTGCCAGACTTAAGTGGCAATGGGCAGGTCACATTGCTCCCAGGACGGATTGCCGATGGGGCCGAAAATTTTCTAGAGTGGCGGCACTGACGACCGCGAACCGGAAGACGTTGCGTTGGAAGGTCTTTCACTATGTGAACCGATGACCTGGTGAAGGTTACGGGGATCCGCTAGATGCGAGACGCACGGGACCGGTCAATGTGGTGACACTCAGGAGGCCCATGTCCAGCAGTGGACATCTTTCGACTCAAATAATAATAATAATAATTTATTTGCAATAAAAGATGTATATTTCGACAACATTAGGTTACAAACAAACAGATGGAGACGTTATACACTAATGTTTGGAGACTCTAGCACCCTTGCTAAGTTGACAAGACAGACACATAATGATGATGATAAAATTTCATATTTTGAGCACTAATTCAATCACCCAGGAAATGTTTGCAATAATAAACCCTAATGAAGAAAACATAAAAAAGTACCGGTCAGAAATCACGGAAATCAATTAATTGCGTGAAATATTAGCTTCACGAAAAATTCTCCATAAAAGTGGTCTACAAAAGAGTCACCGATGACCGTACTCGATGTAACGTGACTTCAAACTGTTGTGGTAACGATGCTTTCTTTGGGTACCGCCTTTTGGTGTTCCACCAAAACTAGTTTTTAGAACCGCAATTTGGTGTTAAGACCATTCATTAGCATATGTATTCGATTTAATATGTTAATTTTAGCCAGTTGAAAATATGTGTTGTTCATGAGCCATCATTTTCCTGCCCTTATCCCAATTTATTTAGGGTCGGCGCAACATGTCTTCTTCTTCCGTACTTCTCTATTTCTCGCCATGTCAGCAGACACCTCATTTCTAGCCATATCATCCTTCACACAGTCCATTCATCGTTTCTTTGGTCTTCCTCTACTCTCATACCAGTCTACATACATACTCAACATTTTCGGAGCAAACTGGAAGAAGCACGCCATCTAACGCTATAGCTCCAGAACTGGAGAGACCACCGAAATCGCAAAATATGTATTCAGTTTTACTTCTGCTGATTGTCAAGCCAACATCATCCGACATCTTCATCGTCTTTCGTCAGAGCATCCATAACACTGGTCAACACTGGTTTTGGTGCAGCAATGCTGTATTTTTTTTATCGGGTTAGGACTGGATTTTCGTTACGTTCATACCAAAAGGGGTTTGAGAAACTTTGTATAGGCAAGTGGCGTCGTTTTTTTTTTAGCGGCCACCAGTAATTTGCATGCTACTTTGTTTTGCTGTGTTAATGTTCAACTATTTTTGTCCTAAGTGACTTAGAAGCTGAGATAAATGCAATTGAAAAATTTAAAAATGTCGTCCTCAATTACTGTCCTGCGTAAAGAAATCTTAGTTATGTTTGATATTAGAGCGAGCTTTATTGTTTTACGACCGTCTGTCAATGTGACGTTAATATTGTGGGTCTTGAGAAATAATAATAACACATTAATATAATATGATACATAAAAACATATTTTTTAACTCTCTTCGTCCATTTCGTTCTCAATGTCATGTCGAATAATCGAATCTAAAAATTGTGCCGGCGGAGTCATATTATTTTAATATTTGCCCCATCCTATAATCCCATTTACCATATTGCTTATGAATGAGTAACAATATAGTATGCAACTGATGGTTTTCATTTTCTATCGATAAAGTCAGAAGTCCGGTATCAATCCGTAATGCCATGGAACCACGAGTAATTCAAATTACCCACAGACCCGGTAAAGAGTCGACCCACTGGGACCATGGGTAACGAGTCATACGATAGACATTATGCAAACAGCAGTCTCGGGTCCGTTATTGCATCCAACCCTTGTGCAGATCTTTCTACGAGAATACAAGTAATATGTCCGTATAGATCAATGTCCCATATGAATACCGCCAACACGATTTAGAATTCGTCGGCAACAGGTGCAAAATGCACTGTTAATTACATCGATATCCAATAAAGTCCAGTCTGGTCCTCCGGGATTCAGTTATGGGGAGCCTGCTGTGATTTCAATACAAATAATTATCATTCAAAGGGTTCAGAACTACACCATAAAGCAAATTAGCAATGCACCCTGGTTCATTAGAAATAGTGAAGTACACGAATACCTGTACATGCCAACAGTGAAGGATGAGTTAAAGAAATTCGCAGGCAAATACAAAACAAGACTGGCTAACCAGCTCGCTGTCCAGCTCACATATCCTGACTGTCTTAATCACCTGAAACAGGACAGAACCTTGGATCTCGGCGGCGTTGACTAAACCAATATTATTAATATGGAGGATGTTCCTAGTGAGGTACATAGTCAGAAGGACTGATTGCAAGATTCAAGACAAAGAAAAAAGTTACATCCATGCATTATACATCCAAATTGTTAGAATTTAGGAGTCCAAAGAGCTATGCTGGGTCAGTCACAATACACAAACGATTACAATGTCCAAAGAAAATCGTTGTAATGCATCAGCCCATTGATAAAACAGACATGGGGCCATGCAATCCACGTATTTAATTTAATTTACTTAGAATTCTCAAAAAAATACGGCATTAACCTAAACAGCTAAAGCAGCAATAACCTAAAACGGAGTATAAAACTTCTTCAATTTTAATGAGTAATACAAAACCAAATATCTCCGTTCCAATTAGATTTAGAGAAATGCATCCATAATAACGTTTGATCGGTTTATTTTGCTCTTTCAAATTTTCCAAGTTTCATTACTGGCCGCGCAACTTCAAAACGACGCCAACTTTACTCAAACCCCTTTAGACTTCCTACGTGTAGTTTTCTAGATTTGCCTTGTTTAATAAAAACCATATTTACAAAGAAAAATATCATTCGTTTTAATTATCATGTACGTAAAAACTTTCTTTTTCGCGACCTTCGTGATTAGACAGTCACTTTGCATACACCAGCAGTCTACTCAGCCATCACATGCCACACTCATGTCACTATCGCCATTGGTATTACTCCTCTATAATTTTTAGGACCCGGTGAATCCGGTACCCTTGCTCTTCGTTATAGGATTCAAGGGTCTCTGGAAATTGATTAAGATGACTGTGGAGGTATTTGGTTATTTCGAGAATAAGGCTTTGCATATCCGAACAAATAATTATATCATTTTCCGAACGAAATAAAGGCAGCAGGTCTGACTCTCTTGTACGATAGGACGTACTTTTGTACCTGTCTCCAACGAGTTTTTTTCTTTAATCTCGAAGCCATTTCTTCGACTTTTTAGGTAGTTCAAGACTCCTCATCAAATCATTCAATTCTTCTTGGATAAAAGGTTTTGGTTCTGTAGATGCTATAGCATCGAACGTTACTTGCTATTTAAACCATAGCCTTTAACTTTGCGCTACTAAGTAATTAGTAGTTAGTGAAGTAATACATTCTCGGCCAATACGTCTTCACCTAGGGCTCGTGTTGCAGTCCCGCCTCGAGCACAAAGGCAAACTTTGCTTACTTGCATCGAAATGTTCAGGCGGGGTGCTGATCCTGTACATTGCGTATACGTCTATGAACTCCCTACGTCGCGTCGTCTTCGGCCCAACCATGAAGAAACAGTTTTTTTTTCTATGTATGTACACCGATTACGACGAGATTTACGTGATTCTTTTTAGTTTTATGCGTAATAGTTGCCATTTGGTCCCATAAAAATTTTACATTGTTTGACCCAGTACTTTTCATTTTATGAAGATTTTTTTAAATTTATGAACATTTTTTGTTTGTGTGTCCGCTAATAACTTTAGAACATAAAACAACTAAAAGGCAAGTACATTATGGTACAAGTATGTAATGTTGGTGATTACCGCTTAGGCGCCGTTGAGACCCGAGCCATTAGATGAGTGTCTTAAGAGAGCCGAGGACGGTAATTATCAATACACACGTGTATCATACGACGTTTTTCAACACACTTGTGAAGAAAATAATACTAAAAAATCATTTTCAACAGTTAAAACGAGTTGTGAAAAAAATTTGGCAATGGTGGGAAAAAATAATCAGTTTTCCTCTATGCGCGCGCATCTCAATGGCTATCCTATCGGTCATAGACTAAAAGAATGAGGTTTCTTTTTTTTTATCTTTCGCGGATACTTTTTAGCCACGTACAAAATGGGGAATTCAAAGTTCTCTTTATTACAGAGAAAACAAAAGTTTTATTTATTTAAAACGTACCTATATACAAGTTGAAATTATCTATTTCAATTCGAAGTTGCATGAAATGAGCAAGCAATCGGTACATTAATTTATTTGTACTATTGAACACTATTTGTGTACTATTGAACACTATTTGTACTATTAAATAATCATGACAAAGCAATCTTGTAATTTTTTTATAGTGTTGCTTCTCGATGAACCATGTTAGAGAATTTTCTTGAAATTAGCACGATAACTATTTACCTTTTGTGGTCTCCTTCCCACATATGTTTACATAGTGAAAACCTATCAAATAACGTAAAGTGGTGAGCAATTATAACCCTTTTCTAGGGGCGTTTGCTTTTTTTTAATTATTTTCATGGAAACTACAGCGAACCTAGCTCGGCCTAAACCAACAGTATATTGTAGGACACTGACTGTACCTTTCATTTGTGACTACTTTCAATCATATCAAACAACTTTTTTTTCAAGATCGTTAGTCGTTTTTGAGAATGGCCCATTAACGATAGTTTACTTATAATTATAACATTCCTTTTCAACTATAAAGTAGGTTATCGTGCTACATCGCTAATAAGAAATATAACGTGCAATGTTTATGTAATTATACTTTTATACTGGAAAAGTATTTAAATCCGTTTTTTTGCCTCCACAAGTTGCTTTAACGCGCAGAACTTGTATTTGCATACACGATCGAGTGCTCACGCGACGGTTTACACGCGAACACGTATTTAACTGTCAGCCTTACTAACCTTAGGTATTAAACCATTTTTAAAGTAACCCACATGACACGGTGTACAACAGTCAAGCTTTGCTTAATCACGCGCCTTCGTGACAAATCGAGAGTGGAATTAAGTAAGAACGCTACTGAAGAAATAAAAGGACATTTGGGGTCCTTGACCCCTTAGGATATGATTCCAGTAGTTTTGTATAGTAGCTTTATGCTTATGACTAAGTTGTATTCCGCGGTTATAATCAAACAATATGAAACTATAGCTAGGTACCTACATGAATGTTTACTGGTAGGATACTCTTTACTTATTTATATATTCACCTATCCCTCGTCTATGTAAATTATAAAACAGCTGCAGTGATCTCATGGATGTGACTCACTTAGTAAGTTCAAAACTATTATTCAGAACATATTGTAAATAATGTAAGTGTTAATATTGTTTGTAAATGTAGTTTGGTTTTAATTATATATTTAGAAATCATAGTTATGTGCGGTGAGTAGTTGGGTACTCACCGGTTTTTAAGTAGGCACTCAACGACAAATAAGTTGTGCATGATGTGCTTACCTGTAAGAGGTTGATACACAAGAAATAGTACCACGTATATCTATGATTAAATACCTAATACTAAACATATTTTATACGTTAGACTTAATAGAAATGTTTTTTAACTTTTCAAGTTACTGGCACTCCCTGAACGCGCCGTAGCACCGTAGCGCTGTTACAACGTAGCACTTTGCTACGCCGCGCCGTGCATGCTCATAAAATTGGCTTGCATGTAATGGAAAAAACACTTTGAATTCCTTTCTATGTTATATTCTTTTTCTGATGAATTGAAAATAATCCTCCATAAAATGGTCCTTGCATACAAACTCGTTTGGTTATTTTGTTCGTATTTCGTTCTTGTGTGCATCATTCAGATGTCGATAAAAACATGTTAACAAGAGTTTATACCAACTAATACTATTTAACCAAATTGAGAAGTGTCGTAAATTACTCGTATATAGTCTTATTTGTAATTGCGGTAAACGAAACCACATTTTTAAATTGATTATCTCTCTGTTTGTTCCGGCTTATCTTCGAAACGGCTGGACCAATTTTGACGAGCTTTTACTGGCATCTAGCTGATGTTAACATAATTGTGTTTAGTCTACTTTCATTTAAAAAAGTATATGGTTCCGTGCAGAACAAAATAGAAACCTTGATTCAAATAGGGAAGTAATTTGTATTTAATATTATTTCACGCGAAGGTTACGGGGCTCAACTAGTAATTAATAAAGATATATCAGGACTACCGCACAATCCTCATAATCAGCACGCTTAGTATGCAATATGCAAACGAAGGTACTCCGATATTATAAGTAGGTAGGTACCTATACAGATAAATGAGCGCACGGCAAATTCCTTCACTCACGGAATGGCACGTTTTCTCCAACCATTAGCTATGGTTTATTGGTCTTAAAGACTGTAAAGGAACTAGAATTTATTCTGATAGTCTTATTTTATTTTAATTCCTGCTGTATCTATAATGGCAAGTTGTGTTGGGAAAGCATGCTAACCTGCCTTTGCTGCCTATAAAGTACCGGAATTTTAAATTAACCCATAGTTTTCTTTTTAAGTAAACGAAAGGTAATTATTTATTTAGATATTCTATCACAAGCGCACCAACAACCTAGCTTTTTCCCAAATATCTTGGACTCGGCTTTATATTCTAGGTAAGTTCAAAACGTGTTAACTTTTGATCAAGCTCCTAAAAATATGAGCGATGGTTCATTCGATACGGAATGACGCCTAGAAAAATGTATCTCGAGGATTTATTAGCACACACAAAATTACAATTGTTATTAACAAATAAAGATAAACAAAAGATGGCATTTCGTTTTTCGTCAATAACTCTAAAAGTATTCATATTCAAAGAATTTTGACAAAACATCCTTCAAGAGGAAGAATTTTTTATTGAAAACGTTCTTACTTTCGTAACTATATTCTAATATTTATAGGTTGAATGAGCCATATTGTTAGAGCTTGATCATGAATTAACACGTTTTTGAGCTTGTTGACTAGACTATCATGTCTAACTGGATGCAGCTGATTTTGACCAGCATTTTATATGTAGCGACTACTTATCTGACCTTCACAACCCAGTTAGTACTGGGTAACACTATACCTCCTTGGTAAGACTGGTTGTCAGACTTACAGACCACTGACTACCTGTAACGACTGTCAAAGATGCACAAGACATGTCATTTGTGTAGACAGAGTCGTGACCGGACACGGTCAGTAATAGATGGACCCATCCGCAGCCCAGGCAAGCACGGCGTAATTCGAAGATTGATCCGATCGGCAGTTATTATTTTAGTCACGAGTTTTTGCGAATATATCAAAAGCGCAATAATATGACGAAAATGTTCACGGACACAATAATGGTTGACTTGAAATCGTCTCCGTGCATCAGTTCGCATAATCAATCTACTCGTAAGGTTTGATCGTATCTTGATACTGTAGTACCAACTATGTTCAGTATTCGATAGTCATTCTGAGACTGGATATTTATTGAGTACCTCCTAGCGTTTTATCGGTCGATTCACGAGTTACGTGACTTCAAAAGAGTATTATGGGGACAATGTTTTGACGTGGAACCGAAATAGCAAAGTATGATGTTTTTCTTATATTGAAGTATAATATTAAAGCTCTTGGCTTAATAATAACCGTCACTCAGGTAGATCTTTACGGTTAGGCCGTGCTTGCTTAGGTTGGTGTGTTGATTGGTGCCTCGGATAAGCTGTTGGTCCCGGCTGCCATTTATAGACCTTTGGCAGTCGTTACAGGTAGTACCTGAAAGTCTGACAACCAGTCTTCACAAAAGGTAGCGAATTTACTCCATGAAAAATACTGACATTCAGCTGCATCCAGGTTAGACTGGAAGCCGACCCCAACAGTGCCAAAAGGCTACACAGATGATGAAAGTATTGTCATTCTAGGTTGTAAAACAAAAATTTGACCAACCATGGTTTGTTCACAAACATTGTTTCATTCTGTAAGATATGTAAAGCTTTTTACGACAGCATCTAGTTACTAGTCCATAAAGGTGCGTTTTAACCAGTGTGCGGCTTGTACCGTACAGTGTGCATCCCAAAATCCCAAGTTTTTCTACGCGTACCCGTGTTCACCGCAATGTTCGCGCACAACAGCGAACTTTTGTGCGCGCACTCGTTCAAACGGTGGAGTCGCGATAACGTACACGCACTAACTATTCGCGCACTCAGTTTAGTAGTTAACGACCTTAACTCATCTGTTTACCGAATGAAATGAAAATATTACATTTTGATACAAGTCGAAAAACGTCATTGCAGGTGAGGGTGTTATTGAGCGTAAAACGGCACAGACGAATGCCAGAGTGTATCAAACTACATTCTGCAATCCACTTTGAAGAAATTATCATCATCTTCTTCCTGTCTCATGTTACTTGGGGTCGGCGCAACATGTTTTTTTCTTCCATTCTTCCATGTCAATAGATTACATAACGAAAAGTATTTTTGTCATGAATCGTTATGGAACTAGGAGTAATAGTTGTATGAGTAATTAGAAAAAGAACGGCATTAGCCCCATAACAGCACATTAGGATATAAATAAATGTTAATTTAAATAATTATAATTATAAACTCCGACTAAAGAAATTGAACCACGTTTGACCTATTTAAAAAATAAATGAAAAAAACATCCTGTATCCGCTGCTGTTGCTTTACCCTGTACGGCACAGCAATAAGTTTTTTTTCTGTCTTTATGAATTTTGACCGTAAGTACTTTGCGTTATTTTTGCATATCAAGATCCCGTAAGGTAGTTCATTTTCAGTCAACGAATTTTTATAGTTACGGAAACAAATCTTTTACTGTGACTGCCTTATCTTGATACTTTTATAACAACGAAATTATTTGCTACGCTCCTTCTTAGACCAAAATTATGCCCTAAGGCAGCTTCAACATCGATAAATACTAGAATTCAATTAAATACATAGCTACAAAACACTTGAACTGGGTAACTTTTACGAAATAACAACGAAACATTGAAAGTGTAAAAAAACCTTTTTCAAATCTAAAATTTTAAGTATGCTTTGCCTGCCGGATAGTAGTACAAGCGTGATGTACTGAATGTAAAAGAAGCGCCAGTAAATGACGTTGGGGTGAACAAAATGAAACCCTGTTCCCGAAAATACAAGAGCAAATATGTCCAGTTCAACGGAGTCTCGCGCATCGCGCAGGGTAGGTTAACCTCTCCCTCACCCCAAAATACGGCGGGTCTATTTTTAGACGGCTGAAAAAAGGCGTCAAATCCCTTAAAAATTTAAGTTCAGCGCGTATGTAAGAAACTCGTGAACGTTCTTTATTTATTACGCCAGTAACAGTAAAAGTGAATGTTAGATATATACAAAGAGACTATTTATATACAACAACGATAACAAAAAAATAATGTAATAATATGTAAGCATGAATTTCTACTAAAATGTAATGTGGTCCGTTGCATAACAATGTGCAGCGCCAATGAAAGGCGGGAATTGGCGACATACTGGTTTATTTGAAAACTATCTATGCAATCCTGCAGTCATTTAGATTTCTCTCCCGTAATCTAAAATGTATAAACTAACAAACTAAAAATTAACTAACAATAATAGTCTACCGGCAGAAATAAGGAGTAAAGCAAACAAAAATAGATTCTGACGTAGAGTAATAAAGTATTATGTAGAAATGTGTTAGTTATAAATAAATGTAAGTTTTAAATGTTATATACATAGTTTCAAGTACATTTTTCTGAATGTTTAGAGACTCATCGACCCCACAGTCAAAAGATTGCAACGGCTTTGTGGGGCTTAGTTTATAAGTTACTTATCTTTGTGGGATAAAATAAATAAATTAAACTTTAACAATAAACCTAAAATAAAGGACTTTATTTCGTTGCTCCTGGTCGGGACCGGTTATAGACTCGCAGAGCGCGGGCAGGGACACTAGACGGTGGTGGTGGTGGTCCGGCCCAGATGCCGTTTCAGAACCAATGGTCTGTGACTTCTTACCAACGCCGTCAGACGCGTCTTCGAATGTACCCTCTAACTCCTCACAGATCGGCGACACCTCCCTTTGGATAAGTCGTTACGCTCGGAAATTATGCTCGTTCGAGATAACAAATGGCGATTGTTGCTATGTATAAGCATAATTTGCTCGACATGTCTTTGTTTACGCCAACCGACTCCGTGTCCAACGTCTACCTTGTACGAGACCAGTCCTGTCTGATTGACTATTGTTCCGGACCAACCACTAATCCAACCTCGCGGTGTAATTACGGGCCAGCACCGAGTCACCAGGCGCCAGCGCGAGTGGAGTGCCGCCCGCAGCCGTGGAATGCCGTGGCGACATCCTCGCCCTCGTACGCGTTTCCCTGGGGTCACGTGTTTAATACAATTTTACTTACAAAATGTTTTAAATTCCTGTGAGTAAAAAGGATGACCGTTGTTAGTGATTAGTAATGATGGTAGTCCGAACCGAGCAAAAATTTTTGTCATTGCCACAATAATCGCCTGCGCATCTGTTCTACGCATAGCAACTTAGCTTCTATCCATTTCGAATTAGCGTATACAATAATTAAATACCATGTTAAATACAGTTCGAAAAGTCTGCATGAACTCGCTACCACGGATGCAGTGAGATCTTCCAAGGGTGTGTCCGCGCGACATACCTCCTCTAAATCCTTGTCAAAAGTGGGCCAATATACATAATTTCTTGGGAAAAAAAAAAACATTTAATCCTATGCCCATCATGTATTTCCTGTAAAGTTTGTTTTTGCAATGCATTCGGTATAATGATCCTATATTTACAGATGAGACATCCTAATTCGGTTTCTCTGTATCCGTCACTGTCAATGGCTAACCAAAAATGACATAACCTTTTACCTTGCATAACAATGACTGTATCTTTTTCAGTCTCCCTAGCAATATCTTTAAAAGTAATATAAAAATATCCCTCTATTAAATTGATGTAGGTGACAGCGTCACCCGAGACGCCTCGATAAAGCATCGGCTGGCTCATTGTCAGCCGAGCGAATTCTACAGTGAAAGCGTATGCGGCCAAGCGCGCCACCCACCGCTGTAGCCGGCTGGCAGCGGTCTATGGAATGCCACCCTTAGCACCAAATATGTGTATCAACGGCTGATGATCCGTTTGTAATATAAAATTTCTACCAAACAGGTACTATTGGTGCTTTGTTACACCAAACAATATCGCGAGTGCCTCCTTATCGAATTGACTGTAGTTCCGCTCGGCTGCGGTTAGCGTGCCTGCGTGCGGGAGACACAGCTAACCGGGCGCTCGTTGTAATCGGAGTAGCAGTGAGCCAGTACCTACTGCCCCTAGTCCATACGCACTACTGTCGACCGCGAGTACGAGCGGAGACCAAATACGCTTAGCTACATTAAACGCCTGTTTACAAATTGTACGTACTGTTTAAAAGTGTACGTAAAGGGAACAATAATGTGCTTAAATAAATAATTTTGCCATAACAATTTTAGAGAAACTTCCACGAAACTTTTAAGTTGATATATTCTCTGGTCTGGATGCGCCGGTAATGGCATCCAATTTGGCAGTGTCTGGCCGTAATCCTTTCTGCCGTACTCAATTATATTATTATATGATAACTTAAGCCGTCACTTAGTAAATATTTGATTTACAAAACCTTCACTAAAATGAAAAAAAATTTACTAAGTTGCAATGGCAATGCAATGCTTAGGCTTAGGTAATCATTAAACGTCTCTGAATGCGGCAGTAAGTCTTGAAAAAACTTCGCTTATTATACCCGCTTCGCGCAACCTTTCGAGTACCTACAGCTAATGTGTGTATGTGTTCTTTATTGTTAACCCCCGTTGTACAAATGTCATCTAGAAAAACCACACAACCCGGGATTCCACGTAGAGTTTCCTCGATGCATTTCTGGAATTTTTCTGTTATGCACGCTAGCCCGTATGGCGTACGGTGGTAGGCGTATGTTTTGAGGTAAGTTGTAATGGCGGTATAGGGTTGAGATTCCTCCGTTGATAAACACTAACTTTTTCTACTCCGCTTAAATTCGCGAACAACTCATCAACGCGGGGCAAAAGGTAATAATCGCATTTGAGCTTTGGATTAATTGTAATTTTGTATTCCCCACTTATACGTATGTCCCCATTTTTCTTTACAACGGGCACTAACTAAGCTAATCTGGCGTTCCGTAGGCGGAAAACTCGACGCGGTATATGGAACCGCCGCCGCCGGTGTGCGGCTGCACCTAGTTCTAGCCGCTATGATGCAGGCTAAACCTAGTTCTAATGGAAGTTAAGTAGGATACACCATACAAAAATCCACAGGGCATGAAAAGTGTTTAGGGGTCTAAAGGGATAGCAACTGACCCCTCCAGTCGACCATTTCAATTTGGCACACGATGCACCAAACACCCTGTATTCTACTTTCCTTTCGGCAAAAGTACTTGAACGCATTGCGTCATTTGTCAAACCCTAAACAAACTGATCCCTCAGATTTTCCTCAAGTGTAGAACACTTTGTACATTTGCCAAAATTGCACGTTGCTGCCAAATGTTTGTGGGCCTGTAAGTATTCCGCCAAGGGTTCACTGGCAGGTTGTCGCCGCAGCCGAAATACGTGGCGCTCGGCGACTTCAGAGCGTTGCGTTGCGGTTCTTTGTGATCGGCAACTAGTTTTCTCAATGTCTCGTACGATTTGTTCCCGGGAAAGTCAGGCAAACACAGGTCACACATTAAAGAATATACTGCTTCGCCTACGATTGTTATTAACATCGTCACTTTGAGGATATCTTTTACGTCGTTGAGTAAAATATATTGGTTGACCTGGTGTATGCAGGCCATTATTTTGAACTTATATTGAACGGTTCTAAGTTGCCGATTGGCATCTTTATAACAATAATATCGAAACTGCACGCATAATGTGACACACAAAACTTACTTAATAATTCTATATTCGTCGCCAATGCTGCGTCAATGAAAGGCGGAAGTTAGCCACATACTGGTTTATTTGATAACTTACCTCCACCGCACAAATACCATACCTAATCGTAATCCTGAAATCATCGGTACACAATGTTCCCTTCCCTATACATAAAAGGATCTGTATACATCAAAAAACTTGATGAAGAATGAAACAGTTATCTAAAATATTCTATTTTGTACATAGAAATCGATATTTGGGACCAAAAAAAAATCAAACAGCAAAATATCCTATGCACCTGAATAAGGCTATACACATAAAAATGAAGGTCATTTTAGGGACTAAAAAATCATACAAAAATTAAACAATTCACACATAACCATCCATTTTTCTTTGACCTTTGAACAAATTACTGATTTACGATACTACTCAAATGTCGTTCTGGTCTTAAGAACCAGTTATGTACGTAACTTAGCGACAAGAGAACAAGCGACAAGTTAATTAAAAAACAGCCAACCACACTCGTGGACGAGTGTTTTATACAAAACTGCTCGAGCATCATCAACCTATTAATAACATCGCGTCGTCGTGTAATGTTAGCGCAGTTATTTAATTAACCTGTTTAAAGTCTGGTGATATTTAAAGAAAACATTTTTAATTTTCCATAGTATGCACATTTACTTAATTAGACAATACGAGTCATTATTGACAGTCAAACTTACTGACTAAAAACCACCCTTGTTCCTTCTTAGCCCTTTGTGTCCAGGCCGCGGTATCTCTTTCGAACAACCCGCAGCCCTGACGGAAACTACCTTATTCTCTCGAAAGTATTCAGAATTTGCATTCAACTACAAAAATAATATCTCACCAACGCCAAATGTAGTGGCTCCGCGACATTTGAAAATAGGTCACTTCAATAAATATTTGAAGCAAATAGTTGCTTACATAAAGCTAAGCGGAATTGCTGACCTAATGGCATCTAAAATATCACAATATTTTGATTTAGCTGTGACGGAAAACTGTAAACATTAGTTTTGAACTCAATATAATACAATATAGCATATTTGTGCATGCTTGGTAGTGCTTGCTAGCCGAAATAAAAATAGAATATAAAAATCAACATACTTTCGTGAAAAGTGAAGGGAATACGGAGAGGCCATCGCGCAGGACTAGGACAATTTTGGTGCCATTCGATGCGTTTTCGAAAATATTTAAGAGCCGCTTGCATTAAATGCAAAAATTATACACAACTAGCTGTTCCCAGCGGCAGTCGGCCCGCTACAACTCGAAAATTATCCCACAGGAAGATAAAATCGGGATAAAAACTATCCTATGTGTTAATCCAGGTTATAAACTATCTGTGTACCAAATTTTATCCAAATCCGTACAGTAGTTTTTGCGTGAAAGAGTAACAAACATTCATCCATCCATCCATACTTACAAACTTTCGCGTTTATAATATTAGTAGGATTAACTAAAACAAAAATAAGAGGTTAAGTTAGCTTTACAAACATATCAAAAACGTTTGACGTTTTTCGAAACGAAGAGGACATTTCCCATAAAAAGTTTTAACTCAGGGAACTGCATTTAACCAAGATTTGTAACGTTCCGTTGAAAGTACGACCGAAAACGGGGACTCTGGCGCAAGTTTCGCTCACCCTCGATTTTTCATGAATGAGAATTTAGAAAATCCAGGCTTCTACTGAATAGATGAATGAACAATAATCCGTGGTCAAACAATTTGTATCGCGATTTGTCTATTAATTATGCATATGCACAAGTAGGATTGTTAATTAACTAATTAAATTAACAATCTTTTCCTGCTTGATCATGAAAATTTCATGTGCGATAATTTTTCTTTTCTGGAGCTATATTTGATAGGTCTCAAAAGAAATTAAAAAAATATATTTTCTCAAATTGGTAACAACAATTTACTTGTAAAGAATAATAAAACTTAAATTCATAAATTAATCATTGATTTTAATCATTTAAATTACTTTTGATCCGTTTTTACATGATGAGAAACAATATGAAAGTGATATTTAAAATGTATTATTTCCAATTGTTTAAAATAATGTTATGAACAATTGCGTGGTTTATAAAATCTTTTGAGAAGATGAACGAGGTGTCATCCTAGTTCATATTTTTGGAAAAATTGAACCAAAAAGCATTTCTTGACTGGACTATAAGGGATCAACCTTATGAAAGTTGGAACTTAGATATTTTTCTTTTTTTATATCGTAGTGTTGTATTTTGATGTTGAAAGTACAAAATCAAAGACGAAAATCGGAAATACTAAAGAAGCAGCTAAAAAACTCGGCTGAAAATACTGAAAAGAAAAAAAAGGAGATATTTTAAATTAAGCAGAACTTGGACGTAGGTGTTTGTTTTTTTTTGCTTATCAGTAGGCTAACTAAAAAACTGGAAATAGGTCACTAAGGTGAAACTCCTCATTTCACCCAGGTGATATAAGTTTCACCCAGGTTAATTGAGGACACTAAACCTAATACCTAGTCCTATACCTATTGTACGGCTAGCTAAGTGTGTAGCCAAAATTGTAACAAACCTCGCTGTCTTGTGTTTTTAATACAATTTCACATCTCTTTACCAGTGACGTGTCCTAGAAATATTATTCAGTCGCTAAAAGATCCATATAGCACTGTTTATGTTAAACGATACAAAATCTATACGATACAATCCCACTGTTTTATTCGAAAACCCTTCTATGTTGCCAATGGCGAGTATATAGATAGGCTGAATATCTCGAAAATGTATTTTTAGATAGAAATAAGCTCAGTTACTGAATCCAATCAACGTTATTCATATCAATTTTGCGCTTCCCTCTGCCGCAATTCATTCAATGATAGCACTAAATTATATTTAAATGACATGAATTTGTTTTTATTTCAGGGGTGCCGGTGGGGGAGGGATGTTCGGCGATGTCAATATTTCAGCCATTTTGGATTCATTTAGTATAAGTTACGACAAAAGAGTAAGGCCAAACTATGGAGGTAAGTACACAAAGATAGTTTAAAAAATGCAATAAGTTTTAAATTACTTTTTAAAAAATGCTGTTTTATATTCTCAAAACTACAACATATTTCTGGTCTAAAGTTATTGAGTTATTACTAGATAGTTTTATAAAGACTCGAACCGATAAAATATCAAAATTGAAGTTTACATAACAAAATATTAAAAAAAACAACCAATATCTGTTAACAGTAAAGCAGCTGCTGTTATAACCGGTAACCTGACAAATAAAAACATATTAAAGCTTTGTCCACATCACTATTATATACTACTACTAGGGTGTAAACCGAACACACGAAGCCGAAGCCGAAGCCGTCAAGGAAGCATTATGTACAACAAAAAAATTTGTTCTTTTTTGGGGTGAAAACTCACGTTTGAGGTAAAACTCAACGTTACACACTCAAAACATTGTACTGATAGGTGTTTTTAGTAGTAAACGGGTCGTGATTTATTAAGGTTATTAAAGTAAACTTATAACCTTAAAAACTACAAGTGTCTGTTTGTATATCAAACCATAATTTGTCGTTAATGCATAGCTATGTTTTTGAGTTTTAGAGCAAAACGTGAAAAAGGTCCCAAAATTTTGTAGTTTATCACGTGGTGCGCAACGAGCATAAGTTTTTTGTAGTTGCAGGTTTCCAATAACCCTAAGGCCGCCGCCCACGGCGACTTTTTATAGCGATGCAGTAGAGATGTTGTCGCGCGTTCGTAGCGTAGTCGCGATACGGTCGCTAGCTGTTTGCGCTCGCTCACAAAACTAACGCGTGTCACTGATAGCATCGCTACAAAAATTCGCAGTGGGCTAGGGGCCTAAGTGATCTTTACAACATATCAATAATGCAGAACTATAACATGCTTTCCAATTTTAGAATTTTTAGCGTAGATTTCTACTGGGCTACCATATTTTCCCCCCATAATTCTTTATTTTATACTTCAAGATTGGGTTGTTAGTTTCCGCGATAACGAAATAGTATGAAAGTAAAATGAAGCGCGCCCGTGCATAATATGTAGATTCTGGTATTGAGCTCTCATGAGAGTCTTTGATCAACTGGGCCCACTCGAAATAGACCCGCGGGATCAGCCAACCAAGTCAAATCTTGAACTGGTCTACTGGACCTACTGCCCAATTTTATTATAAAGTACAGTCACGGAGTAAAGTAGAATCTTTATAATCCTAAAATTTTGGCCTGGCTTATTGCCAGCGGCTTCGCCCGGTTCAACTCGTAAATTATCCCACGGGAAGATAAAATCGGGATAAAAACTATCCTATGTGTTGATCCAGGTTATCAACTATCTGTGTACCAAATTTTATCCAAATCCGGTCAGTAGTTTTTTGCGCGAAAGAGTAACAAACATCCATCCATCCTCACAAACGTTCGCATTTATAATATTAGTAGGATAGTAGAAAGTAGGATTTACCAACATGACATGTTGGCAAAAAAAAAATTTACAGGGTGTAAATCAACCCATCACACAGCCGTCAACCAAGCATTCTGTACATCAAACTAAGTACCCCTACGCAAAATTTTTTGCTGGGAAACGACTCTTTTTTTTGGCTCAAAAATCACATTTTACGGTAAACCTCAATGTAACACAGTTAACACATTGTGCTAGTAAATGCTTTGAATAGTAAACGGATCATCGAGGTACTTAATTTAAGTAAAGTTATAACCTGAAAAACTATAATTTACAAAAACAGCTGTGAAAAATTTGGAACTTTGACCCCCAATATATCCCGTAACTAAGAGGTTCCCAGATATGGTTTAGAACAAAAAAATAATCGCAGTGGTGGGGTGAACAAGTGCCTTTCGTTTGCGTTAAGGGTACTTTTACACCCTATTTGGATAGATTTGATTGTGTGATTATCACACTAATATTACTTAATATTTTGAAAAATTTACGTGACACAGTATTTACAGTTATCCGGCACTATTGCAGCTTTATGTTTTGTTCAAAAGTAGCCTATGTGTTAATCCAAATTATAAGCTATCTTCATATATTTCATCAAAATCCGTTAAGCGGTTTATATTTTTACTAAATAATTATGCGCTCGACTGTATCCACTGGTAGTTTCCATGTAGGTCCACTTAACCAATATAAACATTAAAAAAATTATGTGGTCAACTGGACCCGCGGGTCCGGTGGCGAGCGGGTCCAGTTGAGCAAAGACTCATAGCTGTATTTCGTTTTCTAGTTTCCAATAAAATTGCAAATGGACATAGATTTGTTATTACAAATATTGCTAATTCAAGGATATAAAGGCATGGGAAGGTTAACAAGTTATGAGACTTAAATATAACCTTGTATATTATATCGAACCAATTCAACGTGGAACCTAAAGGGTATTTGACTCCGCCGTCTGTTCGTTCGAATTCAAGATTGGGCTCAACTTAAATGTACTTTAATAAAAATTGAGTTCTTCCATATTTCTTTATGGAGATATAATGTGGGCATTGAGAATAAAGACTAGCGTTATACATATTTGTGGTATATTTTTTTGCTTTTATGGGAATATTTATGAATCCGTCTGATGTGGGATTGCTTGTCGCAAAATATCAGTGTATCGTTATAAGTATTGATGGTTTGTATTTTAATAAACATCTTTTGATAATCAAAGATGATTATTAAAATGTCTTTGTAATTATATATCAATACCGAGTAACCGTAGCAAAAACCATAGAATGTTCAGAAAACATATGGCACTCACATCAACCAACAATTTTAAACTACTCTACTAACTCTCTCCAACAGCAATTTACAACAACATGAAAATTCTTGAATTATTAATAATATATTTAACGAAAAACAATATATTATTAAAAACCTATGCTACTGTATAAATCTAGGTACGGTACGTTGGTAACTGTAGTCATCAAAACAATTATAAGTATCAAAAATTTTATAATATACACAAGATTTTTTTTTATATAAATAAATATCATAAATAACCTAGCTACAGACTGTGCAGACGTTAAGAGTAAAATAATTTTGAGAGAAGGCAATACTTATACCAAACATCAACAGAAACTCACAAAAGATCGACAGTCACAACTGGCAACTAGGATCTTCATAAAATCGTCGGCTTCATAAGAACCCCAAAATATTAAGCGCGTTCCTCATCCTATGTGGCTTTGATTCAATGCTTACAAAATAACTGGAGAGCTCATCCCGACAACTCAGAAACAAAGCTATTAGGTACTACGACTACTACGGATAACTAACACTTGTTATGTGTTGTGTATTGTGTCGTTTTCAGGACCACCCGTGGAAGTGGGGGTTACCATGTACGTGCTCTCCATCAGCTCTCTGTCTGAAGTGAAAATGGTATCTTATTTTCAAAGCAATTTTAAAGACACAACGCATACATAGCAAGATTTTATCCCTTAGCATTATCACCAGCATTAACCGTTTCATCGTAGCACCCGTGTCCACGGTTCGATTGTATTTGATTGGTGTAGGCGTGACGACACACGGCCACGCGGTTGACGTAAGTCTCATGACGCGTGCAGCTAACTGGGCCGGGTGAGCCGCGCCCGCACTTCACGTGCAGCTAACAGGGCCGAGTGCGCCGCGCCCGCACTCCACGTGCACCAGCAGCGACCACTTCATTCCCGCAGCCACCCTGCGCATTTCGCGACCCTTTTGCTCCGCTCGCCCGGCGATGGGGCACGTCACCGTCCTCTGGTTTGGTTTTCACGGCGCGAGGCGCGCGCGCGACTCACGATTGGGCTTGATTGCAGGTCCGCCAGTGGAGGTGGGAGTCACCATGTATGTGCTCTCTATCAGCTCCGTCTCCGAAGTGCTCATGGTACTCGCCACTGTCAGCTCACGCTTGTCTCGGTCGCTCCGGCCGCGCGCTGCGCCGCTGCGACCGAGCAGCCCCAGACACGAGGCTGCGAGCATGTCCGCGTTTGGTGGAGCAGATCGCCCTTTGTCCGCCCACTTGCTTTCTTATTATGTTTTCTTGTAAAAACTTTGACATTGGAAAAATAAAAGGACCATGCCCATTTTTGCCCACCTGTTTGCAGCATAACCAACGCAAAACGACATTTTTTATAGATACAAAAGCAAAACAAGCTAATTTGATTGATCTTGTGACAATTTTCGATCTGTGAACCTCTTAGGATACATAAGGCAATCTGAATAGATCAGCTATTAACCGCAAACAGTATTAAATAGCAGATATATAAAATAATCATTATTAATACTTTAATTCTGATTCAGCGTAAATATTATAATAAATTCTTGTTTTAATGAAAAGTACATTCAACGAGTCAAACGTTACACGTGTTGGCGTAACAATCGCCACTGGCATTATTGAATAATTAAATCAGCTCTTTGCACATGTAAGATTGTTAGTTTTACTCCATGAGGTAACATCGATTTAAAGCTGTTTAAGGTTTGGGATAGTTTCAAATAGCACGTATACCTTATTGTTTCTTTAAGTCAGGTGGGCATTGTCCTTTAGTAATGAGATCATAATAAGAAAGGCAATCCGTTGAACCTTAAAATACCCAGTTGTGTGTCCTGCAGTACTCGTAACTCCAAAGTTGCTGCCATATCAAGTGATGACGTCTGTTCTCTGATTACTTTTTCGTTTGTGAAGATTCTAATAAAATGTTGGTTTCTTTAAGTTCACAAAATAACATTTATAAATTGAAAACAAAACAATATTTGATAAAAATCTAAAAATAATAAGTCCAAATATGCTGTAATGCATTGCAAGAACCTGTATAGGAGTATTTATGATATACATAATATAGTTTTGGACATAATTAATGAACGTAAAAAAAACTATACTCAATATATTGGGATTACCTACTTCAAAGGAATGAGCATATTATGTCAAGACATTCTCGTATGATTATTGGTAAAAATCAATAAACATACATATTCTATTCAATATTTATTTTCAATAATCTCTGTTAATACAGCCAACAGATTTATCATCACTTTCTTCGTTAAGGTTTGACGTAGAAACAAAATAAAAGTAACCATTACAAAATAAAAACTGCATTACATTTTCGTTTTAAATGGCAATGAAAGCGGCCTATTAATAAAGGCAAAATCTTAAAATACATTTAATTAAAACGTACATGAAATGTGTTCAGGCTCTATGGACTTGCGACGACTGTATATCTCTTATCGTGACTCATTTTGTAGTTTGTTGTGAATGTACGTAATATGTGTATTTACTGAAATATTGCCAATTAATTGTAACTTTCTAATCCCTCCAGTGACTTGGAACATCGATACTCTCTGACCTTATTTAGTTAAAATTATGCTTTCGTGAGTTTGCTATTTTTGACACCGATTTCTCCTAAATATAACAGCAGTTAGTTGGTCAGAATATAAGACCGAATTCGGTTTTCCAATATGTCAAACTGTGTAAGCTTGCTAGGCGTATGTTTGGGTAAAGGACCCTGAAGTGGAAACCAAATCAAGGTTGGGAAGGTCACAATGAGACGTGACCCATGGCCCAGGGTGGGGAGGTTGCCTTATTCACAATCCACAAACTGTCGAATCGACCTCATTATTAAAAGTTAATTTGTTCCACATACCTGGTCCAAACTTTATTGGTGGCAACTTGTATACGTGCCGGCTTGTTAGCTTGAGTCAATAGAGGATTGCCTCTATCGAGCCGTGGGTGTCCGCCTTCGCCGCCACCCACACACCTCGCCCTCTCCTGTCACTTAGAGCACTCATAATATCCCCATTCATTCTTAGACTTCACCTGTGTTCATGTCACAATCACAATATCTGCACATTTTGTTTGTTTTGATAACTGTTTTAAGCTTATCGCTCAATTTGACTATTCAATGTAGTGCTGTGTCTATACATTTTCAAGTGTTATTTCTGTCCGAAGTCACGAGAACCAAGCTTCGACTTATTTTTATAAATATTATTAATTAGCCTTTTGTAAACATCTATCGCAGTGTATCTATACTAAGACATTGTGTAGGATGAAATATTATTTCAATTAAGCATGCAGATGTTAGATGTTAATATATAGTTACTTACCCAATTATGTACTGTTTATCTTGAACGTATTGTAGTACAGTGAAACACTGATACGTATGAAGGTATTCGGGAATTTTAACGTTCCTACTACACATTTAATACAACTTTGCCGATCTTTGACGACGTGCTATTTTTTTCATTTGAACTGTATAGTGGGAACGGACAGTATCATGAAACCTTACCGTATAATCCTACAAGTTTGCTTTCAAGCTGATCATTAGTACTTCTATTAGAAGTGCTTATAAGATTTAATATTAATGATTTCTCTTCTCAGGATTTCACATTGGACTTTTACTTCAGACAGTTTTGGACCGATCCCCGATTAGCATACAAAAAGAGAACAGGAGTTGAGACATTATCTGTGGGCTCTGAATTTATAAAGAACATATGGGTGCCTGACACATTCTTTGTAAACGAAAAGCAATCTTATTTCCATATAGCAACAACCAGTAACGAATTCATACGTATACATTATTCTGGCTCAATCACTAGAAGTATCAGGTAATATCAAATATTACGTTTTATTTAGGTATTGGAGTTACGTTACTGATTCCTGGGAGAAAATATAATAATTTCTAGTGTTTTAAAGAAGTTTATCTACATTTCAGATTGACGATCACAGCTTCGTGCCCCATGAACCTGCAATATTTCCCAATGGATAGACAGCTGTGCCACATTGAGATAGAAAGTTGTAAGTATCTGAACTATTTCAATTAACTTTGTTCGCAAGTGTGTGTGTTGTTGATAATCTTGTACATTGATCACGATATGCTAACTTTGATAATACAATATTGTTAATGTTTTAGCTAATATGAGAGTGTTGCTGAACAACCGCACGCTTTGTGTGTCAGTTGCAACAAACGTAATTTTGTTTTTAAGAATCGTAATATTCGACGGGGTCTATAATTAAGGTCTATTCAATTTTTAAATTGATAAATAAAATGCAGATCAACGCACTTTTAGTTACAGATGACCAAAAAAAAATCTCTAATAATCAAAAGCAATATTACTAATACGTCTGTAATGTTCTCACCAAAGCAATCATTTATTTGATTCTATACCACGATGCAAATCTATCACTAGGCTTACAGATATTGTGTTGTGATCACTTTCTTGTATCACAGATGCTACTCAGGAGTACCCTGTGAGCACAATCGTACTACATAATCGTCGACACGTGCCGTGATTTCCCTCGTGTTTTCATAGTTGGATCGTCTCCTTCTCGCATACAGCACCCGCAGAAGGCAGACTCGTAAATAGTAAGCCTTTGTTCTCACGAGCATTTAGCGATAGAAATGATACTGAGACATCGACGCTGTGATATGCTGACCGGGTCGAAGGAGGCGGGGGACGGTGGCACCCGCGGGGTCTGCACAACCACCGAGAGCCGTGCCGCAGACGAGGCACCGCACACCCACACACCCTTGCACCACTTGCACCACTAGCACCACCGCCGCTTACGCTCATCTAACGCACACTAACTGACCGCACTTGCTGCACCTTACATTCAACGCTTGCCTCACTAATCACTACGCGTTATTACTTCATCTATTTATATATTAGTCATCATTATACCAAGTATAGTGATCTTACCCTTATTCATGGTCCTTTATCATCCTTGGAGGTAGTTTTAAATTTAATTGTCATTCATATTAAACCGTACCCCAGTACAATATCGCGCCTGCATTCAACAAATCCCTGGGTTCGGCTTACTTAGTAATTTCTCTCCGCGAGTCCCATCCTCAAGACAGGCGAGGCCGCGTGAGAAACGCGATCCTTCGCAGCGTAAGTGATAGCGTTTTGTGTGTTTGGCATGTCTCCGGAGTCGGGTACACAATGAGAGACATTCGGTACCATTGGAAAGATGGGGTGAGCAGCGTCGGTATGAGCAACGAGGTGCAGCTGCCGCAGTTCCGAGTGCTCGGCCACCGGCAACGCGCCACTGTTGTTACACTGACGACAGGTAACCGATCGCAATAGCAGCTCTCCCAGCACAGCACGTTCATATCTCCGCCACCGACCCCGTCTCCCTCAGCTCGTGTGCAGACGATCGAAATCGCGACACAAGCACACACGCTAACTACATGACACGAAAATCGCACGACGAGACGCGCGAAATCGAACTCGCGACTCCCCCCGCTCTTACCCCAACCGAAAGACGATTCGTGTTGTAAAACCCATTGCGATGGGCCTGGGGTTGTTTCATTTATAATGTCCGCTGCGCACAGTCGGCTACACCATGCGGGACATCAGATACAAATGGAACGAGGGGCCCAACTCTGTGGGTGTTTCCAGCGAGGTGTCACTGCCGCAGTTCAAGGTGCTGGGCCATCGCCAACGAGCTATGGAGATCTCCCTTACCACAGGTACTTGGGTTCGCGGGGGAATCTAAGAGTAGGGGTCAAAGAAAAAATTTGAGACACCACAACGTGGAACACTGGACAGAAACAGCCACGATTCTTATCACGTCCTGCTTTTGTATTATTGCACAAAACACTATGAGTGGTGTGAAATAGTTTTTATGTCATATCGTTTGATTTCTATTAAAAAGATATAATATCCTGATAAGCAAATTACTATAAATATGTCAAATCTCTATTGTATCTTTTGTCTTAGCAGAAAACTTGTATAGAATTAGATTGAAGTTCTTTAAAGTTTTATTTACAAATAAAGGTCCTAATAATTATTATTTTATTCAGATGAAATTCTTCTATGCAAACTTTACTGGTACTAGATTTAATTAAATATTCTTTCTAAAGTTAATGGGTTTATATTACTATTATTATACTAACTAAGAACCGTCCTAATATTATTTTTAAACGTTTTGCAGGAAATTACTCAAGATTGGCATGTGAAATACAATTTGTTCGTTCTATGGGATATTACCTTATTCAAATTTACATTCCGTCTGGTTTGATTGTTATCATATCATGGGTATCATTTTGGTTGAATCGAAATGCCACTCCGGCCCGAGTAGCTCTGGGTGTCACCACTGTATTGACGATGACGACGCTCATGTCATCAACTAATGCCGCTCTACCCAAGATATCGTACGTCAAGTCCATTGATGTCTACCTGGGAACCTGTTTCGTCATGGTCTTCGCTAGTCTACTAGGTAATCTATATATATATTTTTCTGTTTTCATATTATATACTACTTGCAAGGCGATTTACTAAAACAGTCGAATGTAATTTTTTTGTCAATAGCGAATGTAAAAGCAGAGCAATAGTATCGCAAAAAATAACCTCGTTATGGATGCAATTCTCTTATCTTTACAGAGTACGCTACCGTGGGCTACATGGCGAAGAGAATACAGATGAGAAAACAGAGATTTGTGGCCATTCAGAAAATAGCGTCCGAGAAGAAAATCCCTGTTGATTGTCCTCCTGTTGGAGACCCACACACGCTATCCAAAATGAGCACGTTGGGCAGGTGCCCACCAGGAAGACCATCGGTACGCTATTTATATCACAATTCCCCTAAATCTGCTCTCTCATTTACATTTGTGTTTTCAATATTTCAAATGTGATTTTCAGGAGGTCCGGTTCAAAGTGCACGATCCAAAAGCCCATTCCAAAGGCGGAACTCTAGAGAATACTATTAATGGAGGCCGCGGTGGAGCAGAAGAAGAAAACCCCGGACCGCCTCCTCACATTTTGCATCCTGGCAAGGTAAATAACAAATTTTATAAAAAAAAAATATTTATTATTTTATGAAGCTATTAAAACTTCACGTGCGATTTTGATTGCTTTGCGATACAATGTTTGATAAGTGTTCCTATAGGGAGCTGAGCGGGTGTGTTGTATTTAATCGAACAGTACTTTAAAACTCGATTGTATATCGCTAAAAACTACACACACCGGCAAATTTTGCGAAACATAAATAATAATTTAAAAAAGTGTTTCGCACAAAAACTAAAGTATCAGTGTAGGTTGGTTTCAGGCTTCCGTAGTCGCTATGTCGTCTGTCCGTACTATATCTCAAAGACTCTTAGTACTAGGAAAGCAGTAATTTGGATATCCAAATGAGTTACGCCGATAAACTGGTAAAACAAAATCTCGAGTATATCTACAGTACACATAAATGTGGGTATGTTTATTTTTTTCTCGCGAAGCCCACTGTGTGGCATGTCATTAGATAGGTAGCTGTATATAGCACGAAATTAAAAGGAAACTATCACAGCTATGTAGGCTTTACAAATTTACAAGTAAATAGTCGACCAACTTATAAAATGTACTTGTTAAAATATTTTTCTAAACATAATGTATGGGAGCACAAGTTTTAAAACTACAAATGTAAGTTTGTTTTATAATTACAATAAAAATCATCGTTCGAAAGCAGGTAGGAGGTAGGCAGGGAGGTTAATCAGTTTAAAAAGTCCACATAATTATTTTGATGGGCAGCTACGGAACCCTCCGTTGTGCGTGGTCCGACATGCACTTGCCCGGTTTTTGTTTCTAATTTTATTCGTACTTACAGTGCTATGAGCGAATTTCCCTTAACTGTTTTCCTTTATTACTCTTCCCTTCAGATTCGATTTTAAATTTCGTAATTTTTTCATTAAAATACAGTATTATTATTTATACTCACAAAAATTATATCAAATACGATCTCATTTTAATCTAAAGGTGTATAAACAACAAAACAATTAGTTGTTTGCACTACACACTACACACTTAGGTATTATTATCGGATATTTTTAAAGTTTTGGAATTTTTCATGTTCTGCTTATTATAGCCGGGTGTGTGTATTTTGATTAATTATTAATTTATAAGTAGTTTAATATTAGCATTTCAAAGAATAGGTTTCTACTGTTCTTAAAATTAAAAAATATTTCCTATAATTAAAATCGATTAATAGGAAACTTTGGGAATTACATTATTTTATGGTATTTATACTTTTGATCAACAAACAGATTGCAGTCAGTTGCAAAAAAACAAAAAAAATAGTAATTTAGCGTTAGAGTGTAGATTCTTTTAATTTCGGAGGAACACGGGGGGGGGGGGCTAAACAATAACAGCCGCTCGGATCAATTTTGAGGTGAAGTCGCGCTTGCCTGGTTTAATCTGTGGATGGTAATCCATCCCATTATGACACGCCGAGTTTCCTCCGTGACTCGGGAAGCACGTTAATCCGTTAGCTTTTCCCGTCAATTCCAGAACATTGACAGTCGTTACAGGTAGTCAGTAGCCCAAAAAACTGACAATCAGTCTAACCAAGTGGTTTCGTATTCGTCATCATCATCATAATCAGCCATAAGACGTCCACTGCTGGACAAAGGCCTCCTCCATAGAACGCCATAACGAACGGCAACCTGACGTTTGCATCCACCGGTTGCCTGCGACTCTCACGATGTCGTCGGCTCACCGGCCTCCCACTGCGGTTTCGTATTATCTGGTACTAACTAGGTTGTGGAGGTCAGGCAGACGCTCCATGTAAAATACTGGTATTCAACTGCATCCGGTTAGACTGGGAGCCGACCCCAATATAGTTGGGAAAAGGCTAGGCAGACGATGGTGTGTAGAATACTTTTGTTAATACTCAAGAGACGTCGTCGTGGAAAAGTTCTATTGCCTTCTTTTTTTTTGGTGTGTGTGAAATCCTGCTCTGGGCGGAGCGGAAGGGAGTGTCAGACTTCTACTGAGTAAAAACCACCCATTCTCTTTTTTACCCGCTGTATCACTTTCGAACAACCCGTCGAGCGTCTCCCGTGTCGGCTGGGACGAGAGGTTCTCTACCTCTCACGTTCCGCCACCTCTTTCGCTAGCACTGCTGTCATGCTAGCGAAAGAAAGGTGGCGGTGGCGAAGCATCGCAGAAGGAGGTGACAGCTTTCCATTCCCTGTCGCTCCGGACCATGGCTTAAACCAGGGCCGGATGCGAGAGGTCGCTGCCGCCAATCGTCACTACGAGAACACGATGTGCTCCTCCAGGTTGGGCAAGAGCCGATTGAAGGCAGCCCCGGCCCGTTCCAGTTTGAGAGCCAAACGTCGGAAGTGCTCCATCGGCTGTCAAGGACGAGTCCTAAGTACTTCAAAGTCGACTCGACGCCGATTGAAACCTCTCCTACCATTAGCTGAGATCTTGATGGTGTCGTATTCCGAGGCCCATGAAATCTTCGAGACCCAAGTGGCAGGATCCGCCACTAAGTTCTATCGCCTCATACAAAATATATCGGTTTATGTTTCTGCAAGTAATGCTAAGCCGGGTCGGGGTTGGAGCAAAGAGTTGTCAGCACAGTAGGTGGAGCTCACCAGGGCCAGTCCCTGCCAGGGTTGCGGAATTTGTTCGAAAGAGTTACCGGGGCCCTGGAACGCAAATGTAAGAAAGAACACGAATGGGTTTTAGTCAGTAAGAGTCTGACACTTTCTGCTCTGCCCAGAGTCAAGAGTGGGAGGAGTCATTTAAAGATTTAAAAAAGGCGTGCTAAGCGCTTCCGATTTTGTATTTTGTTACGTGTCTGTGCGTGCATTTTTGTTTAAATAATGTAGAAATTGGCATACTTAGATAAATCTTTTAATTTCCAGGACATAAGCAAATTGCTGGGGATGACTCCTTCGGACATCGACAAGTACTCCCGTATAGTGTTTCCAGTATGCTTCGTCTGCTTTAACTTAATGTACTGGATCATTTACCTGCACGTTTCTGACGTCGTGGCTGACGATCTGGTTCTACTGGAAGAGGATAAATAGAGGGCGCTGAACATAATCCACTTATTTTCCCACAAAAGCAATTTAAATAATAATTTGAAACAAGTAATAGAACAAAAAACGTTCGTTCGTATATTCATAGGAATATTGAAAGATTATCTTTACAGTTAAGAATATCCGTATCCGAAATTAATGTGAAGATTTTAACTATACATAATAATAACAAAAACTAATGTAACAATTTTGTAGATACTTGAGACTCGAAAGATGCGAATAATTACAGTCGCTTTAGCGTAACATCTACACTTTTTTGTAAAATTTATAATTCACTAGCTGATGCCCGCGGCTTCACCCGCGTGTATGTCGGTCAAATTATATACTAAAACCTTCCTCTTGAATCACTCTATCTATTAAAAAAAACCGCATCAAAATCCGTTACGTAGTTTTAAAGATTTAAGCATACATAGGGATATAGGGACAGAGAAAGCGACTTTGTTTTATACTATGTAGTGATAGTGATGTGAAACGACACATCGTTGGCTACTAATATCGAATCATCGAAAAAACCTACTATACTTTTTGTACTATAAATTTTGTTTTGCTGGAGAAGTTCAGAGGCGGTTGATTAGGTATTGTAATGATTACATTGGTCTAAAGCGTAAAAGTCATCGAGCGTGTCAATTTAACCTCTATCTTCCAACGATATCAGTATTTACAATTAAAAGTTCCTAAGAAATATGAGAAACGGTACCATCGCCTATAACTGTGGCTGTAGGTCCCTAAAACTTAATCAAGTTTCAAATTATTATTATTTAAGTGGTAAAATGAGTGGAATAGTGGAATACTCATAGTAATACGAATCTGATGCTCAAATTTCTCAGCTTGAATTATTTAATTAGTTTTAGTAAAATTTTGTAATTATGTCATAAAAATAGTATTTCGTTTATTCTTTGCTAATATCGTTGTAATAATATCATTAGGAATTTTGTTTTTAACTGTAGTTGCAAACCATTCCAATGTCCTAAACAAACTTTTATTTAATATTTGTTGTTTTACTTTCGAACTTGTAAATTATTAGTGAATGTTTTGAGCAATTGATTTTGCTTTTCATCATCGAATGCGTGTTGAGTTTTGATATTAATGTTCTTAATGTTGTATGCTTACAATGATAATTATAAATAAGTTAATTACTGATAAATAACAATTTACGTCAGAAATCAGCAGCATTCAATTATTATTCTTAGAACATGTCCCTACGCTAATTGGAACAGGTAAATATTCACCAATTACCATAAACCTTTTCATATTTCCATCATTATGTCGGAGCAAATCAGTTCCATTAGAGGCATGCAGTCGCCAAACGTTAACAATTTTAAAACCCAGCATGTATATTCCCACTTTCGTCATATTGTATTTTTTCAAAACATCGAATTTGATTGATAAGTAAAGCTTTCGTTCACTTTTATTGGAGTTCAGCAGATAACTTACGAAATTAGTTATTCTAATAATTACGTTTTTGATAATTTTCGGCATACCATCACAAATTTGATTTTTATTCATTCTTACATAACAGTGAAACAATTAATTTAGATTTGTGAGAAATACTAAATGCCAAGTGACTTTTTTACTTACTGATACTGTCTGAAAGCATTTGAAAGACTACAATATAACTAACTTGAATGTTATAGCAATCGATATACCCAATTTAGGTCCCAAAATAAATTATGTTGATTTCATTCAACTTATCAGATAATATGATTATTCCAAGTGAAGTATTATTATTAGTTATTTTTCGCTTGGAATAGGTGACATAGACGTGGATTCATGTTTTTGCAAAAAGTCTAGCATGCAAAATAATTAAAATGGTTTTGTGATTAATTTGTTTGCGATTGTTCTTAAACTCGAATAACTGTCTCGTCTATGATTCTGAATATCTGGTCAATTTTAGATAACTAGTTATTATGTTTAAGGGCGGTATGCTAACAACATGATAGTATTGTAAATATACCATAAAGAACTTCCAGTAGCTACATATTTGTGGAAAATCTTCATCCCTTTTAAATACCAGTCATGCCAACCTGCATTAAAGCCAACGTACACATGCTAGCCCACCTATTGATACAGATTTACTGTCACTAGTAACAATTATATATTTGGTTTATTGTAAACCGTTTTTACTAGAAAAGAAAAAACATACTTTAGCCCTTCTGTATTTAAATAGTATTACCTCTGAGAATATTTGCTATTTCTTTACTAGCCGCACAATAGTCCATGCAATGCTTTCCTAAATTAGTACAATTTAGATGAATTAGCTTTTTTTGCTCGCTAGTATTCTACTAAAGCAGTAGTTGAAGCATAATTGAGCATTAGAAATGCGTTGTTAACGTGGGAATATTATTCGTGGGCGAGTCACTAATCAAGTGATGAGTGCCGAATAAATGTTCCTGTTTTCACAACGTTATTAATATATTTTCCCACCCTCGAATATCTGACAAGCAGGGCTCCTGTCTTCAGCTACGACTCACAATAGCTTTTTTGTGTGTCCAGGGTTCCTAAAGGTTTTAATTATGGCAAATAGATACAACACATTATTTTAAACGTACCGGTAAGCCTGAAGAATTCAAGTTCAAAGTAATTATAATTCACATCAAATTGGCCGAGAACACATAACAGTAATATTATTATGATTGAATCGAAATTGTTAGCTTAACTTTTAAAAGACAGTCAAGCATTATGTATAATTAAAGAGTATTAAATAAGAGGATGTCAACAAAATAATTTCCAGGTACACTAGTACACACAAGGCGTACGACTGAGTTCTGTCATTTTGGAGACATATCCAAATCGTCTCAGGTTGCGTGGACACATTTATTTCAGCATTCCACCTTATCAATGTAATGGAATCCTGTTCGTAAATAATGAGTTTAATTGTATGATTTGCGCGAATAACATCATTCGTTAAAACCATAAAAAATAAACTTTCAAGCTGGATTTATTTATCTTTTGTTTTAAAAAATCAATGTGTGATCTGAATCAAATTTATTGGCATTTTTGGAGCAAATTTTGAAATGAAATTACTTGGTACTGAAATGTATTGAAATTAAAGCTTCATTGATTATTATAATTATATAATTCCATATATTAAAACATTGTGGTAGATTTTAAAAAGTAGCCTCTATATATTTCGAATGACTAATTTTAGGTATTATATTGTACTGTATAGGTACATGTTTAGCTCGTAATGTACATAAGAACATTATTTATTAATTCATTCATATAAACAGCACTCAAAATATAAGGCACCGTGTAATCTGTGTATTCACTTTTTTAATTTCAATGCAATTTATTACAACTATGAAGGTCTGTTGTATACTTAATAACAACTTTAGATTAAGATAGGCTGCTGGTAGAAATATAAACTATAAATAAAAAGTAGATATTAAGACGCGACATCGGCCACGTCTCTCCGAAACGAAATTCTAAAATATTTGTCTAGTGACTAGCAAATAGGTAAAAATATATATATAACTACCAACTAAGTTCAAGACAGATAGGTCTAAAGAAATGCATCTTAGATAGTTATTATCTTAAATTAATATAACTATGTATGTGTAGTTGTGCACTTTAAAAGGTAAATCACTCATCTTTCAGAACACATTCAAGATTCCAGTAAAACTATGTTTCACTTCATTTGAAATACATATATAATATATTGTGTTACATGAGTAAACTAGTTCTTGTTGGTTTATTAAAGATAAATCGATGGAAACGGATGATTTACGGATGCATGAAATCGTTAGATGTACGTAAGAGTTAAATATACTTACTGTAGTAAAACTTTTCTGAATGTTAGAATCAGTAGAAAAGTGACCTAAATAAATCTCATCTGTATGTATGTACAAAAATGTTTAAAAATTGAATTTTGATATTTTGTCGTATCAAGAAACAATAATATAGTTGACTAGTATAAATTGGTTCAGCTCCAAAAATAAAAATAAATTGAGTACCTGATGAACAAAACTGCTTAGAAATAAAGATCCGTCAGGCTCGTGACTCTATTAAGTCAATTGTTACAATATTAGCATAATCTTCCCTCAAGAGTTTTCACCACCTATCAAATATCTACTTACCCTCTGATTCTTTCTATCGTATATTTTATTATAACACCAGTGTCCAACATGAATATTGATATATTTTGATGGGCGCTCCGTTTGTTATACAGTAGTTAAAACCATTTTCGTAACACGAGTGCAGAAACATTGTTATCATCGGCAATTTATACTAGTCTAGTGAAACTTTTACTTTCCACTATCTTAAAGATTTTCTGTGCTTATTTATTTCCTTTTATGATTATCAGTCGGTTTCCTTTTCCTTCTTCACTCTTCACTTAAACTAAAGATGAAAAGACTTATAACTGTACATCTAAAACACTATACCCTGGCACACTGATTTCTCCCACCCTCTATCTATGTTTTGATGATTCATCGCCAAAATATGTCGGTATTGGTATATTCGAAGTATCGAAATCATGTTATATTAGTAGCTCCCAGTTTTGATCTTTTGTTTTACTTTATCGTCGATCGTACTCTACAAAACTATACCTGTCCTACTTTCATGTTTCATTCATGCTGTCTTGCTAAATAACTAATGTTACAACTACAAAATAAAGAAAACTTACATTCAAATTATTTTTTATAATATTAATATGTACCGGAAATAAAAGAGAGATATGTGTACATCTGAACGCGATCTAATTATTTTACTAATATACAAGATACATACAGTTTTATACTGATAATACAGCAGTAAGTCTTTTTATCTATAGCCATTATTTTGAGAGTGTTTACGATTGAAATAGTTTTATAATAATATTGCAAAAATAATAAAACACTATCAATCCAAGCTGTCAATCACATTTTACATAATGTCGTAAGATATTGTTATCTACACTAGTATGAGCCCAGGTGTTCATAGGGTGGGTACATTTATTTGAGACGACAACTACACAGATCAACGTAAATAAAGATTTATGGAAAAGTTATTTAGTAGAAAGTTTATTATATACAGGGTGAGTTTTAAGCTTACTGGAAGGCACCGACGTCACACGGGGCTCAGGCAAAAAAAAAACCAATCCTATTTCATACAGAGCTGATACAATCGTTTTAAAAATAATTGTATCCAATGTTCGCAGTAATTTTTAACGAATGCTAGCAAATCAATTTTAACAACAAAAAATGTATTTTTAGAAACCTGTTTATTTGCCTTGCAGTTATGATAAAATTATGATTCAAAACAAAGACAACAACGCCACTTATCATTACAAAATGTTTTAAGAAATATGTAAACAATAATATTATAACATGCAAAACCATGTCACTAATTAATACTAAAATTAAAGAATGTATCCTAACCTTAATTAAACTGAATTAACTTTAGCATTATATAGATATTCTGAAAAGACACTAGATAACATTTAAAAGTTGTTAAATAGTTGAAACATAAAATTGCAAACGTGTCTTAGATATTATAGAGTTTTATAAATAGATTTACAATAGTTATAAATACCGATAAATAGCAACAAATTCAAGGATGGTGGAAATAGATGACCTCCCTTTAAAAATGTTTATCATGTGTATTACTTTTTTGTACGTATTTTATGACGGACATCATACTATTTTAGTTAAATACAGATTTATGCCTTCAAACAAGTTTAGTCGCCATTTCTACCAATAAGATACCGCAGCAAAGTAAGTTTTAAGTTTGAATAACGTAAATCTTTCAGAAAAGCTTATTATTAGTTTTCTTGTTTTTTTTTTTGTAAATTGCCTTAATTCTGGAGCTAATTTAATTGTTTAACATAATTATAATGATATACAATTAATTTCGCTCTAAAATTAAGGTAGTATGTAAGGATCGTAGCAGGTGGCGTTCCATGGTTTCTGCCTACCCCAATGGGAAAAATGCTTCAGTTTGTGTATAATTAAAATAACATATCTATTATGTTTCACTTATTAATTTTAACATTTAAACAGTAGGCAGCTAATTAAGCACAATGCTTTTATTATTTTCTACCATATACCAAGGTTCACTGTGACTGTAAAGTTTAAGAAGCGGACTTATTCACCTCGTTGATATTAAATATAAATAATTGTATCTAGATTAGTTGCTAAAAAGCTAGAGAAGGTACGTTACAATAACGTTAACCGTAAAATTTTAATATATTTCCATAGAAAGAAAATAAAAAAGGAAATAGTTGGCATGAATAATTATTATATATTGCACTTATGTAAGTACTCATCAAAAATATTTCACCACTAGGTAACGCAGTATTTACCTGTGGAAAAACTAAATTACTCTTAGGCACTAAACAAAAAAGCAACAGATTTTATTTAAAAAGTGAATTAGTGAACTAAAGGTGCTTCCTGGTCGAGAATATGCGCATGTAATTTAACAGATCTGAATCACTTGTGTCTGCACAAAGTCGAATCTGGGATAGTTATAGGCGAATGCTCTAGCTTGTAATATTTCCTCTATTGACTACCTGAAACTATTTTACAAGTGGTGTTATTTGTTTGACAAGAGTATTTGCCTACCTAATCTTTTTATGTATAAAATAATAAACACTGACGATTAACACAAATTGCCGTACTCAGAGATATTTAATGATTACTCAAGCCGTCACTTAGTAAAGGTTTGACTTACAAAACCTTACAAAAGCTTAAGTAATCATTAAACGTCTCTGAGTGCGGCAGTCGGGTTTCGGAGTTTTATAAATGATAATATTCAATCGAACATTACCTCAAAACCAGGCGAATTAAGTAATGTAAAAGTTAATTATTTTAATGTTACTTCGAATCTTTACATACTGGTTGTCATCCCTTCCAATGATTGTCTGAGTTCACCTTCCTAGCATTTTAACTTAGCTATCAGATATTTAAAAATAGAATTAAATGATAAATATTGAAATTTATGCTCCTCAAAACGAAGTCTCTCCAATTTCTTCCATTATACTGAATGTAATTCACAAAACATTGCCTTCAATGAATTGGCTATTTGACTACTGTTAAAAAATCATAAAAATCTTGTCGCGCGAAACGGCCATTTGTACTAAACTATGGCGGTATGAAATATGACGTCACATTTTTGTAACGCTGTCTCTGTCTAGCACGTCATTTAAAAATCAGTTAAAACTAAGCCATTTCTTGATCGATTTTATTACTTTTGTCACACATCGTGTTATTTCTGTTAGTTCTTTGAAATAACATAACATTTTCGTGAATTTTTAACAGTAGTCAAATAGCCAATTGCAGAGGCACTTCCGCATGTTTTATAAACTGCTTTAATTTAAAGACAAATTATAATCTAGTAAGTAATGTTAACTGTATTGCTCACAACTAACCTAAGTATATAATATTGGAAAAATCGTCTAGTCTCAGACTTATTGCGCATTTCCAACACTTCTTACCTACTTCCAGATTAAATAGTAAGTAAGACTGCACTTTTGCTTAAAAAGATAAAACTAAATAAAAACTTTAATTGAGCACTACGTGAAGGAAACGATTTATTATCATGCACCGAATTTAACAGATGTTTAGACAAGTTGCTACAAAAACAACCCATAAAGAACGAATGAAATATGGGTAGAGCGAATAGACGATCTTACAGAAATAGAGTGTGATCATTATATACTCGTTCGAGTAGAATCAATAAAATAGAACAAAATTAGAATAATAAAATTGTGAAAGGTGTTAACGAAAGTGACAGATTCGATAAGTATTAAAACTGAAAGTTTTATATATTGGTTGTTTGATTTGGGAGCTTGAGTTATGTATGACCGAACTCCATTTATGTTAGTAGAAAATGAACACGAAAACCTCACGATATTTCTGCTATTTCAACTTACAACTGACTGTAATACTCACTATGTTTTGTTAATAAATAACCAGTGTTCAACCTTGATGTTTAACTAGCGCCAAGAAACAGTTGATGTCAATATTATTAACGTTACGTTTCTTAAGTCGTACAGACTTCCTAATTTTTAGTCGCTAAACAATGGGGTCATTGCGTAACACACTCGCATTCTCAAAGCTATTTGTTTTGACAATTCGTCAACATTCATTGCGTTTTATACGTTGTCGAACTAACGAATTTTTAAAACTCGCAAAGTGTGTTACGTAATTAAGGCGCAAGTATCTTTATAAATTGCAACACTTTTATTAGTTGTGTATGTATGAACGATTAATAATATGTAAAATGATAATGAATAATAAAACTTTTTTAAATAACTCTACTCGATTTTCTTTATTTACAATTCCTGGTCAACATATCACCTATTACACTCACCAAAACAATCTTATTGGAAACACTATGAATGAAATCTCTCAAAAACATAGTAATTCAGTAATAAGAATAGTAATTAAACCTAGTTTAGCTATCTCCATGAAACCTTGTACCTGTATGGCTATATATTGCAAAACGATGAATAACAATCTGTTGAAATAGTTTAAACTTCATATAATTACGTAACTAACTTTACTTAGTGATGGCCTAAGTAATCATTAAAGCTCTCTGAGTGCGGCAGTAAATCATATCATTTTTAACACATTTAAATAGGACAAAATCTAACAGTTATTCTAATAATTACTATCATCTTAGATAATCTGCGGATATAGATCCGCCACTGATTGGTGATGACTCGTGATTGGTTAAATATCTATTGTAATAACTTATACAAAACTAGTAGTAGTGGGACTGTTTTAAAACTGGATGGGATAGATTATCAAAACAGCTGATGTTTATTTATTAATGCCTATGTAAAATTTAATGAGATACCAGCATCAGCCAATCACAGAGCGTCAAAGTTTTGCCTTGATAATTTCTTTATAATTTGGAACTGTTTTAAAACTTGTTAAGATAATTTAGAATGGAGATGGCTAAATGACTTTCCAAGAATGTATAGGAATTTCACATTAACTTGTAATATTTAATTATTCATTCTTGTATTATTTAGTGTTTTTAATTTCCCCGATCCTTCGTGAACTGTTAGACATAAACAAATATCTTAATTGATTTTTAAGTTTTTGATCATTGACATGACAAGGCCAAAGGGAAATAACACAGTACTGCAAGCTAGGGAATGGCCATATCGATTTTCCAGATTGTAAAATTGAAACTGTACTGATATCGATTCTTGATAACAGATATCAAAACGATTTATTTTCTGGAACTAATAAGCAAGGCATTCAATTCGGTGGTTAGTTGCTTGTTATTGTGTTCTAGCAGGGTTTTGATTCGACAAATGGGGTGGTTTTTAAAGTGAAAATCGACTCTACCCACTATCATCATCATCATTTCAGCCGAAAGACATCCACTTGTGGACATAGGTTTCTCCCAGGTGTCGCCACATTAACCGGTCACGTGCGCCTCGCCTCCAGCGGGCACTGCAACCTTCACCAGGTCGTCGGTCCACCTAGTGGAAGGCTTCCCGAACTGCTCTCACCTGCAGGGCTATTGCGTATCTTTTTAAATGTCAGTGGATATCATAGTGTCCATCGATTAACTGTCAAATGGTTCCATTTTGTACCAAACCATAATCATTTGACAGTTAATCGATGGACACTAAAATAGCCACTGAAATAGACCTTATACAGTGTCCTTTTTAATTGATCGGCCACAGAGTTGTAGAAGTAAAACGACTACGTCAACATTACGGATTATTCCCACTAGTTCTACTGCACAGTTCTACGATAGAACTAGTGGGATTTTTTTTCCCACTAGTTCTACGATTCATGGTGGTACGAAATCGTAGAACTGTAACTGTAACTGTGAAAGTTCTACAATATAATTTAAGGGTGTCACAAAATCGTAAAACCTGCGGAACTCAAGTTTCTCATTCGTTCTATCACATAGTTTAGGGTGCCGTAGTTGCAACTACGGCACAAACTACCAGGAGAATAGAAGTAGGCAGGAGGTACCCCCATCAAGTCGAGCGCGAAGCAAACACTGCCGTACCATCCTTTACTGGAACCATTTCGCCGCATTTTCAGGCCCCTATTTGAGAACCTCTGGATAAGACCAGAACGCAGAAATTTTCGTCATCCAGTAAGCTATAAAATCACACTTAAAATAAAAAAATTCAAGTCTGTAGGTCATTTAGTTCCGAAGTTAGGCGAAATCAAAGTTTCGCATTTACGAGTATGACACTCACTCACTCATGATCGTCAAAATAGAACTAGTACTTCCCATAAACTCAGAGAGCCGAAATTTGGTACAGAGTTATAGTTTAATGGCCACATAAAGGGAAAACTATAAAAACTAGGATAATCGAAGATCTGGAGTACCTGGTGACCTTTATTTGAAAACACAAGAGCCCAACCAAACTATTAAAGATCGACATACCGCCTTTATAAAAAATATTCAACTTTGTTTGCCGCTTCATTTGATGTCAAAAATCGAAGGTCTGAAGTATCTGATGAGGAACCCTCGGCTTGTCTTACTTTATTTAATTGTTAGTTATTTAGTACTCTTAGTTTTTTAGGTTTAATTTACAGTTAGGCAGTACTTCGAATCGCGTTCGTGTTTACAAGTAGATAATTTTATAGTATTCTAGGTTTAGTTTATTTAGGTAGATATTACTTCGTTTTGTTGCTACTGTACAAGAATCAGAACCGGAAAAAAAGAAAAGAAAGATTTGTAATAATAAAAAAACTACTAAAAAAGAAAAAAAATGTGTCAAATAAGAAAATCTAAAAAAATAAATCAATTTGCCCACGTTTCTACAAAAAAAAGTGAAATCCCACCAAAAACATTCTGTAAAAACTAGCCAAGTCTCGATGGAGCTGCTTGTTTATCTCTAAAAAGTAATGAAATCTAGACAAAGTCGTGCCAAGTCTAAGGTTCCTTACTGCGATTTCTTTATTATTATAGTTAATGTTGTGTGACTTGGCCGTTGAAGGGTACACAAGGGTCCAAAACCAGGTGCTCCATGACACCATTGCACCAATCTGTCGCCAGAACCACTACCCATTGACGATGGAAATTTGCCACTTGGAAAACGTTGATTCAATAACCAGTCAATTGTAGGCTTGATAAAGCTGCGTATTTCAATAATATTTATGTGTAGGCGAGCCTGAAACAAACAGTATAAAAAAATATTTCCAGTACAGACGAACTTCTAATCATTGATAGAAGTCCGTCTGTACGTCTATTTTATGTTAGATCGGTGGTCGATTTGACGCTCCAAAAAGAAGAGAGCAGAAGTCAGCATTGTCAGTGCTGAATGCATGTGTTGCACAATCAACAACAGCCTAAAATGAGACATTAGCGTCCAATTAAATACCAGTATGGGTTTTTATCTCGCTTAACAAACAGGTAGTTACAACAGATGTAACATTACGTGTAAACAAAATTGACTTGTACCCACTAACGTATAAAGAATGTTCAACGGCCAAGTCACACAACATTAACTATAATAATAAAGAAATCGCAGTAAGGAACCTTAGACTTGGCTCGACTTTGTCTAGATTTCATTACTTTTTAGAGATAAACAAGCAGCTCCATCGAGACTTGGCTAGTTTTTTACAGAATGTTTTTGGTGGGATTGTTTTTTGCAGAAGATAAAAAAAGGATAGGTAGTAAAGTCCCACAACCTACCAGGAGAACAGAAGTAGGAAGGAGGGAGGTATTGGAATCTTTAAATCAAATCTAAATTATTCCTTTTATATAGAAATGTATATAGATTTTATTGTTAAATGAGATTTCTAATAACATACAGTATGCAATGATGACACTAATAATTCACCATTCTGGCCTCCTGGTACTTTGAGGGACTCTACTATCCTAGTTCCCTATCTCCAACAAAAAAAAAGTGCATGGTATTAGAAAGGAATAATTTAGATTTGATTTAAAGATTCCAATACCTCCTTCCAACCTTCTGTTCTCCGGTTAGTTTGTGGGACCTTACTACCTATCCTTTATTTTTCATCTCCAAAAAAAATGTTTTCAATACCTCCTGGCTACTTCTATTCTCCTGGTAGTTTATGCCGTGGTTGTACCCAAAACTGTGTGATAGAACAAATGAGAAACTTGAGTTCCGCAGGTTTTACGATTTTGTGACACCCTTAAATTATATCGTAGAACTAGTGGGAATTTTTGTTCCCACTAGTTCTACGATTTCGTACCACCATGAATCGTAGAACTAGTGGGAAAAGAAATCCCACTAGTTCTATCGTAGGACTGTGCAGTAGAACTAGTGGGAATGATCCAACATTACGAAGGAATTTGTAAAACACTAACAGTGTAAGTCGCAAATTCTTTGATCGAAAATTCAGTAAGTTTTAAAGGGTTACCACGCGTCCACGCAGTCCTTTTTAAGAAACGTTGCCCCACACTAGGAATTTCTCCTGTATCGTGGGTGCGTTCACAAACATTTAAACTCACATACACAGACAGACACCCAGACCCGAAACAACTATCTGTAGGCCATACAAATATTTGTTCCGTGCGGGGATCGAACCCGCGACACGCAGCGCAGCAGTCCAATCGTTCAGCCACTGCGCCAACCGTGTCGTCAAACGGAGCTTAGTAGAGGTTCCATTCTTTTTGCTAATCACAGATACAATTTTAAAGAAAATGTAGACATTATGAATAAAGGCCTAATGTTTGGACTTCACGAACTACAGTACTTAACTTAACCTTTACTGGCGCAAAGCGGTCAGACTGGCGGACCACTTCTGGCAGCGCTGGGTTAAAGAGTACTTGCTGAATCTTATTCCCAGACCCGGGCAAGGTGATGTTCCAGAGTTAGCTGTGGGCGATCTGGTCCTGGTGGTTGACGGCAACCTACCGAGGGGCTCCTGGCCGAGATCATCGCATCTCAGCTACTTTCCGGGCCACGATGGGGTGATCCGATTGGCGGACGTCAGGCCTGCAGCAGGCATACTGAGGAGGCCCTTGAAGAAGCTGCTAAAGCTGAGGGCTGAACTTTGGGGGGAAGGAATGTGTACTATACTTTTTGGTATATTTTGTACAGTGTTTTTTTATATTTCGAATGTTATTTTATTTTGATACTTTTGTTATTTTTCGCTTGATCAGATGGAGTCTACAAACGTTCATGGCATTTTGCTTTGTAGAATAATCACCTAGAAAATTAGGAAAAGTCTTCAAATCCAGCAGTGGTGATCAAAGATCAGTCCGCTATACACACACATTGGCGCACATTGGCGTGGACGCGCGGTTGAAACGTGGAGGACGACCGCGAAACTACGAAACTTAGTAGAGGTACCAAAATGAATGGTTTGTGTGAAAGAAGATGTGACTAGGAAGTTGGAGACCTCTGAGAAGAGTAAAAAAGCAATAGAAAATGGAAAAGACATGCTGCGCCGGCCTCAAATAAATTGGGATGGAGGATGGAGAATGATGATGATTGAGTCAACAAGAAACACTTATAGTTTTTATTAAACTATGTCTGACGCTGTGTCTGTCTGTCCTAAAACAAAGACTTACTGCCGCACTCAGAGAGCTTTAATGATTACTTAGGCCATCACTTAGTAAAGGTTTTGACAGTTTTGTCATACAAAAGTATGTCAAATCTTTACTAAGTGACGGCTTAAGTAATCATTACATATCTCTGAGTACCGCAGTTAGTACTAGAAAATTGCAATTTGGCATGGGTGTTTATATTATATTAATCACGCCGTCAAATGAAATCGAAGATTTAAAATGCATTTGAATAACATGCTCTATGGAATGTATGAGAGAACATATATTTCAATTGGGAATGAAAGTTTTTTCTTGGGATAATATTTAATTAATCAACCAGAACTCATCTTTTTGCGTGTACCGACGACACTCACCTGGTCGGTTTTATATTCAATCTTTTGAAGCGCAGTGTACGTCCAAATGTAATTAAGCATCATGCCCATCTTTTCGTGAGAAAATAACTGTATAGCATCGAAATATTCCTATAAGGTTTATTATTAGGATCTATTTAATATTTTTATGTAGGTGTAATAAAAAAAACGAATGAAAATATAATAATTTAATTTATAGCACAAATTGTACACATAATTATTAGTAAGTAACAATTAACATTGATTGATTTTGATGAAACATTTATTTATTACATATTAACACCTGTGAATTCCGTATGTACAGCATATGGACGGACCGCTAGTTTACGTTTTCATTAATTTTCAATTGTAAAATTGTTAAAATCTGAAAAGAATAAGTTTATCATGATTTACGGATGCCATTTTTGCTATAGTGGGCTCTTAACGAGAAAACTGTGCCTGGGAAGTATGTGCAGTTAACCTGGGCGGTATACAGTCGATGTAGAACCCAAGTTCAGTCTACAACGGGCACTACCGGCAGCTTCAATGTAGCAGTTGGCTTGCACCAAGGGACGGCTCTCAGTAATTACCTCTATAATGGACGCTCTTACATCAGGGAGCCTCTTCCTGAATGTCCAGCATTCAGGAAGAGGCTCCCTGGTGTTTGTTATTCGCCGACGACATTATGTTAGTTGCCGAGAGTGGCCTAGAGGTCCAGAACAAATTTATTCTACATCAATATTGATTTATTACTTCTTCTCACAGAACAGGAAGAACAACTTCTTATCCCCTTATTCGGCGACTGCAACTATAAAAGTGAAAACTCTTTGGCCGAACTTACTAGTACGAGTACTTTAGACCAGACCAAAAATTTAGAAAGTTTTTATTAAACCTCATAAAACCAAAGTTGATGAAAATATACATAGCATGTTAAATTGGCTATCAATAGGAAAAGCTTTTAAATCGAGTACGAACCACTTCATCGCCACACGCCGTGTTCAAATTGCAATAAACTACTACGGCAATCAAAATGAGCCATGAGCCAATATAATTGCACTCAATCGGTTGTGCCGTAAAACAATCGTATTAGGTTGTCATTATGATTGCTGGATGTTTAGAATTTCATACACTTTTCAAATCTTTCAAATGGGCACAGCCCACAAAGACACAACTCAAAAAAACAGTTTACGAAATATTTTTAAGAGCCTGCGTGAAAATTTAATAAGCAAGTTCTTAATGAGACTGACTCAGAAAACAGCAAACATACCATATAAGCCCACAAAAACATAAAATACATAAATTAAAAATATATTTTACTACCTTTTCTCTCGTTAAAATTTACTTTCATCCAACAGCGTATATATGGTCCGGTTTTTCTCCATTTTCGTATCGTCTCCACATTTTCTCATAGAGCGCTTCAAGTCCACGGACATAGTGTTTGCAATCGAATAAGGTGCTCTCAAAACGTGCTTTAGAAACCTTGGCCCGGATGTATCTTCGACTGTAAAAGATGATGATATTCTAAGTATGATTCTTGATTTTCACTGATAAAGGTAAGGTGTTTTATGAATTGAGCAGGTTCACGACTGACAGTGGAGCATAAAAGTAAATACATATTGCGCCAACTGCAAGTAGTAGAAGTAGTTACAAGTAGTAGTACGGTCGAATAAGTTATTAACTATACAGACAGCTAACTTCCATATACTTTTAAGATTACACAGATACATTAAGCACACTTAATACAGCGTAACGCTTTTTAAAACTAAATTGCAATCAATATTGTCAGTGTACTAAAATTATAAAGATTTCTGCCTGTATACCAATTACCTTTTTTAACTATACAAGGGTAGGAAAATGATGATGAAGAGTCCGAGAGACAGTTTGAACTATTAGTAACTATTGCAGTCAAAACAGAACTGGGGAGTTATGCTCCTCGGATGAAAGTTCATCCTACACACCAAAGCCATAGCAATAGAGGCCTATTGGCTACCGTCACACTAGTTCAGTTGATTTTTTACCGCTTCAACCTTACCTTTTTGCCGTTGACCTTTTGCATAGCATTAAAAAAATATTAACTACGTAGATAATATTTTATGTAAACACTTTAAAAAGAACCGTTATCGTTATTTCCTGCCTATATTCAGAATAGAGAAATAACGGATGCAAAACTAATGTAACATGTACGGAAACACGTTAAATAAATTACTTACTAATTCCTATTTGTTCCCAATTCCACAGCGATATCTTCGTATTGTCTTTTACTTGCGGCTATCAGTTCCTGACAACCAAGAGCGTTTAGCTGCGATGCGGCAACTCTGTAAAATTAAAAAAATAACAATTCTATTAATGAATAATTTCAACTTCTCTGAAAATAGTTCACTACAAGATTATTTACGAAGGGGAAAGCAGTGGCTTACATCTCGGGAGCAATACTGAGTCACAAAGGTGACGAGGCATTACCTGTTATAAGACTAGAATACAGAGTACAGCGAGGGATTAATGTACGCTCAAGATAATCGCTAATCTCATGCAATGTAACCAAAACACGGCACATATAGCGCCTAAATCCAACTTTCTACCGCGGAAGTACGCGCCACAGCAACCGATTTGCTGTTGCAGTCACATGCCGCCGTTATCATCTAGCAGAATATGTAGAAACATCGGATTGGAGAGTTTTGTATCTACATTATTTCATCATTTTGAACTTGACCGTAAACAGAATATTTATATAATTGATTTTTCTGAAAGGTTAGTCAGAAGTGTATCCCTATTAGTACACCCATACTTCGCTAGTCATGTTTAAATTTAATAATATCACTATACATTTTTATTTATTTTACTATTTATGTACACACAGTAGATAGTTCAGTTGTGTTATTTAATTATTTTGTACGTCGAAGAAAAATAAAACCTACAAAACTTGGAAGAACTTTTGTCAAGCTTTCATAGATTTTTTTTTGGTTCTGATTAAAAATTTCAATACCAATAATAGTAGAAGTTATTATTAAAAGTTAACATTGTAATTTAGAATTCATAATACATTATTATCTAGCTAGAGCCTTGGGTAATCACGCCATTCTTATGCAAAGTTTGTATGACACTTATTAAATTATAGAATTATAAACATACCGGGAAGCTAAGGTTTCTCCTGGAAGTGTTACTACCGGAGTTCCTGCCCACAAAACGTCCATAGTAGTTGTATGCCCGTTGCACAAAGGCGTGTCCAAACAAATATCAGATAATTGTCCACGCCTCACGTGTTCCTCCTTGCAAGCGATGCTAGAGAATATGATGCGGCCAGGTGGTAACCCTGCAAACCATCATAATAGTTACACACAATCATCAATCATGTCTACAACAAGTAAACAAATAAAGTCAGTACCTAAACTCTGGGCATATTTATGTACATTCGGTTCGCCAGCAGCGGGGAAACTTAACAGCCAGAGAACGCTATTCGGTACCTTGTTCAGTATATTCACCCACATTTCCATGACTCTAGGGTCCAATTTGTATAATTGATTGAAATTACAAAAAACAATGGCATCATCTGGCAAACCGTATTGTTTTCTTGATGTAATTATTATATTTTCAAGTATTTCCTCAGCAGCTGCTACTTTTTTGTTGGATGTGTTTACCGATAAACCGTTCTGTATGGATACATCATCGACCAATACCTTAAACGAGAAAAAGATATGAATTTGATGTCAGCTGGTAATTTAGGTTTAAACTATTAGTAATTATAAGAAAATACCTGCGTGACATTAGGGTCTATGGTAGTTACAACTATGGAATTTGGAATGTTAATTTCCTTTTCGCATATTTCAATCGGTTCTAAATCTTCAAATGCCAACGATTCAACTTTTTCTTTAACATTTAATATTTTTTTAATGTTTATATTTTCAGCACAATTTATAAGAGTCACATTTTGATGAGAGTCATTTTCGTTACCAGTTAAAGCTTTATAGAAAATTTTCAAATGTGGGAACATTTGTTTGTGGTCTCCAACGAAATATGTGTATGGCATAAACGCAAATTTCTCACTAAAATCTATTGCAGTTGACAAGGGTGAAGAAATTTCGTCGGTTATTACGTAGTCCATGTATTCCGCACCGCTCGTTCCAGGATATCCTAGCCACATTACTTGAATGGGAGCTGGTTTTAAAGCAAATATCTCATTCCGTGCGCCTTTAGTATAGCCATTCATATTCACTAGAATATGTATACCATCTCGGTTTATTTTTTTTGCAGCTTCAATATAACAGGACACTGAAGAAAGATCGACAAAGTGTTCGGAATCCTTAACTATTCTACTACGGAATGTTGTGCCATCATCAAAATTTAAAGCATAGCAAAAGATTTCTACTTCTGAGTGATTATGAAGACCTGGTATGGACTGCATTAGGTGGGAAGTTGGATGGTTACCAAAGTCACTGCTAACATATCCAATCCGTAATCGCTCTTTCCGTTCTTTGTTATGTAAAAATATTACCTTACCCAACATATTCACTTTCTCTGTGTACAAGTTGGCTTGTCGAGTGGCTATATCTTTTCTTACTTCATTGTTCAATGGATATAAAATGCAATGATGAGGATGTACAGAGGTAAGTTTTTCCATATTTAATTGATCTTCTACTATTGACACTATATTATGCATCCGTTCCTTGTAACCATCCCAGTTGCAAATTATTTGCAAACAGTGTGTTAAATTGCAATAAGCATCTGGAAAATTGGGTTTGTATTTCAACGCGTTTTTATAAGATTCAATAGCTTCATTAATTCTCCCCATATCTTTATAAATACTTGCTAAATTACAATGCGCATCGGCGAATGTCGGGTTTATCTCTATTGCTTTCTTGAAGCAAACAAGAGCGCCTGTTGTATCTTGCAACTCTCTGAGAGTATTTCCCATATTGCTATAAGCGTCAGCAAAATTTGGCTGGATATTAATAGCTTGTCTGTAATGCATCAATGCTTCATGCAGTTTGCCTGTAATTACAAAACAAGTGTTTCTTAAAACCAGCCATCATAAATTAATAAACTTCCTACGAAAATGATTGTATTTGTTACAAAGGTCAGACCATATTGTTTGAATGTTAGCACACAACAAATCTGTTCTATGATACATTCTAATTGAATACTAATGAACATAAATTACAGCATGTTACTACTTACACTAATTATAGATTTCTACAAATGTATGTACGTACCAGGACTACTATGCACAGATTAATATAAACAATATCTCCTTACCTATGATATTGGTAGGCAGAGATGTTACTTATCTAAGACACAATTATCTGAAATACAGATACAAGATACGTATTTCCATCTTGTATCTAAAATACTTTTTAAAAATTCATTTTGTAACTTGTATTTAAATAAATTTTGTTTGGTATTCTATAAATACTTTATCTTATAAAATACTTTGAGTATTATGTTCGTAGACATTTATAATATATAATATAATAAATGCTTAAAACTGAACGTGTTATTATTAGTCCAACATCACATTGATAGATGGCGACACGACATAACATCTGTTTGTCAAGTTCTGCCATGTGGAGCGACTCTTTTCTTTTGAGAGTATGATTCTAAGGCCTCATCGAAGAAAAATGAGCGAAGAAATTTTCTTCGCTCATTTTGGTAACTTAAACCGTCTTCGCTGCGCACGCAACGGAAGCTCTCAAAAAGGAATATCTTTTCCCGTTTTTGCAACATTTTTCATTTATGCTCCGCCCCTATTTGTCGTAGCGTGATGTTATATAGCCTAAAGCCTTCCTCGATAAATGGACTATCCAACACAAAAAGAGTTTTTCTATTCCAACCAGTAGTCCTAGAGTTTACCGCGTACAAACAAACAAACAAACTCTTCAGCTTTATAATATTAGTATAGATGAAGGAATTGTTCTTCTTTAAAAGTTCTAAAAAAAAGTCCGCGACAGTATGTGTTTATCTTTTAAGATTGACTGACTCACTGTAACGATTTTTTAATATTAAAATGTTAGGTTAAAAATAATGATATTTTGCGAAGCTTATTTAACCCATATGGTATTAACCTATATCTAAATAAATGTGTTTGTTGTCACTGAAATTTAATGTAGAATAATTGTGCTTTATACTCTATAGAGTTTAAACAAATACCTTAGAAGATATCGCAATGTAAAAATATACGGGCGACAAAATAATTAAGCACGTGGCAGTCATTCGGTCCGGTGCGTTAGATAGGTACGTGGGGATTCTGGCCTCTGGGGGCTCCGGAGAAATTCAAATTATTTACTGCACCATCATGTTTACAAGTACAAGGTGTTATGTATATTAAACAGTAAGAGATACCTTTAGTAATTGTTACTTTAATAATATAATCGAAGCCAATCTAAACTAATAGTTATTATAAAGAGGAAAGGTAAGATTTTTTGTTTGTTACGAGTACGATTTAACTCAATTTAATATGTTGGATAGTCGATTTATCGAGAAAGGTTATAAGCTATATTATGTTACGCAGACGAAGTTGTGTGGGTCAGCTAGTATATAATATTTTGTCTTGTCATATTTCAGCAATTAACACGATTTTTTCTTAAATAACATTAGCGTCAATTGTCAAAAGAACCTTAAATCCGTTAAAATAAAATCTTGTTTTCTTACAAAAGTATTTTTTATAGTGTATTTCAGATACTATTCTCGAAAGTAAAGAATATTGATTGATTGAAAGTATTTTGTATCTGGTATGAAATACTTATAATTTAAAAGTATCTTGCATTTTGTATTTCAAATACTTTGTGCAGGGTGTGTTTTGTAGATCTCTGTTGGTAGGTAGGTATTTGTACGTATAGGTAACTACCACATTACATCTTAAGTAAGTAAACGTATCGTATAGGTGCGCGAGTACATTTCTTAGTTTCTTCGTCTTATTTTGCATTAAATAAACGTAATCAAATTCGTCATGTTTTCATAGGATATCTTGCATAAGAGAAACATACCTTGATGTTGTAAAAGCGAAGCTAGGTTACTGTGAGTAGCTGCAAAATCTGGAAATACTTCTAAAGCTTTCATGTACAGTTCGGTAGCTTCATAAATCTTTCCTTGTTCTCTTTTGACATTTCCGAGATTGTTAAGAGTATCAACGTGTGAAGGGCAGAGTCGTAAGGCATTGTTGTAACATTCTTCCGCCTCGCAGACAAGACCCTTTTCTTTGAGTGCATTAGCGAGATTGCAGTATGCGTCTGGAAAATTGGGCTGTTCTTCTATGGCTCGCCTGTACGTGTCTATAGCGAGATCTATGAAGCCCTGTTTATAGTATTGACATGCCAAGTTACCATGTACCACTCCACTGTTTGGAATCAGCTTCAATGAATGAAGATATACTGCTACCGCTCTGAAATAAACAGATGACGTTGAAGTTTTATTATACATAGTTTCAATATTTTGAAATGTATCGTTTAGTGGAACGCGATAAAATTAAAAATATTTTAGAACAACGACCGTGGACGCTCTGCTTTTTCGGCTTTAAGGTAGGTTAAGGTCATTAACAGGTTCTTTTAAATGAAACACTTCGATTTTTCTTAATTGTTTGTTCTATTTCTAGGTAAGACACATGCGAGAACAGTTCAAGAGTCATAATCGGCTCTAGAGCATAATCTAGTTTAATTTATTTCGGTTTTTCATTCAACTGCCGTCACCGGTCATATTATAATTTCATCCAAACCGCTCCCAAGAATTTCAGATTTTTTCTGCTCGTTTGTATATAAGAAAAGTTAGATTTTATCGAAAACTTTTTAAATTTTTTGCAAAACTGATGATGGTTAGACAGGCTCGGACAACGCTACCATGTAAATACATCTCTGTTGATCATATCTTTTAAATAGGTAACTAATTAAAAGTATTATACACCTGCTAGCTTTAGTCAATGTTTCTGTTTGTTATGATTCTTCGATATCAAAAGGAAGCTAAATCAAAAAGGATCAGTCATCAACTAAAGCCCCACAGGAAATTATGCTGATAGCTTTGTGGTTCTAACCTTGTGTTTTGCAAATAACTTTAATTACAACTACGTCGCCTTTTATTTAAAAAAACCTGTTATTTATTTTGATTAAGATTATTGTGTGCCATATAAATATGAAAAAGTATTTACTACTTACCTTTTGATCTTGTTTTTAAACCAGGCGACACAACCGTCGCCGAGTTCCGTCGTCTGCGCGGTGAGCCGCGGGGGCGCGATGTTGATGACGGTGTACACGACGATGCATTGGTAATCCATAACACGGACATGTCCTCAGCGCGAGCAAGGTTGTACTGACAGGGGCAGACCGAAGACACGGTCGAGTCAGGGCCCGCGCGCCGCGTCACGGAACACGACGCGATGCGCGCGCGCACCGTGCCAACTTCCCCGGAGCGACGCGACGCTACGTCGACGTAAGTCGCGGCCTTCGTTTACCCGCTCGTTTATACACTCAAATCGTGAGCATATATCACAAGATCTATTAACGACACGAAGACCATACGCACACGCCATTTAGTCGCCTTCGCGTTATATTTACAACATCATTCGTTCCATATAACATTCTCGACGGTATTCTGGAAGACTTCATCGAATCAGAGACGGTTTCAAAACACGCTATCTTTACATATTTACTAATAGAGATGTTTTAATAGCTCCGAACTCTTAAACATATTAATGCAGCTAGACGTATGATTCAAAACTCCACGCGTTATTCATAAGAACGATCAGCTGTTGGCACGAAAGTCAGCTGATACGTAAGTTTCAGCGTCTATTGTTTACTTCGCTATGGAAATCTGCCACAGAGACATAAACCGAATTAACAAATAACTTAGTAAAATCGTGCTATAGAAGTTATTAACGTCCGTAACATAAAGTGTAAAAGAGCTTGCATGTGAGACGGTACAGTAAATACGGTAATATCGATTTGCGAGTAAGCAGGCAAGCTACGGCGGCGGGTTGCGTGGCGACGCGACGGAATCTCAACGCGACTGCGGCCGTGAGCCTACTTCTACTGGAAGCTGGCACCTTACTCCACCACTAACGGCTGCTTAATTTGTTTTCAAAAACTTTTACACTTTTTCAAAAAACATACTACATAATATTCTCAAACTGTGTTACATTGATTTACAAGTTATGTAAAGCTTCAGTCAAGTGACAAAGATTCGGTCCCTCCGAATGCGACTGCTTTGTACTACTGACCTATTTTGTTTCAGTTATCATAGAGAAGAAGTAAATCATCTAATAAAAATGTTTTTCTTTGGACATGTACAGTTACACGTCTCGTTTATAAATCAGTCATAAAATAATTGTAATTTTTTAAAGCAAATAAATACACATAACAATTACAAAAAAGGAGTTTATGGAGACAAAATACCCTTGTAAACAATACCAGGACAAACACACACATACATAGACAGACAGACAGACACAGAATTGGATTTTGGAAATAGGCTGCACAAATGGTGAAAACCCACTACTGCTACGGCTAAACTAGTTTAGGCGGCAGGGTTGTTCACTATTTGTGTGACCTAGGGAGTCATTGTTCTACTGTAACTTGGTGTACAAATAGAAACTTTATTTTGTATGTGTTAATAACTAGTAATGACCTGTTTTAACTATGTATGTGTCAGTATGTGTGTAAAGGTAAAAGAGTAGGTAAAAGTAAGTAAGTGTTAATAGTAGTTACTTATTTTGTCTCACGAGTATTAAGCATGATACTAGTTTTCACTCTCTATAGGAGAATACCTACTAGGCACACTGTGTAGATAATTATGGCTGGTATGATTTTATGAAAATACGTGACATGCAAAACCACTATTTTAAAAGTCGACAAACGTGACCAGAAAATTTGATCGCAGATCTCAAACCGCAGAATCAAAACTACTCAAGCATGTTGTGCTTGAGTAGTTTTCCCGTCCCGTCAAATAAGACCAAAAAATAGGGGTGAGGTTACATTAATTCCCACCCAGCTGAAAATTGGTAGGATTGTTCAAAAGACCATTATAAATGAAATGTGAAATGTCCTCATCGGTACGACACCTGAAAAAAAAATCGTTTTTTGCAAATATGTCGTTTCCTATGGGTTTCTCGCTATTTGTATGGATCAAAATATTGTAGATAAATAATAATAATAATATATTTAATTTAATTTGACAACTTTGGTCCAACGGTTAGTATACAAAGAAATTTATCAATTATGTGTTAGTATTTATTAACTAAGTAAGTACACATAATTATTTTTCATCTCTGCCGCACTAGCAACCGGACACAGTGCCTCAAAATTGGTGCATCGTGCTGTTCAGCTAGGGTTTTCAAAATACTGTTCCGGTGTGTACTGTTGCGGCTAGCCCTCATTTTGCCTATTAAGAATGCGGTCTTTTTCCTTATAATAGCGTAAAAGTCGTCAGTTCGTGCCACAGCAAACATGCTTGACGCGCTGCAGAACCTGGGCAACAGCACCCTGAACCCATTATTATATTGCACTCGCAGAGCATCTAGAACCTTCCGCGTATAGCTGACCCACAAACTGCTCGTGTAGAACCTTTGGCAATAAGCTTTGAATAGAGTTATTTTGACTTCGTTACTACAAAGCCAGCATATTGCATCTGGCTGCTAGTGCTCTGCGCTCGCGATCAATATCTACCTGATCTTTGAGGTCCTCGGTGACATAACGCTCTAAGTATTTAAATTGGGCGACCCTTTTAAGGGTTCGTCCATTGAAGGATATTAAAGGCTCGTAATTTATATGCTTACCGGAAGTAGCAAAGATCAGATACTTACGTTTAGTTACATTGTATACCAGGCCGTGGGCCGCTGCATACCTTTCACAGACGTTCAGCATGTCCCTGATAGAGCCAGCCGTTGGACCCAGGAACACCATATCATCCTCGTAGCTTAAATTATTGACGCAAGCATCACCTATTTTGCATCCAACTGGTCTACTGTCGAGTTCAACGATCAACTCGTTTACATACATGTTGAAGAGCCTAGGTGAGGTTAACCCCCCCCTGCCTCACCTCACACTCTAATCTGTACGCTTCAGACAGGACGTCTCCCAAACGAACTAGGTTAAACTGGTGAGAGTGCCAGTGCTGTAACAAACCCTTCAACTCAGGTGGTACACCTGCTCCCCTCCAAAGGACATCATATGACACAAGGTCAAATGCACTTGAGAGATCAAGGAAGCAGGCATACACCGGAGTACTTATATCCTTATAGTATTGGACGGTCTGCTTTAGACAGAGGATCGCACCCTCAGTGGAAAGTCCAGGCCGAAACCCAAACTGTGCGTCATGTACAGTTATCCAATTTTCAAGTTCCTTGTCCAGCAGACCGTCCAGCACCTTACCAACTACAGTAGCCAAGAAATTCGCCTTGTCAGATACATCCCCAGTTTTATTTTTTACGATTGGTACCACTATTGTTTTCAGCATATCGGGTGGAAGGTATGAGTAGCTAACGCAAAGCGTGAAAAACTTCACGTTCACAAATTCCCTACAACTTTGGTTTCAAAAAATTTCTTAGCAATGATAAAGAAGAGGACTTTACAATACTATAGCGGTCGGAAGAGGACGATGAAGAAGAAGACGATAATAAAAAATAGCTTTTGCTCGTGGCTTGTCAGAGAATAGTTCACGAGACGTACCAGAATACTAAACACCATATTTCATGGTTCAGAATACAAAAATGACGATTTCAAATATAAACTTTCATACCCTATTTAAATCCCTGAACTTTTGAAAAATTCTTCATTATTCCTTAACTGTCTACATTATAAAGGGAACCTCTGAAGAAAATTTAATCCGTCTAGGTGTTTGGACGATGTTTGGGGGTTTGGGCTGGGCGTTGATGTGTCAGTTAGTCAGTCAATGGTGCACTAAGAGCACGCTCTCAGCCCTGTATCTCGACAAGGATTAAACGTATAAAAAAAATTGAAACAAAAGTTGTAGGGAATTTAATTCTCTACAATATTGATCATACATACAAATAGCGAGAAACCCATAGGAAACGAGATATTTGCAAAAAAAAACGATAAATGTGACCTTTGACCCTGGGTAATTTATTTTCCAGGTGTCGGATCGATAAGAACTTTTCACATTTCATTTATAATTGTGTTTTGAACAAACCTACCAGTTTTCAGATGGGTGGGAATTAATGTAACCTCAGATGTGTATTTTTTTTTTTAATTGACCGGACTAAAATGACACACCGAAGAACACTAACCAACAGATGTTGTGAATGAATGAATTGACTATCACACATCCGCTTCACATGATCAAACCTTCCAAGGTTTAGGTTAGGTTCATTCGCAAAATATTTTATCCGTTGATGAAATGTCACCCTTTTAAAATTGAAGGCGTACCGGGGTCCGCAAGTTCGGATGAGTTGTCACCTAAGTCAATATGATGTGGTCATATCGTCCACTTTGTTTTGTATAGTAAATTGTTTGATCATTTGTGTCTTTGATAAGCATAATCATTTTAGTCTCTATATCTTTATTTTTATGTTCGAATGGAAGGCATTTTGACCCGAGTATTTTTTTCCATGGCACTGTTCCACTTAGATGTAGGTATGGTTCAGAAGCTTGCGCAGGTTTATTAATAATGCGTAATACAATAATTAGGGCAGGCCAGCGACCGCTTTAAAGAATGCAACGCTGTTGTAGTGTGCTTCAGAAACTTTATTGTGTGAGCTCGCTCGCACTCTTAGTGACTGTCGTGAGGAAAAGTGCTGCTAGCGTCGAAGTTGTGACGTCGTGTTTAGAACTAAAACCGCAACGGCATTGCCTCGGTAGCTATTGTCAAAATATGTTTTCGTCCACAGAATTGTGTGTACTTTAAATAGGAACCTAATAACCATTTCTTTAACAAAATTATAAATGCTAACTATGTTTCTAAGATGTGGAAGAGGCCAAAGATTCCATTACTCTTACTAGTTATAAAATAACATTAGGTTCGACTATAGAATAAGATTTTTTTAGAGCCCATAATATTCGAAATTTAAGCTTGAAAACGATCTCATACATGATGGAACATGTATGATATTGAACTTTGATCTACATTGTAGCACCTTCGGAACATCTTTCAAGAAATACCACAAGGGTAATGTAAAAAATGGACATAACCAGATGAGAGCAGAAATAACCAAACATATGTGACACCCAAATATTCAATGTTAAAAGCTAATTTTAACACTAGTTTTGCCGCTCACTTGCCAACTTTCATATGATTTTGACAGATACGCAAGTAGCTATAATTAAATTCAAGAAGCATTGCCAAGGACTCCGTAATGTAATACTACCAGAAGATATTATGTTCCGCATTTTGGTAGGAACATAATACCAGCGATCAATTATTATTGTAAATGCAATAAAGGTTAGTTATAGTTACTATTAATAAAATGTACCTAATAGGTTTTTTTTCCACTTCTGTATGAGTGTAAGTACTTTGATATGGAACATAAAATATATTTTAAGTTTTTATCTCAAATCATTCGAGTTCTGAACACGACCTCATTTTTAAACAGTTGCATCACATGTTTAAAAAAAATGGTTTTATATTCTGGCTTCGTGCCAAACTGATTCCAGTCCCGATCTCTCAGTTATGTATAAGTGTCGACTGATAGTTACTGATCGTTTGATCCCGTTACCATGATAGCATGTTGATACTGCTTTATCAATGATTCATACATGTCTTATGTTTCAAGTAGCAAACGAACGATTTTAAATCATCATCTAACTATTTCACAACTATGTTAGGTTCGGCTTCCAAGCTAACCGAATGCTAAAACTGAATACCAGTATTTTACACAATCCAGTTAGTACCTACTAGGTAATAAGATACCCCCCTAATATATTCCCCTTGGTAAGACTGGTTGTCAGACCTTCAGTCCACTGAATACCAGTAACGACTGTCAATTATCTTCAATTGGCAGCCGGGCTAACAGCTTAACGTATTTTCCGAAGCACGGAGGAAATTCGGTACGAGTATGTAATGGATGGTCAGCCATTCACTGACCAACCTGATTATAATTTAAAATATCGTTGGTAAACCAGAGTTGTCACTATTATTACTTGTTCATTAATCTAAAATACTGTGTTTAAAATTTCATGTCAACATCAGAATCATGTCATCAAAATTTTTTAAGCTTATTAATATAGGGTGTAAAAGTACCCTTAACGCAAACGCAGGGCACTTGTTCTCCCCACCATTGCGATCATTTTTTTGTTCTAGACCATACCTGGGAACCTCCTAGTTACGGAGACATTGGGGGTCAAAGTTCCGAATTTTTCACAGCTGTTTTTGTAAATATGTACTAGTTTTTCAGGTTTTAACTTTACTTAAATTACCTCCATGACCCGTTTACTATTCAAAGCATCTACTAGCACAATGTTTTAAAAGTGCTACATTGAGTTTTACCGTAAAATGTGATTTTTGACCCCAAAAAAAAAAGTCGTTTCCCAGCAATAATTTTTGCTTAGGGGTACTTAGTTTGATGTACAGAATGCTTGGTTGACGGCTGTGTGATGGGTTGATTTACACCCTGTATAGTCTACCTCGGTTTTTGGTTTCACCTCACCCAAGTCCATTTTCACGAAAGTCGCTTTTTAAAGAAGGTATTCATAGCGTTTATGTTCTTTTGTCAAGAAAATTTATGCCCTCTTGTGTTACACATACCAAGGCCAAATCTACCATCAGAACTTTCGTTCGTAAGTGGCTGGCGAATTCATGCGTTAAAGTCACCCATAATGATGTTAAAGTGTGTTAAGGTATCGGCAAAGGTCTTTTCGATGTCTTCGTATACGGTGTCATCGGTCATACGGTGTCTTCATCCGGTTGTTGGGATGTGGGGGCGTAAACTTGGACAATTTTAAGGGAGTATCGATCACTCACTCACAAAACAAACTCTTAACTTTAACTCTTCTGTTGGCAGAGTGGATTTTACTATATTATTAAGACTACGATCGGGATATATGCCTCTTAATAAATACGGTCACTTAATGAAAAAAGTATCACCCTCTGCTTGCGACATTGTAATGAAGAGGAAGACACATCATTTTGATGAGATTTGTCCGGAATCAGTTGTTAAAATCACACAAACACAATAAAAACAACACAACAAAAACAACAATACAACACAATATAAATTTATCCAACCCTCTGCAGGTAAAATAATTCCCATCCTAAGTTTTGTGAAGTCCGCTTTGAAGAACAGGTCCAGAACATGGTTCCGATTGAGGATGTTTTATTTGGTTTATTTTTCATGTTAGGTGTTAACTAGAAAGTAGAAGAAAACATATTTGTTTAGCACATGCCACAAGTGCACACAGCAAACAATAAAAATTATAAAGGAAACTAAAAAACTAAACTGAAAAAAAAGTGTGTGCATCTCTACTATTTATTTTTACTATTTCTTTTGTTTTTACATAAAGAGTGTCATATAAGCGAAAAAGCTCTTTAAATAAAGATTAAAAAAAACACTAGGTGTGATGCTTTTGATATTTTGTACTGATGAGGCTATCGTTTTATTAATTAAAAATCTTCGTGACCTTCGTGACCTCTGAAGAAGGAAAGGTGACCTTGACTGTAGTTTTAAGAGCTCTTTACCTTTTCGGTGAACTACTGGTAGGCCAATAAAGATCTCATTTGATAGATTCGGTCTCAACCTGAAACTCTAATAATTGTTCGGCCGTGCTTAGCGTCCTGGCATTGTAACAGGCCAGGGCCAGGGTCGTCGAGGTGTGACAGCTGGGCACATCTAGAGATTCTTAGCAACCTCTGCTCCGTCGTTACCAGAGCCGCTGTCGGAACTTAGAATAGCGGGTCTACTGGCAACTGAGGGCCGGGGTTTTGGCAGTGTTTTATTTTAAAGGGGGTGTTTGACCTTAAAACGCCACGCTGGCCAGTGCATTCTGGCGAGTTTTCGTCATATCAATCGTTTATTGTCAGCAGGGGTACCATGTGCAGACTTGGAGTGGCTAGATGTTATGCCACCCCCCGATTAAAGGCAAGATAAGTCAAAGAGAAAAACTCAATTACTTTCAAAATTAACAAATAATTCCCTGTGGTTTAGCTATTCACTCATAATGATGAGTATTTTTATAATTATTATTAGGGAGGCCTTACCCAGGAGTGGGATAGAGCAGGCTAGTACAAAAAAAAATATTATTAATATTCTTCTTCGCTATCAAAACTAACAACGTTAATTAACAAGTTCTAGACGATAGTTACCTACATATTTCATTAAAAATTAATTTAAAAAATACATAAGTTGTTTTTATTCCTAAACCATGGCCACTATATTTTTTTGATATTTGTTTAGCCTATGTCACCCGGGATAGCGATACTACACACATCAAAATCGGTTCAGGCGTTTAAAGTTATGGTGGAATAAAGAAACTTACAAACAAACATACATGAACCCTAAAAACATAACACGATGAAAAGGAATTTTGACTGATTTCGTATCATACTACCTGAAATAAAAGTATTTGTCGTAAATACAGTACTATAGAACTCATCATCTGCTTAGCCTTTTCCCAACTATGTTGGGGTCAGCTTCCAGTCTAACCGGATGCAGCTGAGTACCAGTATTTTACATGGAGCGACTGCCTATCTGACCTCCACAACCCAGTTAATACTGGGTAATAGGATACCCTTTGGTAAGACAGGTTGTCAGACTTTCAGGTCACTGACTATCTGTAACGACTGCTAAAGATCTATATATGGCAGCCGGGACCAACAGCTTAACGTGCTTTCCGAGACACGGAGGAAACTCGGTATGTAATGGGCGGTCACCCATCCACAGACCAACCTAGGTAAGCGCGGCTTAACCTAAAGATCGACCCGAGTGGCAGTTATTACTATACTAGAGAACTAAACAAATTATTTACAAATTGTGATTCGCCCCTAAAACGACCTACTGACCAAAATTTAAGAAGTACAAAGACCTAAAACTTTCAATTAACTTCAGTAGTTGTAAAAAGTAGCTTGTAAAAATAAAACAACTTTAAATTTTGCTACTGTAAGTACTATATTATATATTTGATAGGTTTACATAATAAGCAACGATTTATTCGTTAATATTAATACTTTGATAACTAGTCGGTTATACAGACAATTACGACATAAACATTCTATGTTAGTAACAGTAAACAATGAAATACCTTTAGGTACATAAAGCTAAATTTAGAAGCGTCCGCCTACATGTTGATTATATGATGCAAGATATACTCGTACTACGATATATACTGGCAAAGATAATATTATTATATTATGAAGTAAGCTGGTCGAAGTGACCTGGTTTAGAAGCGCGACCTAGCACTAACGATCAAAGATTTGGAAAAAGATGAATCATGTCTTCAGACGTCAGGTTGTTCCGATTTCTTTGCTTCAGGTCGAGGTGAAGCACCACGTTCCGAGTTGGGTGTGCTTCCACCAGAAGTGCTTTGTGGACTTCTCTCTTGCACCTGACGAATAAATCAACACATTAGTCATCGATGTATAAATAACGCATTTACTAACCACATGTGACGTCTCTCAACGTGATTCATGTTTCAATACAAAATCGAAAAAAATCGCGTGTAACGAAAGTAATAATTATTTTCGTCACACGCGAAAAAAAACTGAAAGGTAAACCCATTTTGTAAACCAATTATGAAAAGACTAGGTGTTGCCAGCGGCTTCGCCGGTGTGGAGTTGATAATTGACCCACGGGATCATACTACCGGGATAAGAAGTATCCTCTGTGTTAATCCAGGTTATAAACTATCTGTGTTCTAAATTTAATCCACATTCGTTCAGTAGTTTTTGCGTGAAAGAGTAACAAACATACACACTTACAAACTTTCGCCTTTATAATATTAGTGTGATTAAATATAATGTCTTTGACAAACACACAGAACCTGTTAATAGTCACTTCTGCAAACATTTTTGAGTGTTATAACCCATGGCTATGACTATGATACAAAAAAACTTCTGTGAAATAGCATATCTATCAATCAAAATTTTGCACATAATGTTAGTACAGAGTAAATACGTTTTTATGACTAAAAACTTCCAATATTATGAATGTATGTACTTAAATTGATTTAACTGCATTAATTGCAACAGCTGCCGATCTACCGAGTGTTTCGACTGTAATGTCTGTAAATAAACCTTACTTTGAACTCTGATTTGCTTTTATACGATTTATAGTAGGTACCCATTTGTATTCACAAACTCAATAGTTAAACGTTATTTTTCTGACAGTTTGTGTACTTTTTTTTTAGTAACTAAGACTACCACGTTGACGGTGTAATAATTCAAAGATATGGTACCAGAAAAACGTGAGTGGCGTTTTTCCTTTTTATATAATTAAAGAATTCCTCTATCCACACAATATATGTACTTATACTCTACTACTACACTACTCTTATCATTTTCAAGGAATGAGCTCGAGTAAATATTGCGTTAAGCTGGATTGACACAGTGGCCTGGTCTTACGGTAATATTTAACGTATTAGGACACATATTATCGCACCAATATATGGAATTGCTTATTATTCATGTTTTCATAGAGAATGAGCAAAACAGGCAACAACGTATTTGATAGCTAATTGTGGCATTCATATTTTGGTTGCACACTCTTCTCAGAGCAAACACCAGTGTGTGGCAGTGAATTACAGTAGCTTCAATTTGAAACCTTAATAAAGATTGGTGAAAGGTCGTCACCGCAAAGCGCACCAATTTGCACGTTCGGAAATTCGTCACCAAATGACGACTTGGCCCTGCTTAATGACGGTAGGATTCATTCGCATTCCTTGGACCTGCTGCGAACTGACGCCTTAGGGCCAGTGCACAGCGGAGCGCAGCTCAGAGTATTGTTCACTGTCAAACTAGGAGGTGCATTCAATAAGTACCTAGCCTCATCGCCAGAGGGCGCTGTAGTTTCAAAAGAGTTTTACCACAGTGTAGCACGTTCTTTTTTAATTCTTTTTTCAAATTTTCATTCCAATCCCTTCATCTATATATATAAAAATAAAACCCGTTTACCGTTGTCACGACATAGCTTGAAAACGGCTTGACTGATTTGGCTGATTTTTTTTTGTAGTTTTCCAATACTCTGTACAAGGTTCTTACGGAAAAAAATATTAAGAAAATCTCTCAGAAAGTTTGAAAAATATACATTTAATTTTGCATATTTTAAAAAAAGCGCGTTACGAATGTCAACGTCATTCAATTTAAAACAAAAAAACTCTGGTGATCTATGACACCACAGACATAACCGCGCTAACAAATGTCAACGTCATTCAATTTAAAACAAAAAAATATGGTTTAAAAGCAGTCCATCCCAGTCAAGACGAGTGTTTTTATTTGCGTAAATCCATTTTTTTCACATGGCCAATATGTCGTCTGTTCCCGTGTCGGAAAACCATTAACATTATTTATTTACGCGCCAGAACATAAAACTAAAAATATAGTTTATCAAAAAGCATTAGAATAGAGAGAAGTAGTGAAGGGTATAGAGGCTATTAGTTGTTTTCTAGAGCGAGCGTGATATTGAGCTCAGTGTTTACTTCAAAATGCCCAGTTGTTCAATAGCGATTTGTAAAAATATAAGTGAAATTATTGAACCCTACGGAATAAACACTATTATGAAAATATATATTTTGTTTTTTATTTAATAAAACTAGCTGACCCACGCAACTTCGTCTGCAGTACATAGCTTATAACCTTTCTAGATAAATCGACTATCCAACTTATTAAATTGAGCTATATCGTACTCGTAACAAACAAAAAATCTTACCTTACCTCTATAAAATACTTATAGTTTAGATTGACTTCGATTATATTATTAAAGTAACAATTACTATAGGTATCTCTTACTGTTTAATATACAGCAACACCTTGTACTTGTAAACATTATGGTGCAGTAAATATTTTGAATTTGAATTTCTCCGGAGCCCCCAGAGGCCAGAATCCCCACGTACCCACCGCACCGGACCGAATGACTGCCACGCGCTAATTATTTTGTCGCCCGTATATTTTTACATTGCGATATCTTCTAAGATATTTGTTTAAACTGTATAGAATAAAGGGCACAAATATTCTATATTAAATTTCCGTGCTAGCAAACACATTTATTTAGATATAGATTAATACCATATGGGTTAAATAAGCTTTGCAAAATATAATTCTTTTTAACCTAACATTTTAATATTAAAAAATGGTTACAGTGAGTAAATCGTAAAAGATAAACATATGCTGTCGCGGACTTTTTTTTAGAACTTTTAAAGAGGAACAATTCCTTGCTACATCATATTTACGTAACTTAAACCGTTTTCGCAGCGCACGCAACGGAAGCTCTCAAAAAGGAATATCTTTTCCCGTTTTTGCAACATTTTTCATTTATGCTCCGCTCCTATTGATTGTAGCGTGATGTTATATAGCCTAAAGCTTTCCTCGATAAATAGACTATCCAACACTAAAAGAATTTTTCAATTCCAACCAGTAGTCCCTGAGTTTACCCCGTTCAAACAAACAAACAAACAAACAAACAAACTCTTCAGCTTTATAATATTAGTATAGATATAGATTAGTAAAGTCCTTCTCAGGTATGACGAGACCAGGGAAATAGGTATTCATTTTTATATGGAGGATATTATAGATTCCAGTTCAAATTTAATAGGTACGCATACATAAGATAGGTCAGCTATACAAAATAAAGTAGTGTATCAAATTTACGCTAAGGCGGTACGAAGTTCGCCGGGTCAGCTAGTTATTTATAATTTGACAACTTATGGAAGCGAACGTGTCCATCGGTTTTACAAAAATGGAAAAAGAGCAATATCGTTCGGTGATTCGATTCCTATTTTTGGAAGGGAAAACGCGCATCGAAATCAAAGAGCGCTTGGATGCTGTATACGGTGACTCTTCTCCATCCATGGCCACCGTCAAGAATTGATTCAACGAGTTTGCACGTGGCCGTACGTCAGTTTTTGATGAACCACGTCCAGGTGCACCGAAAACAGCTGCTACGGAGGAAAACATTTAAAAAATCCATGATCTCGTATTGGCAGATCGCCGATTGAAGGTTCGGGAGCTAGCTGAGACTGTAGGCATTTCAGAAGGAACAGTGCATCATATTCTTCACGAGGAACTCGGCATGAGAAAGCTGTCGGCGCGATGGGTGCCGCGTTTACTCACACCGGAAAACAAGCGCAACCGTGAGACCACATCGGAGACGTGTTTGGCGCTGTTTAAGCGGGATCCAGCGGAGTTTTTGCGTCGTTTTGTGACCGTCGATGAAACCTGGATCCACTGGTACACACCAGAGACCAAGGAGCAATCAAAACAATGGATCCAGACCGGGGAACGTGCTCCAAAGAAGGCGAAAACTGTAAAATCGGCCGGAAAAGTTATGGCCACCGTTTTCTGGGATTCACAAGGTGTGATCTACATCGATTACCTCGAGAAGGGTAAAACAATTACAGGGCTTTACTATGCCGAGTTATTGGGCCGATTCGACGCCGAATTAAAGAAAAAACGACCCCATCTGGCGAAGAAAAAAGTTCTGTTTCACCACGACAACGCACCGGTTCACACGTCTGCCGTTGCCATGGCCAAATTGGTCGAATTACGCTACGAATTGCTGCCCCATTCACCGTATTCTTCAGATTTAGCCCCTTGTGACTTTTTTCTGTTTCCTAATCTGAAAAATCACTCGCCGGGAATAGATATGGATCAAATGAGGAGGTCATCGCCGCCACGGAGGCCTATTTTGCAGAGTTTGACAAAAACTATTTATCGGACGGGTTAAAAAAGTTGGAGCATCGCTGGGCTAAGTGTATCGAACTAAAAGGAGACTATGTTGAAAAGTAAATTGCCACTTTTCCAAAATTTTCGTTTACTTTTTGTAGGCTAAATATTTATTGAATGACCCTCGTATTATCGACATTGTTCTCATTTAAATAATATCTAAAATCAATTAACACGAAAATTTATTCCTGAAGAGCATCGAAGCGACTACATGCGAAAGATACCACGCAAGAACGCGACTGCGCGCTACTCCGCACGCATCAGCTTCCGGTCGCCAGGCTCGCCGAAGTGACGCACGAGCGAGAGCTGCCATTATGTTGTCAACACTCGTACCGTACAGTACTTAATTCCTCTCCTGCAAGTAATGTAATTATGTAATCAACAGCACGTGTCGATGATGCGCAGTTTAGCGCATACTCGCGCATCCGCGCGGTGACTGTGTGTCGATGATGCGCGTATTCTCGGTAAGAAATTCGCCTAATGTGTCACGCGTTTACAAAGCTTCGCGGGTATGCTCTGTACTGCGCTTCGCCATATGTGCGCCGGCCCTTATAACGTATGTATAGCGGACTGATCTTGATCACCACTGCTGGATTTGAAGACTTTTCCTAATTTTCTAGGTGATTATTCTACAAAGTAAAACGCCATGAACGTTGGTAGACTCCATCTAATCAAGCGAATTTTGATACTTTTGTTGTTTAAAAGTATCAAAATAAAATAACATTCGAAATATAAAAAACACTGTACAAAATACACCAAAAAGTATAAAACTGTAAAAAAGGTGCGTCGCGCACAGTATGTGTAACGCATATCACTTCACGACTCCATAAACTGAAAATACTACATAAATTGCCATTAAAATTTATGAACACAAGATGGATACATCGAATGCCCAGTCATTCATCGCTGTCTGATTGTCTTATATGCGACTAAAATGCTTGAGTAATATTCACTGATCATTCAACGTAGTAAATATATCATATTTTGATATATTTCTACAAAATAACTCATAGACCATAAACAAGTGTTATAAGCTCTTTGCCCGCGTCTGTTTGAATTCCATACTTTCCTCTTTAAACTTTCGAGGGGGTACCAGTCGAACCGCGCCAGAAAAGAATAAAGGATTTCCAAAAACCTTTTGGTCCCTTGGCCACAAAAACAGTAACTACTGTGCAAATTTTCAATTTTATACTCGAATAAGTTTAGCCTGGACAGAATAAGTGTCAGCCGGTAGTAAATAGTTACCTTTTTTCACCAAGCGAGCTACTGGGGTAATTTATTTACGGCCATACAAGCAAGTTGTGTGGGGTGAAAATTAATTGTCCAAAATTCAACCAAAGGTTTTTTTACAACGAGCCGCCAAGAAGTCTTGTCTACATTTGAAATGGGGATCACTCATTGACGATCGACCTCGGCAAGCCTCCCTTATCTAGCGTAAATATCAACCTGAGCGGATAATATTATTGAGCTTCTTCGATTACGAAATATATCCGGTGCTATAATATGTCATGCAGGCAGTAACGTTATTTTAATTACATGGAGCAACTGTTCTTTTCATTTGTTACAAACGGGCGTAATGTAATGCCTTGTTTAATATCTAAAAACTACATAAATACGGCTCCTTTGATCCTATGATCAAAGGTAACATGCAAAACGTTACACAAACACTGATTGTACGCTTATTTCTAATGTACGGAACGCACTTTAAAACATTTTAAAGATACTATTTTACATAAAAGAATCAATATTTTCACTAAAATAAATCACAGCTTATAGCTACACTACCTATTAAAGAAAACGATTTTACTTCACTTCTATTTCTGGCTTAGAACACTCTCTGCACATTGCGCTTATACAGACAAGGCAATGAAATCATGTTACCAAGCTAAATGTTTGTGCAAAAAAATATCTGCATCAGAGCTAGGCGTTGATGAGCTATTTATAATTGATGTCTATTATTAACGTTGCAGACGTCTTAATCCCTCGTAGCGTGAGTAATTAAACTTCGATTACGCACGAATGGAATATTTTAGTTCTACGATTAGATATTCTGTTGAAAGTTTTCAGCAAGATGGTTTTAATGAATGACCAGAAATACGTTATAACGAATACTAAATTTCGTTTTAGAGCATGTATTTTTTTAGAGGTCATGCTGACGCTTAACTGATGTCAGTAAACACATGAGTATTTTGCATTTTTATTTTTTTGAAAATTGAACATTGTTATCGTAGACGAAATATCTTTTTGTAACAGTTTACCATAATCAAAACAGCAACATATTCAGAACAGCATATTATGTTTGCTGTATGCTCAAGTTAAGTGGTTTTATTTTTGATAAGAAACACAAAATCCTTTGATGACATTGTAAAGGTTGGGTATAGAGGAGAAGTAATTGCTCTGACTGCTGGTTGACAACTGCCTCGTTTATTAGTAATTATTGATATTTAAGTACACGTGTCACATACATAGGTATAGGTATACATTAGAATACAGCTTATACACTACACCTTCCCCGAAAGGAAATAAAATAAAATAATATGAAAGTATTATTTTGTTTTATGATATAACATGAGTAATATTTAATAAACATTTTAGTACAGTATGCTTACAGTTTTGCTTATTTCTATCAAATTGTATAATAGTATGTAAGTAAAAGAGTACAAAGCTTAATATGCTAAAATTAACAAGAAAATATTATGAATAATATAGCTTAGTCCTATTCTTATGAACTAAATCAATTTTCCCATTGTCTTTCAATATTTCAACATTTGGCGAAACATCTTTGATAACTAAATATGGTCCATTATAAATACTTTGTAGTTTGGTTCCAGTCTCGTTTTTCACAAGTACCAAGTCATTTTGTTTATACGTAATTTGATTACACTTTAGATCATGCCTTTGTTTTCTTAATGATTTACTTTCAACTAAATTATCATACGCTTCTTTTTGCGATGTCTGCAATCTGTATTTCAATTCTAAGGGATAATTATCATAGTTATAAAGAGGGTCTACTGATTTTTGTCTTAAATTGGATGGTATATTACATCTTTTTCCGAATACTAGTTCGAAAGGCGTAACCATGTACTCCATGAACTCGAATGGTTATTCGTTTGAATTCTTAGAAAATTACCCAAACTTTTATGAGTATTTTCTAGAGAACCTATTGTTTCATGATGGTATGCAGTTGAGTTTAAAGTCGTTACATTAAGTAGTTTACATGTCTCTTTAAAAATAGATGACATAAATTCAGTTCCTCTATCAGTAGCTACTCTAGCGGGAATACCAAATCTAAGTATAAAATTATTAACAAAGGTTTTCGCTATTTCCTCAGAACTTTTAGATTTCATTGGATAGGCTTCTACATATTTACTTAACTCGCACTGAATAGTTAAAATATATGAATTATTAAAATCATCGCGATCTAAGGGTCCTACTACGTCTAGGAAAACTTTTTCCATCGCCGAATTGGCTGTCGTTGTAACAACCAACGGCTCCTTAACATAATGAGAACTATGTTTTTGTTTTTGACACTTGTCACATCTATCTATACATATAATAAATCTGTAGAGAAATCGTTTTTGTACATCGAAAATATTTAAAAAAAAAATTGTCAGGGTATTAAAGTATAACCAACAGAACACATTTCCAACATTTTTGGAATTTTTGTCTGTTTGTCTGTTTATCTGTTTGTCTGTTTCGATGACTAAGCATCACGTCAAATTTACGAAACGAATGTAGGTAACTTTTATACATAAATATTGTGCGTAACTTGGGCTATTACTTAGTCTTTGTTTCATTGTAATCGGTGCTCTCTATCAAAAGATATATGAATTTATAGTTTTCAAGAAGAACTTATCGTTATGGTCAAGAATGAGACAAGCAACGACATCTATTGAACGAATATGGTACTTATTACTACATGCCTTCACAAGATAACTTTAAAAAAGTTATGATAGCAAAAGGTACGTAGATATAAGTCTAAATGACGCTGCTTTCAAAATCTACATAGCCTAAACCTTATAGTGTTTGATCGCTCTTTTTTAGCAGTTTATCTTCGTCTTCGACAGATGGCGTTATTCATTTGATGTCATTTTCTGAACCGCGGTGATAGTAAACATACACACATTATGTTTCGTGAATAGTCAACAAATAAAAATTTACCAATTACACAGTATTAAAATACTATTTTTTTTAAACTAAATTAAAATTAGATAAAACCCAAGACATATTTTTTTTTGTACCGTGTGGGAATCGAACCTGCGACACTCAGTGCTACTGTTAATCGTCCAGCCATTGCGCCAACCATGTCGTCATATAGATGTGATGTGTTGTTAGCCCTATGTGTCGAGGCCGCGGTATCTCTATCGAACAACCCGCAGCCACAACGGGCGTCGGTCCTTGGGGGCCCTTTCAATGTTGCTGACATCTCTTTGAGACGCGCGTGGAACACGAACGCGCCTCCATCGTCATAGGACGGACGAACGATTAACTAGCCCGTTACTCACCGTTCACAGGCCCGCGCCTACGGTAGCCGGAAGACATCACGTGGCCCCCGATGCCCGGAGCGTCTCCCGCGGCGGCTGGGACGAAAGGTTGTCTGCCTCTCACGTTCCGCCACCTCTTTCGCTAGCATTACTGCTTCGCAGAAGGAGGTGGCGGCCATTTCAGATTCGATGTCCCAGATTCGGTACAGGTACCCTCTCGAAACACCCTCTAATCCCCCCTTTTTTTTTGTGGTTCGTAAATTATCAAATGACTCATCCCGCTCTGGGCGGAGCGGAAGAAAGTGTCAGACTTCTACTGACTAAAAACCACCCACGTTCCTTCTTAGCTCTTTGTGTTTCGGGGCCATGGTATCTCTTGCGGACAACCCTCAGCCCCGGCAGACGTCCCTTTGGGGCCCCTTAATTGTTGCTGACATATCTTTGAGGCGCGCGTGGAACACGAACGCGCCAACGACAATCTGTCTGCCTGTCGACTATAATATACCTGTTTCAAATTTCTTCAAGATCCGTTCGGCCGTTCTGACGTGGTTGATTAACAAACACCCATCCATCTAAACTTTAGTATGAGACATAGTCAGTACTTTGCATTACTCTCTTCTTATTTTCTACAGCGTCAGTAAGTTAACGCAGGGCAATGATTAAATGTACTTTTATCTAAGCGACGCATTTTAGTTTCCGACAAGCACGCGAACGAAGTCGCGGGCACAGCTAGTTTCTTAATAAATTCTTTTACGTCTCTTTCAAGAGCTGGCCAAAAATAATATTTCTTGATGTTATTGTACATTCTTCTTATACCAGCGTGGCCACTTGTTGGTAGAAGATGAAAATCATTCAATATTACTTTTCGGTCGTCTTTGTTTTGAATAATTCTTACGTCATTTAAAATACACAATCGCGGTCCAGTCCAGTTCCTATACGACTTAATTTCCGTAATTATTTTTTTAATAAATTCATCGTAATTTTGTCTTCTTATAAAATTTAATTCGTGCACGTTAATTTTTTCACAAAAATATTTCAGTTCCCTCACAAATGCGGCTGGCGTCAATTGTGATTGGGAAACTGGATTTATAAATAAAGTCATTCTCGATGACGAATAACAAAATACGTTATTTTCTATTTCTATCTCATTTGCCCTACGTAGGTTATTTAACTCATCATATTCTATAAATTTTAGTTCTATAGACATCCTCGACCTACTATGGATCTCCACGACTCTTGGTTGCGCAGGCCAATCGTCAGTAGAACCCATAGCACTTGGGGAATGTTGCGACTCGAGCTCTTTTCTATGTTGCGACTCGAGCTCTTTTTTATGTTGCGAACGTGTCATTACTGTGATTATGCTTTCATGCATATTTTTTAAGTCCGTTGATGTGATAGGTAATCGTGACATTGAATCAGCTGGAATATTTGTGGATCCTTTGATATAGTCTACGATAAAATCATATTCCTCAAGTAGAAGTCTGAACTTCATAAGGCGACTAGATGGGTCTCGCATGCCAAATAAGTAAACTAGTGGCTTATGGTCGGTTTCAATTACAAATGTACGGCCATATAAATAGGGGCGAAAATGTTTAACTGCCCATACTATCGCTAACAGTTCTTTCTCCACAGTAGCATAGTTAATTTCGGCTTTATTTAAATTTCTACTCGCGAATGCTATTGGTTTCCTATTGTCATTACATAAAACTGCGCCCAATGTATATTTGGAAGCGTCGGTTTGTAGTATGAACTTACAATTGCTAGTAAAGTTAGGGTACTCAAGTATAGGTGGGCTCGAAATTATTGACTTTAAAGTGCAAAAAGCGGTTTGACATTTTTGATCCCATATGAATAATGCATTTTTCTTATTTAGCTGTGTTAAGGGATACGCTATATTGGCAAAGTTTTTAATGAATTTTCTGTAATAGTTGGTAAACGCGACAAATCTAATTACTTCTTCAATATTTTTCGGAACTGGCCAGTTACTTAAAGCACGTATTTTCTCAGGATCAGGTAAAACACCTTCGCTCGATATAACATGTCCTAAATATAATATGTCCTTTTTAAGAAAGTTACATTTATGAGGATTTAACTTTAAATTGACCTGACGCAATCTATTAAAAACATCTATGAGATTTTTGTTATGGTTTTGTAATGAATTTCCAAAAATAATAAGGTCATCTAAGTATACTAAGCACTTTTCGTAGGTCAAACCCACATTGCAACAGTCATCATTTTTGAAAAGGCATTAGGGCTTGTTTTTAATCCCATTGGCATTCTCGTCATCTGGTATTGTCCTGATACGGAAGCAGTACTTTTATCCACGCTACCCGGAACTTTATATTGTCCAGAACAGAATGCTGTATATTTCCGACTTTCGGGATCAAGGTCACATTGGTAATACCCATTGGAAAGGTCAAGAGTAGAAAAGTATATAGATCCTGAAAGGGAATCCAAAATTTCAGTTATATTAGGTAGAGGAAATTTGTCATCTTGTATAATGTTATTTAATTTCCTATAATCAATTACCAAGCGCCAATTCTTATTGCCTGTATTGTCTACCTTTTTAGGGACCAATAACAATGGACTTGACCATTCTGATTGACATGGTTCGATTATACCTTCCCGTAACATGTTACTAATCTGCTTATTTACTTCATGTTTTTGCGAATGTGGTATTCTGTACGGTTTACTAAAGACTGGTTGAGCATGGGGTTGTAAATTAATTTGATGTTTGTAAATGTTTGTTGTCGTTAGCTTATCACCTGGCAATAAAAATATATCAGAAAATTTCGCACAGATATTTTCAATCGTGATTTGCTCTTCGTCGTTCAAATGATTTAAATTTAGTAAGCTAAACAATATTTTAACACGGTCTGCGTTCAAATTCGTATACTGTTCAAACGTACACAAATTATAGTCACTAATTTTATGTAAAGTTGGTTTAATAGTATTAAGGTGAACCTCACTTTCATTTGTATTTAGGATTAAAATAGGTATCATACCATTTACGGGTTTAACTAATACGCTAGCAATGAATATTCCTTCTTGTAATTCTGATGAGCAAACAAGACACTCTTCGGTAATGTGAGTAGGTATGTAATGAATTGATTCGGTCCTTGGCGGCAAAGTGAAATTATAATTAAACGTTGACCTTTTCGATTTTAAAGGCAAAATTACTTTCTCATTACTGTTGTTATTATTTAATGTTAAAGTTTTACAACTAATGTCTAATATAGCATTGTATTTCGTAAGATAATCCAGTCCTAAAATAGCATGTGCCATACACGGTAACGATTTAAAAACATAAAACTTATGATTAAACAAATGTCCTCTATCATAACAATCGCTTAGAGTTAAATAAACATATCCTATTGCTTCTATTGTACCACCAATTCCGCTTATGTTAATGCTCTCTTTATGGATTGGTATGTTTAATTCAATAACATGTTTATATTTAATGGCACAAATTGATGCGCCGGTGTCAACTAAAAATAAGTAGTTATGTTTATCTACGTATAATTCTATGCAACAATGACTATTATTTGCAAATACAAACCCATTATTCACGAAAAAACTTGCTCTGCTCCCCATTTGAATTAGTTTTTGTGGGTTCGTCCTCGTTTACAACGTGAATGTTTGCATCACTACGTTGCACGTTCCGTTGATAACCTCTAGGGTTGTTGTTCCTGTTATTAGAATGATAGTACGTACCTCGATTCTGTTTAGGCTGTCCACGACTATAGTTCTGGTACGGACGACCACGGCCTCGGTAGAAAGTCGTACCACGATGGACGGTAGGCCTACTAAAATTATTAGACGTGGAGGCACCTCGAAACTGGCGGGTGCCTCTAGAAAAACCTCGATAACGCTGACCTTGATAGTAATTATTACGGTTCCTATTAAAAGATAATACATTTTCAGACTGAGACGGCATTGCAATGGTCTCTTCATCTATAGCTGTTTGTACAGCGTCCTTTAAGGATTCAAACTTTTGTGCAGCTATTATCGTACTGAGTCTTCTATTACGTAATCCGTCGGCAAAACGTTTAATTGCTTGTTTTTCGTTTAGTGGCTGTAAAATCTTGAGATTTTCGGTTTTGCCTTCGGCTTGCGCTATAGATAAATCCATAAATAGCTCAGTCAACTCCTTACCGTAATCATTAATCGACTTTTGATCTTGTCGCAAAGTTTGAAGTTTACTTTGCAAGGCGACGGAACTCTTCTTAGGCAGAAGAATCATACGCATATCAGTTAGTAATGCTTCAATAGATGGATAATCGGACTTAAGTCTTAATTTCGCTTGTTGCGAGAGACGACTTTTTAAGACAAAGTTTACTAAACTTAATTTACACTGTTCGGTTTCTAAGGTAGAGCTATAGTAATCTATACCATCAATTAATTGACGAGTCGTCGATTCCTCATTATTCAAAACTGGTAACAAACTCAGGGCTACTTTTAAATTAAACTCCATTTTGGATTCGAGATTTGATGTTAAGCCAAATTGTTCACAACTACCCTTAACAGTTTCACGTATATGTAACTTATTACAAAACTCTTGTATTTGAGAATACAACTCTGCTATTTTATCACAATGCGATTTAATCAATGACAAATTTTCACCACTAAATTTCTTATCATCTATTTGTCTCGTAATGCTTGGAAGTAAAACAGAGTAACTTCTAAACACAATAGTTGCTTCAGTCAGCTTTTCTTGCAAACGCTCTGGCGTCCTCCTTTCTAAACTTAGTTTATATAAATTTTCTTTAATTTTTTTCAATTTTTCATAAGCTGAGCTGAGCTCATGAGCCATAATTTGTCATATTAAAATGAAATAACTAGCATACTTAATAACTAATAAAAGGTTACATACATCGGGTTACCATAGTTCAACGCATTTTCGCCGGTTTCTATTCACTTTCACGCACAGAACGCACTTTTATCACTTCACTTTTACGTTATTCTTACGATATCACACATCCGGTTTAAGCACGAACTCTTCTTTAGGAAGTGATGGCCCGGAACTGTTTGAACACGACGTACACCTGGTATTGAACGCCGATAATCTATTTCCTTCTGCAGTTCCTCGACGACCACGACGAGTAAAGGAATTTCTCAAAGTTTGACGAAGTATCTGGTCATTAATCCACGTATGATGGCAGTTCTTGTAGCACTTGTACAGGAAATAGGCTGCCAATATCAACAACAAACCCAGAATTATCATCATAACGATGCTTATTGCAGAAAGATGAAATTGTAGCTGGTCGGCAGTAGCCACATTAGACGATCCAATGCCATTCTGGTTTATTATAACTTCTTCTCGTTTTGGAGTATTAGAATTGCACATTGTAAAACTTTTTTATGAAGGTTCTCGAACAAAATTCAATAACGCAACGTACACTTAGAACGAGAGTCTGTACCACCCACGAAGTGCGGCTGCCTCGCGACCCGACACCCCATGACCAAACATGGCAGGGTCGCCATGTAAAGGTTGGGTATAGAGGAGAAGTAATTGCTCTGACTGCTGGTTGACAACTGCCTCGTTTATTAGTAATTATTGATATTTAAGTACACGTGTCACATACATAGGTATAGGTATACATTAGAATACAGCTTATACACTACAACATACTTAAAATGTATTTTAGGAATTTATTTGTGGTTTTCTTTAACACGTTCACTGCGATATAAGGTCTAAAAACCCGATGCATGTGCTCTCACTCCGTGCGGAGGTGAGAAACGCTGTACTTTACTCTGGTGCGGCAGCCGTAGCATGAGTATTTCTGAATGTACGAAAGAGACAAGTATAGGTTTGAGTTTAGGACCTTAAAGTCAACTCGATAAGGTAATAAAACTTTGCTAAGGTTTTCCGGCCCGATAACGCACTGATTGATGTTTTTTTCTATTCCTTGCGGAGAAAGGGTCGAAAGGCCCGTCAAAGACTACAAGGTCTTTCTGCCCCCTCCCGCACTGATATGGGTGATTGCATTTTTTACTTCCGACTAGTGTTGTGACATAATTAGCGGGAGCGCACGTACATTACGATAGTGCACACTTCATAACATTTGAGTGTCAGTGTGTGTTTATGTGTTGTTAATTACTGTAATAATGCCTCGGATAAATAAGCGATGTCGAAAAATGCTAGAATTATCGTTTCAGCAAACAGAAAATAGTGAAAGTGAAAATTCTAATGAGGATAAGTCGAAGTGGAGTAACGATTTTATGAAGACAAAAAAATAGTGGCTCTCAGCAAAATAGCTCTGATATTAATGACACCAATCCTCGATCAAGGGATGAGTCGAAAACCACCCGAGAGCTCAAATCAAACCACGTAAGTAGAGGAACAGCAAGCACAATTTTTATTACTGCTCCTAAAAAACGCAAATATACTCAAGATACTACGAATGTTACTACTACGAAAAGTGATTTAGAAAAAACTCCTAATACTCGAAAAGTGCAACTCTTGAATCAAGAAGGAGGCTCAATTTACGTTAGTCCTAGTACTGGTAATTCTCAATTCTTTCAGATCTTCAACACGATGTTGTCCTGAAGACGAAACACACCTTCCAGAAAAACGGCGACAAAAGGAGAATGTGTGCTGGATGCTACTTAACGCTGCGAGTTACACTCAGCAGCCGAGAGGCAAATAAAAAAGTAAAAAAAAAATAATCGTTCTGTGTAATGCATGTAAGAAAGGGTACTGTCTATCATGTTTCTACAAAACCCATTTGTAATTTTTTAATAAATGATATTATAAACAATGTGTCGATAACTTATTTCACATCACTAATAATCCCTCGATTAAACCCTTCATTCAGTGCGGTTTCAGGTCATAAGACCTTATACTTATTTTTACATTATATCTCTTGAATAAATAGCGGGATCCGGGGGCGAGGTGAACACTGTGACAGCTAACTCGTCTACTAGCGATATTGATAAGTAGGTATCAAAAATTCAAAGGTTTCACAAAGGGATAGTCATTTATATCCATCGATACCTTACTAGGTCTAAGAGCCCCTTAACGCAGGGGCGGAGAGTTTAAGTAACAGGCCAATCGGCCCACTAACGCACCAAACAAAAAAACGCTAGTTTCAGTCCCGCAGCGAACGTGTTAATCGTTTCAGAAGTTATCGGAAAATTCCTTCGATACGTAATTTATGTCATGTACTGAAGATAAACACTTTTACGAGTTACAGTCACACACAAACTCTCACCGGGAGTTCTTCCATCATTAAATTTGTTAAGGCACTACGTACTTGAGAGAAACTAATCTGAACAGATAAAAAAAATGAGATGTATAAACACACTAAAGCCGTGAGGCGCTTGTTCTTCTCGTCAATGCGACTTATTTTTGTTCTGTAGGATACCTGTGAACCTTCAGATCCCAGGTATGATCCAGGACAAAAAGCACAATAAAAAAATATTACGGAGATATGAAAGGTCAAAGTTCATAGGCTCTTTTCTTTTATAGTAACTTAACTTAAAATATACCTCCATGACCCCCGGAGTATTCAATGCATCCATGAGCACAATGTTCCAGTGCGTTACATTGAGCGAGATCGTAAAACATGTTATAAGACACCAAGAAAAAATCACACAAACAATTTTGTGCAGTGTATGCCGCCGTCCCCTCCAAGGGGACCGCATAAATAAATCGTTAGGTTGGTAATTATTGTATTGTGTAACGGGCTAGTGTCAACCAATTTGCAAAGGATGAGATATTATTTAAAGCTTACATTATTTTCGCACAGATTATTTTACCTGCAGTCCTGTATGTAGCATGTTCGCGATAGTCTCAACGTCCAAAGTTGCATCTTGGGCAGAAATCTTCTTGATAGCAGAAGACACAATGCAGATGTCACCTCGCAGTTCCCTAACCAAAGCAGTAATCTTCTGAGCATTGCTTAGAACCTCAACACTTTGAGTATACGGGTTGTAACGCACTCCGAAGGGTCGTTGAATGCTGTCCGCAAAAGCCCTGTATGATGAAAGTTTAGTTCAATATAGTTAAAGTTAGTTCGAATATCAAAAATAAACAAAGAAAATAACGATAGTTTAAGTAGAATGTCAACTAGAACTAAATCGTTGTTTTATTAGATGCCAGGATGACTTTTGTAAGTTACATTCATGATTTCGGTTGACTGGTTTTGAATGGTTTGATTTGAGTTTTGGAAAGTGGTGAATGTAACCATAAAATACAAAAGGGTTTTTTATTTATAGTGTTACTTTTAATAGCACAAACCTCATCTTTTCCTTCGCTTCTTCAAAAGAATCAGTGTAGTAATAAGCGTTTTGGTAAGACGTTATAATGCATTTTTCGTTAACTGTTACTTCAGGATCGAAGCGCTTGATCTTGTCGGGTGTGACCAGGGCATGTTGTAACTCAGCAACTGAAGACAATAAGCCCGCCCCATACACTCGGAAAGTTCCATCGGATTGCCGACACAAGCCAAACTCGACGGTGAAGAAGTAAAGCTGAAATATAATATGAGTAAGTACATCGTAGTACTGATCTTTTCATGTTATGGAATCAATCCAAAGATTTATACTTTCTGATTTCGAGTAACGCGATCATTCGTCGTAACATTTAAAATTGTTAAGCTTCGCTGCTATGAAAATAAACATAGAACGTGATCTTCAATTTATTTACTTTTATTCGCTTCACTAAATCTCCCTGATGTTCGGTCGTTTCTAATGTAAGTTTGTTAGAATAACTTAACACATGTATGGTTATGTAACATAGTTACCGTTGCCAATTTGTCGATGTCTTCATCGGTAGCGCCGAGGGATGCGAGTCCAAGTTCTTGTGAAAATTGTGCAAAGCTAGGGTTGGCAAGCAACGGCATGTGTCCCAGTAGTTCATGACAGCAGTCACTGCAAAGGGAAAAGAGATAAGTTTTATAAATGAATCTGTTAAGCAGCGAAGCAGATGAAATGAAGCAGATTGACCCATATAGCTTCAGTAACAGTCACCAGTAGTTTAAAAAAATCAAGTGTCGTTTTTTACATAGATATAGGTCGTAACATACGTACGGTTCAGGAGTATAAAAGGGATCCGAAGAATGACGAATGTATTGAGTGCAGTGAAACACTCTGAAAGCAAGTCCCGACAGAAAGTCTCTAGGAGACAGGTACCCTGCGACAGGGCGCAGTTGAAATCCAGTTTTACGCTTGAGAAAAGCGCTCACGTCCTCCAACTGAAAATAAGTCACGTGGTAAGTACAAAAGCCTTCATCATATTTATACGTTTGGCCAAGCGCCAAAAGGTTCAAGATTATTATACATCTCAGTGTGTTAATAGCCGCTAAGGTCTTGTATAAGAAAAAAAAAACACTTGTGATAATTTGATAAATTAAAAATGGATAAAGCAGAACCGAATTCTACGTTTTTACTGTAGTTCTTTGTAGTACACAGGGTGGAAGTTACAGCCGATTACCAGTTTACCTTTCTACTCCCACCTCCCACCCCACTACATCTATCGTCTATCATCGTCTTATTATTAATGTATACACATACATCACACACACAACATACTACACACATACATCATACTGCTTCGGTTTTAGCAGACTGCTGAGATGACGAGTAATGGAGATGTTGAAAGAAGAAAAAAAGCTTACAAAAATCAAAATCAAACAAACAAAAGTCACCGACTTCAGAAACTAAACAAATGTTTTTTTATTTGTGTTTTTGAAGTCGGTTTTATTTCTTGTTAAAATTTATTTTTCCGTTTTTAGTTGTAATATTCTATACGAAATAAGTGGAACCTCCTGGGAAGTATACTCTTTGAAACAAAAAATAACTTTTCAAATCGGTTCAGGCGGCCACGAATAATCGGTGAAAATACATAAAAAAAGATTCTGACGAATAAAGATTCTCCTTTTTGTATTCGGCTAATGAGATTTATCTTCTATCATCAGGTCAACTTAATAGCCTGAAATAATACAACTATCGGTAATATACTTACCGATAGTTGTACGAATAATTTGAAAAGAATTTTCGTTCAACAGGAGTTCAGGAGTTGTAAGTGACATTATGATTATTAGACGCAAGTCCCATCATCAGATCCTGACTTGGTGACAATGGCACCATCACGGGTATATCATAAACGGTTCATAAATGATGGAGTTATGACGTAAAGAACATACAATCGAATTGAGAACATCCTCCTTTTTGAAAGTCGGGTAAAATGCTGCGCCGTGATCCCAAATAAATTAGGATTTATTACTATAGGTACCTAATCTAAATACGAGTAGAAGGCAAAGTTTACAACCTGAGGCAAATTGTCCTCCCGATAGCCGCAGTACTTGACGAGTTGGGGCCAGTTCTCAAGGTACTCCTCGCAGGCGTGTTTCTGGTAAAGTTTGTGGAGTTCACGGAACACGATGCCCCTGTAACGAGCACACAACTTCACCAACTACGTATCAAGTAATAATGGCGACACTAACTAGACGAGGCGCGTTCCCGAAACTTGGAAGACACGAAATTAACTTTGATGAATTTCCAAAGCAAATATAAGCAACAAGTGGGAGCACTAAACAAAGAACAACGAGAAACATGCCACACATATTTATGATACAGATATAGACATACTATAGAATTAACGGGATACTTGGATTATTATTATCTATGGCCAATGAAGTAATTCATGATGATTAATATTTAGGTACTTGTTAAACCAGAAGTAGTTTTATCCACCAGCTTAATGAACACCACGTCTTAAATTAACGTTCGTTCCTGAACTTATAAAATCTCAATATATTAAAGCTGCCTACGCAAAGCACAAGATTTAATATACTTCGCAAACATATTATTTTGCCGTCTATATTCAGCAATAAAAATAAACTGTAAGACTTTTAAATTAATAATGATTATATTTCGCAAGAGCAATTTAAGAATCTTATTATTTTCACTGCTTTGCAATACAATATACTCAGTTTCGAGAATTCTATTCAGAATAATGGAAGTACATTGAAGCCAAAACAGAACGTGATTTCAAACAAAGCGTTAAACTAATTTACGACTATATATGTTAGTAAACACTTACCACGTCTTAATTTCCACGTCAGTGTATTGTACTTTGGGAATCGGGCCGCCACTATAGGTAGAAAATAATAATTTAAAAACCAGTTTCAATCAATTCAATTTGATCTTTTACTTTTGGTAGGTACATTTATTTATTCATAAGTATTGGGCCTAAAAATTTGGCCACATTTACTGCGAAGTCGGAACCGTTGTCGGATTGTCAAAGTTGCAGGCAAATGGGGCCATGGGGCACTCCAGCAGGTGGCACATAATCTTATAAAAGGTGCCGCACTTGTACTTGGTGTTGGGGAAATCGATGCTGCATTTGACCAGATTATGGTTAGGAGTTTCAGGAACCGATAGATATAATTGAGGAAACCTTAACGTATAGGCGATTGTGCTAGTTATTTTCTGAAGTTAGTACATAAGTTGGCAATCTACTGCGTTTCTTATTCCAATGGCAAGTACACAGTATTTATGCTACAAAGCACGAACCAAGTATTTTGAAAACCACGTAAAAGATCATCTCAAAGTACATAGAACAGTAGCTTGGGAGCTGGCGAGCAAAAAATCTATATGATTTGCTCATGTGGTAGACTTTATTAATAGCGATAATTATACGATAAGAAATATTAAGAACCGCGTCTACCACCATGGTAGTGCTGCGTTGTCAATTAACAGTCGCTTAAAAATGTTAAAAAAACTGGTATACTATATCGTTTGCTCGTGTCTGCCTCTAAGGCTGATGTTTAGAAACCTTGTCAAAATGAAAATAAAAACGAAAAGGCAGACATCTAGGACTCTGACTTTTGAAGTTATGAATTTTTAAAGATTTTTTTATAATAAAAAAAAATATGCACGCTTGGTAGAGCTGCAGTGTTCCTTTAAAAACCCTGTGAACAACCGCAGAAAAATAGTCTGCCACCATCGTAGCGCTGCGTTTTCAAGTAACCCATCGCATTTCTAGTTTATAGACACAATTAAAAAGCCATTGTTTCATGTACATTTGCTGTACTTTTGATACGCGAGAGGTTAACAGCACTTCAGAAATGTCGACAAAAAAATGTGCAATATCATTTGATCGTGTCTGCCGTGTTGACCGTTGTTCATTTATTATGCTTATAAAAAATGAATGTAAATGAGGCAGACACCCAGGCCACTGATATTCCGAAAGCAGACCATTTTTATTCGTTTTTTTAATCGACCGTTAAAAATATTAATCGAAGAAAATAATGTACACACGCACACACATACACACTCTCTCGTACGAAAAAGGACGAACTGTAATGGTTAAAGTCAGTAAGTAAAATGTCTGCCAATTTTTTTTTGTAATAAATCGAATGGACCTAATTAAAACTACGAGCAAATGATTTAGTACTGATTTTTTCTACATATTTAAAGCCCTGTACTTAAAAAACGCAGCAACATACGACCTAAATTCATTAAGAAAATTTTGTGTATTGATCCGAAATTTGTTTAATTTTTTGTTTTTCGCATTAATGGGCACATAAATGCGAAAAACGAGCAAATCATATACTCAAATGCTCGCCAGCTCCCTAGCTACAGTTATGTCAGGGTAAAATCGCTTTTGAAATTTGCTATGCATAATAGTGTTCGTGATTATACTATGTACGTACACGGTTTCTAGTGTACAAAAATACCAACTCACTAACGAGCTTAACACGAGCTTCGGCTTCACTGTTAATTCCGGTTTTCAGGAGTTGCAGTGTTATAGTGTGGCTGGTTATTGCTTTTTAGATTTGAAGCTGATCTTGTATTCAGCCCTTTCTCGTTTTCCGTTAGCTCTAACGCCTTTTCTCACACATTGGTAGTATGTATGAATGAATGGCTGGGTTAATCTTGCACGCAAAAACTAGCTAGGATACAGGAAGTCAACAAAACGTTAGGATATTTCCACACGGTCCAAAGGTTTAAACCGGAAACGCCGCGAAAATATATTTACCAGTTAACTATTCTTCACAGTTAAGGTTCTCCGCATGATGAGCTAGGATGAATCTGACAACAGTTGTTATCCAAAAGGAAAAACGAACGTACTTGCTATTAAGGTAAGAGTGGCAGTATTGACACTAGGACATATGGGTCACCCAATCACTTAAGGCGCTTGAATTCATGAATCGAATTTATTTTATACTAGAGGAAAGTCAAGTTCGTAAACACTCCGCACTACAGCTACCCAAGGATTTCTTTATCATCTATACTATATACTATATACTATATAATATTATAAAGCTGAAGAGTTTGTTTGTTTGTTTGTTTGTTTGTTTGTTTGAACGCGGTAAACTCAGGGACTACTGGTTGGAATAGAAAAACTCTTTTTGTGTTGGATAGTCCGTTTATCGAGGAAGGCTTTAGGGTATATAACATCACGCTACGACCAATAGGAGCGGAGCATAAATGAAAAATGTTGCAAAAACGGGAAAAGATATTCCTTTTTGAGAGCTTCCGTTGCGTGCGCTGCGAAAACGGTTTAAGTTACGCAAATATCATGTATTAAGGAATTGTTCCTCTTTAAATGTTCTAAAAAAAAGTCCGCGACAGCATATGTCTATCTTTTAAGATTGACTCACTGTAACCATTTTTTACTATTAAAATGTTAGGTTAAAAAGAATGATATTTTGCGAAGCTTATTTAACCCATATGGTATTAATCTATATCTAAATAAATGTGTTAGTTAGCACAGAAATTTAATATAGAATATTTGTGCTCTTTACTCTATAAAGTTTAAACAAATATCTTAGAAGATATCGCAATGTAAAAATATCCGCGCGACAAAATAATTACACGCGTGGCAGTCATTTGGTCCGGTGCGGTAGGTTAGTGGGGATTCTGGCCTGCGGGGGCTCCGGAGAAATTCAAATTCTAAATATTTACTGCACCATAATGTTTACTAGGTACAAGGTGTTACTGTGTGGTTAACAGTAAGAGATACCTATAGTAATTAGTAGTTATTACCTATAGTCATTCACTTTAATATAATCTAAACTAATATTATAAAGAGTACAGATTACATTTTTTGTTTGTTACGATTTAACTCAGTTTATGTTGACATGATTTGTTATAAGCTTTATTATGTGACGCAGACGAAGTTGCATGGGTCAGCTAGTTTTACAATAAAACTCAATGTAGCACTCTTAAACAAAAAAAAAACAGCTATCGAAAATTTGAAACTTTGACCCCCAATTTCTCCGTAACTAGGGGGTTAGAACAAAAACAATATCGCAATGACAGGGAGAACAAGGTGCCTTTTGGCTTCGTTAAGGATACTTTTACACCCTTTATAAATCTTCTGTACGTGTTTTTGTAACCAATACCTTTCATGAATTTTTTTGTGTGTGTTTAAGTGGATTCGAGAATGGTTTAGATTTACAATTAGATGTTTATTTTATAAATGAACATCCACCCGTGCGAAGCCGGGTCAGGCCGCTGATTTCTAATAAAAGTTAATCAGCAAGTAATAATTGTGTGCTTGTAAAACATGAACGGTAAAGAAAAACATCGTGAGGAAACCGGCATGTCTTAGAACCAAAAAATTCGAAGTAATGTACCATCTACCAATCCCCACTGGGCCCGAGTGGCGGATCATAGCCCATCCCTCTCTTAGAGAGGAGGCCTGAGTCCCTGCAGTGGGAACATTATAGGCTGATGATGATGATGAAAACATAATATTAACATTGCAGAGAATGAGAAAACACGTTCCCTAACATCAAGACATGATCAAGCAAATCATTTACAAAAATTGGTTTTTTATTGTTCTTTGATGACCCCATTTAAGACAAAATCCGTTATTATTTTAAGAACGAAAATCCCAACAAAATAACTATACGAATAAAAAGACAGAAACGATGCTGAAGAAGTTGAGATTGGTACTTACTATTTATAGTTATTGGCAATGGCTGCGAATTGTTCCCGCCGTTTGCGGTAAATAGGGTCCTTAAATCCAGGGTGGTCGGCGTCCAGCTCCGAACCATACATTAGGACGTTTTGAGCTCGATCCAGGTCAGAAATTTTACGAGGGAACCAATGCATCTCGCCAAAATCTACAAATTCATTTTTGACATCAAAATTTTTATACTGGTGCTCGACAACCGTCCACAGCAAATTATTCAATCAAGGAGTTTTTCTTACTTTCATTTGAAATTGAAATTAATTATTCAATTTAAGTTTGTTGGAATTTTATGGTAAAATCGGCAGAATATAAAATAAGGATACGTTTCCACAAATTTCGGTATTTTGTAAAGAGAGAACACAATAATAACAAACAAGTCAAACATACAACTTCTCTACTAAAGATAAAAAACTGGGATACTTTATTTATACCTATTTGTATCAATTTCAGATAAAAATTCAGATATGGTTATATAACGTAAATTCGGCATCTAAAATTGTTATTCCGCATTTTCATGAATGTCAACAAAAATGTGGTGGTGTGTGTGGTTCAATCACAGCTATCATTAAAAATCGATGCCACATGCCCACGGGTATCCGAAAATACATGGCACACAAGTCATGTCGTCAGTCATGTGGTGCACAAGGCACATGTTGTAGTTTCTTGATAATGGTACGGTAACCGCTTCAAAATATATTGATCTTTCTTTCGATACGGTTTTTCACATTATTTAACTTTCTGATCTCATTAGCATTAAGAGTAACAAAAATAAGTACATATGCACGATTTTGAATTAAATATATTTAATATTTAATTCGAAATCATGCATTTTCAAACTAGGTCAAATAATGCAAACTAGAGATTTTTAAAGGTGGGTTGACGAGTTATAATTTAAAATCATTAAGAAACGCGGAACTTATTTGGCGTATTTTTAGAAAAGTACCTCTAAATATGGGAAATCATTTTTTTTATGAAGTCACTATTTTGACCGTCCTGCTGTCCCTATATATGTTAAATTAAATTATGTACAAAAATGGACAAGGTTCAAATATATGGTTAAATACATGGTTTTAACCGAACTAGATTATTTATCAAAATATATTTACCGAAACTAGCTGCAGCAGACAGTGGCGTAGGGGGTGGAAACTCCTCACCAGTTTGGGATGACACCACTTCAAAGTCTTGAACCTCACGCTTTAACATCCTCTTTAATTGTTCCATGCGATGAGGATCGCATTCCACATCCACCAAAATGTCAGACTAAACAACACAATATTGCTTGAATGGAACCTCTAAAATAGTTTGTATCCTAGCATCTGACTGATTTCGAAATAGTAGATAAGGGAATTATATTTGTTAAAAGGAAATAATTCAGTATGTACATTATTCACAAACTATAAATCAAAGTAAAATAATAATAAAATCTTAGGAGATTTTCAATCATACAAATAGCTTATCGAAATCTCAAATAAGTTGGGGACAGTTAATTATATAAATTTAAAGTTAGACATGAGCTAGCATAAAATTAACTAGAGTACCAGCATAATATTGACTTAATAACATCAACTTACTGAGGAAACTTCAGTAACCGATTTTCGGGATTCAATATGGAGGACATTGATGCCAAGATCTTGAAATACAGTTAGAGCTTTAACCAGTCCCCCAACTTGGTTCTTCAAAGTAAATATCACTGAAATCCTCTCGCTCTCTAAAGTTTGGTTCTGCGGTTTGGCTGCCATGTTAAGTTCACCGAGTTTAGGATGGTGGTGGGCCTCGTTTTTAACTTCCCATTCCGATCCATTTCTATAGAGCCAAAGCCCTAAGAGACCTTTTCCAGAACCACTCATTTTCCCTCTGAAATTAAAACTTATTACGACTGGAACCAAAAACGATTTTTAAAAAGCACTGTGACTACTACTAAAGGTAAATTACAGTTGGGTGAAAAACTCTGTGAATTTACTGAACGTGAACTGATAAAAAGTTAAATGTATCTATGCTGTCTATTAAATTAGCACAAATTGAGGGTTGTATCGCTGCAATGTCTGGGATGTACTGCGCCCTGCCTCGGGAGCTGTTCGCTTATAAAGAGGAGAGGCGCGGGAGACTCGACGGAGGGTGGGTATATTTGATTGGCTGAATCAAGTGTTCGGAGTAACTTGGAGAACGTTCTCTTTTCACACCGTAAAGTCACGAACACACTTTGGCTACATTCTATTTGTTTTTAATCTTTTACAAATCTTAGACTGAAGAGGGAAGTTTTTCCGCGTCGTTCGAGAAAATGAGGTAGAAAATTAAAAAAATAGACTTACGAGCTTAAATAACGTCTGTGTAAATAGATTTTGTTTCAGTTCAATGTTTGCAATATTAATTGGAATATTGTTTTGACTATTTTGCGATGACACACATTTTGATATCCATTTTACTTGTTTAAATGTTAAATCATTTGTCTTAAGATTATGACTTGACAGTCATTCCATCAGTTGTTAACTCAACTGTTATTGTATATTATTCAGAAATTAGCATCACGTATATTGTAACTTTTCATAACTTCGTGTCATCGGCATACAATAAACCTCAAATCGACAGAATCCAGGTTATTGTCCAATTAAAATCATTTGTTAGATATTTGGTACTTTTGATAACGTTCCTTTGTGGAAAGTCAAACTAAAATTTTATAGAAAATCGGAAGCTTGTTAGGGTTTATAAAGTTTCTGAACAGATCTAATATTATACTAACAGTTGCGGCGTAATCAAAACTTACTTCAAGCATTATTAATTACTTGTTCTATTAAAATGTATGTTAAGTAAATGTGTAAAATTTCTAGGTACAAACGAAAGATTCTGGCGCATCTAGTAGGTACTTTCAAAATTCAGAAACATTAAAGAGCTCTAGAGGTGAGTAGATTACACTTTTGTTATTATACACTTTAACAAACTGTATTATAACATTTTATTGTAGCCGCATACGTGTACGCGAGTTTATATTATTACTACCCACACTGTGATAGTTTCTTTAGTAAGTGTGGATCTGAACACGAGTCTGCTACCTTGTAGCCGTTTGCTGACGGGCGGTAAGCGACCCAGTCACTGTATTTATTACCATTGTTTAGCGAAAAGAGCATCCCGTATCATTCATTACGAAGAAACGACTCCACCATTTATTCACCCCATTTCCTTACTGTGAGAATGGTAAAAATAGGTTAGCTCTTGAATTATACAAGGATATAATGTTTTACTCTGATTCTTAAACCATTGCCGATCGGTAAGACAAACTAAAATCTACGTGTTATATAATTTTTCCTCGAAAAGTCAACTATACATGGTGTATAAATATTAAGTTAAGTTGCCCTATTTTCTTGATTATTAAAAAACTAATAAATTGGAAATTAAACTTGGAAGTTAGATTCCGTGTCTGCAAGATCAAGTATTTTTATCTCCTGTCTTGGCTTGACTTCACCTGGATGTGTCACCTGCCAGGCCTTTGCCTAACTATGTATGTTGGTGTCGGGTTTCAGCCTAACTTAATGCAACTGAATAAGTATCTGGGGGCACGGCAGTGCCCCCGCCAAGTCGAGCAATAAAGCGGCACGGCCGTACCAACCTTTTCTCGAAAGAGTTCAGGCCATTTTCGACCTCCTATAACTTCGTTGTGAATAAAACTAGAATCCTGAATTTTTAGCAACCAATTAGGCGTTCTATAAAAACGGTATATTTCAAATTTCATTCAATTTAAACCAGTAGTTTAAGAATTATAACTAATCAAAGTTCCTTAGTTTTGTCACTCACTGACTGACTGACCGATCATCAAAAGTCTAAGGCACTTCTAGCAGACATAGAAGCTTCAAATTTAGAATACAGTTAGTGTTTAGTATATACATCAAGGAAAAACTAAAAAAAATGCAATTTCAGTCTAGTTTCTTAGATACAGCAACTGCATAATAACTTTGTAATCCCATATAAATGTATAGGATTACAAGGATAGTAGGATAGGATTAATGTATAGGAAATGTAAGGATTACAAAGTTAAAGTTACATTTTCTGCGAATGAATTTAACCGATTAATCTGAAATTTTGCACGTATAAGTACATCGCCTAACAATGCAATATTATTATGACATGGAGCTGATCTGATGATGGAGCTGGAAGGTGGCCATAGGAACTCCGTAAGAAAACGACGCAACCCCATCGAATTTGTATTCGTTTGATTTGTCTTGACGAGTTCTTTTTCTTTAGACTATGTCCAGGGTCTGGTGAAGAAACTGGAAGGTGGCCATAGGAAATCCATTTTAGAACGTCATAACCCCATCGAGTTTGGACTCGTTTGATTCATCTTGACGATCACTTTGTCTTTAGATTATGTCCTGGGTCTGATGATGGAGCTGGAAATTGGCCACAGGAACTCCATTTTAGAATGTCATAACCCCATCGAGTTTAGGATCGTTTGATTCGTCTTGACGAGTACTTTGTCTTTAGATTGCGTCCTGAGTCTGATTATGGAACTGGAAGGTGGCCATAGAAAATCCGTTTTAGAATGTCATAACCCCATCGAGTTTAGACTCCTTTGATTCGTCTTGACGAGTACTTTGTCTTTAGATTATGTCCTGGGTCTGATGATGGAGCTGGAAGTTGGCCACAGGAACTCCATTTTAGAAAGTCATAATCGCATCGAGTTTGGACTCGTTTGATTCGTCTTGACGAGTACTTTGTCTTTAGATGGTGGTCAGGGTCTGTTGATGGAGGTGGAAGGTGACCATAGGAATTCCGTTGTTAAACGACCTAACTTCATCGAGTTTGGACTTGTTTGATTCGCCTTGACGAGTACTTTGTCTTATGATGGTGTCCAGGGTCTGTTGATGAAGATGGAAGGTGGCCATAGGAATTCCGTTATAAACGACTTAACCCCGTCGCGTTTGGACTCGTTTGATTCGGCTTATCGAGTGCTAAAGTAAGTTCTTCAAATCGATGAATAAGACTGCTCCAAGTTCGAATAAATTTAGTATTGTTGATTCATTATAAGTATCTACAAAAAGAAATGAGATCCTACTAAAAACAAAACTTGTAAAAAAGCCAAGTCGCACAACTCAGGTCTTCTACCGTAAAAAGTAGTGAAATCCATGTAGTACCAAGTCAGTTAATTTATTCAATCCCTACTTAAGGGACCTTCTATCTCAAGTTATTACATAATTGGCTAACCTAACTACATCGTATAGTGACCGTATCAATAAGTATTAAAAATATTTGATGTTTTAAATAAATAGATTGACTTGACCATCGCATTGGCCAATGTGATGCGTGTCAATCTATTTATTTAAAACATCAAATATTTTTAATATTGATATAGTCACTATAGGATGTAGTTAGATTAGCTAATTACGTAATAACTTAAGAAAGAAGGTCCCTTAAGTAGGGACTGAATAAATGAACTGACTTGGTACTAAACGGATCTCACTACTTTTTCCAGTAGAAGAACTGAGTTGTGCGACTTGGCTTTTTTACAAGTTTTGTTTTTAGTGGGATCAGAATTTTCATGGAGCAACTGTCTATCCACCCTCTGCTACCCAGTTACTGCGTACTGGCTTCTCACTACCCAAAACAATAAATAATAAAGATCTATAGACTACAGTCAATACCACTGGTCAGCCACAGAGGGATATCGGTTTATAATGGAAGGTCACTGTGATCTACGGATTGCTTCGGACTTGCTAGCGTTGCTTACCTTCAAGTTCGACCTTTTGTTCTGTCGACGAGACTATTTTTATGTTTAAATAAGTACAGTTTTCTAGATTTTCCTATAAAATTGAAGCGTGCGCCGAACTGATACTGTAGATTAAAACAATTTGGATGTTAGGTTGACTAAAATGTCGTTGTTACGATTTGCTTAATTTTCTTACTGCAGCATGACCTTATTACTCGTATATCTCATTTAAACATCGCTAACGTCCTTGGACATAGAGATATTAGATACGACCCTCATGTCGGTTTTGCATGACTTTAACAAAAGCTCATTCTGGGGTGACGTTCCCTATTATCTTGACTTATTCATGCCTCGTTACACAGTAAAATTAACGTTACGTTCTTATTCACTTGCTACAAGTAGCTATCTTGATACTATATGTGTAGTTTTCAATACAGTCTGAAATTATTCAATAGACAAGACTACACAGTTGAGACTTAATTGGTTGATTTCTCCCGCTCTGGAAGGAGCGGAAGGGGGGAGTGTTAGAATTCTACTAACTAAAAAACAACCATTTCTGTCTTAGTCCTTTGTGTTCTGTGTGTATGTATGTATGTCTTTCGAACAACCCTCAAACCCCGGCAGGTGTCGGCCCTTGAGGCGCGCGTGGAACACGAAAGGGAGTGTCAGACTTCTACCGACTAAAAACCACCCATGTTCCTTCTTAGCCCTTTATGTCGAGGCCGCGGTATCTCTTGCGAACAACCTGCAGCGCCGGGAGCTAAGTAGGCTTTACAAGTTTACGAGTATTAGTCGACCAACTTATAACATGTACTTATTAAACATATTTTCCTGAACATAATGTATAGGAGCACAGATTTTAAATCTCCAAATGTAAGTTTGTTTATTATTTTCTTTTATTCAATTACATACAAACTTATAACCGCTTTCTCCATCAAGCCCTTGATCCAGATGCCTAATGAGAGCCTCCTCAGGTGTTGGTCGAGGCTTTTGGCAATTAAGCCATTGGCTGCAACGACTATCGGCACAATGATCGCCGAGTTCATAGTCCACATGTCGACAGCCTCACGAGCCAAGTCAAGATACTTGATTCGTTTATCTTTCTCGGCTTTCACGAGATTCTCGTGATGCGGGACCGTTATATCAACACACATTGCGCGCCGCTCTGATCGATCCACTACCACTATATCAGGCTTACTAGCTATAATAGTCCGCTGTCAGTGATGATGTAAGTATTGATCCCAGTGCAGTGTGATATTGTCATTTTCAGGAACTGGTTCAGGCACATACTTGTAGTATTATTTCAGAATAAGTTGCTGGTGTATAATCCTGGCTACAAGGTTGTGTCATGCAAGTACTCTCCGTGAGCCAGACGAAAACACCCAGAAATAATGTGACGGATTGATTCGCCCGGACGGTAGCATGCCCGACATATAATATGTCAACCGTGCCGTCCTTCACAATAAATCTCCGGTAGTTATTCGTCATCATACAAGTTTGTTTTATTAAAACAATAAAAAACATCGTCCGGAGGCAGGGAGGTTAATCAGTTTAGTAAGTCTAACAACTACTTAACCCTATATTGTGCGTGGTCGGTTTTTTTAAAATATAATTGGAAATCATCCTATAATGCAAATTATTATTATTTATTAATCCTTGTAATGTTTTATATTAAGATAAAATCAAACAAACCATTATATTTCAAAGCAAATAAATAAACATTTATCTCGAGTCGCAGACGAAGGGGCTTTTAATTCGATTTCCTTAGAGACGCCTCTCAAGCGCCTTTCTGATTTGCAACGGTTTGACGCTTGTTATTACTACACGGGATCTTTATTAAGCTTTTATTATGCCGTAAACAATGTTGTGGAGCCGTAATACATACATATTTTTTTATAACAGTGATGTTTGTTTCTTATTTTTGTTAGGAAGTTATTGTCCCTATCTGTCAGTGTGACTAATGACAACACACCAAGCCAACTCAGTGTGGGAAGGCCACTGTTCCAGCTTTGGGAAACTTAAACGTCGATATCTATTGCCCCATTCGTGAGTAAAGGCCCTGTTGACTATTATTATTGCTATCTGTATTTTGTATATACGTATTATATTTTTAAAAATTAATCAGTATTTCCCTGGTCACGGCATCACGCGTTAACAGCTGGAGCGTTTCAGCGGTTTTGCTAATTCTTTTTTTTGTTGTCAGGAAAAGGTTCCTACGAAAAAAAAGAAAGTTGAATAAAAAAACAATTTTCAACTTATTTTCTAAGAAGAAATCAGGGGAGGGCGGCGGCGCCGCATTTGATTTCCCGTTTCTAAGTACGTCATGGGTCAATAATGAATAATATTTGTATTTTTAAATGATCTAAATCTCATGAATTCCATTTTTTTTTTGATAAATATTTTTAGGTTTCCGTAGTCGAATGGCAACAAACGGAACCATATAGATTCGTCATGTCTGTCCGTCCGTAATTCGGAAACTATGAAGACTACACAGTTTACGATTTTACTTTACGATTTTTATACAAAAATAAAAGATTAAGGGGAGTCCATGTATGGGAGGCCCCCATACATGGAACTGAACTAAAAAAAACTTTTTTCATCAAACCTGTTCGTGTGGGGTGTATACAGTCTTTAAAAGTAACATTGAGGTTCGTAAAACCATTTTTTCTGAAAGTCAATCGTTTGCGAGAAAGACACTTCCAAAGTGGTAAAATGTGTGTCACCTTAACTAAGAGAATGAAAAATAAAATAAAAAAATATACTGTGGATCGCAATGAAAACTTTCAACAAAATTGGTTTAAACGAGATATAGTAAATAGTTTTTGAGATATCCCACATTTAAAAAATCGCAAATATATTTTTGTCATTCATACAAACACTATGAAAAACAAACTTATCACAAAATGTCTCCGCTAAAACAAGAAACAAAACAAATTTAAGGGGGCTTCCCTACTACGATGGTACCGAAACCTTCATGTGCAAGTCCGACTTGCACTTGCCCAGTTTTTTTTGTCATTGGATACATGAAGTGGGCTGCCGTTGTAAGACGACTAAAAAGTCACGGTGTATACAGTACCTAATATTTTCATTTTATTTAAGTGCCCTTAGATAAGACATGGCCGTGAATGTATAAAGTAGAAATAGAGAGTGTTAATGTGGTGCGTACCAACATAGTTTATATCCAAGTAAAGCACGCCTAACGTTGAAAAAAGCCGGAAATATTAACTAAGTTAAAAAACCCGACTGAAAACTGACTGGGGTTCATTCTATTTCCATTTCATAAGTTTAAAATAATAATATATAATAATAAATTTATTCAAAGTTAAGTTTGGTAAAAATAATCTTAGGTATAACAAAGTTCGATGCCTGTACTACGATAAACCTGTATCACAGGCGATATGGCTTCTAATACTGTAAACTATTTGGACAACAGATTTTTAAGAAATATGTAACAATTTTAATACTAAAATAATTTGTTAATTTAATTTTATAATGATAATATAATAATAATGAACAATAAACATAACTGGCGAAATGTGGGTGTACTATTAGGTACACCTCTGCCTAACCCTTCGGGGATTACGGGCGTGATGTTATGTAATAATAATGATTCGCATGAGAGCCAAGGTTACCGACATAGCCCGAAGAATTGCCAAACTTAAGTGGCAGTGGGCAGGGCACATTGCTCGCAGAACGGATGGCCGATGGGGCCGGAAAGTTCTGGAGTGCCGACCGCGAACCGGAAGACGTTGCGTTGGAAGGCCTCTCACTAGGTGGACCGATGACCTGGTGAAGGTTACGGGTACCCGCTGGATGCGAGACGCACGGGACCGGTCAATGTGGCGACACCTATTGGAGACCTATGTCCAGCAGTGGACGTCTTTTGGCTGAAATGATGATGATGCTGAATGATAATAATATATCTGATTTACTTAAACTCTATTATTTATTAGATTAGAACAAAAACAAAGAATGACTTAAACATGTAGGTAAATTTTATGTCAATTACGCAATAATTAATAACGCTATAACATTAGTATCAGCAGTGTTTTAAAAAAGATTAAATCGGTCAATAACAAATTGCAAAAAAAACATTGTCACAACATTTTCACAGCGGTCAGGAATTTGCTTGGATAGACACAACGATGGATAGTAGGGCCGGGCCGCACAGTGGACTTGTTGAGTCAGCAAAATAGATACCTATGTAAAAAGTGTGGTATTGAATGACGCACTAGGTGCCCTTTTTTTTGGGGAGTGGGAAATCATCAAAAAACCCCTCCCGCTCTTGGGCAGAGCGAAAGGGAATGTCAGAATTCTACTGACCAAAAACCACCCATGTTTCTTCTTAGCCCTTATCTCGAGGCCGCGGTATCTCTAGCGAACAACCCGCAGCCCACGCACAACCCGCAGCCCGCACTAGGCGCCCTCATAATCTATTGAGTTAATATTTCTGTGTTATGCTATTTTCTTACCAGGACATTCAGCGTCTCCAGTTTTATGGGCATTGGGTTTTTTGAACCGTGAACACGTCGCGCATTTCGGAGTCTCAGTTTTCTTCGGACATTCGGATATTGTATGACCTACTTGACCACACTGAGCACACGTATGATTGATTTCTCTGCAAGATTTGGCTGCATGGCCGTAGGTAAGTGCTATGCCTATATAGACTATGTATGTGCAATGCTGTCGTATGCTTTTTCAAGATGTTAATTTTTTTCTGCAGTTTTGTTCTTGCAAGTAGAATTGTTCTAATGGGTTCTAACTACTACTTATATTTAAGTCCATTGCAACCAGATGTTGCTCTTGCGCTTAAAAATCTGATATTTCAGGGTTTCTTAAGAATTCTTTGAAACATTACATTTGTCCTGTCAGACGACACATGTGTCTCGTTTCCCATTAAATAGAATGTGTGCCTTTCCAAGTGGTTGATTATTGTTGTACAATCCAAAGGAAGAAAGTGTTTCCATTTATAAAATCTAATAATCTTAATTCTTAAGATCTTCTTAATCCAAAATAACTTCCGTTAAAAGTCATTGATATTTAAATACCGTGAACAGGTCGGTCGGTTATGGAATTGGTGTTAGTATTAATTGTGCATGAAGGCTTTCTTGAAGTACGAACATATTATTATCTTCCTCTTCTGGTTTTTGTGTGTTACGCACCTTTTACAGGTATTCCTTATTCTTTATTGCCTGTAATTTATATTGCAAATTTCTTATTTCCATATTTCGACTATGCCGCGGGTCCAAAAACACCGGCAAAATACAATTTGCATTTAATTATCATTTTATATTAAAAAAAAACTCATCGTCTCTAACGATTGATTCTGTTTTCAGAGGGCTTGACTCATTAAACCATACCCCACACAAACATTTCGCTTTCCGAGTCACACGCAATTGCCCTTGAACTTGGTAATACCAATTGTGGGATTTATAAATCTGAAAATTACCTAATTTATGTTTAACGCAAACATTTTCTTTTTCTTGTGCGCTGCGATTGGACATTTCATCTCTACTATTTCTTCCTCGGTAAGGAGCTACTCCAGATGGAGCTCCTAAATATCGAATTTCGAGATCTATAAAAGTCCGCATGGTCTGATTTCAACATTTTCTTGCCTAGCCAGCTGAAATAATGCTTTTTCTATATGTTCTCTTCCATGTTGTACAGGCGCAGCTTCTGTTTACTCTATGGAGCAGTTGTTTAACTATGCTCGCATAATTAGTGTCAGGCCTCATTTTTATAACTCTTCCAAAGTTTGAGGCCGTCAGCAAGGAGCGCCGCATTTCGAGCCATCCGCTTGACTCGCTCTGCAAAATCGTTTGTCTTTCAATATTTTTTCTTTCTTCCTCACTTTTGTCCAAGTTGGATAGAAAATTCTTCTGCATTCCTTCTAGCATCGCATCGCTCACATCCGGCTTAATACTTTGTTTTCCATAATTTTTATTTAAGGCGTTATACGTGTTTGTCGTTCTTTATAATGCATGTCGTTTAAATCTATTTCTCTTTGTGCGATATTTGATATCGAAGGTGTGCATTTTGCCCGTAGGGCTTTTTCCAACAATTATTTTGTACAATATGGACACATGTTTCCTTTTTGTGTTAAAGCTAACTGCAGATGCTAAACATCGAGTTTGGTATCCACGCCGGCACGAGTAATTCACTCTTTTACCACCCACAAGCTTAGCCACCACGCTATTAAAACTTTGCACGATGTTACTGTCAACATCATGAACGAGACTTTTAGAATGTTCAGCAATATTATTAATATAAAAACATATTTTTTGCCACAAGGAACTTGTGAATAATGCTTGCGGCAACAAGATTTTAACATTCTGTGGACTACTACAGAAATGACTTTTACATTTGGTATGGTTACCAAGTGTAAAACCGGTGGTGTCCTGTGTGTGATTAAGTGGACAACCTGGAAATCTTCATAAACTTTTCGAGTACTAAATTCTAATTTTTTTAATGAGTCGTGGTATTTTTTTTGCCGCATTTTCGTATAACTGATCACCTTACGCTCATGGTGCGTTTTTTCGTTATTAATTTTTTAAGACTTATAGGATATTTCGTATCAGTGGTAAGGTTTTCTATTTTATTGCACAAGTTTCTTAAAAGGTGGTTCCTACTTTCTACCTTTTCAACAGTAAATTGAGAATAAGGCCTTGCTTCTAAAATTTTTGCATACGTGCTGGAATCCCCATCAGAAATGAGGCGACCATAAATCAGACTATGCCTAGAAACAGATGCTTTAAAGTCTTCCACAGGTATTGTAGACTCCATGGTAGTTGACGATCAATTATGATAGCAGCTCCTGACAGTGCTGAGTAGTTTTTTTTTGTAAGACCTTTTAGTCCAGCATCCGTCTACAACCACATATATAACAGGTACCATCTTTACTGACGCGACCTTTTTCTAAAGCAATTCGTTTTTCTTTTACAGCAGCTTCATTCATGGATTTACCATGAATGAAGCTATGTTTGAAACAATGTCGTACCGTTTCTGGTATACAGGCTCAGTCATCACGGGCAAGTCAAATGCTGATAACAGTTCCTGTAACTGTGAATATCCTATACCAACTGAGACTGTACCCGCGATCGCTGCTGTATTAATATCTAAGTCGCCAGTGATATTACAAAGAGAAAACTTCTCTTTACACATTCTACCGTAAACTTAGATGCTAGTCAAACACGTTTCTCTCCTATAACTAAAGCACAATGATCACCGATTTCTTGTATTTTGGAAAAAAAGACATCTAAGTATATCTATAATTCGTATTCCATTTATCGATTTTGTTTCTACTTCTGATTGTCTTTCTTAAATCATCAAATCAGGTAAACTTCTTCATCTTGGTCAACCTAATATAAACTTTATAATACGGTTATTGGTAATTGGCTGCATCCCCTGAAATGGTTGAATTAAGACCTAATTTGCAACAATTTTAAATCTGATATAGTTAACGGAGATTATGACAAAAAAGTTAACTTTATATTCTGTCGTGTGAATGATGGTCGAGATTCGTTTATTTCTACTTGTCGATTTTGTAATCCGGTTTATTGTGTCTAAATGTTTGTGCATGTCTGCGGATATTTTCTTGTTTTCTGATTTTCCCATTTCCATGAATGTAGCAATATGAGCCAGTTTAGTAAAAGGTGCTGTATCCCTTTCTTGAAGAATTTTGGTTCGTATTTCACTATCTTTTAATCCACGAATAAATTGCAGGGCCAGGAAACTTTCTGAGGTAGACTTTTTACAATTATGGCACGGCACTTGAATTCGCAGTTCAACGAATTTTTCTTTAATTCTGAGGCGCATGTTGCTACTGTTTCATCTTAACGTTGTGTGTTCGTAATAAATCTGTGTTGTATGTAACGCCCATATACTAGGCTTAGAATCTATGTAGTCATCAAGAATCTGTGAGTATGTGTAGTTTAAAGTTCATATCAATTGGATCCTCCGGAGAACATATGAAGTGGTACTATTCTGTCTAAACCCAAATTGCTCATCTTTAAGTATTCCAAGACGTGTTGTAAAATCTTGAAGCCTTTTCAGCATAATTTTCTCAAATATTTTTGACATGATTGGTATCATGGTCACTGGCCCATAACTATACAATAAGTCTTGTCTGTTTTTTCTCCTTTTTTAAAAAGTGGCCTAATTACAGACTATTTCAGTATGTTTGGAAATGTACCGTCCTCAAATGACAAGTATTAAATAACACAGTGGTTGACATTTATTATGTATTGAGCGCATAATTTAATTACATTGGTCGTTATGTCATCTGCTCCCGCTGCGTTTGTGTTATTAAGATTTTTAAATGTTCGAAATATTTCTATTGCATCAGTAGGTTTAAGGAATATTGTATGTTCGCTATTAGTTTCGATAGTTTTGTAATTATTGTTATTGGTCATTTGTATATAAAACTTATTAAAGTCACTTATCTCCTTAGGGTTTCACATGTGTGATTATTGTTGATTATTCTGTCAATTTGTGTTATCATATTAATGTCACCAATGTTTTCATTAATTACTCATAAAAATAAATGTAAAGCCACATGCTTTACATTTATTTTTATAAGTGTCAATATACTCGTATATCTTATTTTGTAGTTGTCTAGATTTATAAATGCACTTTTTGAGTATATAGCTATAAGATTTATATTGTTTATTAGTTTCTTTTTTCTGTTTGTGTTGTTGTGTAGTTAAGATAGAGAGACCGTTTTCTGATACAAGATGTTCTGATGCCCTTCGTCAACCATTTATGGTTCACTTTTTTATTCGATATCTTTATTGTTTTTATTGGGAAAGACAGATTGAAAAACAATTTAAACAGAGCATGAAATTCAGTAACGCTTGTTGTAAGTTTTTTTTAATAGACTTCTAAAATTGTAAGAGATGACATACAACTATAGAACTTGACCATGTTTTTTTATTATTATATGTTATATATTTCGGATGATTTTGTAGTTTTCAGTGAAGCGTTTGTCCTGTTTTGTGGTCAGGTAAGGCAAGGTGATGCACTTCCGCTTTAACTTGCTTGATATTGCTTGCTAACTGATCAAGACACGACAACTGTCTCGTTGGAGCTTCGATATGCAATTCGATTTAAAAAAAAATTAACATAGGTACTCTTCAACTCTTTACTATTTTGGTTCAGCTCTAAGATGTCCAAGTTCCAGTCCCCACAAAGAATAATAATAATTCTATGTTTCTTAGTAAGACATTGTAACAGTAACTGTTCAAGTTTCTTAAGAAATTTTTGTGGGTTACTATTAGGAGTTCTGTATAAACAAATAATCCAAATTTTATATATTTCTATTAATTATTACATATTTTTATTAATTGAATGTAAAATTAATGATCATCAATCCGTCGCCGGAGCCGTGCCGTGGCCGGCCCGGGGCAATGCCGGTCCGGGCAAGTTCACATCTACCTGCCTGTACGGGAAATATTTGAACAACAAATGGCAAAACATAGAGTGCATGTGAAAATGAAACATATCATTGTAACTACCTATGTTTATAAATAAATAATCTGAATCTGACGATTTTTTCAATGATTTATATACCGTGATATTTCTTTCACCTAAATGTATTACTATTGTTGTATTTTGTCAAAATTAAACACAATCTAAATATTTTATTTCATTGAGGGTTGGTAAATCCTAAGATGTGAGAGAGAGTGAGAGTGAGTTAGAAAACTTAGTAAGAGCTTTTACCGTAACATATTAATTAAGGATTGTCGAGATACCGTTTACTTTAAAATGGATTGCAATATTCACACGAAATGGAGATCACATCTAAATTATTTTAAAATAATGTTAATTCAGTATGAGTTCAATAGACTGTCGCCGTGATTCTACCTGTGGACGTAAATCGGGGTGTCCAAAGCCAAGCTAGTTTTATGAATGTTTCATCGCAGACTAAGATTTTCGTCTACAATTTTGTTATCAAATTATGGCTGATATAAGGTACCGTGGCGCGAGAAGTCAAGACAATAACTTATTACTGTATTATAAGTACATAATAAATACTACACTTTCTTAATTGACAAAGACCCTCGGAGCCTCTCGCTTTATGGCAATCTGGCAATATAAGGTAAGTACGGGTTATAATCAAACGCTCACTTATGTCTAGCGTCTACCTATATTTGCTGATACAAACCTCATGAAATTCATATTATTCTGATTATAAGCGGGCGTTGCTGACCCATAGGTTACATTATTACAATTCACTACGTCATTCAAACCTACTTATTTATTCCCGAAGATAAAACCTATTCTTTTATACGTTTTATTTAAAATTTTGTTCATAATCTGCCTAGCCTTTTCCCAACTATGTTAGGGTCGGCTTCCACTCTAACCGGATACAGCTGAATAGAATACGAGTATTTTTCATGGAGCGACTGCCTATCTGACCTCCACAACCCAGTTAATACTAGGTAATACGATGCTCTTTGGTAAAACTGGATGTCAGAATTTCAGGTCACTAACTAGTGACTACCTGTAACGACTGCCAAAGACCTATATATGGCAGCCGGGACCAACAGCTTAACGTGCTTTCCGAGGCACGGAGGAAACTCGGTATATCGGGCGGCCACCCATCCACAGACCGACCTAGGCAAGCACAGCTTTACCTAAAGATCGACCCGAGTGGCAGTTCTTATTAAGTGTTGTTATTATGTGTAAAATCTAAATAATTAAGAAATCAATTGGAGTTTTTTTTGCAGCCAACTCAGACTGCATAGTGAATTAACGTCGTTCGTTCGTACAACATAATCGGCGTTTTTGGTACCATCGTCGCAACCACCGAGAAAAAGTATTTAAGGGACCTCGATATTATTATTCCTGTCGATAGATACATCAGACAATTTTTTATTTTTCATAAACGATGGATGGACTGCGTGAAGGATGATATGGCTAGAAAGGAGGTGACTGCTGAGATGAAGAGAAATAAGGAAGTATGGAAGAAGAAGATATGTTGCGCCGACCCCAAAAAATTGGGATAAGTGCAGGAGAATGATGATGATGATGAATCTCACATTTGGGTAGCGGTTCAAAGAGGGCTAGTTTGGAGGAACTCTCCAAACATTTGTGTGGTGCTAACAGTCTACGAATATAATCGCTGTGACTAGTGATGTTCTGTTATCATTTTACCATTACCAGTATTTTACCATGCGAAAATATTCCCAGTAAGTTTCTATTATCACCGGTAATGTTCCCTAACGCTGGTAATATTGTTTAATATCGTTTTGTTGATAGCTCGCTTTTCGCACTTGTACAAGTTGTACAATGTGACTGTAATACAAAAAAGAATACAATCTTGTTCTCTTAGTGCATCCTTTTCTCATGAATCAAGATCAGGAATCATATCAAATCATCTGGTACGATTCATTACTCTCGTATATATTCAGTTTTCAAAGCTCCTCAATTTACTCCCACCCGTTCTTATTAGAGCTAGTGCTTATCACTTTGGGATTACTACTCATTATGTCTGGACTTGGAAACACCCTATCACTCGAAGAAAATTCTCGCTCGTTTCAGGAGCTTCACGATAGCATGCCGGACATAAGCCATATAGATCCCATCATGGTAGGTCAGGACTCTATCGCCGTGTACGCAAACAGGGATCAGGACCAGATAGTAGAAACACTACGCCAGATCACATTTGCGACGCACCCAACAATCAGCGGAGAGACTGACTATACCACAGAGGGGTACGACTCACAAGAGGACCCAGAATTGAATCAATGCAATCCTATAATCTGTCATCCACTCGAGAGATTTTTTGAAATAGCCGACTATATATCACAGTCCTCGGATCCCTCATCTGATGAGATGATCAGGGCTATTGAAGAGCTAAGTCAATATGACCAGCTCCACAAAAACAAACTGATCACTCAATTTCAGCTGCTCGCTCGATCCGCATCACTAGATTGGAATGTCATCAGAGATACTATAGCAGAGGGATGCAGATTAGGCTATGCAGGCCTACTAAGTGTAATTTCTGGGATGAATACTGTGTACCAGATACAACATGCAAAAGCATTCAATAGCAATATAATAATTTTCGGTCAATTAGTCGATCAATTAAAGCTCAACACAATACAATCAAGAATGCAATTAGAGATGGACAGAACCTTCAATGAGGATTTAACCAAACAGTTAAATTCATTTACAAAAGGGGTGGCAGAGTTGTCAGAAAAGATTGACAACAAAACCCTAGAACTTTCCCGCCCCTCAGGTAAGAAAGTCTGCAGCTATACGATTTCTCCAACGGCGGATTCAATGAGTTCCCCCCAGGTGGAACTCCCCTGTAATATAGAGCACATCCCAAATTCAAGGTATCACTCTGATTTATTACAGGTAGATATAGGTCCAAATGGTGACCTCACTATGACTCCCCAAACATCCAGAGCAAAGGCTTTAGTAGAGTTAGGACAACTGAAAATGTCAACAAAGGGGTTAATGACAATACTGAATCAGGACTTAAAAATTATATTAGGAAGGTGTACCACCAACACAGGATTCTCAAAAATCTTTAACAATCTCCCAAGTAGGGATGACAAAATCTCCACGCTTAAGCAACTCTTTGGGTCTGCAGATCATGTACCAGGACAATGGATAAGAAGATAGTCAGAGTGAAGGGCCTATCCCGGCATGTTATACAAAACTTAAAAATGACCTTATAATTGACCAAATTGAATATTCAATATATATCTTACTTAAAATGACTGTGATAATCTAAAAAGGTACTGTTGTAAATCATTACAGAAAACTCTGAAAAGCTTTTTATTGTATATTTGATTCTACCAAATATTAAGATTTAAAATAAAAAATGTGCATTTGAACTAGAAGTAGAAGATCAGTCATAAATACAAATGAAAAAGAAACAAAATATTTTACTCTATCTTGCCCTAAAATACTATTTTTAGGGTTCTGTACCTCGAAAGGAAAAAAACGGAACCCGTATAGGATCACTTTGTTGTACGTCCGTCCGTTTGTCTGTCTGTCAAGACCCTTTTTCGCGGGAACGTGTGGAGGTATCAAGCCGTTTATATCAAACTAGCTGACCCACGCAACTTCGTCCGCGTCACATAATATAGCTTAAAACCTTACTCGATAAATCGACTATCCAACATAATATATTAAATTGAGTTAAATCGTACTCGTAACAAACAAAAAATCTTACCTTTCCTCTTTATAATACCTATTAGTTTAGATTGGCTTCGATTATATTATTAAAGTAACAATTACTATAGGTATCTCTTACTGTTTAATATACAGTAACACTTTGTACTTATAAACATTATGGTGCAGTAAATATATTGAATTTGAATTTCTCCGGAGCCCCCAGAGGCCAGAATCCCCACGTACTATCTACCGCACCGGACCGAATGACTGCCACGCGCTTAATTATTTTGTCGCCCGTATATTTTTACATTGCGATATCTTCTAAGATATTTGTTTAAACTGTATAGAGTAAAAGGCACAAATATTCTATATTAAATTTCCGTGCTAACAAACACATTTATATATACATAGATTAATACCATATGGGTTAAATAAGCTTCGCAAAATATCATTATTTTTAACCTGACATTTAATTATTAAAAAATGGTTACAGTGAGTCAATCTTAAAAGATAAACATATGCTATCGCGGACTTTTTTTTAGAACATTTAAAGAGGAACAATCCCTTCATACATGGTATTTACGTAACTTAAACTGTTTTCGCAGCGCACGCAACGGAATCTCTCAAAAAGGAATATCTTTTCCCGTTTTTGCAACATTTTTCATTTATGCTCCGCTCCTATTGATTGTAGCGTGATGTTATATAGCCTAAAGCCTTTCTCGATAAATGGACTATCCAACACTAAAATAATTTTTCAATTCCAACCAGTAGTTCCAGAGTTTACCCCGTTCAAACAAACAAACAATCAAACAAACAAACTCTTCAGCTTTATAATATTAGTATAGATACCTGAGTATTTGATTTAAATTTGGCTTAGAAGTTAGCCACAGCTTCTACTGTCCCTTGAAGCTGTGACTAACTTCTAATCCGATGCTATCAAAAGATACAGCCATTTATGCCGCAAATTTTCGACACTCGCAAGGGAATCGAAACCTACAACCTACCTAGAATCTTGAAATTTGATATACCTATTCGCTTACAATTATTTATTCATCCCCTCTTCCACCCTCCATAACTATTAAACGGCTACATTAATTTTCTTCAAACATACCTAAGAACACTCCCGACTAATTCACATTTCGAACAAAAATAAACAGACACGTCAAACTAGCAAAAATAGCGCATCATAAAGCAATTAATTTTCCCCGTGTTTTACTTGTATGTTACCGAAACATAGAAATGTCTACGTTACGAAGTGGCTAAACTTACAGCCTGACCCGTCCGGTTATTGATTGCAATTAATTCAATAATCGGACGGGTAAAGCTGTAAATTTAGTTAACGCTTGCTATGCATGCTTTCAATCTTACCATGACGTCTTAAACCATGATGTTTTATTATAATTCCTGTGTGAGAAAGCGACAGAGCTAAACAGGGTGTCTAGCGTTATCTCTCTTTCGCACTGGAATAAGACTAAAATAATACTGCTTTAAGACGAAATGGTAGGCCACCTGGGGCTCAATTCTGTAAAATAGTCAACTTGACAATAGTGTGTCGATAGTGTGTAAGTAGTGTCTCAATAGAATAGTCGTTGACATTTGGTATTCTACAAATTATAAATGGTCATTGACTTGCCACTGTAGTGACATTGAAACGCCATAGTAGGACTATTGTAACATCGGTAGTCTGGTCCGTTTTAATGTGTCAATGTCATCGTGATGGCCAAAGTTACGGTAGTCTGTAAATATTTTTTCATTTCTCATACTCGGAAAGTAGTGTTGGTTTGATCCGAGTAGCGGGTGGCAAATGCTACTTCCCACCTTAGGGCGGGAAAGACTCATAGTAATTGCTTCCCTCCCTAGGGAGGGAAGCAATTTTAAAAATAGAACTAAATTTGGTGCAGCGGTCGGCCGCAAAAAAATGCTGCGGTGTTGTGAGTGTTTAAACAGCCAGTATGAATTAAAAAAAAAAAAAACTAAGCGGGTCCGCCCGCGGCAGGGACACGGTGTGTTCCATATTTAAAATTTTAAATAGACTACATAATTTGGCAGGATACTAACTCTTTAAGCGTTATCGAAATCTCGGTAATAGAACAGAGTACGTAGTTATAGCTTATTAAAAATGAGTTCAAGTGATTCTGAAATGTTGACCCCAGATTCTGTTAGAGACGAAGCCAATACAGTTATCGAAAATCTTTTGCCAGAAATTTCAAAGGAAAGATACTTAAATACATACAATGACTTTATGAAGTGGCGAGCAGATAAGAAAATAAAATCATTTTCCGAAAGTGTATTTCTTACATACTTCAATGGAGTCTGGAAAAATAAAGCCTTCTACGCTATGGAGCAGGTATTCAATGCTCAAGAGTACACTAAAAGTAAAACACAATGTCGATTTGAAAAGATTCCTTAATTTAACATCGTTTCTGAAAAGACAGTCTCAGGGGTTCAAGACCAAAAAATCTAAGGTTTTCACCTCTTACGAAGTGGAAACATTTTTAAATGAAGCCCCTGACGAGATATATTTGGCAGTGAAGGTAAGTTATAAACGTTTATCTAGGTTGGAGGTCTTTTACTCTAAAATCAAATGTCGATCCCAACGACTTGACTCTGTTAAGATACCTACTTAGATAGGATAGGTTTGCATAAAAAGAGGCAATCATATTATCAATCAAACACACTGACCCAGATTGCGTAGGTAAATTAAGAGTTAGATAGGCGTACATTTCTGGAGTAAAAGATCTCTGCTTGTTATTTTATTTACATAGTTAGATACCTAAAAGATTAATAGGATTAATTAAGAAATTATATTTTTCACAGGTGGTATTAATACTTGGTATAAGCGGCGCCTGCAGAAGCAGTGAACTCACTAATTTAACAATTAACGACTTTGAAAATCACGGCCAGTTATTACTCGTAAAATTAACTAAAACCAAAACAAATATTGAGCGTACGTTTGTTGTACGAGAAGAGTTTACACAAATAGTAAAGAAATATCAAAAAATCAGACCTAATGACATAAAAACGGATCGCTTTTTTCTCAACTACCAAAAGGGAAAATGCTATAAACAAGTGATCGGTAAAAATAAAATCTCAGGTATGCCGAAGCAAATAGCAACATATTTGAATTTGCCAAACTGTGAACACATGTGCATGTGCACTGTGCGGGCATTGCTACAGAAGAACGTCAGCGACACTATTAGCCGATTCTGGGGTGAACTTGACAATGTTAAAAAGACATGGAGGATGGAAATCCAGCACAGTCGCGGAAGGCTACATTGAGGATTCTGTCCAAAATAAAACTAAAATTTCAAACAAATTAAATGAGACTATAAATTTACGCCCCACTTCGCCTCAACCAACTACTTCAAGGGAGTCTGCGCCATGGATTCCACCGTCTAATCAAATAATGGAGTCTCCTACTTTTACAGAAATTCAGCACAGCCAAAGACATAACATATCAAACAGCGTAAATATTCCAAACGAAAATGTAACTTTAAATTTCACAAATTGTTCAAATTTCTCAATTAATTTTAAATAGGTACCATGTCATTATTTTCAATAAAAAATTTAGAAAAACTACTATTTTTTACTTTCCTTATATTCGAAATGAAAAGTAGAGTGCTTAACACGGGTGAAAGACATCAATTCCTTTCGACCCTAGTGTAACAATCTACTATAAGTGATATCTGACAGTTGTGTCTATCGTGTTTGGCTATCGAACTGCCATTGTGAAGCCATCGAACAACGACACCTCTTTTCCCTATTAATTTGGTTCAATTTATTTCTTTTAAAATTTAAAATATAGTGTCCGAGTGTGTACGTCTTACGTAGTGAACCAATTAATAGACTTAGTTTTCGCCACAATGAGGCCTTCTTTACCTACTTTGCGGTGGCATATTCTGGCATTGGCTTATAGCGACGACCGTCGACGTTTGCTTTTGCGCCAGCGACGCAAACTCGCGCATTAATGAGGCTGCAAGTGAATGCCTTCCATGAACTTCCCGAGCTGGAGTTTGTCAAAACGTTTCGGCTTGGTAAGGAGCAAGCAAGGGAGCTAATTGACGAGCTCATTCCCTTTCTCCAGAGACAGCGACGGCAGAATGGAATCCCTGCTGAATTAAAGGTTTCTATGTGAAGGTACCTAACTTGACACTCTGATCCAACTTAGAATAATTATTTATGTAATAAAATTTTACTATCAGAATTATTTAAGTACCTATTTACTATTACTTTAATTATTCAAAATTACGTAAATAACATCACGCCAATGCAATGTTACTACCACAAAGATATACATACATCTAAGTTACATTAACTAAGAACTTACCCAAAAAATACAATTAAAAATGGCTGAAGTTGTTCCATAAAATTCAAATAATAAAAATCTAAACATTTCAGATACTTATTGCGCTGAGCTTCTATGCCACAGGGTCATACCAAACACTGGTTGGCCAAAGCGCATTACATAATGTCTCACAGACTACAGTATCAAGAGCTGTGAGGCAAGTCACCGATGCATTGAACCAAATCTATCATAAACATATTGGCCACTGCATCCCCAAGAAAGAAATGCAATCAAGGCAAAGTAAGTGTTATTTGTCAGAATAATAATTAATAAGCTGAACTTTAATTCAAAGTTTTGAAATAATAAAATGTTCATGTTGTTTGTTTATAATTATTATTTCTTACAGATTTTACTCATGTTTTGGTTTCCCGGGTGTACTGGGTTGTATTGACGGCACACATGTGGCTTTACTGAGGCCTGTTCTTCATGAAGAGCGGTATTACAATAGAAAAGGATACCATTCCCTGAATGTCATGATTGTAAGCAACTATTTATTTTTAGACATATTATATAAATGATTGATTGTTATCAAATTCTAAGTCAACATTAACTCATAATAAACTTTGTTACAGATTTGTGACGCAGATTTAAATATATTGTGCGTTGATGCAAGTAGCCCGGGTTCAGCCCATGATTCTATGGTGTGGCAAGTACACCCACTGAACCGCCACTTAATTGAGGTGTCTAATGCTGGAGAGGAAGTGTTTTTGTTAGGTACCAAATACATAGTATTTATTATAATATTACAGACCTAAATAAGCAGTAAAAACAATGTATAAAAGTGTTAATCAACTATCTATCAATTTCTAGGTGATAGTGGTTATCCTTTGCGGCCAACAATGATGACACCAATTTTGGATACAAGGGAGGGGAAACTGCTGAACTGCTGAACACAATTATTATAAAGTTCATGTGTCAGCACGCAACACAGTGGAACGTTGCATAGGAGTACTGAAGGCTCGATTCAGGTTAAATATTTTAATTAAAACCATTTAATAAACAATCAAACAGTCACATTATTTGTTACGTTCCACACCGGCATTGGGCCAGTGTGGTGAACAACGGCCTAAACCCGCTCCTTATAGGAGATGCGTGCTGACGAGTGAGACGCGTATGGGTTAATATGATGATGTACACACATCAACACCGTCTAGGGATATTTTGTATAAAGTTCTTAAACTCAAAAAATACTGGCCACTTTTAAATTCTTTTGATGAAAGTTTATTTTGTAAGCCTTTTTGAACGATTCTAAATCTGAATTTGAAAAAATACATTAAAAAACAAAAGATTTACGCGGCATAATGGTAGCGAAGTCCGAAGGTTTCATTTACCTACAGTAGTTTGTGGCTATTTTTTTGTGTCCAATTTAAGTTGTATAACAAGTTATCGGTTAATTCCGAATTAATGTTATTGTGTGCATCATGCAGCGGCGCCATTTAACTAGAGAAGAAATGTTAAGGGCAGTAGGCATGCTCCAAGCTGGGGCTACTCAACGGAGTATTGCTGAGGAGTTTGGAACAAGACAAAACGTGATATCAAGGTTATGGTCACGTTAGCGTGCTACTGGTGAAGTAGCTGAAAGACACCCAGGCGGGAAGCGCATAACCACTCAACGACAAGACCGATTTTTGCAAGTTGCCGCGAGAAGACAACCAAATGTTACGGCCATGCAGTTGGTTCAGAGGCTCCTGTCAGAGCACCAGTTGCTTGTGAGTGACCAAACTGTGAGGAGAAGGCTGCATGAAGCTAACCTTCATGCTCGCAGACCGCTTCGTACTCCAGCACTACGCCGAGGAAATCGTGGACGACGACTAGAGTGGGCTCGTGAACATTTGCTCTGGGAAGAAAACCACTGGTCTGTAGTGCTGTTTACCGATGAGTCCCGGTTCGGTTTCCATCCCGATACACGTAGAGTGCGTGTTTGGCGAGTTCCTGGTCGTGAGAGCCGTCTGCAACATCCTCAGGAAGTCCATTCATACCACGGCGGGACAATTATGGTTTGGGCGGGAATTCGTGTTGGTGGAAGAACAGACCTCGTTTGGATCAGAAACACCATGACGGCTGAAAAATACCGTAACGAGGTGCTAGTACCAATAATCTACCCCCATTGACTACAAATGGGCCAAGAATTCACGCTCATGCACGATAACGCCCGCCCGCACACAGCGAGAGTGGTGACGAGCTGGTTGCAGGAGCACGACGTATCGGTCTTAGGCTGGCCCGCTCAATCGCCTGACCTAAACCCCATAGAACACGCTTGGGACATGCTCCAAAGAAGGGCTTTGAGGAATTTCCCTGCAAACGTTGCGACGGAAGAGCAACTTTTTTTGCATCTTAGCCGGACCTGGGACAATATACCGCAGCAAGACTTGGATAACTTAATCCAAAGCATGAAAAACCGTTGCAGGACCGTTATTAACGTCATGGGTGGTTTTACTGACTACTGATTTTTCACAGAACTGTTAAAAACAAATTATTTTTTCCTTATTTGTAAATTTTTCTTGAGAAACACATTCGTTGTTAGTTTTACCATTATTTCATGTTTTTTCTTTATTTGAATAAAAATTTGTTTAAGCAAAAAAACATTGTTTTCTTTTATTCTGGAGTGTAGTCTGATAAATGGGCTTTATAAAAATATATACATGTTGTATGCTATTTTTAATACATTTTGAGTAAATTGAGTAAATCCAAAATATCCCTAGACAGTGTTGATGTGTGTATATCTATATAAATAATAATAAAACTTATCTGTTTTCAGATGTTTGTTAGCAGCAAGAGCATTGCATTATAACCCCATCACTGCTGGGAAAATAGTAAATGCATGTTGCATCCTACACAACATAACAAACCACAGCAGGCTACCCATCATAGTGCTCACGAGCGAGGAAGAAAAAATGGAGAATCAGCTACAACACCAGGCAAGTATTTTCTTCTTAATTGAAATAAAAAACAAGATGATTCTAATATTAAGTATATATTTTTTAAACACAGTTACAAATTAACTAGCTACCTAAATAAAATCAGTGTTTTTTTAAATAAAAATTAACAATAACATAACACATAAAATAACGCCTGTAATCCCCGAAGGGTTAGGCAGAGGTGTACCTAATAGTACACCCACATTTCGCAAGTTATGTTTAAGTCCCATGTAATAGGGGGCGACCCTATTGCCATCAACCGGGCACAAATCCAGACTCTATAGCTGTTACTGATAAAGCCAATAACATAAATTAACAACAAATGAAACATAAATCAACAAAGATAAAACAAAATAACTCAAAATCTCTTAATTATCAGTATCATTGGTAAAATCAGTCCTCTCAGTCACACGTTAAATTAAATAAAATACGAAAAAACGTTAAAAATACGTAATAACGTTAAACGTTAGAAATTATTTTGAAATTATTTCTCGGACTAAATTATCTGGCGCTTGAAAAATCAGCCCTTACTGCCGCACTCAGAGAGCTTTAATGATTACTTAGGCCATCACTTAGTAAAGGTTTTGACAGTTTTGTCATACAAAAGTATGTCAAACCTTTACTAAGTGACGGCCTAAGTAATCATTAAATATCTCTGAGAACCGCAGTTAGTAATCTAATCAAAATATAATTTTAAGTAATCTAATCAGTCTTCTTTAAAAGGTTGCAGATCAGATGAGAACCATGGAGAATCCGGGGAACCGTCGTGTCAACCCAGAGCTGCAAAGAGGCCGGGCAATTCAGCAGTCGCTTATTTCAAGGCTGTCGAGAGAACAACAAATTTAAACAACAAAAAAAATAGTGAAAATTAAAAAAGTTGTATTCATATGGCTAGCTATTATTATATTGTAACAAAAAACAATAAAAGTTATAACCATTTAATATGCATTTGTAAATAATGGGAAGAAAAGGCAGATTGAAAGATCTTATTCATTCATCTTGCCATTCTATTCCTCAAATAAATATTAAAAAGAAATTACAGCTAGAGGAATCTGCACACCACCTCACTTTAGGGGTCAAATCACACCGAAACGCGACGCAACGCGACGATACTAGAAGAGGCCAGTGATTTCGCGCTGCGCCGCGCGCCGCCGCGAGACGCATCGCAACGTCGCGAGGCGCAACCGAGGCCACCGTGGCGACTTGTCTTTACTATGTATGGTCGAGCTGACCCTAAAGCTTGACTGTTTTGCTGTTTAGTGGAAAACCAAATTTTCTTGTGAGGTATTTGAACAATATGTAGATTGAGGTATAGAATAGTACGGTCAGTATCCTCGTTTACCTAACCCCTCTCTCCTTATTTTTCTTTGTAAGAAGCCGGGTCACATAATGCACGGCAATCACTGTACAATCACGTTTCGCCAATTAGGTTTATACCCTTTGTGATTACCTGGGCAAGCATATTATTTTATAAAAATCTTGACAAACAAAATTGATATACATCAGGATTTCATAGAAAGACAAGATATAAATAACTGAAAAGCCAGTGACTATAGTATTTGCGCTGGTACGTAATCGTTCATCCTAGCAGCCGGGTAGAGGGCACGTTCCAAGAGTTTTGTCAACACTCTAAGCCTCTCCGCCCGTCGTCTTAATAGTCGCTACCAACCTCAAACCCTCGAGAGCCACTCGAACAAAACGTTTTTTATACTTACTACCAGCTACTATAATAGCTAAACACGCACAAGTGCCTAAATCGCGATAATACCCTGTGACATGATGAGCACATTGTTTTTTTTTCCCTTTTTTAGTGTTTTTTCAAACAAAATTACTTTCATTTAAATAATACTTAATGAATATAATCAATGATTTGATTCAAAAACCTAATGGTGGTAGAATCGATTTAATTATTGATATTCGGAGAACATTTATGGTTTTTTGACAGTTGATTTTGGGTTTTTTTTCTTGTCAGGGTATATCGTCGGCGTGTTGGGAATACAGAACATAAACTTGCAAGGTGTTTCGATTTTTCTGATGAGAAGTGTATATAAATCTTATAATTAGATATGTAAACAGGTGTATAAAGTTAAACTAATCTTAACTTAGTTAACTAATTTAACAAAACACTAATACGAACAATAATTATTTAGAACAGGTAATAACTTCTCTGTATCTTTATACTTCCTTTCTTCCTTCCTTTAGGGTTTTTTTGCAGTCGCTATAATTTAAGGAGAAGATGTTACCTTTTTGATTTAGCCTGTTATAGAGTAGCGGTCCGATGTACATATAAAAAGATAGTGGGCAAATGTGGTCCAAGCGTCGCCAAGGATGAATCATATACCAAATGAAAGGGCACAATGTACTGTTCAAACATGCAGAAGGGCATCAAAATCTGTCGGAGTCATCGATGTCATTTACATGTCAAGTGTCACATTTAGTTGTATGGTTAGATATAAAAGGGTATAGATGCGAATGTTTAAATTTTAGGTCATCTGAGGATACCGTAAGGTACAAGGAGGTTTTGGCGCCAGGCCAAAACAGAAAATGACACTGTCATCTTGTTTTTTTTTTTCCACAAAACGATTACGAACAACGCACCCCCTTGTCAAAGCACCTTGTGCACCTTTTTCAAGTGCACTGTATTTGGCTGTTTCCTAAGTGTTCTTTATTATAACGCATATAAAAATAACTGTATATCCCCCCAAAACCACGTTGTGTGATAATAAGTCCCGGCAAAGTCACTGACTATGAACGAAACTGGGCTGCCTTGTTAAAATACAAGTTGAAGTTTTATACGTTGCAGAAAATTAAAGTAATTTTGCTTGAGTCTGATCTGTCGAATGCAGAAAGCTGGTTAGTAGTTTTTCTACTTTAATTTGCTGGCTGAATACGTTCAAGTTGATGCAACTCAGCAACAATAAAATAGCCCGGTGCGAGAAACGGACTGGTATGCGGACTAGAAATGTCATTTTCAGATCTCAACTCTTGTTAAGGCAAAAAAATGGTTGAGAACAAATTTATCAATTTTTTAACAATATCCATTTATTTTCTTACTCATCCCGAGATTGGTCTTTGAAAAGCGGTGTCCACCGCGCGTCGCCTAGACTTTGAAGATCGGAAACTTGAAGAACAGCCCAAATAATAAAACTTGTATTCATTAAATAATTGTATTCCTTTTGGGCTTTGCCGCAGTCGGGTAAAATAGCTAAAAGGTGGCATATATATATCACACGGAACTTAAAGGTGACTGGCACAATATCTGTGTATTATTGTTACATCTCTGCCATAACCATCGAAAAAAACAGACTACGATGTATTCATAATCATTGTAGATAGTTATTAACTGTCCCTAATCATACAGTGGAGCGTCGATTATGCGAACGTCGATCAACCGAACGACCGCTTATCCGAACTACTTCGCCCACCCGATTCGCGCTACAGTACTTGTGCACTTGTCGCGACTTGTTAATTGTACTCGTATGTCACTTCCAAGTAGCCGCTAGTCGATAAACTAAATTTTGCTGCGTGAAAGTAAACTCTCGATTTGAAATGCCTAAACGTTAACGTGAAAATATACATACATAATAAGTCGTTCGATTATCCGAAAATACCGGTTTTCCGAACACCCATGTCAACCAATTAGTTCGGATAATCGACGCTCTACCTCGCATGAAATTCAGTCGGACCATTAGTCTTTCAAACCGAAAAGTTGAATGGATTTCCCGCTGATGCATCATTCGATGTGCGAGACGCACACATTTATGTTTATTTATGTAGGGGTGAGACAACACGCGTGCGCCCGCAGGGGTGACAGCGGTGCGCGCACTGGGGTTGTACATGCGCACAACGAGCCTCGTCCCCCGTACTCGGTCGATACAGTTGCGGGGGACTGGTCGCGCATGCGGCAATCTCTCTACCCAACAACCAGATGTAAAGCGACATGGCTGATAGCGAATTTGAAGAATTTCGTCGTGTTTTCGATAGATTACCACAACACATAAAGGCCCCAACGCCGTTTTATTCGTAAGTACACATTTTTACATACTTTCCATAGCGATACATGACAGCCCTCTTAAGAAATTGTGTTCCATTCCGACTCGTGTGTCACGTGAGTTTAGAATAAAGACATTGAAGATGCGTTTACAATTAAACTTAAAGAAAGCTAGCGAAATGTTAACCTTTACCTTTATGTCATAATTTACTATTTCAGGTTAGTGCCAAATGTGGGATTGGACGATGATTCCCCGTCATCCAAGAGCGAGTGTTCGCCGGAGGAGGACACCAAAGAGGACATGCATCCATGTATGGCAGATGGGAATACAGGCACCACAACAGGAAAAGATGACGTCGTATCACCACCATCGCAGTCTGACATAACTGAAACGCAACGCAGCCCTCAGCATTATTCATTCACGAACGGCGAACGCAAAAGGAGAAAGCTGCCAGAGATTCCAAAGAACAGAAAATGTAAGTAAACAGTTTCTTTTACATAATTATGTTTTCATTGTTTTTAATAAGGAAAGGTCACAGGTTCATTCACATACACGAGCTCGCGTCATCAACGCAGCGGCAGCAGCGCACTTGCAATTGTTTGATTTATTAAAAATAATAACTGTTATTGCTGCTAGCGTAGTCACATGTCTCTGTAAACGTCTATACCATAAATAAGAGGTAGTTGGACGAGTATTAGGATCGTTTTAAACATGAGATATGTGATTTAAAGAAATTTGTGAAAAGAAAGGGTTATAATGCAAAAAAGGACCCAGGACCGTTTCCTTTTTGATCGCAATTACTTTTTATGTATAATACAGTGTTTCGCTCTTATTGCAAAACACAGTATTATTCATATTCTATATACACATAATACACTACTGGCTTCAATTTGTACAAAACCACAGTCTTCTTCGAAGCTATTTTTTATTATTTATTCATTTATTAGTTTCGTTTTAGTATCTACACAGTTTTGTTAACATTTCGTATTACCGTTTATAGATCTAAAACATTGCATATATTCAATAAGGGTCTAACTAATATTGTATTCAGTACACAATTAATAGATAAAACAGTTTGGTTTTGATTACTCGAGTATTATACTCACAATCAAGTGTAATTCCACCTACTGGGCTGTCAGTCGTTAAGTGATTTTTGATTGCCTAAAGTGAATGGACAAAATTATTAGAAATAAAGAAGTGTGGTAATGGGTACGGGCATGCCAAAGAAAAGATAAAAAGAAAATGTATTTATTTGGCACATGCCAAAATTACACCCAATGTAAAACAAAAATAAAAAGAGAACTTAAAACTAAACAAATCGTAACACTGTGTGCCTCACGGCTGCGCCAAAAAGGCCCAATTCGGCAAAATGCCGTATAAGTTATTTTATTTTTATTATTCTCGGTGACCAACATTATTTAACCCCCTTGAGTACTCGTAATAGCGAATTTGAATCTCGTCGCGGAGTACTACTTCGATCATTCAATAAATTATGTGGATAAACGATTTCAATCATTATCTTGTTGTCGCTAAGGTTGAAAGACTTATTAGTATAAATAAGCAACCCAACACCTAAAAAAAATATCAAATCGAGGATGGATTCATAAAACAAATATCGACCATCAGTTACACTCAAGTTAACCTGTTACTGATTATTTATATTTCAACAGTTTTTTTGATTGTGCGATAATGAACTTTATGGAATATATGATATGGTTGGTATCTTTAATTTCAAGACACTTATTAATTCAAGTGTCTAGGCAGATCGGTATACATCCTTAACTGGCTGTTTTTTTTTTAACTTTTTTAAACGTAGTCGAGAAATGTGTTTTTAAATGGACGGTTTATAAAGGAATGAAATAAATTCATTGCAAGTCATAATTATGTTAATTACTTCATCATTATCTTTCTGCCCTTATCCCATTCTATTTGGGGTCGGCGCAACACGTTTTCTTCTTCCATTCTTCCCTGTTACACGTCAAGGTGGCATTTACTCCTTTCCCATTCATATCATTCCTCACACAATCCATCCATTTTTCTTTGGCCTTCCTCTCCCTCTCCATCCATCAATATTTATATCCATCACTTTTTTAGTCACATGCGTTTCATCCCTCCTCATTACATGACCATACCAAGATAAACGACTTCCTTTAAATTTTTCTGTAACAGGTGCCACTTTCAAACTTCCTCTAATATACTCATTCCTTGCTTTATCCATTCTTGTTACTCCGCACATCCATCTCAACATTCTCAAAAATAAAATAAAAAGAATAATATTCATTAAAATAAAATCCAAGTTTGTGGGGTTGCAACCCTTGTTCCTCGGCCACCATCTCGGAAAAAGGGGTGGTTCAAATATTATATTTAAGTACAAAAATGAAGTAAGTCCCATTAATTTAAAAAAAATAGACAAAATTAATATACAGTTTATAATATTTTTTTGGAGCAGCGGTGGCGTAGTGGTGCCGTGCTATGTACAGTCGATGCAGTACGCAAGTACGCTTGCTCCGCGTGCTTGTTGGGAGCAGACGTGTCTCGCTTATTATTGCAAAAATATTGAATACTAATACATCTACTACAATCAAATCTAAACCTTAAGATCACAGTGTTAAAGTTACTATCCTTCTGGTGATACATCACACAGCGTCGGCGAGTAGTGCGAGTACGCAGCACGCTCACCTCAAGAGTAAAAAGAGAAAACTATTGGCATTGCACTCGCACCCGCGCGGACTGGCAACGCAATGAGCCGACAGAAAACACCGCCTAGTGGCATGTTAACAAGCGGAAGCGAGGGCGGTAGCGGATCAGTACCGAACTTATCTACATTCGGTGACAATGAATACCAAACCAACATCTGTCACAGAAAACGAAAAGAGCGCACTGAAGAAATGGACTACAAAGCAGACTTTGCTAACTTTCGCACAGACATTATGAAGTTTCTGGAGGAATTTGGAAGAACTCAAAAAGAAAACCTGAACCTCATACGAGAAGAAATCTGTGAGATTAAACAAGAAATTAAATCGATAAAATCAAACACAGAAAACTTTAAACAACAATTTGATGAAATAAATACCGAAATTAAAACTATTAAATCCAACCACGCAATAACTAAAGACAAACTTAAACGTATAGAAAGTGAAATTTTCCAAATAAAAAACCAAACAAATATCGAAAGTACATCCGAAAACTCGCCCTTCTTACACCACGAAAACCTCATCCTAGAACTCAAGGATCGAAGCGAACGCGAGAAAAATATCATTATTGTGGGTATAACGGAAAAAAGTGACAAGAACTACAACGCAAGACAAAAGTACGATTGCGAAGAAGTAAACAAAGTACTAACCACACTGTATGAGGACTGTCCGAAGCCAATTAAAACCACAAGATTGGGAAAGTATATCACAAACACGAACCGGCCCATCAAGGTATGTTTTACCAATACAGAAACACCTAAATACCTGTTCCGGGCAAAAAGCAAACTTCCCGAGAATATACAAATTTATTCAGATTTAACCCCAACTCAAAAGCAATATTTACAATCTTTAAAAGGAGAACTTAAAAAACGTGTAGAAGACGGAGAAAAAGACCTTATTATCAAATATATAAAAGGAAAACCTACAATTGTTACTAACCAAAAAAACTCGAAGGAGGTTCACAACATAATGGAAAACACACAGATAAACTAAGCCATCAAATCATCAAAAAATATGAAGACATACCCTTACACCCATCATCATTAAGATTTTTTTATGCTAATTTACGAAGTATTCGCAAAACTGGTAAGCTTGATGAAATCAAATGTATTTTAAGGGCGATACCAAAAACTACCCACTTATTAGTATTCACGGAGACATGGATTATTTCTGAAGACGATGCAAAATTATATCAGCTGCCAAACTATAAGCATGTTTACAACTATAGAAAAACACGAAAAGGTGGAGGGGTATCAATTTATATACACGATTCAATAAAATACGAAGTAACGGAAGAATTATGCGAAAATGGTAACCACTACTTGTGGGTACATATAAATAAAATATCGCTAAACATCGGAGTGATTTATAAACCAGGTGACTCAAACAATGATGATTTCTTAACGACGTATTCCGCACAGCTGGAGCAGAGAAGAAGAGCAATCGTATTTGGCGACTTTAACATTGATCTCCTCAGCGCGGACAATCACGTCAATAAATACCTGAACGAAATTAAAGGCAACGGATATCAAATACTGAACAAAATTAATGGCCTATACAGTACACGTGAAACCTCAACTACAAAATCTATACTGGATCATGTTTGCACAAATATAAGTAACCACTCATTTAATTTCTCCATAATCGAGTCATGTTTGTCTGATCACAAACAAATATATTTGGAAATAGGCAGTCTAAAGCCACAACAAAATAAAAAAATCCAATACAAAGCAATAAATTATGAAAAATTATACAGCGACGCACTAACAGATAATTACATAAATGAAGAAAATGATTACTACCACCTTGAGCAGTTTATCACAAAACATGTAAACAACAACAAAACCGACAAGACTAAAATTCTGAATCCACCTCAAAACGATTGGATAAACCGAACTATTACTGATTCGATAAACTTACGAAACAACCTATGGCAACAGACAAAATGTCACCCAAAAGACGTAAACATACAGAAAAGCTTTTCCAAACAACGAGACGCAGTAAAAAACCTGATAAAAACACACAAGAAAAAATACTATTACGAACTATTCTACAACAATAACAATCAACCGAAAAAGATGTGGGAACTTATAAATAACTTAGCACTAAATAAAATCAAAGAAAGCAGTGCTCCTCCGAAACTAATGTCGAGCTCAGGACCTATAACTGAAGGTAACGCAATATGTAATTTATTTAACTTATTTTTCTCATCAATAGGCCAGGAATTAGCTAACGAAATACCCGCTAAATATCACACGAACGAAGGCAACACTCTTATGTACGAACACAACCATTCACACGACGAAACTCTGAGTAAACTCACTCCTTGCACTGAGCACGAAATTTCTAAAATAATTGACGGTCTGGATAGTAATACAAGTACTGGGATAGATGGTATCAGTACCAAGGTGATCAAATGCCTCAAAAATATAATTGTTCCGAAATTAACGAACTGCATAAACGAATGTCTGATGCGCGGCATCTTTCCGAACACGCTAAAGATTGCCAAAGTTAGCCCTATTTTCAAATCGGGCAGTAGGACTGATCCAGGTAACTATAGACCAGTGTCGGTTCTACCTGTATTATCAAAAATTTTTGAGCGTGTGTTGTACAGCCGTCTAAATGCATACCTTCTTGAGAAAGAGTTCCTAATCGACGAACAATACGGCTTTCGTTCAAAATCTAGCACTCTTACAGCTGCAGTCGACTTGGTAACTAAAATAAAAACGCATATAGATCAAAAGGACGTTGTATTGGGGGTATTTATTGATTTAAAAAAAGCATTCGACACCGTCTGCCACCACAAACTTCTCCAGAAATTAAACAACATAGGAGTCACAGATAAAGCCCTAGAAATGTTTACATCTTATTTACAAAATAGACAACAAGTAGTTAAAATAGATAACTTCATTAGTTCCATAAAAAACGTACCATACGGCTGTCCTCAAGGCTCAATTTTAAGTCCATTACTTTTCTTAGTCTATATAAATAATATAAACAAAATAGGGTTAACGGGTCACCTAACTTTATACGCGGACGATACATGCCTCTTCTATTTCGATAAATCTATCCATACTAATATAGCAAATGCTCAAAAAGATCTCAACATACTCAGTGAGTGGCTTAAATATAACTTACTTACAATAAATACGTCCAAAACAACATACATGATTTTCACCGCAAAAAACAAACCATTGCCAGACTTCCCACCTCTTACTATCAACAATGACATAATAAAAAGATCGAGTCACGAAAAATATCTAGGTCTGAGGGTAGACGACAAACTCACATGGAAACTGCACATCGAACATATAAAATCAAAATTAACGTCATTATTAGCATCATTACGCAAAATCTCTAACTGTATACCAAGGAAAATACGTAATATTATTTACAACTCATTAGTAAAATCACATCTCGAGTATCTCATTGAAATATGGGGATCTGCCGGTAAAACTATTTTAATGCCTTTACAACGAACCCAGAACAAAATTATAAAAACATTGTATCATTATCACTACCTCACTCCAACTAAAACACTATTTGAAAAAACCAAATTATTAGATCTCAAAAAACTATACACATACGGTACCTGCATTCTAATAAAAAAAATCACCACAAACAGCGTACAATCAAAGCTAAAATTCCATAAAAAAATAATATCACACAGCCTAAGAAATAAAAACAAATTACAACGAAGACAAGCTCGGACAAACTACGGAAAGAAAACGATATTGTTCGAAGGAGCACAGCTGTTTAACGACCTACCCAATAACGTAAAAGACTGTGATAGTATTAATTTATTTAAACAAAAACTGAGAAATTACGTTTATGAAATGTAGTCATACCGCATAGCAAATGTTAGCAATAATTATATTATACTTCCTATAGATTTGTTTTGTATAACTTCAACAACACGCATCGGAGGCAAAATGTATTTATTTAGATATAAGCAATTACTTTGTATCTCATTATAAGTGAACCTATGTATTGTTCTTATGAGAATAAATTCTTCTTTAAACCGAAACCGAAGTACGGTCTACGGCCCTCAGCCCTTACCTCTTCCTGATAATAATAGACGCACTCACGTCAGATATCCAGGAAGAGGCACCCTGGTGTATGCTGTTTGCCGATGACATTGTGCTGGTTGCCGAGAGCGGCCCAGAGGTCCAGAGCAGATTGGAGGTGTGGTGGCAAAGACTGGAGAATGTTGGTCTGAAATTGAGCAGAACCAAAACAGAATACTTGTTTTGCGATTTCGGCGGTCTCTCCAGTCCTGTGCCTATAACTCTTGCCGGAACTCCCATACCGATCTGCTTCAACTTCCGGTACCTCGGGTCGCTTGTCCAAGGGGATGGTGAAGTAGACCGGGACGTAACGCAACGGATCAACTCAGGATGGATGAAATGGCGACAGGTCACTGGAACAACTTGCGACCCACGGATGCCCTTCAAGTTAAAGGGGAAAATATACAAGTCCGTGATTAGACCTGTCGTACTGTATGGATCAGAGTGCTGGGCTTTGAAAAAGATGGATGAAAAACGATTGCATGTAGCGGAGATGAGAATGTTGAGATGGATGTGCGGAGTGACAAGAATGGATATGGTAAGGCATGAGTATATTAGAGGAAGTTTGAAAGTGGCACCTGTTACAGAAAAATTTAAAGGAAGTCGTTTATCTTGGTATGGTCATGTAATGAGGAGATATGAAACGCATGTAACTAAAAAAGTGATGGATGGAGAGGGAGAGGAAGGCCAAAGAAAAGTGGATTGTGTGAGGAATGATATGAACGAGAAAGGAATAAATGCCATCTTGACGTGTAACAGGGAAGAATGGAAGAAGAAAACGTGTTGCGCGACCCCAAATAGAATGGGATAAGGGCAGGAAGATGATGGTGGCTTTGTGGTGCCGGCCCCGACTTACGTACACTAAGTCGTGGGTTCGAACCCAGGCAGGCGCATTACTTTGTGTAATTTATATCATCACCGCTGTTCTAAAAACGGTGAAGGAAAACATCGTGAGGAAACCGGCATGCCTTAGAACCAATAAAATTCGAAGACATGTGACATCTACCAACCCCGCACTGGGCTCGCGTGGTGGATTATAGCCCACCCCTCTCAGAGGAGGCCTGAGTCCCTGCAGTGGGAACACTATAGGCTGATAATGATGATTATTTTCAAACCTAATCATTTACCAAATATATTAGAATTGCATTTTAGTGCTTAAAAGTAAGCTATTTAACGAGAAATAAAATTGAATTTGATTCTTAATCATAAAAATAATTTCTATTTAAAAATACCCACAGAATCTGCAACATGTTAATATAGCATTCATTTAATTGAGCATTTACTTACTTAATGTGTTTAAAAATTAGTTAGTAGCGATGTGGCGCACCGTTTCCTTCTTTTAAGGATAAACTAGTCGGTCATTCTTCCATACAAACGTAGTATGATGATTACTCGTCTGTTTGACGGTGAAGATTCAAAACTAAAAATTGTATCAACTGGTCTTGTCATTATCTAGCCCTGTATGGAAGCAAAATTGGAAAAAAACATTGGTTTAGAAGTTATGAGCGTCGAAACTTCCATATTTTAACACTTATTTGAACTCATCTTTCGACGTAAATAAATAACTTATGTAGTATGAAAATGGAAAAAGTGAAACCGTACAGGGATAGATAATTTATTCAAAAGTTCAAATAGATTGTTTTAAATGGATACATCCAGTAGTTTTCCATAATATCTATACGCCCAAAGATCAATTTATGAAATTTCACGCTCATATTTTTTGTTATAAATCGTCGTATATTTTACTAAATAAATATGTGAAAAATTAGATAAATGAATACTAAATTAATAAAACTAGATAACTTAAAAACAATACCAAATAGCATGCATATTAGCCACGCCCGGCAACGAGTTCGAGCCGTCGACTAGTGCAACCTCAATTGCTGTAAGCGGCTACGCATACCGCACACCATGTTCCAACACCAATCTTTCCCTCTCATGAACGCCCACGTCGATGACACCACCTCAGCTAAATTGTTATTACTTCGCACTTCAGATGTGTCCCAAAAATCATTTGTCCCCATAGGTACTCTATAGGAATTAAATCTGGACTTTTAGATGGCCAGTTAATAACTGTAACTTCTTCTTGTGCAGCTAGCCAATTCCGCACAATACCCGCACGGTGGATGGAACAGTTATCTTGCACGAAGTAAATAGTAGTGTTTGGATAGGCAGTTCGGCACAGTCAGCAGTGTGACGTCAGGCAGAGTCACCAAATACTGACTACTATACCAATTTACCAGGCACTGAGCACTTCTCATTGTAACGTTCTCCTTTTTTCGCCACAAGATTTTGCGTCCAGCTTTACCGGATTTGAAAAAATGAAGATTACGACGTTCTCTTCCCTATTAAAATTTAAATATTCCTGGGCGAAACGGTCTTTTTCTTGACGACGAGCAGGTGTTAATGCAATTTTCTGTGCCGGTTTATAGTTTCTAAACCCAGCAGCATGTAAATGCCTTCTCACTGTCTGTGCATCTGGGATAGCTAATGCTAAACGATGTATGTATTAGACCTTATTTATTGAAATAGACAGGTTCATTTGAATCAAAATAGCTGATTGATTTTGATAGATTTGTCACAATTAACGGACAGCAAATTATATTATTGTCAGGTATTATTAGGATTTTCTGATGCCGTGACACAGACGAATATTAGGTATATAATATAACAAGTATCAGTTAGATGTAGTCAAATTAGACCACACCTTAATGATACATGCTGCTAGCTCGAGATCATCGGGTTACTGCTGATTCCAGCCCTTCTTGTTTCCCCCCGTATGTTTATCTGTTTTATAATTGCGAAAGACAAAGAAAAACGGGCTGAATAAATTCTGTATTATTGTATGTTTGTAACAAATATGTTTAGACTTACAATAGTACTTACTTTGGCTTTACAGATTAACAAGAATGACGAGTTCTAAAGGTGTCAAACAAAATGTAAGAACTTGTGTAATATTAGGGAGTTGAACTTGACTGTACTAATTTTTAAATTTCGCGGGCAATTCTCAATTTATATAATTATGTAGTTGTACAATATCGTATAAAAAATAACGGGGGAATCAGAATTAACCCAGATCATCGATCTATCTTCTAATATTTTGACTTTATTTATACCGCTTCAAATAAATTGGTTTCACTTATATCAATGGTACAATTCCAACACAATTTTAACACTAAGTCCTTTGGTTCAATGCTAATGGCCTTGTCTTGGTATGGTATACAATGACATAATAATCAATCATTGAAGTAGCTCCTCCTTATTTGTGATTATAATTTGTCAATTTTCTCTTTTTAACTGAGTTCTGAAGAACTGTACTCACATCTATACGTAGTATTGACATCATCATCAGTGATTTTGAAAGTCAAAGCTATAGATGACGTTTTTAATATTTCCAGCAAAAATACTAGCCTGCAACCAACCACCATCCCTCGCAGACGAGCTCGGGGGGCTCACTGGCCTGCTGATCCGGCCGGGATGTCATACGAGACCACTTCTTGTGCTAAAATGCGGGTACCTTCTAGACGAAGACTCTAGCCCAGACTCTGAAAGATTGCAAAGCCTAGGCGATGTGGACAGCGGACACAGTACTGCTCACTCCCCAATCGACACTGGACCGAAAAGTATATCACCACCGCCGCTACAGCAGAATGGTTAGTGCATTTACTTGATGTTTACCTTAATTATCGAAGAGAGCTGTTGGATAAGGGTCAGTTGTTCCAAAATATTTCATAATAATGGTTTCATCAGCAATTCATCATACACAATTTAACATTATCATTACGTAAGTGTGCGTTTGTATACATATTATTACTAGTTGAGAACTTATCTTTCTTGCAAAAGAAAACTAACTAAGCTTATAGAACTGCAGTATATAAAAATAATATATAAAAACTTAAATGATGAATTAATTCCGAGATAATGTTTTTTATAGCGATCTCTTCCTCCGATTCAGTTCAAGCCATGTTTAACGGACTGACCGTGCCATAGAAACATGTTCAAAGCCCTTTCGTAGTTATCATTAGTAATACGTTTTAAAAGTCTTAACATAAAAAGTAGGTAAACTTGTATGCTTAATCAGTAAAACAGTACCTACTGTATTGTCAAGTTGTATGCGTCAACAATGCCAGTAACTGCTAAAAGCTCCTACGTTGTATTCATACCGTGGTGTTGTAAAAGCTCAAATTCTGACTCACACCCTTAACTTACAGTGTCTCCAGCTTCAAGTTGCAGCATCACCGGGCTAACATTTGCCGGGAACATGACAAATATTCCCCACAGTCAGCTTGAAATGCTGGAAGCTACGCACAGAGGCCTCCATAAGTTTAACCCTCGACATCACGACGAAATTGAAGTGGAAATTGGTGACCCCATTTATGTCCAGAAGGAAGCTGAAGATTTGTGGTGTGAAGGTAATTTTAATAAATTAATCAAAATTATGAGCATAACACGCTTCAAAAAGTTTTACATACACCGTTATGGGAGCAAATTGATTTTCGATAAATACTTTTTTAGTTTACAATTTTCTATTATTAGAATAATTTCAAAATAAAGTTGGTTCTGTTAGATAGTCTTACGGATATTTATATAGATTGTTGACATAATAATAATACCAAGTCAGAGGCCCATGGGCGTCATAACCCTGTGACACCGGGCTAGGCGCTATCTACACGATAAAGAAGAAGAATATAGTTCGCTGGTGATAGCGCACACAGTAACTCAATTTTATAATTTTTTCAGGAGTTAATCTACGAACTGGGCAACAAGGAATTTTCCCGTCCGCTTATGCGGTTGACATGGATTATAACGACTTCGATCCAGCAAATGCTAAGGACAAAAAAGAACGATATCTATTAGCGTAAGTTAATCTATAGCTGAATTTGTATATTATTGTAAATATTTAGTTGATATTAATACAATTTCTTTCTGCAAACGAAATGATTAGTCAATATTTCTTTACGATCACGTTTTATAGACACACGCAATTTCAATATTATGTTTTATTAAGTGCCTGGTCCCTTTACAATGTTATATTTTCTCGAAAATAAACGAATGAACTCATCGGGCCCAAAAACTACTGTGTAATAATAAAAAAACCATTTCGTTTACAGGTACATGGGCTCAGTAGAAACTTCAGCTCACAAAGGCACCGGAGTTGTATGCCAAGCGGTAAGGAAGATTGTATCGGAATGTAATGGCGAACCTACCATGCAGCCTTGCATACTCGAAGTATCAGACCACGGACTTCGTATGGTTGATCGATCGAAACCAGCAGTAAGTGGTTCAAAATGACTAAAGTACTTCTAGCCAAAGTTTCCTCCATGCCTCGGAAAGCTGTTAAGCCGTTGGTTCTAGGTGACATTTGTAGTTCTTTGGCAGTTGTTACATGAGGCCCGGAAGACTGAAAGCCAGTCTTACCAAAGGCTACTGTATGACCCAGTATTAACTGGGTTGTGGAGGTCAACTAGAAAGTCGCTCCATGTAAAATACAGTTATACAGCTGCATTCATCGAAGTGTACTACCTAACTAACAAAAATGCGTACTCTAGAGATCTGCATGAATTGAAATAATTCAACAAAACTTGAATAACTTTACATCAAAACATGGCACTGAAACAATCGCCTGAAATAACCCAGTCTGACAGCTCACAGTAGCTAAAGAAACTTTTAGTTTATCCAACAGTCAAACAATCAATCAACTATTATACGTTTACATAATAAAATAAAGATAATAGGTATATTGCGGGCTACATAGTTTCTTTTGAGCGCAAAATAATAATATTTGGGTAAACTTTTGAAAACATTCAAATTATAACTCATATTTCTGTAAATTAATGCTGCAGTTAGACCATACAAACAGGATTATTTTTACTTGATATTACCAGCAGTATAATCTATAGTAGAGTAGCAGAATGTGCTCTATGTTTTTCTTTAAAATGTATACTTCATCTAAACTAATATTATAAATGCGAAAGTAACTCTGTCTGTCTGTCGCGCTTTCACGCCAAAACTAGTGAACCGATTGAAATGAAATTTGGTACAGATAGTGTAAAGTCTGAGAAAGGACATAGGCTACTTTTTAATGCGAAAAAGGGTTGTAAGGGGTTGAAATGGGGGATGAAGAGATTACTTTTGGTCTCGATAATCGATATTCACGCGGACCAAGTCGCGGGCAACACCTAGTCTAGAATATATTAAGACCTTAACGATTGATCTCAAACCGAAATATGTTAATCCGTAGGGATTAAACACGGCCAATGAAAACTGCTCCATATCAAGTCCCCAGCAAGTACCAAGCATTCTGTACATCAATCTAAGTAGGTACCCCCTACGCAAAAGTTTTTGCTGGGAAATGACTTTTTTTTTTGGGGTCAAAAATCACATTTTACGATAAAACTCAAAGTAGCACTCTTAAAACATTGTGCTAGTGTATGCTTTGAATAGTAAACGGGTCATGGAGGTAATTTAAGTAAAGTCAAAACCTGGAAAACTAGTATTTACAAAAACAGCTGTGAAAAATTTGGAATTTTGACCCCAAATATCTCCGTAACTAGGTGGTTCCGAGGTATGGTCTAGAACAAAAAAGTGATCGCAGTGGTGGGAAGAACAAGTGCCCTTCGTTTGCGTTAAGGGTACTTTTACACCCTATATATGGAGGGTTAGACGTATTTGCCAAGGTTGGTCCATGCAAATGTGTCCATCCATACATACCAAGTTTTCTCTGTGCCACGAAAAGCACGGTAAGCCGTTGGACCAGGTTATCACCACAGTTATAACCAGGTTATAGTCGCTGTATATAAAATATTGTTATTCAGCTACATCCGGTTAGACTGGCAGCTGACCCCATCATATTTGGGAAAAGGCTAGGCAGATGATGATGATGTTAAGTTAGTATTTAATTAATGCTAGCTAGTTATTAGTGATATATATAATAAACAAGATATAGGTCAACAGTGACTCAATGACTGCTTTTCACTATTGAAAATAGCGAAGATATGTCAAGTTCCTTTGCAAAAATATAGTGCATAATTATATTTTGTTTTTATTTGACACATTACATGAGAAACATTAACTGTGTGAGCCAGACGCTTTAAAGTGGTTTTTGTATTTTGCAGTATTTTATTCCCAGTTTATTTTGTATAAACTGCAAAGCGCCTGTTTACGAACCACAGAGCATAAATTAACACATGGCGTATGTAAGCTCAATTATTGGTAGGCGTTTAGTTTCATCTTAGAATAATTTTATTATAAAGACTAGCAAATTAAAACCACTCTACTTTATTAGTAGTTTATAGTTGTGATTTTGTCATTCAAGATTCATTTACCAAAATTGTTATAATTATTATAAATTGAATGCTCAAAATACATAAGTTGACAGTTGGGTGTGTAGGCAATACACAAAATCATTATAAAGCAACTTTAAGAACATTTTTAAATGACGAGAAACAAAATGTGACTCCGGAAATAACAGCTAATCGAAACGTAAGCATCGGGACTTATAGTACCTACTGTAATAGTTTCTTTAATATTATTTTCCAGAGAAATCGAAATGGCCCATGCATTGACTACTTCTACTCATTAAAAAATGTTTCATTCTGTGCGTTCCACCCACGAGACCACAGATACTTGGGCTTCATTACGAAACATCCGACACTACAACGGTTTGCATGCCATGTCTTCAGGGGGCAAGAGTCCACGAGGCCCGTAGCCGAGGCCGTGGGGTACGTATTCCCTTAAACAATTCTTATCAAACTAATCACATTAACTTTAACTCTTAATGTTTTCATTGTTCCGAGTAATATAGTAGTCACAGAATAACGACTTACAAGTATTAAAGTATTAACTGTTCCTTGGGAAGAATAGTTTTACTGTAGTTTCATTCATTGCAGTTGGTAATTTCTTTAATTCAAAGTTATTAATTGTTATCTTTATCTATTTCAGGAGGGCATTCCACAGATTCTACCAAACATTCATAGAAACAGCGTACCCGATCGAGGACATCTACATAGAATAGATACTAGAACCGAGTGAAAATAAAACCAGTATCATATTACACTAACATTAGCTTACTCCTGCTACAAACGTTGAAGGAAATGTTTAGTATTGGAAGGATGCTATGTACCTAATGAAAATCCGATGTAAACGTGCATCTAGTTTCTAGCAATCTAAATATTCTCAATGTTGCGCTGAAGAATTAAATTTAGGCCATCGATTCACTCTGTAATATCGATTAAATAGGCTATTTATTTTCTGCAAAAAAATGATGCATAACATTCGAACTCATTGTTTCGCAATCGCTGTTTGCATGTCGCTTTCCTGATAGATTGAGAGCTATCAACTTAGTGGATTATGGTGTTTTATAAATATCTGTTAAAATGTAAAATAAAACATATTTCGTTGGATTATAACTTAGATATTAGAATAAAGATCTAAGCTTTCTATCTAACACAAGCAAATGCAACTGAGTAAAAAATACCTTATGTTAACCTGTAGCTCTCAATCAATTATACGTAATAGATTCATGTGACATTATATTATCATGTATATGTTATCACCACGGCGAGAACTTGTAAAATCGTTGCTGGCTTTGTAAGCATATTATATATTTTATTCTCCTGATAATGAACGAAAGTTCTACAGTTAAAATAATTATTTATACTTAAACTATTGAATAAGGTAGACAGTAGACACAGACACAGTTTTAAATCCGACATTCTTGGTGTCAAGTGTGTTCTTCCTTCCTTCTCCAAATCATGATGAATCTTCCATAATGTTGATGTGAATAACTAAAAAGGATTTCACTGGTTTATACACAAAAAATATTACTGATGTTAAAAAAAACTTTCAAAATTCCAAGTAATTAACTGAATAGTCATTCCTATTCAGTTGAACTAATAAAAAAAATAAAGAAGAAATGCAGTCAGGCTTAAATCGAATACTCACTTAAATGGATCAAGGAAGTGATGGTGTATCTGCTCATAAGATAACGTGAGCTGCATAAATATAATATTAATGTATTAGATTTACTGCCATGATCACTATGTCTAGAATAACAATTAACTTAAAGAGCATTCAAATCACAACTACACGCATACGAATCAATAAATAATATTATTACAAACATCAGTTAATAATTTTAACACGCAGAATAAATTAAACGTCCGTCAATAAACAACACGGAATACGAAAAGAAACCTTTTTGTGTATAAAACGACGAAAACTACTATTACCTACTTATTGCATTTTGACTGATAACTATTAACAAATATACATGTGCGTAGATAGATATTTTACAAACGACAAAAGATATTTTAATAATTCAATTTAATTAATTTAAGCAATTACGCAATATACTATATTAATTATAGTAAAACGTTTCGATCTATACAAGTTTATTTTGCTAACAAACAAAACAGCAAATTATGATTATACATATTCATATCAATAAAAATATAAAACTATGAATAAAATAAAAATCATTAATTATAATCGGTTCTTAACCACTGTGATATAAGCAGTTGATTTTTTATGTCTGTAGGTAAAAAAAAATATCAAAAATCAGCCCTTTCGGTAAAGGTGGTATGAGTGGATTATAATAATTTGTACTTACCCATTAAGTATTACTATCAATATGCTTAATCAATTGTAACTGTAATGTTTGTAGCTATATAAATTGGTTAGGATATCTGAAGCACTTGAGTAAGATTTACTTCATAATAATATGTGGTATGTAGATACCTTCTGACAGTCTGTAGCCATTGCTTAAGCAATGTTATCTAATTAATTCGCTATAGATACGTTTACGTTATTCTAGCTATATACCATTGTAAATAGTTCTAACGAGAACGCGTTCACATTGGGGTGTGTCATGATTGCGTGGAGTTCACTTATCCTAAAAACGTTCGCCCGAAGATCCATAGAACGAAAAACGCTTAAACAAAAAATAAGTGTGTTCAACATTAGAGCTCAGGACTTTTCGACACAAAATAGATACCAGGCTTTTTTCGGTAAAACATTCATTAGACAAGCGGCTAATGTTTTTCAATCAATCATTGTTTTGATAAATTTGTCAAATGTTTATTCGGGCAAGCGTTTCGGAAAAGTGACTATCATTGTTATCATCACTTAAATATCATATCATCTCTTCTTATTGCGCAGAGATAATTTAGTTTCACAAAAAATGTATAGCATGTGACAGCAGCAGCGTTGAAGTTATTTACCCGATTCAAAGCTCTATCCTAGTAGACGAGCGCCAAAAAGGAGCTGAGCTGGCTCGAAGAAGAGGTTAGGAAAAAATTAAAGAGCTGGAGAGGAACCAGCCATGCCTGGGGAAGAAGATGGCTCCAATCGAGAAGGGAAAAGCACCCAGAGAGGCCGGGGAAACCGGGACTTCCAAAGATGGGGAGAGCCACATGAAAAAGATAAAAGTGAAGGATCCCCTCTCGGCCTTCTTAGGAAAGGCTTCCTAGAATGAATCTTCCTCCTTCAAAAAGCCCTTTTAAATTATAGCTTTAACGTCTATATACAACACAACAGTCTACAGTACAATAATGATTATTTATTACAATTTTCAAAAAGCTGTAATCCGCCTACTAATTGGATAGTTATTTTAAACCCGAAAAGACTATAAACTATTTATTTTTAGTTTTCAATAAACATGCCATATTAGGTGTCTTAGTTAAATTTGAAAGTTAATGTTTCTACTATTTGGCTACAATCATTTCTTTTTATTCATCGTGATTTCATTTAAATAAAAGCATTTATTAATTATCTATCTAAAATAAAAACTTATCTTCGATTGAAATGTGAACGTAATCTTGGACTTGTAAATACAATATAATCAGCAAAAGCAAGCGTACTCAACAAAGCTGAACAAAGCTGTGACTTTAACAAAAACATATATATTTATTTTTCCAATAAATGTCATAGCGTATTCGATATAGTGTGTAAGGCATGAAATAATAATAATAAATATTATTTGGGACTGATGTTAAAGTGTTTTATTTCGTCGTTGCACCTGAAAAATTCTGTTTTTTTTTTGTTTTTTGCACTAAACACAATATCCGTTTCATTCTCGATGTGTTTCTAAAATCCTTTTTGTCATAATAATATTCCAACTAGAAAGAAATTTAACCAATTCCTTCGGCATTAATAAGTTTACAGTGCTTATTTATTTAATAACAAGTTTTTATTGTTTCCTAAAACCTTACTAACATCACATTTATATGGAACTTGTCAGGTGCAGCGTCTATTTTACATACCTGCACATCTTGTCACGGCATCTGTTCAGAAATCTCTCACCAATACCATTGCTAGAAATTGATCGGGCCAGGCTTCAGGCTCGCTTAAATTGACTCATCTTTCACGGGGAACTATTTGGATTACTATCATAAAATTCCACTAAATATTCTTTAACTGAATGACACGAAATTCAAAACACGCAATAAAACATGTATGTAATCAAACATATTACAAGTTGGACGCTGATATATCGCTATATCGGTGATAATAATGCTTAGTTCAATGCTGATTTGATAGTGTTCCACAAGTGTGGTGTTCTAAAAAGGAATTCATTTTTAGAATGTCATAACCCCACAGAGTTTGGACTCGTTTGATTCGTCTTGACGAGTATTCGTCAGTTCTCACAGACGGTTAGCCAGATCTCGGAAAGTATCTTAAAAAAGAAGGTTTTGTGAATACAGACATTTAGTAAAGAATTTGGAAAGATATTCACAAAATAACAGACCACAAAGCATTAAAGATAAAAAAAATATAACGACTGAACTGTGGTCCCTCAGTCCACACAACAAAGATAAATATTTTAGTGAATATTACTGAATCTATATATCTTCTATATCTATCTATACATATAATAAATCTGTAGAGAAATCGTTTTTGTACATCGAAAATATTAAAAAAAAAAATTGTCAGGGTATTAAAGTATAACCAACAGAACACATTTCCAACATTTTTGGAATTTTTGTCTGTTTGTCTGTTTATCTGTTTGTCTGTTTCGATGACTAAGCATCACGTCAAATTTACGAAACGAATGTAGGTAACTTTTATACATAAATATTGTGCGTAACTTGGGCTATTACTTAGTCTTTGTTTCATCGTAATCGGTGCTCTCTATCAAAAGATATATGAATTTATAGTTTTCAAGAAGAACTTATCGTTATGGTCAAGAATGAGACAAGCAACGACATCTATTGAACGAATATGGTACTTATTACTACATGCCTTCACAAGATAACTTTAAAAAAGTTATGATAGCAAAAGGTACGTAGATATAAGTCTAAATGACGCTGCTTTCAAAATCTACATAGCCTAAACCTTATAGTGTTTGATCGCTCTTTTTTAGCAGTTTATCTTCGTCTTCGACAGATGGCGTTATTCATTTGATGTCATTTTCTGAACCGCGGTGATAGTAAACATACACACATTATGTTTCGTGAATAGTCAACAAATAAAAATTTACCAATTACACAGTATTAAAATACTATTTTTTTTAAACTAAATTAAAATTAGATAAAACCCAAGACATATTTTTTTTTGTACCGTGTGGGAATCGAACCTGCGACACTCAGTGCTACTGTTAATCGTCCAGCCATTGCGCCAACCATGTCGTCATATAGATGTGATGTGTTGTTAGCCCTATGTGTCGAGGCCGCGGTATCTCTATCGAACAACCCGCAGCCACAACGGGCGTCGGTCCTTGGGGGCCCTTTCAATGTTGCTGACATCTCTTTGAGACGCGCGTGGAACACGAACGCGCCTCCATCGTCATAGGACGGACGAACGATTAACTAGCCCGTTACTCACCGTTCACAGGCCCGCGCCTACGGTAGCCGGAAGACATCACGTGGCCCCCGATGCCCGGAGCGTCTCCCGCGGCGGCTGGGACGAAAGGTTGTCTGCCTCTCACGTTCCGCCACCTCTTTCGCTAGCATTACTGCTTCGCAGAAGGAGGTGGCGGCCATTTCAGATTCGATGTCCCAGATTCGGTACAGGTACCCTCTCGAAACACCCTCTAATCCCCCCTTTTTTTTTGTGGTTCGTAAATTATCAAATGACTCATCCCGCTCTGGGCGGAGCGGAAGAAAGTGTCAGACTTCTACTGACTAAAAACCACCCACGTTCCTTCTTAGCTCTTTGTGTTTCGGGGCCATGGTATCTCTTGCGGACAACCCTCAGCCCCGGCAGACGTCCCTTTGGGGCCCCTTAATTGTTGCTGACATATCTTTGAGGCGCGCGTGGAACACGAACGCGCCAACGACAATCTGTCTGCCTGTCGACTATAATATACCTGTTTCAAATTTCTTCAAGATCCGTTCGGCCGTTCTGACGTGGTTGATTAACAAACACCCATCCATCTAAACTTTAGTATGAGACATAGTCAGTACTTTGCATTACTCTCTTCTTATTTTCTACAGCGTCAGTAAGTTAACGCAGGGCAATGATTAAATGTACTTTTATCTAAGCGACGCATTTTAGTTTCCGACAAGCACGCGAACGAAGTCGCGGGCACAGCTAGTTAAACTAATAAAACCGTTCTTTTTCTACGTAAAGTTTAAGTAGAAGTCTTAAAACATTTCGTAAAAAAAATGAAGCCTAAATATAGAAGCATTCTGAAGATAGCGATGATTAAAACTGGTCCCTCAATCCTCTCCTCCACTGACATATGTGCGTGTGGTAGCTGCTAGGCGAGAGGAATATCAGAAAGTCTAGTGTACTTAACTTTTAGTAGTAAGATTCTTATAAATAATAGGTATCTAAAATTGTGTATTTCTTACCTCTTCGCTGAGATAATAAGTATTTCTTTAATTCTGTGAAAATAGATAGAGCAGTGTGACCACACAATAAAACAAAATGTGGACAGTACTATTATACTTTATTTTATATAATTTTAATTTTTTAGACGAAACGAAAACAGTTTTCGTCGGGGCTGCGGGTTGTTCGCAAGAGATACTGCGGGCTCGACATGAAGGGCTAAGAAGGAACATGGGTGGTTTTCAGTCAGTAGAAGTCTGACACTCCCTTCCGCTCTATCCAAGAGCGGGAGGGGTTATTTGATGATTTTACACCCACCATAAAAAAAATAAAAAAAAAAGTGGTACGGTTCCCGTCGAGGCTGCGGGTTGTTCGAAAGAGATACCACGGCTTCGGCACAAAGCGCTAAGAAGGAACATGAGTGGTTTGTAGTCAGTAGAAGTCTGACACTGCCTACCCCTCGATGATGATTGATGCTTTCCCAAGCCGTCAAAAAAAAAACACAGGTTGTACCGTTAATTTAATACTATATTACATGGCTTATGTGTATTTAATAAAAAGTAGATTACTTAAAAAAACAGGCAAAAACAAAAAAAATGCACAACCTTTTTCCCTTATTTTATATACTTTGTTAGTGGCGATACTAAGTGATGTTTTAGTTTCTTCTGCTCTTGCAAAGTAAGTTAAGTAAGTTTACATATGCACAATAGTTGTAATAGTTAATGTACACAATAGTTTATGATAGTGCAGCGGAAGTTGTAGAAACAGTTATAGTGAAAAATAAAAAATAATAATACATTTTTAATGCGCAAGCACACCTTCGGGTCAAGGCACTCGCTCGTCATCGGTCAAAATATCTTTATCCATTCTATTTCCTGACGATTGTGGCAACACTGCGTAGGATATTATTTAAAAATCCGCTATGGTCAAATATATTATTCTCGCATTTCAAATCCGACAACATGACTCCATCATCTGCGGGTGTGGAAAGCTTCTTCAAAACAGTTAACCATTAATTGATCTTCAAAACAAAAACACAGAAATATGAAATTGATGTATTCATTCAGATTTATTCACATTTTATAGATGGTGACCTTTAGTCGCCAAAGGTTGATTTTGCGAATAAAGTTACTAATAAATTTCGGAAGAAAACAAGTTTTAAAAGAAGAATAAGGAAACATATTTAGAAAAAAAAAATCACAAAAAGGCCAAGGTTAAAATACTTAATGAGGACTCGTTTTTTTCTGACAAACCTTCTTCAGTCGAGAATTAGAAAGGAGAGGGTAAAGAAGACGATACAGCTAAAATACTAAAACAAATGAAACACGTGCAAAACGGTAACTTATGTTCTACTGTTGAAAATAATTGACTTTTGATTTTGATTTTTTGATTTGATTTTGATCTGTTCTTGCTTTCACAATTTTTTACAATTTATTTAGTAGCATATAAGATTTGAAACAGTAGCTGTAATACTTTTATTTAAGTAAGTGACATTTGTATGTAGCTTAATGAATGTAAGTATATTTGTTGGTCAGTACTTTCAATGAGTTTGGGATGTTGATCATCATAGCAAAAGAAACGCTTATTCATAAAACAGTGACATCGGTAGTGGCCAAGACTGCCTTGAATGAATTCGGAAGCGCCCATGATTTTGTAGGTTTTGTTCTTTACTGTTATGGTAACAGGAACATTAATAAGCGAATAATTTTTATCAGTGCCATTCAAATCAAATGACATTATTTTTGAAACTTCGTAATTGTAATTAAATTGGTTATCACAAGAGGTACAGTTCCTGTTTCCTTCATCGATGTTTATTGCCTCTTCTAAAATACCGATGCCAAACATTTCAATAAAATTTAATGGTAAAAACGCAATGTCTCTGGTTTCCATTCTCATTTAATGAACTTAAATATTGTGCAGCAATTTTTGCTCTCACTAAATAAATGTCATCGTCTATAGATTCAATGTCGCAGAGGTTCTTTATATATTGTGGAATTAAATCTTTGTCAAAAGAGGCCATAACGTCTTGAATATTCACATTTTCGTTAAATCCTGCACTCAAAAAGTACATTACAGAATCGAAACAACAAGTATTCTTAAGAGTGACATATTTATCATTTAGTAATACCGAAAGACACAAGTTACCATTTTTTAATAATTTTACATTATGATTTGTTTTCTCTTTATTCATTTCAGCTTCTCCTCTCCAATTTTCAATAAAAGATGGTTGATCAGAAAATATTGAATCTGCATTAAAATGTCCAGTAGAAGTATTTGATTGAACTTTTTTGGTGCTTTTTTTTATCTCGACTTACATTTATAAGTTTTCTCTTCTCGAGCGTTTTTTGTATGGGATTACTTTATTTACTACATCTTCACCTAGGTCAGCAAGTGCTGTTTTTATTATTCCATCTACAAAAATGGAGTAATTTTTGATGAACTCGTCGATTCTATATTTTTGTACTTTTGTTTTAAAAACTAAGTGTTTTAAAGTTTTAAAGTAACTTTCTATACCCGACGATGATGGTGCTTTATTTTCGGAATCGAAATAAGAACACAATAAATTTGACCACAATGGTAGTCTTAATATTATTCTTCTTAACGTTGGAATAAATGGTGAAAAATAGTATACATCATCATTACATTTTAAGATTATGTTAGCTTGATTTTTTTCTTTTTACAGTCTTAAGAATATCTTCGAACCAAAGTGAAAAAGTAAAATCCTCAGTAATATCATCAAATTTGTAAGTTTTATTCGATTTTATTATTTCTGAATGTAACTGGTCAACTTCTTCCTCTACTCCGTTTAATAATTCATCAAGTCGTAATTTTGCTTCTGTGCAGTCATTGTCCATATCATTGGTAAACTGACCAAGGCAAACATTAATAATATCTTGGACGGTTTCCTTTACGGTTACATAATTTTCACAATGCTTTAAAAATACTAAACAGCGTATTTAAAAATACTTTATCCGCACATCGGACTTATCAGACTTAAAACATGCTAAATTATGGAGTGACTTGATGAAGTGACTCGTATCAAGTCTGATAAAAGCTTTAGGTCTCTGTGAATTGTTGCCGTCTAAAATGGAAAACAATTGTATTGTATAACTTTTTGTGGAGGTAAATAACGCAAACGCCTTAACGCAAGCGGAAACCAAAGCCGATGAATCGTCCGTTATGATTTCGTGTGATGGATTATTTACGAACGTTAACCACTTTTTTAACCAAATCAATATATTATAGTTTCATCAGAATGTGTGTAGCGGACCGTTGCTTGGTTGGTTGTGTTTAAAGAAAACTACGAAAATATGCTAACACGGGGTAGCTGCGCAGACGTGTACGGTGCGCATACGGTTCCGTCCTTACGGCGTCGTGTCTAACGGGCAACTCTCGACCGCGGGGGCGCGCGGGACTTCCGCCATTCTGCTCCCTCGCGCCACCTCGCGTATTTATCTATGTACTATTTGTCTCGCGGTTCACGAAGTTCGCAACGCAACCACCCCGCCTTTTATTAGAATATTCAAAAGTTAGTGTTACCACATCAAATTTAGCGACATATTCAAGGAAACACTATATGACATATACAATTATAAACATAAACAAACACAGTAAATCAAATAAAGATTCTTAATTTAAACTAAACACTAATTACACTATTTTTTAAAACAGTAGGTACTGAGCCGTCCATCATCGCCAACATCCTGCCCCTCAGTGTCGTCATTGCGACACTCATCACCACTCTGAAGTAAAGCTATACGCGATGCTGGACGCTTCATGATACCGGTTTTTGTCCTTATATCTAAGACTCGAACCCGTCCGTCAGGCCCAGGGTATATTGTCTGAACGATGCCCTTTGGCCATACGTTCCGCGGTGAAGCGGGGTCTACCACTACAACAAGATCTCCTACCTTCAATTGCGCGCCTTCGCGGTTCCACTTTTTACGCGGAGCTAAGGTAGGTAAAACCTCTTTCATCCACCTAGACCAGAAAAAATCGGCCAACCGCTGAGCTATACGCCACTGCTTTCGTAAAAGAAGATCTTTATCATCAAACCTGCCAGGTTGCGGTAGGTTTGACGACGAACCCATAAGGAAATGGTTGGGCGTCAATGACTCTGAGTCACGAGGGTCAACGGACACGTGAGTTAATGGCCGACTGTTTATCATGTTCTCCACTTCGCATAAGAAGGTGGAGAGCGCTTCTTCCCTAGGAGCGCGTTCTTTTAAAACAACTTTTAAAGCAGTTTTTACACTGCGAATGAGCCGTTCCCATGCTCCTCCCATATGGGGGCTAGCAGGGGGAATAAATTGCCAGTGGACTCCTTTATTTAAGGCTTCTGTCACCAGTTGTGGCTGATTGTCAATCACCTCCTGATATGCTTTCTTTAATTCGACATCAGCGCCTCGTAAGTTGGTGCCATTATCAGAGAACACTGTGTGTGGCCAACCTCTGCGTGCGGCCATCCGACGCAAAGCCATTATCATAGAGTCGGTTGTGAGGGACGAAACTAATTCTAAGTGCACAGCACGTACTGTAAGACAAGTAAACAGTACACCGTACCTGCGTACCCTTTGTCGACCAACTACTACTTCCAGGGGGCCAAACAAATCCACACCACACATTGTGAACGGCCTCTGATGATGGGTAAGTCTGCACTCAGGTAAGTCACCAAGGCGTGGACGGTTAGGTAAAGTTTTTCTAAAACGACAGATCAAACAATGTTTGGCAACAGTTTTTACAGTAGGCCTTAAATTTACGATCCAGTACCTCTGTCGTAATTCGTTAATAATCATCTCGTTACACGAGTGTGCAGCATTCACGTGATAATGTAACACTATGAGCCGCGCTATATGGTGTTTACCATCTAAAATAATAGGAAATTTAGTCAGCTGATCAACATCTTTCACGTTTCCGATTCGTCCGCCAACACGTAAAAGATTATTTTCGTCGATGATCGGGGTTTAGTAAGTGTTCGTAAACGACTTTCACGCGTTATCTCTTTATTTGATTTTAACAAATTAATTTCACTACGAAATGACTGTAACTGTGAATGATAAAGTAACAACATCTCTGCTTTATGCATTAAATCTACGGTAATACAGGTAATTGACCTTTTCTTACATTTTTCGATAAATAATAAGACTGTAGCCGTAGCACGTAATAATCGCAGCCAACGGGAGAATCTAGTTGGATCCGGTACAGGTAAGTCACAAATTATTTTATTATTATTATCGCACACAATGTTTATTCTTTCTAATATCTTATCATCACTAGTAAGTATTTTTATTTCTGGTTGTTGAGGCCAGCAAGAAGGCGGTTGGTACAAAAACGACGGTCCCGAAAACCACGTGGAATCACTACTAAGCACGTAGTCGGTATTCTTCGTTCCCAAGTCAGCTATGTTTAAGTCAGTAGGCACATAGTGCCACTCGTCAACCTTGCTTATCTCATCAATTTCCCCGAGTCTATTTGCAATGAAAACTTTATAGGTTCGACATTGATTCTTAATCCAATACAAAACTGTTGTCGAATCCGTCCAATAGTGCACTGAATTCGGTTGCAAATACGGTGTTCTTTTTTTATGCTATTAGCTAATTTACACGCTAACACGGCTCCCTGCAACTCCAATCGCGGCACGGAAACTGGTTTCAGGGGAGTAACTTTGCATTTACTCGCGATGAACGATACGGTAACGCGTCCATTGATGCTTTCGCGCCGCCAGTAAGCGACCGCGGCGTACGCACTTGGTGATGCGTCGCAAAACATATGAATTTCCAAACTCGCTAAACTATCGCTTGTCAGGTCAGTCGAAAAGTACCATCGAGGAATTCGAATATTATTAATTTCCTGAGCTTGACTAATCCATTCTCTAAACAAATCATATAAATCATCGCTTAATTTATCATCCCAGTTAAGATTCTGTTCCCAAACTTTACGCATTAGAATTTTCCCTTTAATTGTGAATGGACTTAGGTAACCGTGAATGTCATAAATGGACATAACTATACATAATAGTTCGCGTTTTGTCGGTATCCGTTTCAGAAGCAATACATCTTGCGGTACCCGTTTAAATGACAAATCAAAAGCTAACATATCGGTACTTGGAAACCATAATAGCCCAAGTGCTCGTTCCGGTTGGTTATCTATATTGAACCTTATTGCCTTGTCATTAAGGGTTTCTTTGGGGACTTCACTTAATACGGTCGGTACGTTACTTAACCAATTACGCATCTCGAATCCACCTTGTTTGTGAATATAGGAAACGTCTTTTATTGTTTTTGAAGCTATGTTTAAATCTGTAAAACTATCTATATAATCATCCATATACTGGTTAAGTTTAATCGCGTTAACAGCGTCAGGCATTTGTTCTTGAAAAAGAGAAGCATTCTTGTTTTGGTTTATGAATTGTGCTATAAAGGGAGAACAATTAGCACCGAATATGAGTGACGTCATTGCGTATTTATTGACATCGTCGCTCCCATTCTCTCTCCATAAAAATCTTAATGCGTTTTGATCATCATTTTTAATTTTAATTCTTAAAAACATATCTTTTATATCGCCAATTACACCAATATAATTTTCTCGAAATCTAAACATTATGCCGTACAAGGAATTTAATAAATCAGGTCCCTGCAGTAAAAAATCATTAAGTGAAAAATCATTAGATTTAGCAGCGGCGTCAAATACTAACCTCAACTTCTTTTTATTTGGGTTATCGACCCCAAAGTGAGGTAAGTACCACGTACGATTAGTGAGCGTGTCTCTACACTCAGACTCGCTAAGTCTTCTAGCGTAATTATTTTCAAACAAATGTGTAATCCGTTCTCGATATCGCGATTCATATTCCGAGTCGGATAATATTTTCCGTTCGACTGATTTTAGTCTTTTCAAAGCGACGGAATACGAATCGGGCATAACGCAAACATCTGATTTCCAGGGAAGACCCACTGTCCATTGACCCCCGATTAACTCAGCTGATTCGTTAAGTATGTTTAAAGCTCTTGTTTCTTCGATATTTTGACGCGGATTATTACAAATCCCGATAGAGTCAAGCGAGAAAGAACGACGTATTAGTTCGTGTAAATCTATATTATCGTTATTTTGTTTGAAGATAGGAAGATCTCTGTTGTAGGTATCTAGCGGTTTGAATGTGGGCGGCTGACGCTGTGGGTAAGTTGTGCACGCGGGGATGGTAAGTAAATGCGAGTCGCTCGCGCGCGCACGTTGTTTACCATTTTGATAAAATAAGGCTCCGTGCACACACCACCCGAGCAACGTTTGTGTAATAAACGGCCCATGGGGTTCAAACTTTTTACAAACAATTGGCGCAATCAAATCATAGTTATCTTGACCTATTAACAATGTAGGTTTTATGATATCACAATTGCAAGGATTAAATTTAATATACAAGTTTTCGTATTCACTAAAGTCCATACAAGAAGTCGATTGCACAGGTAAGTTCAATTCTTTTAATTTGCGAGCACGTAATTTAAACTTATTACCGTCACTGTTACTAATGTCCAAATTTAATATTTCAGTTTTACATACCAACTCGCTGGAGTCCCATGCACTCGTAGCACGCATCGTGACGCACTCACCGTGTAACCCAGCCTTATCCGCGATATCAGCTGCGATAAGGCTCACAGTCGCGCCGTCGTCTAACAGCGCGTGCGTGTGAACACTTTGTTTGGGTCCATGTATGGTAATCGGCACTATTTTAAGCACTATTTTTGACACGTTAAGCACTTTACACTTTTCAGGGTTATTATTTAAGACGGACACTTCGGAACATCGCGTTTCGATCGTGTGGGCTACGAGTTCGTCGCTGCTAGTGCAGGCGCGCGGCGCCGCGTCCACGTCGGGCTGCTCAGACTTGCTGAGCGGCTCGGTTGCGGCCTGGCGCGCTGCCTGCGGTTTCACCCAGTGAAGCAAACGATGATGCGGCCCACCACAGGTGTCGACGTCGCAGTTCTCGGCGGTGCACTCCGACTGATTTTCATGTCGATCTCCGAGACACTTAAAGCACAGTTTGTTTATACGAACATAGCGCCATCGGTCTTTGCGCATAGCGTGTTTGAATCTGCTGCACTCTGTTAGTTTGTGAATAGGTTTTTTACAGTATTTACATTTATCAGATGTGGAGGGGTTGTTGACCTCCGCACACACTAACACTGATTGCTTGTGATTTTTATATTTCTCGGTATTAGATCTCGGTTTCGCATCGATTTGACTGTGCACGTAGCTTACTCCTGTTATTGCAACTTTCTTGGCTTCTTGATGAAGAAACTTGGATAATAATTCTAGTTTTGGTGTGTCGTCTTTATTAACATACTGATATAGGTAATCGGCCCATTTATTAATCAGTTCGGTGGGCAATTTGGAGACAACAATGGTTACTAGTTCGGGACTTCGTAGATAATCACTTTGTTGCACAGTGCGCGTAGCTGTAACATAATTCTTTACTTTGATGGCGAAGTTTACGATCTCTGTATGATAAGCTTGTGGTAGCGGCTGTAATTTTCTTAACTGTTGCGTAACTGTCCTCATTATGTTTTCAGGTCGACCAAAACGAAGTTCTAATGTCTCAAGTATCTCTTGAGGTGATGTGGCGCTCATCAGTAAAGATGACGCGGACTCCTTTGCTTCGCCGCGGAGACACTTACGTAGGCGCCATAAATTCTCGGAATCACTGTAATTGCAAAGGCGCGTGGACTCGGTGAAGGCTCCTTTGAAATGTAGCCACTCCATCGGATCTCCGGAGTATATGGGCAGGTCTTTGCAGATAGCTAACCTTGACAATAGTTCATGGTTTGTTGATTTTGAGGTTGAAGCACTGATGGCGTCCTTTATAGCGTTAGTGAGCGCTTCGATTGCAGGTTGAGTACCGGCCGACTGATCTGTGGGTTGCCGTGCGCGGCTGGCGCTGTTCTCACAATTTTCGCCGACCACGTTCCGTTCAAGCGACGACCCTGGTGCGGTAACGGATTGTTCCAGCCACTTTTCTACTTTACTTTTGCATGATATAGACGAAGATTGCTTTGAACATCTGGAATCTTCTAGGTGTGCCAAATCGGCGGCTAATTTTTTCTCTATTAACTCCTTTTCTAGGCGAGCTTTAGTCATACTCATAGTCATTTCGGCTTGAGCTTCTTTCAATTCGATAATGGCTCTAGCTTAAACTGCTTTATATTCGAGCCGCTTTTGCCGCGTGGCCGATGAGGAAGACGCGTGGCTCGTACACGTGGCGGCTTGTTCGCGACTGTGCGCGCCGCCATCTTGAGTCGCAACGATGTCGGACAGGATCTTTCCAGCGCTTTTCCTGTTGTACTGGACGTCTGAACCCGCTTCTAGCTTCATTTTCGTTTCGTTAGCCATTATTTCCCTCGATTGTGCACGCGTTCTCCCGGAAGGCGGCGTTTGAAATAACGGCATCCTGCCACACAGGTTTTGTGCTTCCTTACACTGAACACTGCTGATCCGGCTCGAAGGACCACTTTTGTAGCGGATCGTTGCTTGGTTGGTTGTGTTTAAAGAAAACTACGAAAATATGCTAACACGGGGTAGCTGCGCAGACGTGTACGGTGCGCATACGGTTCCGTCCTTACGGCGTCGTGTCTAACGGGCAACTCTCGACCGCGGGGGCGCGCGGGACTTCCGCCATTCTGCTCCCTCGCGCCACCTCGCGTATTTATCTATGTACTATTTGTCTCGCGGTTCGCGAAGTTCGCAACGCAACCACCCCGCCTTTTATTAGAATATTCAAAAGTTAGTGTTACCACATCAAATTTAGCGACATATTCAAGGAAACACTATATGACATATACAATTATAAACATAAACAAACACAGTAAATCAAATAAAGATTCTTAATTTAAACTAAACACTAATTACACTATTTTTTAAAACAGTAGGTACTGAGCCGTCCATCATCGCCAACAATGTGAGTCTGTCACCATTTGAAAAATTGGCACGGACTTCAACTTAGCGTTACCTGTAATAAGCCCTACGTATAAAAATAATCGTTTTGTGACGTTTGTACTATCTGGAAGACACACTTTTTCGAAAAAGGAACCAGTAGCATCTATTGTTATAGTAATTTTATCAAATTTTGCGTGGTACTCATTATAGTATTTAATTTGGCAGTCACTCCAAAAAAACAAACGAAAATGTGGAAATATACATATTTCACGAATAATATTCTTATTGTCATGATCAACACTTTGAGCCAACATCAATAACGAAATGATTGGATTATTATGTGGCAAATGCTCCAATCTAGCATCTGACTTAATTTTTCTTAAGGCCGATATGGATGGTAATATAGGAGAACTTTTGTAGTCTTCGCTCTCAATCAGTTTCGAAGTCAACTCATTTTGCACCATGACAGCAGGCTTATAACGTAGTTCTTTAGCTAATTGTTGCCTTATAGGAGGCAAAATTAGCTAAACTTGAAGGTGTTAACTTGGACTTAGTTTTTGGGTTATGTTTAAATTTAACATCGAAATGACGAACGTTGCACAGAAATTTAAGTATTTTGTCAGTCATTTTTTGATTTGACAAATTAATTTCCGCACAACATTGGGCACATTTCCTGTGCAAATTAATTTTATCATCCACAATCTTTTTTTTCTTAAAGACCCATTTGCAGGGTAGTTTTGAATGTATCCAAATTTTTTCTTTCAACATGTGGCTCCATTTGTATTTTGGCAACGTTTTATATTGTCTAAATGTTGAAGTTCCACTCCGTTTCTTGTATCCACTTAAGGGTTTTATTTTTCTCCATTCATATATATCAAGATTAAATGAAAATGATTTGGATATTCCTACACCTGAGCTAAAATTACTGCTTTTACTTGCCGATGTCAATGATGAAGGGCTACTGCTGGCAGAATTCTTTTCGTCACTCAAAGTTGTGGGGTCATCAGACGATCGAATATCACTACCGAAAATGAAATTTCGATTGCGTTGTAGTGATATATACAAAGCCAAAGGAGTCATTCTGTGCGCAAGTTCTTCAGATAATATCAAAAAAATTGTTCAGCATGTTTCCTAAAAACATTCCATTGATCTACATAGCAAATTTTTGGTTTTCGACCTCTGGCCATTATACCACTGTAATAAAACATGTATGGATTTTAGAGGAAGGAGAAAAGTCCTACTTGAAAATAACTATCGAATACCTTTCTGGAAAAGCACGTGATATCATAGCCTCATAAATAGCCTTCAATTAATAATCATCATAAATCTTGAGAACAGAAAGGTTCTTATTTAGAATAAACCTTACTTACATTATCTTAATAATATTTTATAATCCGACGTATTTTAAAGAATTAGTTATTAGGATAAAAACTTTTTTGCAAAAAAAAACGACTTTAAAAACATAAAAATGTGAAAAACACAAAAGAGTAAAAGAAAAACAGCTTCTGAAGTCGATGACATTTTGTTTGTTTGATTTCGTTTTTTTTGCCACCGACTTCAGAAGCTGTTTTTCTTGTAAAGTTTATTTCTCCCTTTTTTGTGTTTTTGAAGTCGGTTTTTTTTCCAAAAAAGTATTTTTATTTTACAATTTTTAGTTGTAATATCCTATACAAATATTTACTATACATTTAACATTCAACCAAGAATCCTAACCCTTAACCTTCAAGATTCCCTTATTATTGCTTTCAACTCCTAACCGTTTAGGAGTAGTACCTTCCATAATCAGATCACCTAGATAACCTGAAAGAATACAACCAAATATACGCCTCCATAATATTTCACTAAAGAATTATGCTCCAACTCCTAACCGTTGAGGAGTTATATCTTCCATCATCAATAAAATTCATCAACATGAAGTGATGACTGGTAGATGCAAATACTTAAACACTTTAGAAAAAGCACGGAACACGTACTACGTGCCTATACAATTTGAGGGTTGCCCTTGATTTCTCTGGGATGCCATCATCAGATCCTGATTTGGTAACAATGGGACCACTTCGAGAGTATAGGTACCTTTTCAAACACAAAAATAATTTTGAAAATCGGTTCATTAATGACGGAGATATGCGATAACAAACATACAGACGAATTGAGAAACTCCTCCTTTTTGGAAGTCGGCTGAAAAGAAATAAGAACCTTTCTGTTTTCAAGATTTATAATGGTTATTAATTTAAGGCTGGGCTGCGAGTTGTTCGAAAGAGATACCGCGGCCTCGGCACAAGGGCTAAGAAGGAACATGGGTGGTTTTTAGTCAGTAGAAGTCTGACACTCTCCGTATTCCGGTCTGCCCAAGAGTACGTACCTTGCTGAACAAGACAAAATTGTTAAGTTAAATTTCACTAAACTTCAAGTTAAAGTGGCACTTATTTTCTCGATCCTACTAATATTATAAATGTGAAAGTTTGTGAGAATGGATGTGTGGATGTTTGTTACTCTTTCACGCATAAACGGCTGAACCGATTTGGTTGAAATTTGGTATGTAGATAGGTTATACCCTGGATTAACACATAGGATAGTTTTTATCCCGATTTTATCTTCCCGTGGGATAATTTTCGAGTTGTAGCGGGCGAAGCCGCTGGCAACAGCTAGTTATAAAATAAATATATGTATTATTTATCTCACGTTATTTTCAACAGGTAAATGACCAATATTGACAACCGATTTATGACACTAATATCATAAACTGTAATGTTTGTTTTTTATTGTTGTTGTCAAGTGTAATCCCACCTATTTACAATTTCCTGTTTTATTTATCATAAACACTATGCGTACGTTAAAAACTTTTGAGCTCAACTTAGTTATTTAAAGTTACGAGTAGCAAAAAAAACATTTATTTATTTATGAAAGGTAGCTTCACAGCTTACTGTAAAATAACTTAAAATTATTACAAAACAATACGCCAATTAAGAAGTACACAAAAAAGTTAAACAAGGTAAGGTGGCCAAGAGTGACTCTAAATGTATTGTGTGTGCGTGTATGTGTGCGGGTGTTTGTGCGGTGTGGAATGTGTGCGATGATATTGTGTATGTCTATTTGTGACTAGCTGCCTAACTGACACTAGCAGGGGGTTAGAGCAACACGCGTTTGCTCCAGGATTGTAATTATCTCTTTTTAAAGACGGTTCCGTGTGGTATTGAAGGGGTCGAGTGAGGGGAATTTGTCATTATAATAATGCGGGTAGACGCAAAAGGGGTGACATCTTCAAATAATTGGCGGAGGCCGAAGGGACTGCTAACAGGGAGGTATGTCTGGTACGCTTGAGTGGGAAAATGAAATGCTTTAAAAAAAACTAGGCCTCCATAATCTTCCTTTATACTGGCTACCGATATCACTGTTTTCTGAACGAGCTTCTTTTGCTGCTGTGATGATCATTATTTCAAAATTATTGTAAGTACGTAAGTTTTTTTTTGCGGCTTGGGAAAGCATCAATCATCATCGAGCGGTAGGCAGTGTCAGACTTCTACTGACTAAAAACCACTCATGTTCTTTCTTAGCGCTTTGTGCCGAAGCCGCGGTATCTCTTTCGAACAACCCGCAGCCCCGACGGGAACCGTACTACCTTTTTTTTATTTTTTTTTATGGTGGGTGTAAAATCATCAAATAACCCCTCCCGCTCTTGGGTAGAGCGGAAGGGAGTGTCAGACTTCTACTGACTGACATCGCACACATTCCACACCGCACAAACACCCGCACACATACACGCACACACAATACATTTAGAGTCACTCTTGGCCACCTTACCTTGTTTAACTTTTTTGTGTACTTCTTAATTGGCGTATTGTTTTGTAATAATTTTAAGTTATTTTACAGTAAGCTGTGAAGCTACCTTTCATAAATAAATAAATGTTTTTTTTGCTACTCGTAACTTTAAATAACTAAGTTGAGCTCAAAAGTTTTTAACGTACGCATAGTGTTTATGATAAATAAAACAGGAAATTGTAAATAGGTGGGATTACACTTGACAACAACAATAAAAAACAAACATTACAGTTTATGATATTAGTGTCATAAATCGGTTGTCAATATTGGTCATTTACCTGTTGAAAATAACGTGAGATAAATAATACATATATTTATTTTATAACTAGCTGTTGCCAGCGGCTTCGCCCGCTACAACTCGAAAATTATCCCACGGGAAGATAAAATCGGGATAAAAACTATCCTATGTGTTAATCCAGGGTATAACCTATCTACATACCAAATTTCAACCAAATCGGTTCAGCCGTTTATGCGTGAAAGAGTAACAAACATCCACACATCCATTCTCACAAACTTTCACATTTATAATATTAGTAGGATCGAGAAAATAAGTGCCACTTTAACTTGAAGTTTAGTGAAATTTAACTTAACAATTTTGTCTTGTTCAGCAAGGTACGTACTCTTGGGCAGACCGGAATACGGAGAGTGTCAGACTTCTACTGACTAAAAACCACCCATGTTCCTTCTTAGCCCTTGTGCCGAGGCCGCGGTATCTCTTTCGAACAACTCGCAGCCCAGCCTTAAATTAATAACCATTATAAATCTTGAAAACAGAAAGGTTCTTATTTCTTTTCAGCCGACTTCCAAAAAGGAGGAGTTTCTCAATTCGTCTGTATGTTTGTTATCGCATATCTCCGTCATTAATGAACCGATTTTCAAAATTATTTTTGTGTTTGAAAAGGTACCTATACTCTCGAAGTGGTCCCATTGTTACCAAATCAGGATCTGATGATGGCATCCCAGAGAAATCAAGGGCAACCCTCAAATTGTATAGGCACGTAGTACGTGTTCCGTGCTTTTTCTAAAGTGTTTAAGTATTTGCATCTACCAGTCATCACTTCATGTTGATGAATTTTATTGATGATGGAAGATATAACTCCTCAACGGTTAGGAGTTGGAGCATAATTCTTTAGTGAAATATTATGGAGGCGTATATTTGGTTGTATTCTTTCAGGTTATCTAGGTGATCTGATTATGGAAGGTACTACTCCTAAACGGTTAGGAGTTGAAAGCAATAATAAGGGAATCTTGAAGGTTAAGGGTTAGGATTCTTGGTTGAATGTTAAATGTATAGTAAATATTTGTATAGGATATTACAACTAAAAATTGTAAAATAAAAATACTTTTTTGGAAAAAAAACCGACTTCAAAAACACAAAAAAGGGAGAAATAAACTTTACAAGAAAAACAGCTTCTGAAGTCGGTGGCAAAAAAAACGAAATCAAACAAACAAAATGTCATCGACTTCAGAAGCTGTTTTTCTTTTACTCTTTTGTGTTTTTCACATTTTTATGTTTTTAAAGTCGTTTTTTTTTGCAAAAAAGTTTTTATCCTAATAACTAATTCTTTAAAATACGTCGGATTATAAAATATTATTAAGATAATGTAAGTAAGGTTTATTCTAAATAAGAACCTTTCTGTTCTCAAGATTTATGATGATTATTAATTGAAGGCTATTTATGAGGCTATGATATCACGTGCTTTTCCAGAAAGGTATTCGATAGTTATTTTCAAGTAGGACTTTTCTCCTTCCTCTAAAATCCATACATGTTTTATTACAGTGGTATAATGGCCAGAGGTCGAAAACCAAAAATTTGCTATGTAGATCAATGGAATGTTTTTAGGAAACATGCTGAACAATTTTTTTGATATTATCTGAAGAACTTGCGCACAGAATGACTCCTTTGGCTTTGTATATATCACTACAACGCAATCGAAATTTCATTTTCGGTAGTGATATTCGATCGTCTGATGACCCCACAACTTTGAGTGACGAAAAGAATTCTGCCAGCAGTAGCCCTTCATCATTGACATCGGCAAGTAAAAGCAGTAATTTTAGCTCAGGTGTAGGAATATCCAAATCATTTTCATTTAATCTTGATATATATGAATGGAGAAAAATAAAACCCTTAAGTGGATACAAGAAACGGAGTGGAACTTCAACATTTAGACAATATAAAACGTTGCCAAAATACAAATGGAGCCACATGTTGAAAGAAAAAATTTGGATACATTCAAAACTACCCTGCAAATGGGTCTTTAAGAAAAAAAAGATTGTGGATGATAAAATTAATTTGCACAGGAAATGTGCCCAATGTTGTGCGGAAATTAATTTGTCAAATCAAAAAATGACTGACAAAATACTTAAATTTCTGTGCAACGTTCGTCATTTCGATGTTAAATTTAAACATAACCCAAAAACTAAGTCCAAGTTAACACCTTCAAGTTTAGCTAATTTTGCCTCCTATAAGGCAACAATTAGCTAAAGAACTACGTTATAAGCCTGCATATTGATTTGGTTAAAAAAGTGGCTAACGTTCGTAAATAATCCATCACACGAAATCATAACGGACGATTCATCGGCTTTGGTTTCCGCTTGCGTTAAGGCGTTTGCGTTATTTACCTCCACAAAAAGTTATACAATACAATTGTTTTCCATTTTAGACGGCAACAATTCACAGAGACCTAAAGCTTTTATCAGACTTGATACGAGTCACTTCATCAAGTCACTCCATAATTTAGCATGTTTTAAGTCTGATAAGTCCGATGTGCGGATAAAGTATTTTTACATACGCTGTTTAGTATTTTTAAAGCATTGTGAAAATTATGTAACCGTAAAGGAAACCGTCCAAGATATTATTAATGTTTGCCTTGGTCAGTTTACCAATGATATGGACAATGACTGCACAGAAGCAAAATTACGACTTGATGAATTATTAAACGGAGTAGAGGAAGAAGTTGACCAGTTACATTCAGAAATAATAAAATCGAATAAAACTTACAAATTTGATGATATTACTGAGGATTTTACTTTTTCACTTTGGTTCGAAGATATTCTTAAGACTGTAAAAAGAAAAAAATCAAGCTAACATAATCTTAAAATGTAATGATGATGTATACTATTTTTCACCATTTATTCCAACGTTAAGAAGAATAATATTAAGACTACCATTGTGGTCAAATTTATTGTGTTCTTATTTCGATTCCGAAAATAAAGCACCATCATCGTCGGGTATAGAAAGTTACTTTAAAACTTTAAAACACTTAGTTTTTAAAACAAAAGTACAAAAATATAGAATCGACGAGTTCATCAAAAATTACTCCATTTTTGTAGATGGAATAATAAAAACAGCACTTGCTGACCTAGGTGAAGATGTAGTAAATAAAGTAATCCCATACAAAAAACGCTCGAGAAGAGAAAACTTATAAATGTAAGTCGAGATAAAAAAAAGCACCAAAAATGTTCAATCAAATACTTCTACTGGACATTTTAATGCAGATTCAATATTTTCTGATCAACCATCTTTTATTGAAAATTGGAGAGGAGAAGCTGAAATGAATAAAGAGAAAACAAATCATAATGTAAAATTATTAAAAAATGGTAACTTGTGTCTTTCGGTATTACTAAATGATAAATATGTCACTCTTAAGAATACTTGTTGTTTCGATTCTGTAATGTACTTTTTGAGTGCAGGATTTAACGAAAATGTGAATATTCAAGACGTTATGGCCTCTTTTGACAAAGATTTAATTCCACAATATATAAAGAACCTCTGCGACATTGAATCTATAGACGATGACATTTATTTAGTGAGAGCAAAAATTGCTGCACAATATTTAAGTTCATTAAATGAGAATGGAAACCAGAGACATTGCGTTTTTACCATTAAATTTTATTGAAATGTTTGGCATCGGTATTTTAGAAGAGGCAATAAACATCGATGAAGAACTAAGCTGCTTCAGGTGTGAATCGCCTGTAAAAAATCAACATACACAATTTGAGAAGTTCTCGTACTGTCTTGGGCACAGGGTACTTTGTGATGGTCTCTACCATATTTTCTGACAGCGTCTGTCGAGCGATTGTCTTTCAAAATGATAAAGTACACTTTTTTATTTTACTACACTTTTACCTACATACTACCTACCTACCTTTTGCCTACTTTAGATAAGTTAAAATGGTCGGGAAGTTTTATTAGTTTTTATTTTTCCGCGCAATTTGGTTTTTAATTTTCCGCGCAACTTGGTTTTTAATTTTCCGCGCAACTTTCTTTTTTGTTTATATGAACCTCCTGACAATAACAAACACAACAAAAATGAATAAGCAAAATCGGTTCAGCCGCTCACGCGTCACGCTGTGACCAAGACATCTGTCTACATCTACAAAATATAAAAATGAATCCCTTTATTTTTATATATATGTAGACTGTAGAAAATTGATAGATCTATATATCGTGTTTTTATCGGTGTACCGTTACCGCCAGTACCGGAACCGGTACCACAAACAGTTCATAATCTGAAGACTCACGCCGTCTTGAATACTGACAGTGGGTAAACACACAAATCGCTGCCGGTGTCAGTCAAAACACCAAAAATTCCGTTCTGGATAGTCGATCGGTGACTAATAAGCGGCCTGTGCTTGGATAAAGCATTGGTCCCCATTATTAACCGCCGCATTATAAAATAGAAAACTAAGTATATACTCGTATAAGTTAAACTATTGTAGCTGTAAAAAATCTGTAATTACTGTGGAGGATGGGAGCCACTAGATCCTAAATTACTAAATAAAATAAAGACTTGTGATATCATATTTTATATTTTACTTTTACGTTTTCTACTGTCATACAATCGAACACTTCTCTTTTCTTAAATAGGTATAAAAAAAAGTAAATTAATTAAAAATACATGCTGCCACTACTAAAACCTTACAATAAGGTTGGTCGGTCCGCAACAATTACCTTTTTACAACCTTTATCTTAAGCACAGACAGACGATCTACTTGTTGTCTTCAAATAAACTGCTTACACGGTGTTTTTCTATCTACACTCGGTTCCAAAAATAACGGGTCAGTCACATAAACCCGAATATCTCCCGAACTACGTATGCCATCCTAATGAAACGAAGACTGTTCGATTGAAAATTTAATTATACAGATAAAAAATAAAATAAAACCTAGTTGCACCCACAATATTAATCTCTAAATTAAAAAAAAAAATAAAGTAGTCATATTTTTCTTAAGATTACATTTTTTTTATGATTGTTTTTTTGCTGTTTTTCATCACTTTCTTCATTTAATACTTTGTATTGCCTCCACGAGCTCTTCTGACAGCTTCCAGGCGATTAGGCATTCTGTACACTAAATTTCGGAGCCGGTGCTGAGGAATACCTTCCCATTCCTCCACCAGTGCTTGTTTGAGCTCGGGAAGCGTGATTGGTGGGGGGTTTCGACCTTTCACGCATCTCTGAAGCTCGTCCCAGGCGTGCTCGATGGGGTTTAAGTCCGGGCTTCGCGCTGGCCACTGCATGAGTTCGATACCGACCTCTTCAAAGTAGTCATGTACAATTCTGGCGGTATGGGGACGCGCATTATCATGCATTAATATGCCATATCGGTCCATCCTGGCCATGAAAGGACCTACATGTTCATTGAGGATCTCTTCCACGTACCTATCTGCATTTAGAGTTCCATTTTTAATGAGTACCAGCTCGGTGCGGGCCTCAGCAGAAATCCCAGCCCAAACTTGTACGGAGCCTCCACCGTACGCCACTTTTTCCTTCACACACGCTTTATGGAAGCACTCCCCTGGTCTTCTGTACACCAACTGCCTACCATCATGCTTATAAAGCATGAATTTAGACTCGTCCGTGAACATTACCCTAGACCAATCGTCTAGTGTCCAATTTAGGTGCTCGCGCACGTATCTCTGTCTTGCAATTCGATGCCCCCGTTCCAGTTTGGGGCCATTTGCGGGCCTCAATGGTTTCAAATTTGCTTCAGCAAGACGTCTTCTTACTGTTTGAGCGCTTAAATTGCCACCTCCAAAGCGAATAAAGTGAATTTTTAGACCAACTGCAGTTTGAAAACGATTTCGGAGGATTGTAGCCACCAGTTGTCTGTCTTCCCTGGCCGTTGTGCATCTTGGTCTGCCATTTCCTGGTCTTCTAAGGTGTGATCCGGTCTGTTGGTACCGCTGGACTACCCGCTGAACAGTCGACAAAGATACACCAATGTTTCTGGCTGTTTCACGCTGGCTCTGCCCAAGTTCCAAAAAAGTTAGGATTCTGGTACATTCCTCTAGCGTGACTGCCATGCTTCACCTCACAGAATAATAATTATGCACGTGGAAGACGTTCACGATATTTTTTTTTGTGACAGAATAGAAATGGAAAGCATCCATTGACATGACACAAAAATTTTGTTTTAAAAAATAGTCATTTTTTTAAATTTTGTTTTTCTAAGAAGTGTTTTTCATCAACCAGTTTAAATAATATGCTATTAGAAGCGCAACTAAAAAGTCTTTATTCTGTTTTTTATTTCATTGATCTAACTTTTACTTGGTGTTTTGACTGACACCGGCAGCGATTTGTGTGTTTACCCACTGTCAGTATTCAAGACGGCGTGAGTCTTCAGATTATGAACTCTTTGTGGTACCGGTTCCGGTACTGGCGGTAACGGTACACCGATAAAAACACGATATATAGATCTATCAATTTTCTACAGTCTACATATATATAAAAATAAAGGGATTCATTTTTATATTTTGTAGATGTAGACAGATGTCTTGGTCACAGCGTGACGCGTGAGCGGCTGAACCGATTTTGCTTATTCATTTTTGTTGTGTTTGTTATTGTCAGGAGGTTCATATAAACAAAAAAGAAAGTTGCGCGGAAAATTAAAAACCAAGTTGCGCGGAAAATTAAAAACCAAATTGCGCGGAAAAATAAAAACTAATAAAACTTCCCGACCATTTTAACTTATCTAAAGTAGGCAAAAGGTAGGTAGGTAGTATGTAGGTAAAAGTGTAGTAAAATAAAAAAAGTGTACTTTATCATTTTGAAAGACAATCGCTCGACAGACGCTGTCAGAAAATATGGTAGAGACCATCACAAAGTACCCTGTGCCCAAGACAGTACGAGAACTTCTCAAATTGTGTATGTTGATTTTTTACAGGCGATTCACACCTGAAGCAGCTTAGCACAATAATGCTTTATTGGTAGGGTCTGTCAGTCTCTCATTCAGTACGGTTCACAAACCCAGAAATTGAAGCTTTCAACGCCTGCAAAGAAAACCTTTGCAAAGCCGCAATGCTTGCCCATCCCGACTGTGAAGTCAAATTAGCATAAGTAACGGACGCTACAGATACGGCGCTAGGTGCAGTGATGTAGCTGTGCAAGGACAGAGAACCAGTACAACCACTAGCTCCAGCACAAACAAAGAATTGTCAGAGAATTGCTCGCGATCTACGAAGCCACAAAATATTTTAGGCATATCCATTTATAAAATTTAATTTGTTGTTTCGTTTCACAAAGTTTGGTCCCTGCTCTTGCATGCCATAGCAGTGATGGTCAAAAGAGAATTTCTTATGAAAATCGACGAGTGGAAGTTGGACCTCGTGAAAGCAATCGTTGCACGACATTCAGGATACAGGCCAAACAGGCACAATTGAGTGAAAAGACCTCAGTACGACGCCGACGGTCTTTGCTCCAGCGTCTATTGTCATTAAGGACTCCAGAATGTGACTGTAGTGAAAGATTTACACCGAAGTACCAGCCAGCTCCAAGATTACGTCCTGAGGACTTGTTGTGCACATGTGATGTTAGTGGCAATAGAGTTAAATATATATATATATATAAATAATATAACATACACAGATCGTAAACATATTTGTTTCGCGTTCCACTATCGGAAGGATAGGTGTCCACCGAGACAGTTCCGACTTCGTCTCTTAATTTATGATCGACATAAGACAATACTTGGTAAGGACAACGTCGTTGCTGACAGCCTCTCACGGATCGAGGAAGCACAACCACTAGATCTGTACAAGCTGGCATAATCTTAGAAGCATGACGCATCATTACGTTTTACTAAAATGAAACTGCCAGGAGCATAAAATAGTTACTTATAATTATGAATGCCAAACGCAAAAAATATGCTTGCTCAAGTATGAGGAAATCAAGGAATAACGTCAATCTTATGAACAAAAATAGATCACAAAGGTGCGTGTGAACATTGTCCCCTTGAAACAAATTAATCTAAAATATAGAGTTCAGAAAAGAGGTTTCAGAGTCGAATAAGTCCCTTCTACAATTATTATTGCGTCTTTTACGAGTATAAATCTATCTATGTATTAGCAAACCTACTTAATGATTGAACAATATTTACTGATCTTACAATAACAATAACTAAACTTTTGATTTTGATTTTCGTTTTATGCCTTCTTCGAGTACCATAAATTCCACGGTAAGTTTTGTGAATTGGAAATTCCCGTGAGCTGAGTAGTGCGTTATTTTATTTGAATTATTAACCATACGTTAATTTATTATTTTACAGGTGCACAACTACGACTGCATCTCGTGAATTACAACCAGATAATAATATGAACAATATTATTTTTAACAAAATTAACCATGAAGTTTCTGCTGTTGATGACCCTAGTAATACTAAGCCTGATTCAAAGCTAAGCAATACATGTTCGAAAAGTGTTAAGCAATTGCGAAAACGTAAATTTGAGGAGATTTTTCCTTATCGCCGAATAAGAAAACGCCACCTTTTTTGCCGTTGGATATTGAAGAGAACTAAATGATAATAGAAAATATAAATGGGTAGACCAACAAGGATGATAAATGATAGTCTCGCTTGGGCATTTTTTTGAAATTCTGGGTAAAATTGCAAATCACTGTGCAACATCATTCGGATGCAGATTTGTAAATTTAAAATTTATTAGTGTAAAACTGTCAGTAGGTACTGAAGACACGAAGACAGTACAAATATCAGTACTGAAGAAAAAAAAGAACATAAAACAAACAACAATTAATCCCATTATAATTTTTGTGTTAACACCTAGTTTTATGTACATGCTGTGATTGAGAGAACACACTTAAAACAAACTTTTTGTATAACTGTGACTTATATTGTAATTGTGTATCCTTTATTGAAAATCCTAAATGAAAAAAAAGCATCTTTTTATATTTCGCTATTATATGGTGGTTTCTGGAAATAAGAATTAATTACCTATAAGGTTCGAATTCATAACTTTCATTATTAATAGAGGCAAAGAAGCAGGTAAAGCAGGTCAACCATCATATCAAACAAATAGGTGACTAGGTGTCAAAGGGGAGCTCCCCAAACACTCGATGCGTTTTGGTTTTATGTGTGAATTTCTGAGATTTGCACGAGCCGACTGTGGTCTTAATACATACACATTCAACAGAATTCTAAACACATTCGATACAGAATGTTTGTCATGAAATAACGATGTCCTTAAGTACTTTCTGACGTAACGTGTGTAAGTGAATTCATATACAACGACCATTACTTACTACACACTACTTTAGAGTAAAACCAATATGGGCACATTGTAAATGTAGCATTTAACCTGTATGTTCTAACCCGTAGGGAAATTAAAAAAATAATCGATAAGCATCTTTAAATACCAGATAGTTCTTTTATTGTAACAATTAATTGTTATTTTTTATCATATTCAGTTCAGTAACTTTACATTAAGAAATTGATGCCAATTCTGCATGAGCACTGCTTAAGCCTACATCGCGAAGTCCTTGTGTGCAAACACAAGGACTTCTGATAGTTAGTGGCAGGGACTGAATTACCCAAAAATTACGGTACCTTTAAATTTCGGTATGACGTCATATCGTTAAATAAGGGTTACCGAAATATTTCGATACCTTTATTATTTTCGTTAGCGGAATTTTGAGGTTGGAAATGCATACCGGTATATTTCGGTAGAAGTACCGTAACCGTTATAAATGTATCTGTAGCGGTACCCAAACCTTAATAAATAGGGGTTCTCTTTGACGCACCGCCTCGCCACTCACACACACAACAAAGAGATAAGTAAAAGAGTAGCAAACGTGAGTTTATAAAAGTGAACTAAGTTTCCCTTCAATATAATATTAATATCGATTTAATATACAACTGCGTAGTTGTGCAGCTTGTTTGCAATATCATGAATTCCGAGTCTGCCACGGATATGACCTTTCCGTTTCCGATCTAATCAGTTTCACCGCAGGAATTTCCGTGACATCTTCCGTTCACGGAAGCGTAGCTTAGCAAACTGTAGCGCAGGTCTGCCTTACCTACTATTTACGCCTGAATTATCATGTATTTTAGTTAACATTAATTGGTTTTAGCAAACGTTTAATTTTACAATGTGGCTGTGCTATTCAAATAAATTAAGCGTAACATATAAGTAGTTTAGGTGTGCTTGGTAAATGTCAGTAAAGCAAAATGTGGATCAACTGCTAAAGAACTTGTAAAAATTCAGTTTTTTATTTTGAAGAATTCGAACCAATTGAACAAACTTAAAACGAGAAGTGCTACGATTTACAATGAATAAACCGCAAAATACAGGTAACATACAACCTTCACACATTCCACTGTACTCCACTATTAAACATGTGAAAAATATGTCTCTAAAAAGCAAAAGCAACCTCTATGAATACATACAAGTCCAGTACCCAAAATTAGGTAAGAATCTCGGAATTTGAGATATATATAACTTGTATTTTGACATCCTAAAAGTTTTCTCAAAACCTACTTGTGGTACGGTGTCCGCGTCTATTAAAATCTAAGGTCACAAAAATCGTTTTTTTTTGCAAATATCTTGTTTTCTTTTTCGCATTTTTTTTTTATTTACGATCAATATTAATGAGATTACATACGGGACCGACACGTGGTCGCTCACAATGGGCCCCATCAGAAAACTCAAAGTCACCCAAAGGGCAATGGAAAGGGCCATGCTCGGAGTCTCCTTGCGGGATCGCATCAGGAATGAAGACATCCCGCAAGACAACCAAGGTTACCGACACAGCCCGAAGAATTGCCAATCTTAAGTGGCAGTGGGCAGGGCACATTGCTTGCAGAACGGATGGCCAATGAAGCCGGAAATTTCTGGAGTGGCGACCGCGAACCGGAAGGCATTGCGTTGTAAAGCCTCCCAACTCGGTGGACCGATGTCAAAGTCAAAGTCAAAGTCAAAGTCAAAGTCAAAGCATTTATTTCAATTAAACCATTACTGGTACTTTTGAATGTCAGAAGAACAATTCATAAAACTAAACTACGAGTGCAATACGTCATCCCGAAAGCCACCACGCCGAACCACACGCCGCCGAACGCCCGCAACAACGAACACTGCGAGCACGAAAGCACGCAGCGACGCACACCGCAACAACGAATGCACGAGACTCCAAATCACGGAACAACGAATGCACGCCGCAACGCGCAACCGCCACCCCGCGACCCGGAGCCCCGCGCACCCACCGCCACGGCACGAGCCGCCGCGCGCCCCCGCACCCACAGCACTCGCCGCCGCAGACATCCGGCGACGCGCAACCCGACGCAGCAACCCCCGGGACGACGCATTGCACTCCTAAGCTACAGTCACAGTCACAAGGCATAATAACTTGTGAAAGTACTGTAGTTGCCCATTCCCTAGCGTAGATCTCTATGGAGAAGAACGGGCAAGAAACTCCATGGACACTCTTTTAAATCAGAATATTTTTACAAAATCTTGGTACATTATATCATTCATGTTGAGATGGTATATTATGTGAGAACGATGTAGCAAGATGTGCACGATAAGTGTCCACAGTAAAGTCAAAAAAAACGACGATTCAAAGATAAAATAATAATTCAAACAAGCCGTGGCAGCTAAGAGGTGACCAGTCACAACTGACAGCACCCGTTCACGAGCATGACGCATGGATCAGCACCATTCCACTCAACCATTTTGAAGGGAACGAAATGATCCGACACACCCGCCACCATCAGCGAGACATTTAAGTGAGCATGACACACTCTCAATCGCCAGGGCATATCCAAGTCAAATAATTAATAAGTAGGTTTCCAGAGAATGATAGCTTTCTAGTACATAGTACTCACACAATATGTGCTATGCGACTATATAATACTAAAGAGATTGAATTTATACATTGCAAAGATAGTTGTACAATCTTCTTTTTCTTTCTTCTTCCTATTTAATGCTATCAATTTAAGCGCCCTGTCCTTGTGGAGCAGGACCGGCATTAAGCCAAGCATTTTTATCAGCGATATAATCGTCCAACTTGGCTTGCTTGCATAGTGTGCGTTTGATGCATGTTTTAAATTTCGTTTCATTCAGTTCAAGAATGCTTTGTGGAATTTTGTTATAGCATCTCAAACAGTACCCCATGAAAGATGAGTCTACTTTAGCGAGTCTGAAGCCTGGCTGAACTAACTGGTCCCTATTCCTAGTAACATAATTGTGTCTGTCTCCTCTTTTACTAAAAAGATGCAGATTTTTTCTCACGTACATTATGTTTTCGTAGATGTACTGACAATGCACCGTCATGATGTTAATGTTCTTAAACAGTTCCCTCAGAGAATCGCGCCTACGAAGACCATATATTGCTCTAATGGCTCTTTTTTGCAGAATAAAAATAGATTCAATGTCTGCAGCCCGTCCCCATAACAAAATGCCATAAGACATTATACTATGAAAATAACTAAAATAGACCAGCCTAGCGGTATCTACATCAGTAAACTGACGGATTTTTCTAATGGCATATGCTGCTGAACTTAGCCGCCCTGCAAGAGATGTTAAATGAGCACCCCATTGTAGCCGTGAATCAAGCGTAATCCCTAGGAAAACCGTTTTATCTACGAATTCTAGTTTCTCGTTATTTAATAGTATATCACAATCACTACTTTTAACATTCGGTAAAGCAAATCTTATGCATTTAGTCTTTTTTTCATTTAATACTAAATTGTTTGCTGTGAACCAATTATGAACCTGAAGAAGGGCAATATTCACGTCATCTAAATTTTGAGCCCGTCTATTTATCTTAAAAATTAGGGAAGTGTCATCAGCAAATAACACCATATTCTGAGGTTGGTTTTTCAATAAATAGGGTAGATCATTAATATATACCAGAAAAAGGAAAGGGCCCAATATGGACCCTTGCGGAACCCTCATTTTTACTTTGATGACCTGGTGAAGGTTGCGGGGACCCGCTGGATGCGAGACGCACGGGACCGGTCAATGTAGTGACACCTGGGGGAGGCCTATGTCCAGCAGTGGACGTCTTTTGGCTGAAATGATGATGATAATAATTATTATAGAGAATTATGTTCCCTACAATTTTTGTTTAATTTGTTTTTAACGACGATAACGACTTTTTATTACTACAGCGGTCGGTAGAGGACGATAAAGAAGAAGAAGATAATTAAAATTATAGAGTGCCATGAAAGTTGGATAGGCCTTTAGTGTGGGAATTGGAATACAACTTGCGTCGACCTCGACACCGTCTTCCTACCGGTTGACCTTAGATGATGTTGTATCACTCCGCCATGTATCTCGAAAACGTATATTTTTTAAATCGATTTTTGTGTCTTTTGACCTTAATAGTAGACGCGGACACCCTAACATAAGTAGGCTTTGAAAAAACTTTAGGATGTAAAAATACAAGTTTTTAACTGGGTATCTCTTATTAACTTACTTATTTGACTGGACTAATAATAATAGCCCAGTGCAATTACTCATAGCCAAAAAATACTCAGGAGGTGTAACGAAGTTTGAAGTCGTAAGATTTTCATTAAACTTTTATTGGGTTTTATTTGTGTAGAGAAAGAAAGGTTAAAAAACTTGAGAGGTGTAAGGAACACCCGGAAAAAAAAATGTAAAAATGAAAATATCTGGCTTGCTTTCTATAAGAGAGAGAGAGACAGACAGAGAAACATGCGACGCCGCACAGCTTACAATAGCTTACTATAGCAAAAAGTGTCGTGACAACTTTTCGTAAGAATTTTTTCCGTCTAGCCCCCTTTCACAACGCGCGATAAGGAACTTCGTTCCAAAAATAATACATTGATAATACGACTACTATAAACTTCGTTCCACCTCTTTGTCTAATTGCACTCAAATTGTTTTGCTGGATTCGGCTAACAGAACCTTTGTTTGAAGCACCGCATTGTTAACGAGAATTTGCAATTATGGCATGGCTTCCAGGAGTAATATTGAAATAGATAGAGTTCAGCTGAAATTCAGTGTGGTTTTAATCCGTATTAAAGCATCACTGTGAACAAGAATTTCAGATTGCATGCATACTATAAATTGAACTATTTTGGATTTCAGCTGAATTTCACGGTTATTTTAAACCGCATTAAAACAATTCTGCAATTCATTTGAAAAATACGTGAAAGTGAACTATTTTTGAGCTCATAATCAATATCACAAAGAAAAAATACTATTATCTACTATAAATCAGAGAGATATGCGATGACTGGGTAGAACTAAGAAAAAATATGCTAACAGCATAAAATTTCGGATTAGTAGTGAAAAGAAGAGAGAATGCCAGCAAAGCCAAGTTAGTGGAAAATATTTTATACAAATCTAATCTCAGTAACATATCGGCAATCGCACCGCGACGAAAATGAACATCTCGCTTTACAGCAACTTGCCATACCAGAAACAGTTGCCATTGAACCGTGCGGGTTGTTCGTGGACCACGACTATCCCTTTATTGGAGCAACGCCCGATGGTTTGATAGGCCAAGACACGAAAAGTGGTGAAAGTGAAATGTCCTTTAGTGGCATTCAAACAGAGTCTAGAAGAATGTATCAAGGCAAACAAGATACAGATATGGAAATACAATAAAAAAAGTGAACTGATTGAAGTGAACAAAAATAGTAATTGGTACCATCAGTTTCAAGGGCAGCTCCATGTAACACGTAGAGAAAGGTGCTTGTTTGCTGTGTGGAGTGGTGAAAACAAACCACTAAAAACAGAAATTATAAAAAAAGACGATTTTTGGGAACAAAAGATGAAGGAAAAGCTGGTATCGTTTTTTATGGACTAAAAACCACCCATGTTCCTTCTTAGCCCTTCATGTCGAGGCCGCGGTATCTCTTGCGAACAAACCGCAGCCCCGACGGGGTAATATTATGCCTTCAGTGTGTTTTGTTGTTTGTCATCTGTCCGTGGTAAAGAAGTGAAGAATGAAAAATTATGGCTGTTTACATTGTGTGCAACGACCATACAGCCATGTATGGTCGTTGCTCTTTGAAAAATATCTCTTTATTAAATAACTAGCTGACCCACGCAACTTCGTCTGCAACACATAATATAGCTTATAACCTTTCTAGATAAATCGACTATCCAACTTATTAAATTGAGCTATATCGTACTCGTAACAAACAAAAAATCTTACCTTTCCTCTATAAAATACCTATTAGTTTAGATTGACTTCGATTATATTATTAAAGTAACAATTACTATAGGTATCTCTTATTGTTTAATATACAGTAACACCTTGTACTTGTAAACATTATGGTGCAGTAAATATTTGGAATTTGAATTTCTCCGGAGCCCCCAAAGGCCAGAATCCCCACGTACCTACCGCACCGGACCGAATGACTGCCACGCGCTAATTATTTTGTCGCCCGTATATTTTTACATTGCGATATCTTCTAAGATATTTGTTTAAACTGTATAGAGTAAAGGGCACAAATATTCTATATTAAATTTCCGTGCTAGCAAACACATTTATTTAGATATAGATTAATACCATATGGGTTAAATAAGCTTCGCAAAATATAATTCTTTTTAACCTAACATTTTTATATAAAAAATGGTTACAGTGAGTCAATCGTAAAAGATAAACATATGCTGTCGCGGACTTTTTTTTAGAACTTTTAAAGAGGAACAATTCTTTCCTACATGATAATTACGTAACTTAAACCGTTTTCGCAGCGCACGCAACGGAAGCTCTCAAAAAGGAATATCTTTTCCCGTTTTTGCAACATTTTTCATTTATGCTCCGCTCCTATTGATTGTAGCGTGATGTTATATAGCCTAAAGCCTTCCTCGATAAATGGACTATCCAACACTAAAAGAATTTTTCAATTCCAACCAGTAGTTCCAGAGTTTACCCCGTTCAAACAAACAAACAATCAAACAAACAAACAAACAAACAAACAAACAAACAAACTCTTCAGCTTTATAATATTAGTATAGATTAGTATAGATATATTAACAAGATTTTGTGACAAGATATGAAATACGAAAAGTGTTAGTCATAATTAAAGAATAGAAAATAAAACCGGTGTTATTAAAAACCAGTGTCAGAATTCGGAACATAAAGTGTTTTTTTTTTTGTAACTTTACTTCCAAATCATTGCTGACACGCCACTGGTAATTAGCGAAAATAAAAAATAGCGAAAAAGACTTCTGTTTTATAGAAAAAGGTTATTCTCTCGGGAAAAAATGTATGAAACAGCTGGTTTTTTGCGAATTTAGGGCTGATGCCATAGTAAAAGTTGTTCATGATGATGAGTACTTTGTAACACACTGTATATTATTTTTCTTCAGAATTAACCATCAAGCCTGGTGGACGTTTTTATTTCATTTTTATTATAATTACTCTTGATGCTGAAGAAAAATATATCTATAGGAATAAAAATAAATAAAACCGATGGATGTTTTCGAATAAAATTTTATCCAAAAACATCAATCCGTTTCTTACTAATTAAACTTCAACTATATCCGACGACCCTGCATAACTATCTCTTTTGTTGACTGTACCTATTGAATTATTTTAAAAATAAGAAATAAAAAAATATGTACGTATTTTAAAAATAACAACACGAAAATAAGAAGCCAAAAAATTAAAACAAAAAAAATATGCGTATAGTGAGATTTGATCCTGGAGAATAGAGCTGTGAGAATCTAGACCGTGACGCGCTGGGCCAATCGTGCAATTAGCTTGTGTAGTGAAATGACGCTTCTAAATATAGGGTGTAAAAGTACTCTTAACGCAAACGAAGGGCATTTGTTCTCCCCACCACTGCAACCATTTTTTTGTTCTAGACCATACCTGGGAACTTCCTAGTTACGGAGATATTGGGGGTCAAAGTTCCAAATTTTTCACAGCTGTTTTTGTAAATACTAGTATTTCAGGTTTTAACTTTACTTAAATTATCTCCATGACCCGTTTACTATTCAAAGCATCCACTAGCACAATGTTTTAAGAGTGCTACTTTGAGTTTTACCGTAAAATGTGATTTTTGACCCCAAAAAAAAAAATCATTTCCCAGCAAAAATTTTTTCGTAGGGGTACTTAGTTTGATGTACAGAATGCTTGGTTGACGGATGCGTGAAGGGTTCGTTTACACCCTGTATAATGAAAGATGCGCATCAATGAAATTCGCGCGGTGCAACACGCAGTAGGCGGGGCTACTCGTGTCCCACTTCATCTACTTCACCCCCACAAATACTTCAAACTCGTCTATTCACCGCGCCTTAACGTCAAGAGACGGACTTTATGATGTAGGTATTTTTTTTACCATGCTGAGCAGAGCATATAAGAATTGTATTACTACTGCCGTACGAGTGACTGCACAGTAACGACCATTGAAACGTATGCTCTAAGGCAGTTTTTCTCGTGAAATAACGGTTTCTTTTGGAATAATACCTGTTATTTGCATGAAATTACATATCATTAATTTTGATCCACTTCTGTTGTTCACATGACTGCCTCTTTATATGGCTAAAGAATTAGCATTGCCTTTCAACATGGCAATGCTGCCAGTCTTATGGGCACGTTTCCGGATGACAATGATATGAAGGTGTCCTATGACGCCTAAGCATAGTATTGTTAATTTACTGAGCTCATTTTTAATTAGTTAGTTAATTTTATATATAAATTAGACTTTTTTTTTTATAGCAAAACATGAATAATTTTTAGAAAGACATGAATAAGTTTAATAAAATTATTAATTAAAAATATTTTTTCGTCCCGATAAAGTAATTTTGAGGGGTGTCTGTAAAGGGCACGCCACAATAGTGGCGGTAAGTCCCCCCTTTGAGGAGTGGCTGGAGAGGCGCCACGGCGCCCTCACTTTCCGTCTGACGCAGGTACTCACCGGACACGGTTGTTTCGGGAGGTACCTGCACCGAATCAGGCGGGAGGAAACGCCTAGATGCCACCATTGCGAGGATCGGCCAGAGGACACGATGGAGCACACCGTGGAGGTGTGCCCCGCTTGGGCGGAGCGCCGCCGTGTCCTCGTAGCGGCGATCGGCGGCGGCGACCTCTCGCGTCCGGCCCTGGTGCAAGCCATGGTCCGGGGCGAGGAGGAATGGGAAGCCGTCGCTTCCTTCTGCGAAGCAGTGATGCTAGCGAAGGAGGTGGCGGAACGTGAGAGGGAGAGAACCTCTCGTCCCAGCCGCCGCGGGAGGCGCTCCGGGCGTCGGGGGCCACGTGATGGCTTCCGGCCCCTGCGTCAAAAAGTTCTGGAGTGGCGACCGCGAACCGGAAGGTGTTGCGATGGAAGGCCTTCCGCTAGGTGGACTTACGACTTGGTCGGTGTGAGACGTGCGGAACCGGTCAATGTGGTGACACTTGGGGGAGGCCTATGTCCAGTAGTTGACGACTTTACAGTATTTAGAAATACATTTTGCCATTTACCTAATTCATTTATTCTCATATTTTTCACTCCCTATAGCACCAGTAATTGATTTAAACAATATAATTTGATTTAAAATATTGATCGAAAAAAAAATATAAAATTAAAACAAGCGTATGGCACTTTTTGCCCTTAAAAAATAAGTTGTGTTCGTCTCATTTTTCAAGTGAGCATTTTGAAAAAAACGCCTCGGAAAGCAAGGTCAGTTTCATGGAGATTTCACCACATGAACTTTAATGCTTATAATTTCCAAAAGTAGGTATGAGTACTTTTTAACAAGTTTATTTTCTTATTTAATTCGTTCTCGACTATTAAAAATGTCCCATGGGCGGTATAAAAAACTATAACACCAGGTTAGGCTATATAACCACACGATAATATCTGACATAAAATTTTTACTTTGCTTTCCGAATTATTGTGAGATAATAATTAGATGTAATTTTTAAACACATTTATAAATATTTCTTACAAAAAGGGATATAAAAATAGTGGTCCACTACCGGTGGTTAGGGCTCCAGAGACAGAAACCTCCTCACAATACGAGCCGTATTGAGAAGTACTGCCTTCTGAATCAGGCCTTTGCTCCAACAGCCAAGCGAAAGCTTTGACACATGACCGTCCATGCTCTTAGCTATAAGGCCATTGTTGGCTGTAACGACAATCGGCACAATGATAGCCGAGTTCATATGCCACATATCGAAAACCTCGTGTGCTAAGTCCAGACATTTTGTTTGTTTCTCTTTCTCGAAAAACACACAATTTTAATATCTATTATATATGAAAAAGGAAACGCGAAATCAATGGAAAATAATGAATTGTAAATAAAGAAGTGAAATTGAAAATATCAAGGCGTTAATAAAACATGAGCGGTGGCGTAGAGTCATATCGTGCCGACGTCAAGATAGAGCGTTTAGAGCGTTTGTCGCTCAATAAGGCTCCCAGTGAGGATTTGAGCGAAGTCGTAGCGAGCGGAAGGAGGCGGCCGGGCCGCGGTCGATAGATGCAGGGGCGCAGGCGCGGGATCTTGCCGCCGGAGGGGCTAGGAGAACACGCCAGTCCGCCGGCAAGCTGATACGCGGCTGCCGGCAGCCAGCGTCCGCAAGGGCGCACCCGCGTGCGCGCAAAACATGCATACGAGCCGTCCGCGCGGCGTGCACAGCTTAGCGCTTGTGCTGGGTCTCGCAATCGCCTATCTGCCTGATGCAGACCACGCCGCGTGAGTATCACTAGTTCTGACACCAGGTTTTTGCCGTGACCATCGATCTCGTTGCGTGACGACGACGCTCAGGCCCGCGCACCCCGGACGCACTTGAGAAGCCATAGCGTGCGTGTAAATCTCTCAAAGCCGCGACTTCACATTGCTCGACGCGCGTCTGATTTGTTTATAACACGACCTCGATGCTAATCCCTCGCAAATAAGTTAATAAGGAAAAGGGTTGCGGCGCAAGGCTTTCCGAGCTTAGTCACTCGCTTATTAAAATAATCTAGCGAGAAAAACCAACACCTTTTTAAGCTCACCTTAATCTATTTGAAGTTTAATTCCTAAACAGACGAATTTTGTTATTCACAAACTCATTTTTTTTACAGTTTTATTTTTTATCCGTACATTATGAGCTTAATGCTCGCTTCATCCTAATTTACATGTTCAACGTTGATTTGAACTCTTGAGAACAACATCGAAGCATTTGGGACCGCCATTAGTTTAGTTCCACAGGGAACGATATTTTGTCGGTACACTGATTTATCTTATCTACTGTATTCTTTAAAATATGTATCGAGGCAAAAGGAAGGATGAGGGCCGCACAGAACAGAGAACAGTGGCAGAAGAAAAAGGAGACCTATACCCAACAGTGGGTGATTCCGGGCTGAAATGATGATGATGATGTATCGTGGTGGCTGAGAAGTGACATGTACATATTGCTATTAAAGCAAGACGCGATGAAGCAAGGGAGACGATAGGAAATCTGATCGCAGCTGGATTTCAAAGATTCTCAAAAACTTCTCGGTTCCCTGAGGACCCATACGTAAATACAACAACTGGTATTGTTGCTGATCTTCTTGATAAGGTCATGTCGGCTTTAGACTACGGTGAAAAGTATTGTGCTGATTCAAGTACACAGCAATCGAATACCAAGTTTGGGTCATTGGATGACGCAAACCAGGCTTATTATAAGGGAATTCAACGTATTCTTGATATTTTGGTCAAGACTAAACCCGAGGCCAGAGCTTTGTTTGAAATTTTTAATCGAACAACATTTGAGGCTTCGACTGGGTTAACGTGGGTTTAGATTGTGTCTATTGTTAGATTAAATTAGACATAGTTATAATACTTTAAATAATACTTCTAAATGTTAAAATACATCATAGTGCTTCTTTGCCCCATTACTATGGCGCTATCATTACCTAATGTAACACCATCTACGGAACTTCCTCGGGATGAGTCGAAATTGTTTGCTTCGGCACTAATGTCCATTATGTGAAAACTTATTTAGTAAGTAAAAGAGGAAGAATATAATCTCAAGCAGTGAGACAAACAAATGACTATTTGCGGTTAAAAATATGATAGATATCCAGTCATGAAAATATGAAGATTAAACCAGTTCACATAAATTGTGTTGAACGGGATAAGGATTTTTACAAGTAGTATGGTTGTAATGCTCAAACTGCAATGTGTTGTGTGTTTTTTTATGAAACCAGGATGATTTATCTCAAGTGAGACCATTTTAGTACAGTATATTGATTGTGTATGGTAATAAATGAAGGAATAATAAAGTACAAGACTGACTTAATGAATAAATTGTTACTTTAAATAATAGAAATAAATAGTAAGGTGCAGTGCAGCAGTGGCATTTCCATTGATGTTAAATCGTGAATTGATATGATAACATACAACATGGTGACTTTAACAACATGGTGTCTTTATGTTTGTAGTTAATGACAATATCATTATATGCTGCTAATAATTTATAGATTAAGTCCACTCTCACATCGTACCTAATTACAAAGAAAAGTTTCAAAGGCAGCTTATTTAAGTTTTTTAGCTTAATACTAATCCCATATACCTACATGAAATAATATACTTTTAATTTTAGTTGCCTATTAGCTGTGTTTATCTAACCAATCTCAAATTTAGATAAAAAGGTACAAACACTACGATTTAATGTTCCCACGGAATTTACGATATTTATTTGCTGCCTAACTCGTAATGTAAATCGTAGTGTTTGTACCTTTTTATGGTTGGACTGGAATACATAGTTAGGAAAAGGCTAGGCAGACGATGACTAGCTTTCAGAGTTGATTATATATAGGGTGTAAAAGTACCCTTAACGCAAACGAAGGGCACTTGTTCTCCCCACCACTACAATCATTTTTTTGTTCTAGACCATACCTGGGAACCTCCTAATTACAGAGATATTGGGGGTCAAAGTTCCAAATTTTTCACAGCTGTTTTTGTAAATACTAGTTTTTCAGGTTATAACTTTACTTAAATTACCTCCATGATCCGTTCACTATTCAAACCACCCACTAGCACAATGGTTTTAACAGTCCTACATTGAGTTTTACCGTAAAATGTGATTTTTGACCCAAAAAAAACAGTCTTTTCCCAGCAAATTTTTTTGCGTGGGGTTACTTAGTTTGATGTGTACAGAATGCTTGGTTGACGGCTGTGTGATGGGTTGATTTACACCCTGTATTATTTATTATATTATATATAATTATTTATTTAGATATTTGACGATGAGTTGATCATTTTCGTTGCATTTAACACAAAATCACCGACTGAAAAAATATTAGCAGCAAAAACAAATATGAAACAAAAACTCTGTTGATATTTGCAGCAGTTACATTCCCGCTTGAAAGTTTTACAACGTAGGTAACTAATTTCCCCGAGTCGATAGTTAGCATGTTTTGGTTTTAATTTTACGCTAGTTCAGTACATAATTACACTGAGTAGCCATGACTCGGAACATGTTAGTTTTAAATGAATGATATCGCTATGTCCATGGGGTCGCTTGACCTTACTGCCCACACGATAAGAAGAAGAATTAATGATATATTACCTTAACTTTACACTACACTTTCGTTATCATTAAAAAAAAATAAAGGTAGCACCAGTGTACTACTGTATCGAAACAACCTTCGCCGAACCCATTTTGCGTTTAAATAGAAAACGGAATCAGATGAAAAATAGATTTAAAAAAATGTCTCGTCACTTCATAATATTGCAAGCTTTCACTATCATTAGATGAAAGTAAAAGCAAACAGGAAGAAAATGAGGCAAGGCACTCTTTACTTTCAACTTTGTCTTGAATAAAAGTTTTGCTATAAATTATTCACTTGATATTTATTTCTAAACGCACGTTGACTTAGAATCGATCGTGGTAAAGCTTTGTCGGAATCTTTAATAATAAAGGGGCGTGAACTGATACAATGTTTGATATTCAACTAATATTTCCATACTATTACATTTCGTTAGGCATATTAGCTGCCAGGAGCTCGTATACGCCACACGTTAACTGAGTAGCGCTATTGGAATTAACATGTGTTCTGCCACAAAACACAGCAGTGGTGGCCCAGCAGTACGGGCCCCGATTTTCGGGTTTAAGGTCGTGAGTTCGAACCAAGTCAGGTGCTTGCGAAACGGTGATAAAACGGGCTTATCGTAAAACTCGAAGTTCGAAGTGACATGTGACATTCATGAACTCACAATTGACCCGCGTGGTGGACAAAGAGAGAACATTTATGGGACCATGCACCAGATCATCTCGGGATGGATGAAATACCGACTGGGCCCCGAGTCTGCTATTCAATAGTGTCAGAATGGTCTATCATTGATCTCATAATTGTTGATTTTGACAAGTTTGGTGTTGTCAAAATCAACAATTATGAGATCAATGATAGACCATTCTGACACTATTGAATAGCAGACTCGGGGCCCAGGTCATTGGAACAACTAGCGACCCACGGATGTCCCTCCAGTTCAAGAGAACATTTTACAAGACTTGATCGCCCTGATTCACTGCCTGTCGCACTGAATGCTGGGCACACAGGAAACAGAATGCTGGGCTCACAGGACACAGAATGCTGGACACAGGACACAGAATGCTGGATACACAGGACGCAGAATGCTGGGCTGTGATGAAAATTTCATGTAGCCGAGATTAAAATGTTGAGATAGATTTGTGCCGTGTCGTCTGCCAGAGAAGAATTGAGGAAGGGAACGTGTTGCGCTGACCCCAAATAGAATGGTATAAGGCCAGGAAGTTGATGACAAAATTATGATTGATGAAGAAATTTTATAAAAATGTACGATCAGAGGAATATAAATATGCCTGCCAACAAGCACCAAGTACAGCATTCTTAAAGATTAGTAATAAGGACAAGTGTGACCATCCAATACTAGCATTTATAAATAATTCCGACAACCTTAAATACTATATTTTACCTATCCTGTTACAACTCATCTTTTTTAAGATAAAAAGTATCATTAATTAATATTGAAGATACTTTTGCTGGAAGTGGAGCTCGTGATTAAATAGAAACAGCCGCTCGGGTTGATCTTTAGGTTAAACTGCGCTTGCTTAGGTTGGTCCTTGAATGTGGCCACGGAAAGCACGTTAAGCTGTTGGTCCCGACAGTCATTTAAAGATCTTTGGAAATCGAAGTCATTACAGGTAATAAAAGTCTGACAACCTTACCAAGAGATATCATATTACCCAATACTAATTGGGTTGTGGAGGACAGATAGGCAGTCGCGCCATGTGTAACTGGTAGTCAGCTTTATCCGGTTAGACTGGAAGCCAACCCCATCATCATGTCCGTTGTGCACTTTGATATTAAGCTTATATTTATCAAAGTTTAGATGTTTTTCCGTAACATCGTATAAACCGTGAGAAGCAAGTGTGCGGACTGCTATCATTTTTTGCTACAATAAATGAATAGCATACATCCACTTTTATGAAGCTTAAGTCGTTGTTTGAATTGTCTAGTCTAGAGTAATTTATAACGGTGCGTATGGTGGTAAGTCCCTTAGTCGCCTTTTACGACACCCACGGGAAGATATGGGATGGTGCTATTCTTTACGTCCGACACCATACGCTGCTAGTGTTAGGTGTTTTTTGGTACGATCTGAATCCCATCCTCAGTGACGGAGTATTTTATTCTTCTTTGTTCCGCTTGGCCTAAAATATACGAGAATACCTTAGACTTGGGCTCAAAATAGCTGACATCGTGGCAGACTGATTCGTATCAATATTTGATGTCTCTGCTATACTCAGCCAACCAGGGCCATATAATTCAGCTTCTGTGAGCTATTCTTATCAGTCTTGGAGAGTGTATTGTTACCGGAAAAGAATTCTGTCATTCCATAGAATACCTTAAGAAAACACATATTTAAATTTAAAATGTATGTTAATGTATCGATTTGGTGCTTGATACTGGGAATTTGATAAGTAACAAGTTAATTCGTTATTTAGTTAAAAAGTAGTGTCGGTGGTTAAAAATATGTAGGTAAATCATCAGTAGGTATTTGTATGCGGGGTGTATCTGCCTAGAGTGTTTGCTTTATTTTTGTTGTGCCAGTTGTTAAGACCAAGATAGGCGATGTCTCCGGCAAGTTCTACTACAGACAAATCTCACTGGCTAAGTGGCTACAATAGTTGCAAAGGTCCTGTTTACTTTGCTTGATTATCATCTTGGGACTCAAATTAATTTGCATGTGGGCAAATTCGGCTTTAGGCCTGGGCTCTCCACTAACTTGTGCTATTTTGGGACTCAAGCATACTGTTCAGTATAGTGTCACTAGGAAAACGCCCGTATATTTGCTTGTTTCTTTGGCTTGTCGAAGGCATTTGACCTGGACTCCTACACAACTCCGTGGGATAAGCTTCTTAGGCAATACTGATACTCCAAAATAATATGTAAAGATTCTTAGCGTTTAGTTTATCAACCTTAATCTTATTTTGTAAGATGGTGAGGGAGACTCATGCTCAAAAACTATAATTTGGAGTGTTGGGTAAGGTGGCTTGAGCTTACCACGCGCTTTTTAAGTCGGATGTTCCACACCCGGTCAATTTGTAAATAATATCACTTATGCGGATGATATGGTTCTATCCGTCGGTCAAAGCATTGCAGTACCTCCTCAGTCCTTCGTCCGTGCATACTTCGGGGTGTGGCTTTGAATCGAGTACCTGGAGAGTAAGTGTGGTACCTACTACGTAGGTAATTTGAAAAATGAAAAAAGTTGTTTGGGTGAGATACCATTGATAATAATTTATGCATTTTGGAGTATTAACTATGTCAGAATGAAATAAGTAATTGTATTTACGGTTACCATTTTTTTTGGAGCGTGGGGAGTGTCAGACTGCTACTGACTAAAACCACCCATGTTCCTTCTTAGCCTTTTGGGCCGAGGCCGCGGTATCTCTTTCGAACGACCCGCAGCCCCGACGGGGATATACCAGGATATACGGTTACCATGAAAGAGTGTTTAATATATAGTTTTCATTTCATGAAAAAAATCACATGATTGTATAGCTGACAATTTGGCCATTACAGTTTTTTTTTTTTGTTAGCCTACGTTGTGTCCCACTGCTGAGCAAAGGCCTCCCCTTTCTCCTTCCATACCTTTCTGTCATGTGCGATCTCTGGCCATGTTAGCCCCGCAAACATGATCAGATCGTCACGCCACCTTCGCCGCGGTCGACCTCGACGGCGCTGTCCTGCCTCAGGCGTCCAGTGTGTGACGACCTTTGCCCATCTCTCCGGGTGCATCCGTGCTACGTGGCCTGCCCACTCCCACTTCAGCCTGGCTGTTTTTTCTCCAACATCAGCTATTTGAGTTATGGAGCGCAGGGTGGTGTTTCTAACGCGATCTGTTCGCCTAACACCTATTATGCTGCGCTCCATTGCTCGCTGGCAAATCTTGAGTTTGGACTTCTGTTGTTCAGTAAGTGACCAACTTTGTGCACCGTAGGTTAGGACGGGCAGGATGCACATGTCAACGAGTTTTCTTTTCAGTGATACTGGAAGGTTTCCCTTCATATGTTCTTTCAGGGCCCAGAAGGATTACAGTTATAAGCGAAAATTGAAAATTAGAATTTAATTTGTTTATCCTATAAATGAAATGATTCACTGTTTTCTGATAAATGTGTGTTTAAGTTAGAGTACATTTTACCTTTGAAAACTAAAAATTAGCGCTTATCTTAAAACATTTAGGTCTTTATTTGTTTACTGTGACTTTGGGACGTTTGAAAAAGTTTTTTTTTCTAAAACATAATGGATACTTCAGCTGCAGAAGCCGCCCAAGTGGTTGCATTGCTGGATCCTGGACTTAGTCAGCGTTTTGTGGCTGAAAGATTGCATCTAAGTCTGTCGTCTGTTCCTAGAGTCTACAAACGCTATCGGGAGACTGGTTTGTTCACGCGCCGTTCAGGATCTGGCAGGAATCGGGTCACTTCTGAGCGAGATGATCGATTTATTGTAACAAGTTCTTTACGAAATCGACGTCTTAATGCTTTTCAATTGTAAGTGACTCTACAATAAGAAGAAGGTTGAAGGAACGTGGACTGGTACCGCACAAGCCAGGTAATGGGCCGAAATTAACTGCAAACCATCGAAGAGCGCGCCTTTACTTTGCACGTGAGCACCTAAATTGGTCATACCTCCAGTGGAACAAAGTCCTCTTTTGTGATGAGTGTAAAATTATGCTGTATGGTAACGACGGAAGGAACAAGGTCTACAGAAGAGACGGAGAACGCTTTATTAACGCACGGGAATATCTCGTCGGTTAGATGCATTTGTCTAAATCTAATCGGAACGGCGAAATTTGCTTTTGTATTGCTCATTAAAATCGAAGAAGTTATTATACTCTATTGCACTGAGTTTTAGGTTCCCGCCGTATTTTTTCGAGAATTCTAAATAAATTATTGCGGATTATAGGGACAGCCTTTCCCACGTGGCTGGCGCAGTACTTGGGCCCCCTACTAACTGCGGTCGGCCAACGACAGAGACCGTGCCTCGCATCTCGCTACCCTCCAGTATGAGTCACCCGGTACAGAGTTGCTTAGAACACCGCACTGGTCCAGAGCCGTAGAACAAATCATTTCCATTCCAAATAAATCATTTTAGAAAATATAAAAAAGTCGAAAATGGTTTTTCACCTCAAAATAGGACGTGGGCTCTCAGCGTCTAGAAAGAGGTCAAAAATTTATTGAAAATAAAAGTGCTTGTAATTTAAAAACCACGGCGTATTCTTATTAAAATATACAACTGTTTTTATTTTTACATTATTTGATGCTGTTTTAGCAAAGAAAACCTTACATTTAAAATGAGCCCTCCATGTGGGTAACCCGATATGACAAGTGCTACTTAGTGAATGCATACATAATATCTTTTGATCGCTTTATTGTGTTCTTTCAAAATATCCACTAGTTTCATTACTGGCCGCGCAACTTCAAAACGCCAACTTTACTCAAACCCCTTTTGTACTTGCTACTGGTGTTTTAGATAACTTATCCATGTTCAGTCTCATAACGTAACTTAGACGGTAACTGTCGGTAGCATAGTCCGCCTCATTGTTGTGGATTTTTTAGGTAGAAGTTGAAGTTTTCGATTCAACAATGCACTCACGTAACAAACTAAGACGCAGACGTGTTTAGACGTTCCGGACAGACTTGCCGTACATATGCAAAATTGCACTTGTAATGTAAATAGGTGTTAGGCGAACAGATCGCGTTAGAAACACCACCCTGCGCTCCATAACTCAAATAGCTGATGTTGGAGAAAAAACAGCCAGGCTGAAGTGGGAGTGGGCAGGCCACGTAGCACGGATGCACCCGGAGAGATGGGCAAAGGTCGTCACACACTGGACGCCTGAGGCAGGACAGCGCCGTCGAGGTCGACCGCGGCGAAGGTGGCGTGACGATCTGATCATGTTTGCGGGGCTAACATGGCCAGAGATCGCACATGACAGAAAGGTATGGAAGGAGAAAGGGGAGGCTTTTGCTCAGCAGTGGGACACAACGTAGGCTAACAAAAAAAAAAAAAAAAAAAATGTAAATATTGCAATTCAGCTGAAAATACGGGTATTGATTAGGATAGAGAAAATATTGAATAACAAGTGATATCCAAAATATAATAAATAAATTAACTGTTTTAATCAGCATGTCTCTTTCGTTATTTGTAATGCCCTGTATAGTTTCTGCTCGCTGCCTATAGGCAAATTAATGGGTTGGGCTATATTTAAACTACCAAAACAAGCGAGCGGTGCACACACTGCCGATTGAAGCTTTGTATTATATAAAATACCTAGGCAACGTATGGAATACATTTTATTATATCTGCTAGAATATTTGAGTTATTCTACAGAATGCTTAGACATTCTATAGAATACCGGATTACATAAAATATTGTCAGTAACATTTACTTTTAGCTACTTTTTGATCCGTTTACTTAGCCAAACGGCGATTACTTACAACTGAGTTTTTGAGACAGCATGAAACTAATTGGGCTATTAGAGAAAAGTTGTTGAAGATACAAGCTCGACTCTGCTGGACTCTCAAGATACTTGAGGGTTACCTAACTTACCTCAAATATACACAAACAAATCTAGGTGTAAGTAGCTTAAAAATTCTAAATCGTTACAAAAAGTAAGTCAGAACAGCCAAGCGTAAGATCTCTAGACAAAGAAAGATAAGACTTTACAAAAGTTAGTGCGGCACTTCGATTACAAGCCATGTCTGCGGTCACTCGCTTGCCGCACCGACAACTTTTTCAATGTTTTTTTATTACATGTTGGCGCCTGAACTTCACTCGGTTTGCCTCGGTAGAAAACAACTAGTGAAAAATAAGTTCCTGCATTTTGAACTTAACTTAGTCGCAATTATGGCGGCACGTGTATTTGTATGGCCTACACATAGTTGTTTCGGATTTGGGTATTTGTGTATATGTGAGTTTAAATGTCTGTGAACGCACCCACGATACAGGAGAAATTCCTAGAGTGGGGCAACATGAAAAAAAAAACAAACGTAGTTCGGTGTGAGTTCGAATGCTCTGCCGAATGAATAGCGTTTAAGAAGTTTAATTTGGATGATGTAAGCGATTGGCAGGTAACTTAACAATAAATTATTTGAGACACACAATAAACATTTATTTTATTATTACGTATTTTCTTGCAACAGGCATATCGTTTATCAGATTTAAGACCCTTTAACGTTTTAAGAGCTAACATATTTTAATAGAGGAAACGCGTTACGTTGTAACATAATATGTTACAACGTAACGCGTTTCCTCTATTAATATGTATTATATACGGACGGTAATTTTGTACGGATAACAACGTAGAGAATTATTATTATAAGTATCATACTGGCTTCAACGTGAAGAATTTTAAGCATCATACTAGATTATTTGAGTAGGGCAGAATGTCAAAGAGAAGTTCCCCCGCGCACACATTTTGTTTTTCCTGTGTGATTTCTAGGTTTGCACACTAGGCATACTCGCACGTAAGCTTTAAGAGCTGTTCCACGAACTCTTATAATTATATTCTAATTTTGCAAGTAGCATTGATAAGCATTATCACATAGCATTAATTAAAGTGTCTCGTGAAGAGGACTCCGATAGCTTTCAAATATCAGATTTCGCAGAGATTTGAGATTTCGCAGGTTTCAAAGATTTATTTTCATGCTGAGTAATTACTGAAGTTTATCAGTCGAGCCGTAGCTTACTCACCGGCCGCCATTTTCTCAGAGTTTCCTTTGTAAGTAGCACCATGCACAAGAACTATCACACAGGAGCAATTGAAGTCACTCATGGAGAGGTAACTCCGATAGCTTTTATGCTTTTAGCAGAATTCTAACATTGCATACTGAGTAATTACTGAAGTTTGTAAGTCGAGCCGCAGCTCACTCCCCGACCGTAATTTTCTCAGAGTTTATATTCCTAGCTTTAGTTCGTATTTATCACAATATATTCATGTGTAGCGGTATATCTGGTGTGCTTTGGCCTGTTTTACAACCACGTAGTGTTACAAAATTAAAGTAAAATGTTGGCCGTCTGACGCGAACGCTTTTTTTGCAAGAGCACATGGATGTACCCAACTGAAATTAATATCATATCAATAAAACATACTCAAGTCTGCTACTCCTTAGAACAGTGAAAAAATTAAACTTGTAAGTCAATGCAATCAAAAGATATGACCGCTTATGTCGCATATTTTGCAATTTCACAAGGGAATCAAACGGATAAGAAAGTGAGATTGTGATGGTTCCGTTATTTTCATTGGTTCCGATCCATACTCATTGAATCCATCGGACAAAGAAAAATAAAGAACAACTTATTTACTATTTGTTTAAGTACATTCTAAAAGCAATAAGTAAAAAATAAATAATAATCGAAATGCAACCCGTCACCTACATATTATGTGTATCCGAAACTAGTTCCTTGCTCATGCGCCTTGATGCACTTTCATGATGAGATGTCGGCGCTCTCTTCACCTCCCCTTTAATCTTGCAAATGTCACGGGACGCTAGCTTAGTTAATTTCTACTCTGCATTATGCACTCATGATTTTGAGAAAATGGGGTTTCCCGAATATATAAATATTGTTATCTAGTAGCTTAGTTACTATCAATGGCCGATAGAAAAAAAAGGGCGGTATGGGTTGTTGAGTGTTTCTATTTGCCAAAATATTGACAAAGCCAATGACAGGGTACGCAATTAATATAGTAGTATGGACGCAAGTTGTGTCCCACACTAAAGGCTTACCCATCTTCCAAGGAAACAAAGTCAGTTGCCATTAAAATCAACTTTACATTTTTTTTAAGATACGATAACATTTTAATGGTAAAATAGCTGAATACGGCAGCATAGTAATCTGTAAGTGCGTAGGTTCCTGGTTGTAGGTTCCAACCTACAACCAGGAACCTACGCTACGCATTTAGGTACGTACTAATTCCAATTAGTACGTACCTAAATGTATCCATAATAACGAATAATACGTACACATTTTACCTCTCTACTATAACCATGGCATTTTTTTTATGTCGACGCGAGACTATTAATTTTTAGCTCAAAGTTAACAGTTGAATATGACTGGATAGGTTTAAATTAGTTCTGATTAGATTACTGTACTCAGTTTCCTACTTTTCAATGCAAAACGTCGTGTTATGATCTGCGGTTACTATTAAACCTTATCTATTTAACCTTATCTGAGGGTTTATTTAAACTTAGGTTTAAAAAAACAAGTTACCTATTGCTAAATTCATTTATTAATTAATAAGCGATATGCGTTAGTTTTATTTTATTAATTTTAAGGAAACTTACAGCTAGAACATTTCGGTAGTCAAATTAATATAATATGTAGAAGAACGTCAATTTTACATGTTTCCACATACATGCTTAAAACTAAAATTGAAGACACAGTAAACTTGTAATTACAAAGAGCGTTAGAGATTAACAAAAATAAAAATACACCACGTGAGAGCTAAACATATTCATTATCATCAGAAGACGGCCACTCCTGGACAAAGGCCTCCATAGAAAGCCATAACGAACGGCAACCTGCCGTTTGCATCCACCGGTTGCCCGCAACTCTCACGATGTCGTCGGTCCACCTGGTGGGAGGCCTACCAACGCTGAGTCTTCCGGTTCGTGGTCGCCACTCAAGAACCTTTCTTCCCCATCGGTTGTCGGTTCTTCGAGCGATGTGGCCTGCCCAGTTGCCACTTCAACTTGCATATTCTGCAAGCTATGTCGGCGACCCTGGTTCTTCGGCGAATTTCCCCATTTCGGATTTTGTCGCACATAGAAACTCCGAGCATGGCTCTCCATAGCTCATTGCGTGACTCTGAGCTTCTCTAAGAGGCCAGCAGTTAAAGACCATGTCTCTGTGCCATAAGTCATCACTGGCAACACACACTGGTTATACACCCTCGTCTTAAGACACTGCGGAATTTTGGACGAAAAGATGTAGTGTAGTTTCCCGAACGCTGCCCATCCGAGTTGGATTCTTCGGGCGACCTCTTTGTCGAAGTTGGATCTGCCTAGTTTAACAGTTTGTCCAAGGTAGACATAACTATCGACAACTTCGAGAGTATGACTCCCAATAATTACCGGTACGGGTGGAACACGGACATTCGACATAACTTTCGTTTTGTTCATGTTTATTTTAAGACCCACCTGTTGAGAAACGTTATTAGGGTCTCTGAGCATAGTGTTAATATCCTCCTATTTCGTTATGATGACTATATCATCGGCAAAACGAAGGTGACTGATATATATTCGCCATTAATGTTGATGGCGAATCCGTCCCAGTCCAAGCGCTTGAAAACATCCTCCAATGCGTTCGTGAACGGTTTCGGAGAAATAACGTCCCTCTGTCTTACGCCTCTTTGCAATTGAATTGAAACATACTACACACACATAATATCTACCTACACATTCAATATATTTTGACTGAAGATTTAAAATTAAAAAAAAAAAACAAAAGACTGAAGAGGATAAAAGAAAGAATGATACATATAATAAATTACAACAAGGTTACCCTTCAAAGAAGAAGTTACTCAAATTTTTCTTTTAGTTTCTGGACACTATCTGTAAATGAATCGGATCATTCTCACTAGTTCCACCAGCAACTAGTTCCATGGAACTAGTGAGACTTTTTTTTCTCAGTAGTTCCATGCACTTTGATAATGGAACAAATGAAACAAAACTTAATCGAACTCGTCTCACTAGTTCCACCGTCGTAGTTGTCTCATGGAACTAGTGAGCTTTTTTTTCTCAGTGGTTCCATGGTACTTATTAGTGAAACAAGTGAAACTAAAGTTAATTAACATCATTCTCATTAGTTCTACTTATTAAAAAAATATCATCAGATTTGAATAAAGGAATAAATTATACCAACATTCAATTACTTAATTAAATATTTTTTTTTTGTGCGTTTTATTCCTTTATTCATATTTGATGATATTTTTTTAGAACAACACAGCAATGTGAAACAAATACAAGTAATAATTAAGAAGATAGATTATATAAGGAAAAATAAAGAAAATTAGATACAATTTATAATAATGTTTCGCCATTGTGTAACAAGCCTTACGTTTACTACTTTGTTACATTTTAGGACTATTTCGTAGCAACTATTTCGTTAAGTACATTTATTTTAAGAAATACTCTCAACGCATTTATGCCTGACAACGCCGTAGAAGGGATAAATTCCATACTCAACACAACAATTTCTTGTGTCTAAAGCTTTTTTATTTTCAATCAATATTGATTCCACTTGGATAAAAAAAAAACACTTTTTGTCATAAAAGTTAGCTTATTTCCATCAGGCAAACCATTTGCAACAAAGTTTATCCCTTTTTTTTTGGATTGTGGGAAACCATCAAATTTTAATGACTTCTCCCCTTTGGGCAGACTAGGTGGGGACTTCTACTGACTAAAAACCACCTATGTTCCTTCTTAGCCCTTTGTGTCGAGGTCGCGGTATCTCTTTCGAACAATCCGCAGCCCCGAGCGACGGTTTAAGTTTATCCTTGTGTTACGATTTCTAAAAAAGTATATTTCAATCGGTAAGCAGATCGGCGAAAGTTCATCTTAGACGGGCTCAAAAATATCTTTAGGAGACAAAACATTCGTGAAAATTTTCTTAACGTCCCATTTAAAAATTCAATTACTTGGTTGTTTTTTTATCGAGAGTCAATATTTTATATCGTTAGGAGAAAATCTCTGCTCGAACCAAGTGTTAATTGCGGGTCAAAGGAAGAGGCTCTCGATATACAGGCACCCTCAGTCAATGGGCCATTCTGAATACTTGACGCCCGCCGCCACTCTTAGTTGCCTTTTAAAATTCACATCGCAATTTTCTTAAGAACGTATGTGAGCTGAGATGGCGGACTTATTTTTATGCTTAGAATCCATGATTTATTGAGGCAAGCGTAAATGATTGAAAAAACACGACGATCTAGAATGATCTATCAAAAATCTGCTACTCATCACTACATAAATATTATAAAACAAAGTCCTCCGCCGCATGATATTGTTGTTAATTTTTCATATTGTTGTTGATTTAAAAAAAAAACAGGAAATTGTATTTACTTTAACATTCTCTACTTAATTGGTTTGGTAGGTTGTAACTATATACATTCAGCTTTATACTATACTTTTTCGTAACGTAACGAAATTCATAAAAAACGTTACGAAATTCTAATGAGAATTATACAAAACAGGCTTCTAAAAAGTCAACATTTTGTTATAAACTGAAACTGCAATTAGGTACATATATGAGCTTAAATGTTTGTACTTCACGTAAAATAATAAGGTAAACAAATCAAGACTCACCTTATTGTGCAAAACTCCTAAAATATTTTGTGTCACGAAAAAGTAGTTCCACTTACACAACACGTTGCAACTGATTTTCACATTGAAAGTTGTAGCGGAGACGTCAGATCAACAACCAATCAGATTGAAGGTAGTGTTGCCTGTGTAGAAATTTAACGAAAGCGTTCAGAAATTACGCGGAAGCAAAATAAAACGTAACTAAAGAGTAAGTAACTAAAAAGTAAATGGTTAAGACTCATTTTGTTTTTCTCATTTAATTAATTAATTTATTAGGGAACCTAAAAATCACTTTCATAAAGAAACTACATTTAATCAGGACTAAAATACCCAAAAATGCACAATATTGACGTGATATAACGTATTTTATGAAGTATAACACGTACGAGACAGGTAGGGTCACAATTTGATTTTGTACGAAAGGAAAAATACATTGTTTCAAAAAAGTGTAGTAAAATGAATATTTATTTACAATATTTACAAACTACAATTTACAGAACTAAAATTATAATAAAATATACACAAGTATCAAAAAGAGAAGAATTACCTACAGGGCGTTAAAAAACTCGTCCACACCGCTGTCAACAGGAAAAGTGCCCAGAAGGCTGGCAGCATTCCCAGGTTTAAAAAAAATATTAATTAAATTAATTTAAAATTAATTGAATGATAAGATTGTACAATTATTCATCGTAATTTTAAATGTTAATAGTTTTACTTTACGACTTTGTCATTTGTTTTTTGTACAATTAAATAGAAACGTGTAACTTTCTGAATATTTCGAGACACACTTTTTTTTCCACAGATGTACATTAATTTTGAGAAATACTCTTGAGGCGTTGGATGTCCGTAGTAACATACTGGCTCGCAGATTTAAACGGTGCTCGAGTGAGATGAACTGCACTATTATTCTGCTATATTCGTGCATACTGCCGTTTTAATCGTGCATCCTGTCAGATGCGGCCAGTTTTACTAAGCGGGCATTTAATGCCCTCCGAGCGCAACTGTTTTGAGGGTGTTGTTGGAGCTTCCAAGATATATGCATTGGGCTTTTTTTGAAAGCTCGGATTATTTGATATTTAATTTTAATTAATATTACCGTTGTCATACTTCTTACCTATAATCACGCACAATATGTCATCATCAAACTGGCTCTCTTGATGATATATTTTTTAGTTTCTGTCTGGATGTTGGAAGGTCGAGAGACTGAAGTTGCGGGAGGGGATGGAGTAGGTCGATTAAATGTTTCCTCCTGTCCAGATCTTTTTACTATCTCTGAGTAAAATACTCGTAGTACTTCCTTTAGTTGATAAGTGAGAATGCTCATTTCCCTCCCCTCATTAAGCAGTGACTGATTTTGGCCACCTGCTACGTACTACTACTATTACTTGGTGCCACTGGATGCATCTAGGTATTATACAAGGACGTTTTTACAGTTTCTGGAATTTCTTTTTTAAAACTGATAAATATTGTACACATCTATCGTGGTTTCATCCGACTTGAGACTAAGAGTCTGCTCTCCATATTCTAAATTTAAATAGAGGATTACAGTGTCCCCGTCGAGGCTGCAGGTTGTTACGTCGATACCGCGGCCTCGGCACAAGGGCTAAAAAGGAACATGGGTGGTTTTTAGTCTGTAGAAGTCTGACACTCCCTTTCGCTCTGCCTAAGACCGGGAATTATTTGATGATAATCCACCCCCAAAAAAAAAAAAGGATTACAGTGTTGTTGAGAGCTTTGCAAGCAGCATTCGGATCTCTTTTGAGTCGCCTCCAGTGCTTTGGATAGGCCCTAGGAACTGCGGTATATAAATCGTTGAGATATTTGGGTCTGAGAGAATGGGTAAATATACCTCTGGGACAAAAAGACTTGCGAAGATTCTGAAACTTTTTTGGGAAATCAGGTGACGGTTGATCCTCGTACATATTGTAATCGGATGAGTAGGACTAGAAAAAAACATCAGTATCTCCTTGTTTCTTTCTCAGGTTGATAAATTTTGGATTCTCTGACGTGGTTTTCTTCACCAGGTGTAGAGGTATTTGACATAGCTGAGCAATTGGCACAAGGCAGCAAGATGGACTGCTGAACTTGTTAGTTGAGGCTAGATCACTGTATAGGTCGACCGGTGAAACCTTTAATAATAACCGCGACATAATTTTGATAGACCAATGTTCTGATTACCCTTTACTCATTTTGTAATTCCTTAGCTTCAAAAACATTACTGATTTTAAGGTTATCGTACCAAATATATAAAACATCGTCGCTGCCTAGCTTCCTCATCTTCTGATCAACAATTCGACGAAATTCTTTCTCGCAATCGTTCATGGTCATGCGGAAGAAGTAATACGACAACAAACAAAAATTTGAATTAAAAGACAAGTAGCTTATTATGCTGAATGACTTTTCCATATGATTATGTCAAGTGTCAAGTGTATTGATGGCTTTCAAGCCATCATAAGAAAGATGGCGGTCTCATTGTTGCAGCGTTTACGGGCAAGCTCTAACAACATTCTAAAAGTAATAAGTATAACGAACAAATATTCGACTGATTTAGTATACGTTCAATGAAATGTTAGTAGTAAAATATGGTTCTGTAAGTATCCTAGGAGCACGCATTTTTTAGTTCTATAGAAATCCTCAAAACGTCTATAGAACCAGATTTGGGCGCAGTTTATAGGACTATTTACGCCCTATAGTTATATCACAGATTACCAGATACTATACTCTATACAAAATGTTCAATACCTACCGCAATAATAACCTACAGTTTCAAGTCGATAGACACTGCAAACGAAAATGTACCTAACCTTACAAACGTAAAGTGAGTTTTGCTTAGTAGATGTGCGCCGCCGTGTATATTGTCAATTGCCAGGGCTGCCTCTGTCGACAAAGATGTTAGTAGGGATTTGTAGTATCCTCTCAATCGGAAGCCGGGAAGTGGGTTAAATTAGCAAGATTTTATTACAGACTGACAAAGGAACAAGTGAAACTAAATAAAATCTTGTAAAAAGAAAGAAAATATTGTCTTTTTTAAAACGTTGTCCTACACTAGGAATTTCTCCTGTGTCGTGGGTAAACTTAAAAACATCAAAACGAAACATCGACGATGAAAAAATGTACCTTACTACCTACTATAACTACGAGTATTTAAGAAAAACGACTTCGACGTTCTTAACAAATTAAAAGTTTTTTTTCAAGGAAAGTTCTAAGGAAAACTGAAAAAAGATAAGTTTTTATCTCTTCTCTTGCTGGATCTTTAACCATCCACTGCACATAATATACCAGTTGTAGCCATATCTTAGGATTTCAAAACTAACGGTCAAGTCGACCGAAATATATGCGTATGTAATGTACGCGACGCGCGACTGTTGACAACCCACTGCGCTATGGGTTACCGGTAGCTCGGTGCCCGGTAGTTAGCGCGCGTAAGTACATGGAGTGCAGTATCTGTAATCTGCAGTTGTATTTTAACAGTCCGGTAAGGTGCTATACTACTGGTGTAATTGATCCAACAGTTGTCATTGTAATGCCATTACTAGAATCGTTCATTCGTGCATTCGTCCTTCATTCTTCGATGTCTTAAGAAAAAATATTATATTTTTGCAAAGGGCAATTGATCCACATCATAATTTCTATTAGTTTGACATTTATGTAACTTTTGTCTTTTGTGCCAACTAAACAAAGCCTACCAAACTTGTGAAATTAATTTTATTGATAAAGTGTTCGATGATAATAAACATATCTTCATGCCCCTTCAAAACTAAACACATTTATTATTTGTTAATTCGATTAATAATTAACAAATCCTCAAGCCGCCATAGGATCCAGATCACGTGCTATATTATGGCATTATCAAAACTTTTATAAAACAATTTAGTCAAAGTTAAGACAACTACAGGATACCTACTTCGCCACCATATTTATCTTACCTATAAAAGTTGGAGAGCATTCTAGTTTGGTGCTGACTATCCATTAGAAGTCATGACCAAGACAAATCGATCCTATAATAACCTTAACATATAGCAGCAATATCTAAGACGTTTTTAGAAGTGCATGTCTTATAGTAGAATGAAACAAGACGTTAACAAGAGCAAATAGTCATATTAAATGCGTTTATAGGATCAAAAGCGACACTATGCTAATTAGTTTTATAACTTGCGCTAATTAGACTGCTAGTTCTAGTAACAATCGTATAAAGTAATCCTGTAAACGTTTATAAAACTAGTTATAGAATCGTTTGTACTATTAGCGCAAATCATCTTGTGAGATGCTGATACTAGATCACTGATCAAAATCAAAATCAAAACTCATTTATTCAAACTAGGCTGATCTTAGTCAAAGCGTCTATTAGACTCTTATAAGACGTTTAGTCTTATAAGTCAATTACTATAGGACAATTTTGCAGCTTGGGAATAGACGTACAATTATTTACCATTGAGTTTGTACATAAATATCATATTTATTGCAGTGTAGTGGCGTGGCTAGGAAGCATGCTTTCTGGCCGCGCCACCAATTTTGTTAAATATCTCGCGAACCTTTATATAGTACCTACTTTTTTTTAATATTATGAACAATAATAAACATATTACGATGTGGCGCGGCCAGGAAGTATCACGCGACTTAGAGACGTGTAAATGATCTTTTTTCAAAGGCAATCTATTAATTAACATTAATCCGAAAGTATATTGTTTATTGACACACGTCCAAGCACAAAGATTGGATTATCGATGTTGCCACAATAAATTAATTTCAAATAGCGGGTTTTATAATGTACAGTAATGAGCATTCATATCCACTTATCAAACTTCAAAGGCGATTTCGTCGTGGAATAACGATTGCAACTTTGAGATCTGATCTATTTCATGATATCACTTTTAGATGTAGCTAAGTTTATACATACTGCTGATGCTCGATGCGGGAGACAATTTTATTTAGGTCATAGTTGTAGGAAGTCGATCGCTGTGGACTCGTTTCCTACCGCTGCGCTGCCAGTAGTTACTATTACATGTAGATATTAGTTGTGATGTGCCGAAATACGTTATCTACTAACAGATTCTAATGATCGTGTATAATATTGCCCTTGATCCACCCGCCTAGTCCACCTGGGTGTACAACGGCAAATTATTAGTAGCTTAAACAGTTCGATAACGGATTTTAACAAGAAATGCACCTATTATAATAATGTTGTATGGCGAAGTCTCCTAGGATCTTTAATAAATAACATAAGTCCGATATGACTGCCTCGTTGCGCGCGACTTCTATACATGAGGAACAGGGGTTCGAGTCCCAGATCGGGAATATGTTATTAGGTTTTGTCATCAAGAATTTCTCAGGACACGAAGTCTGGATTTGTGCCCGGTTGGTGGCAATAGACTCGCCCCCTATTACACTGGACTTGAAACATAACTGGCGTAATGAGGATGTACTAATGGGTACAACTCCGCTTTACCCTTCTGTGATGACAGGCGTAATGTTTTATTATGTTTTAAGTCTAAAATCCCGAACTCGTCTTGGCTAAACACGGTGATCAATGCGGCAGTAGTACAGTAAAAAGCTAAAATTTAATCTAATTTTCTGGGTCACTATACCATGGAAGTTGGGTAGGCCTGCCTATCTGTCCTCCACAACCCAGTTAATACTGGGTAATACGATACCCTTTGGTAAGACTGGTTGTCAGACTTTCAGGTCACTGACTACCTATAACGACTACCAAAGATCGGATATGGCAGCCGGGACCAACAGCTTAACGTGCTTTCCGAGATACGGAGGAAACTCGGTATGTAATGGGTGGTCATCCATCCACAGACCAACCTAGGCAAGCGCGGCCTAACCTAAAGATCGACCCGAGTGCCAGTTATTATTAATTGTGGTAATATCCAAAAAAAAATCCTAGAATTGAAAACGTAGGATTTCGAACTGCAGTCTTGAAGTACTTTAATCAATTAAATTAGTTTAATTAGTGGGCAGCAAAGTTAGCTAGAAGTTTGTTTGTACAAAACAAAATCTACAATTCATACGATGAATTAAATAGGTGTATTGTTACAGAAGAATTGAAACACCCACACAATAACATTCACACATTTTATATACACTATATCTATTCTATGGTGACAAGTGCCATGTGCCCGTTATATGTGGCATTGTTCAATAAAACGACTCGACAGAAACTGCAAAGTGTCACATAGCTTCACACACAGATACATAATCATCTATTTATACCATAGTTACTGTATAAATATGAACTAAATAACGTACTGGCTGCGTAGTGACGATGTTTAAGATAATTATAGATAGCAACGGACTTTGAATTGATTCATTGATTTGTTTCATTGCAACTCTTTAGAGTGATACTGATACAGGCAGAAATAGATGACCATGCCAATCTGTTAATAGTATCTTAGGGGAACTCAGTTGTTTACGAAAGTTAACTAGAATACTATTCGTAAATATTGTGATAGTGATCCTTTTAATATTTACTTGCTTTATTGTTTGTGAAAAAATCGAAAGACCAACTTCTGGTGGTATTTATTTTAATGTAGGATAATCTTCCGATCGATCCCACAACAATAGATGTGTGAATGATGTGCAAGACTGCACCAACTATTGTGGGTTAAAGCTTACGTCACATGGTATTGTACGTATTGCGAGAAGAGAGTGACATTACCAAAAATCAATTTGGGTTTATGCCATATCGAGGAAAACCGGACGCCACGCACTCCTCCATTTGTGTGGTACAGACGTGCACTTGTGTGATGGTGATCATTGATTTTGACAAAGCGTTTGATAGGGTAGGTACCTCGGAATGTATTGTGGTGTTCCATGTAAGAGAAAGGCATGTCGTAGAGTTAATTCTTGCTATGTTCAGTCAATGTTGTACCTACGTCCGGTCAGGTGCTGGGAATACCGACTAGTTTAGTGTAGCTGTAGGTTTGTAAGGGTAGATTTTGAGTCGTTACCTCTTCGTGCTTATTATGAACCAGCTGACCCCCGCAACTTCGTCCGCGTCACATAATATAGCTTAAAACCTTTCTCGATAAATCGACTATCCAACATAATATATTAAATTGAGTTAAATCGTACTCGTAACAAACAAAAAATCTTACCTTTCCTCTTTATAATACCTATTAGTTTAGATTGGCTTCGATTATATTATTAAAGTAACAATTACTATAGGTATCTCTTACTGTTTAATACACAGTAACACTTTGTACATAAACATTATGGTGCAGTAAATATATTGAATTTGAATTTCTCCGGAGCCCCCAGAGGCCAGAATCCCCACGTACTATCTACCGCACCGGACCGAATGACTGCCACGCGCTTAATTACACACATCAAAAGTGTCTAGGGATCAAGCATTTTTATGCGGATTTCTTGAGATTGAGATGTGGCTTTGTAATAAATTTATGATTTTATAAATTTATATGGATCCTTTTTGGTGCATTTCATAATTTGAATCAGGAACTGTGAATCAAATTCGAGTAAAAGATGAAAATCAGCTGTCAATATTTTCCCTATAAAAACATACAACGCATTGAAGACATTATTAGTGCTACTGTTTCCCTACTACTGATTAAAACCAACGTTATTATGGTGCGGCGACGTCATTTAAGCAGGGAAGAAATGCTCAGAGCCGTGGGAATGATAGAAGCTGGTTCCCGGCAACGTACTGTGGCTTTAGCTCTGAATACAAGTCAGAGTGTTATCAGTCGACTTTGGACACGTTACCGAAGCACTGGTACCGTGGCTGAGCGCCATGGAGGACGGTATCGCTGCACCACACGGAGACAAGACCGATACATTCAAATCTTAACTCGAAGAGCTCCAACAATAACCGCCATGATGTTAGCCTCTTCGGCTTCATCACTCTTCAGGGAACTTAATTAGCGACCAAACAGTCAGAAACCGCTTGCATGAAGTGAACCTTCATTCCCGAAGACCGCTACGGGTACCACCTATAGCAATGCACAATCGTAGGATTCGATATCAATGGGCTCTTGAACACAGAAATTGGGCAGAAGAACAATGGCGTTTCGTGTGCTTTTCTGATGAGTCTCGTTTTGGTATGAGACCGGATACAAGACGTATACGACACTGGAGAACCCCTGGACGCCAACAGCGATTAAAATCCTGCCAGGAAGTCCATCCTTATAGTGGTGGAACCATCATGGTATGGGCGGGTATTTGGATCGGCGGAAGAACTGAGTTGATTTGGATCAGAGGCAACCTCAACGCTCAAATTTATGCTGAGACGATTGTATCAGACGTCATCGTTCCTCTACAAGTGCAAATCGGTCCCTTATTTCAGTTAATGCATGATAATGCACGACCGCACACCGCAAGAGTTGTAAGACAGACTCTCGCCGCAGCTAACATCAATGTCCTGCCCTGGCCTGCTCAGTCGCCAGACTTGAACCCGATTGAGCATGCATGGGATATGCTACAGAGAAGAGCTCTGCCGAATATGGAGGGTATCCAGTCGCAAGAAGACCTTTTTTTGTTGTTGCAACGAACATGGGCGGCCATTCCACAGCGTGATTTGGATGAACTCATTTTGAGTATGCCAAACCGATGTTCTTGTGTTGTTAGTGTTCGCGGTAGAAACACGGATTATTAATTGTTTAAGTTACCCAATAAAATTTTAAAGAAAACTGTTATTTCAGTCTTTTTTTCGAACTTTAATGTTAGTGGTTAAAATGTCAAAAATCCCTTTATTAGGAAAATGGCAAATTTCTTTATTAATGCAAAGGTGACTTGGTTTATCGTTACTGTGACAAACGAAAACACTTTATTTGATGAATCCTTAAAGAAAATTTTAATTAATATCAATCAGGAGAAAAGTTATTGCAAAAATATATGTTGATCCCTAGACACTTTTGATGTGTGTATTTTGTCGCCCGTATATTTTTACATTGCGATATCTTCTAAGATATTTGTTTAAACTGTATAGAGTATAAGGCACAAATATTCTATATTAAATTTCCGTGCTAACAAACACATTTATATAGATATAGATTAATACCATATGGGTTAAATAAGCTTCGCAAAATATCATTATTTTTAACCTAACATTTAATTATTAAAAAATGGTTACAGTGAGTCAATCTTAAAAGATATGCTATCGCTGACTTTTTTTTTGAACTTTTAAAGGGGAACAATTTTTTCATACATAGTATTTACGTAACTTAAACCGTTTTCGCAGCGCACGCAACGGAAGCTCTCAAAAAGGAATATTTTTTCCCGTTTTTGCAACATTTTTCATTTATGCTCCGCTCCTATTGATCGTAGCGTTATGTTATATAGCCTAAAGCCTTCCTCGATAAATGGACTATCCAACACTAAAGAATTTTTCAATTTCAACCAGTAGTTCCAGAGTTTACCCTGTTCAAACAAACAAACAAACTTTTCAGCTTTATAATATTAGTATAGATGGTTGACGTCGGAAAAAAACAGTCGAGGAAGACCAAAGAAACGATGGAAGGACTGTGTGAAAGACATGGCATGAAAGAAGTCAACAAGAAGAGAATGGTAATTATGAATACACAGTATGTTAGGTTAAACGAGGGACATATTGAGGGAAGGTTTTCAGTATTCGATTCTCGTCCCAAAAATGTTAAAAAACTATAACCTTAATTTGTGACATAATTGTGTCATGGCCCGCACGCTCTCCAGATTTTACTTTAACAGACGTTTCTTTTTCGCCACTGTCCTTCACCAGTTTTAAAATATGAAGGGAAAATGAATTATACCTAAAAGTCATTGACCCGCGCACATGTTCTGTGATAACTGATAAGCGCAAGCGTTGCAAGACTTATGAGAAATGTAATTATGGTTTGGTTTTGTCTGTTATTTATTAGAGTATTTTTTTGTTCATATTTTTACTAGTACGTATCATCGTAAAACGGTAAAACTCAAAGTAGTGCTACTTTGAGTTTTACCGTAAAAAGTGATTTTAGACCCCAAAAAGAAAGTCATTTCCCAGCAAAAATTTTTGCGTAGGGGTACTTAGTTTGATGTACAGAATGCTTGGTTGTCGGATGCGTGAAGGGTTCGTTTACACCCTGTATATAGTATGTTAGTCTAAACGAGGGACATATTGATGATACGATACGATGATACGTACTAGTAAAAATATGAACAAAAAGTACGTCGTACATTATACCTTTTTTTTTATGGTGGGTGGAAAATCATCAAATAACCCCTCCCACTCTTGGGCAGAGCGGAAGGGAGTGTCGGACTTCTACTGACTAAAAACCACCCATTTTCCATCTTAGCCCTTCATGTCGAGGCCGCGGTATCTCTTGCGAACAACCCGCAGCCCCGACGGGACGTACATTATACCTTAATGAACAATAATGAGTGGAGCAGAAATATTCGGTGTGTGTCAATGTCAGTCCGCTGTGGTCCATCGACAGAGGACCTCACAGATAATATAATACTAATGCTGTTATTAAAAATATGATTGATTTTAATCGATACGAAATTGATAATTGTTTTGGTTTTTCAGAACTTACTAATTGACATTTTCTTTATTAATGTAACTGTAAGTAAATTCACATTCACACTTTACTGTATACAAGTATATATAGTACCTACATTTAAATACTTTGAGTGAATTACTTAGTGCAAAGTTTTTCTTTTTTCAGTTCTGTAATCGATTAATTAAATCGATAATGTTATGAAAACTATCTTTCTCATTTTTCTCCACTTCCACATTGAGAATTGAGCTGATTTTAAATATTACATAATAAAAAATGACAATTTTTTAGACCTACTTACTACATTGACTACTTATTACATTTGGGCCCACCATTTTCCGTCTCCTGTCCATAGGTTACAAGTGTAAAACGTCTGGCAGTACGCTTTGAATGAAGCACGTTTGGCGCAGTGCCTGAGCGATTGGACTGCTTCGTTGAGTATCGCGGGTTCAGTCCCTGCACGACACAAATATTTGTATGGCCTACAGATAGTTGTTCCGGGACTGGGTGCTTGGTTTGTGTATGTGAATTTAAATGTTTTTATATGCACACACGATACAGGAGAAGACACTAATGTGGCGCAAAGTTAAAAAAAAGGCACCGTAGCTTCCTTTGTGCACCGCGCAAACCTACGGCCAATCATGTTGCAACGAATTGCCAACGCCCTACGTTCCCGATCAATATCATCAGAGAGGTCCTCGGTGACCTATTGCCCGGTATTTGAACTTAGTTACTCGCCTCAAAGCCACTCCCCGTAGTATAACTGAAATTCTTAGAACGTCCAATCCATACTGAATTAGACGTTTCTAGAATTGAGATCAAAAACTTCACTCTTGCTTGAACGTACTGAGGCCATGGGCTTCTGCCTACCTCTTACTATGCACTGCAGAGCGCCTTAAGGATTAGAAGTTAAAAAACTGTTTTGAACCTAAACCAACTTGTGTAACCCCATACTCCAACTTTATAAGTTTCTGTATGTATGAGCCCCCCTATTTTACAAAATTAGATTGGTTGTCATATCAAAATTAAAAATTGTAGTTTTTTCTAAAAAAATACTGTATTCGACTAGACACTAATACATTTTGAATACATTATCAGTATAATTCAGTATAATAACGTGGATACAATTCGGTTCAAAAGTTACATGTAACTTTTCGACGTCATTTTACACATACCTATCACTTAAACGACGAATTGAGTTACGAGAAAATGTTTCTTAAACAATGTGCCTACCTATTACTATAATGAGGTAAAAGTATTACACAGCTGTTACGACTCGCCATTATCTTTCGCGGTGCTGCTTTTTGTTATTTTGCAAGCACTCTGATTTTTCCCAACGAGCATCTGCCATTCCGTTAAAGATGTTAAAAACTGGTGCAGTCGGACTCGCGCATGATGGGTTCCGTACCATCGTAATGGGGCTTCCCTTTAATTTGCATTGCTTGTTGTTATGGCGGTAACAGGAATTCATAGACGATTCTGTGATACTTAAGTTTATTTTTCAAAATGTTTGTTTATAACAAAGTTATTCTGCGGTCAGACTGCCTCGTTGGTCTAGTGGTCATAAGCGCGACTGCTGAGCATGAGGTCCTGGGTTCGATTCCCGGGTCGGGCTAAGGGTTATTGGCTTTTTCCATCAGGAATTTATCAGTAACAGCTACGGAGTCTGGATTTGTGCCCGGTTGATGGCAATAGGCTCGCCCCCTATTACATGGGACTTAAACATAACTGGCGAAATGTGGGTGTACTATTAGGTACACCTCTGCCTAACCCTTCGGGGATTACAGGCGTGATGTTATGTTATTCTGCGGTTTTTTAATATGTGTTATGTCTCAAAAACTGCCACTTTGGAAATATGTATCTATGTTTCAAATTTCAAATTTCGACTGTGAAAAAAAGGTTTTAGGAACGTCAATGTTATTTTTAAAGTACTCTCTCTGTAGGCTTGATATTTTTATTTTTAGTTTCAGTTTTGGAATAAAGAGGCTGTGACTGTATGGACGGACAGATGGTCAGACAGAAAGACATGACGAATCGATAAGAGTTCCGTTTTTGCCATTCGGTTACAAAACCTTAAAAAGTAGGAGGTAGTAAACAAATAAATTTCCAAAATTGGGATCGGATTCTGATAAACTGTTTGTCCTTGTAACAAATTTTAGGTGTACATCCTTCTATATTAGATCTTTTGGATTTAGGTCCAAGGAGGTAGAAGGGTGAAGGATCTGATTTGGTTCATTAATAATATTTGCAAGTGCGTTTGCTTCATCAGTGCCAGCCTTTGAGGTTCCGGATAACTCATTGCACAGCCATAGATATTGACGCTCCCCTATGATAATCAATGGTTGCTTTGTGTGTTGTTAGCCAGTTTGCGTTCAGGGGAACGCAAACTGGGCAACGCAATCTGTAATTAAGGTCCAACGAGACGATGGTATCCTTACCATCGTCTCCTTGAGCCTTAATTACAGATTCCACCATTAATGAGGCTAAAGTTACATGATTTAAAATATTTAGTCGCATAAAGTATGCATCGTTAATTACCCGTGCCCAAGGGACTGTTCTCTCTTCCTCGGCTTAATCTATAATAAATCTAGAATGTTTTGTATGATTTATTTTGAGCTTTTTGTTTCTGAGATCTATAATCCCCAAATAGCTATTCAATAAATATTTATTTGAATTATAACTTTGGCAATTAGCAGATATCTCGAAGACTAATCATGCTTTGAAAGTTTATATTATAATCTTTGTTCCAGGGGAGCGGGCGGAGGGGGGATGTTTGGTGACGTCAATATTTCAGCCATTTTGGATTCGCTAAGTGTAAGCTACGACAAAAGAGTGAGACCGAATTATGGAGGTTTGTACGATGGGTTTTTTCTGTTCTTATATTGTTATTTTCGTTAGCTTTGCAGATCGTAAATTAGGCATGATGAATTGGGTTCTGAAATACTCGGCTATGCCCGGTTCCTTCAAAGTGTGCTTTGAAGCTTTTCCAAAATCAGTAAACCTGGTTCTGCCGGTTTTATATAAAGATGTTTAATTCACATTATTTTCTGATTACTTTTTGAAGCGTTAAAAAACAGATAATATGATTTTAGTTTTCCAATACCTACATCTAATATACCTAGACTAATAACGAGAGAGATTATATAAACAATTTTGTTAACATAGTATAGTTTCGTAAGACTGGTTGTTTGAGTTCCTTACATATTTCTGATTTTATGGATCATACTCCTTATTGACCATTTGAATTTGCGGCAGGAATTCATTATGCACTATGCCATTAAAATCGAAGAACACAGTAAGTAATTAAGCATAATCATCATGTTCAACTAAAGGCTCGGACAAGTGCAGCCTTTTTCGGTCTTGGCGAGCCGGGATGCCTCCACTGAGACGATTGAGCCTTAGTTTCGACGTTATATCCGTAAACCCATACTTCGTTACCTGTTATAACACGTTTCAGTAATTCTGCATCGTCGTTGATTTCATTTAGTTACTCCTGAGCAACTTCTATTCGCCGCTGTTTTTGTTCAAAATTCAACAATTTTCTTATAACGAACGAAAATCGCCGAGCTTATAAAAACACGTCTAACCTTAGCGGCTGCCATGGTAAAAGTAAGCGATAAATACAGCTGAAAATTTTATCATATATTCAGGAGCATGTATGCCAACATAATAAAAAATAATTTTGACAGTTTGACTATCCAAACCTGCGAAATTTAAAAATTCCCGTTATTTTCTGGACACACGACGTATATATTTTTATAATCTTCAATAAGTAATAGCCACAAAAATAAATAGGTTTGATGTGGACTAAACTTATAAATGATCTTCTATTTTTCTCGCCCAGGCTGCAATAGCCGGCGAATGGAGTGATGTAGTAGGTCAGGCCTAGCCCTGCCAACAGGTTGTTGTTGTGGTGGGTGCGTTAGCCCAGTCTAAAGGATTTGACATAGCTCTCTGATGAAGTGACAGCACTCGTGCCATAGACATAACATTAGTCATTTTTTGACAATATAATTGACTTATTGAACAGATGTTTATCATGAAAAGTTTTTTGTTTCTAGCAATTAAAAAAAATTATTACCTAGTGTTTTTTTTAAATTTTATAATGTATTATTTTTAGATGCAACTTGTAGCTAAATTCGTTTTCAGATGTTGTACTTAAGTATTTTACTGACACATAACATCACGCCTATAATCCCCGAAGGGTTAGGGAGAGGTGTACCTAATAGTACACCCACATTTCGCCAGTTATGTTGAAGTCCCATGTAATAGGGGGCGAGCCTATTGCCATCAACCGGGCACAAATACAGACTCCGTGGCTGTTACTGATAAATTATATTACTGATATAAATATTAATTTTAGAAAAACAAAATCTATTGCTACAACACAGGGTACACAGGTACCTACCATATACCTACATTACGCAAAATAACATAAGTATTTACGTAATGGACCTAATATAATAAAGTACTAACTTTTTCCTACCTTCCTACATCTCACATTTTCAATCCTATGATAAGAATTAAGATAAGGCAAATGGATACTTTTTGACAGGATCACCTCAGATAATATAACTGATGTACTATTTCAGGACCACCAGTGGATGTGGGAGTCACCATGTACGTGCTCTCCATCAGCTCCTTATCTGAAGTGAAAATGGTATTTAATGCTACAAAACTAGTTTTAAGTAGCTTGTCATTTTAGGAATATGAAATGATTTAATAGTCTTTAGGTTAGCAGACCTCGGTCGAGCTAAGGACATTTTTGTACCAATACTTGATTAAGGTAGGCGGTTCTTGTTCGATCGAGGGACTCGGGGCGTCACGTCACCGTCCTCTGGTTTGGTTTTCACGACGCGAGGAGCGCGCAACTCGCAAGCAGGTCCGCCAGTGGAGGCGCATCAGCTCCGTCTCAGAAGTGCTCATGACACTGCTGGTACTCGCCAATTTAAGCTCACGTTTGTCTCCGGCCGCGCGCTGCGCCGCTGCGACCCGTTATGGAGCCAACCATCCGGACGGCGACGCACCACGCATTGTAGTTCTTTCGTATTAACTATGTTTAGGGACTTGTACGAGCCGCGCGTTGTAAGCGGTTTCGTTTATTGCAGTGGTGAGCCCGTCTGAGTGCGTCCCCAAAAGGCATACTGAAATGTATCTTGCCATTAAGCATCTCCCAAGCAACTCACACTGTCGTAAAGGGGATAGAACCGATGTGGCATATCAACCTGCCCGCCATTTAGATTTTTTTTCGAAATCGCAGCCCACGATAAAAGTGATATGTATGGATAGAGGACATAATGGACGAACAAAAAATGTAATACGGTACCCTAAAGTGTCACGTTACCGAGTTATTTGAAGGTAAAGATCGACAAATGAATACAACGACAATCATTAAAAACAGACTTCTGTATGTGTGGATATCTAACATCTCAGATAAATAACTGAGGTGCCTTAATAGCCCCGTCGGGGCTGCGGGTTGTTAAAAAAAACCCGCAGCCCCTAAAAGAGAAACCGTGGGCTCGGCACAAAGGGCTAAGAAGGAACATGGGTGTTTTTAAGTCAGTAGAAGTCTGACACTCCCTACCGCTCTGGGCAGAGCGGGAGGACTCATTTGATGTGTTCCCACACACCAGAAAAAAAAGGTGCCTTTACAGCCATTTCTTACTTTAAGTAGTATTCTCAAGAATATGTTTAATTTTCGTGCCGTTGTCTAGTGAGTTCCGATGAACAAGAATACCCACCCACCCGCGAAAGTAACTGCTATGTTTCAGTTGTTAATTTGGCAGTTTAAGTTCAAAGTTAAGAATTTCCCGAGTATGAACAATAAATAATCTCCTGCGGCACATAGTTTTCCACAAAAACAATACCATGTTTTGAGGTCTAGATGTGCTTAATGGGTCTTAGTATAAATCGAGTAATTGAGAATCGATCCAAGAATAATAAATCAAATTGATTCTAATTTTGTAAACCAATCAAATACCCATATTCAGGTTCTGAAGTACAGATGTCAGTCTAAAATCTGGGCTCGTATGACTTCTAGTGGAAATCAAATCAAGGGACGTTTAAAATCACTACAGGACGTGACTCTACTTAAATATATATACGATAATAGCTACACATGACGTCCCACAGCTATGCCACGCTGAAGGAAAGTACATAAATGTAAAATTTTAAGTAAAATGTAAAATTTCGTGGTCCTACTTTTATTTAAGTTGGTGATCGTTTCCTGGTGCATGCGGTTATTATTTAAAAATCTTTTGAATCAAAATTAAGTCTTCTTTCAGTAAAATTTCCTATAGGTAGACAATATTTAAGGTGCCTATTTTCCTTGTGAGTGGTAGAGCCATGAGACGCCCTTTAAATTCAGGTACTTAGTGGTAGTTCATAAGTACACGTAGCAGTAAATGTCGCCTTGTTTATTATCTTCTGAAATTTAATTAACCAGATGTAATTATGGCAAATATGTATAGAAAAACGTTTGCCATAATTACAAGTTATACCGTTAGGTATTTCTACCGGCTATTTGTGACCATTTCGGTTTTTTATTCTTAATTTTAAATATTTATTACTCATGATTATCGTACTCTTACGTGTACTTTGAATATATAAAATAATAGGTTGGGGAAAAAGTTTCTTCGCATTTTTAAGAAAATTTAAAACATTTTTTAATATAGTTAATTTACATTTAACTAAAGTATGTAGGTACCATTTTGTTCGATAACTTTTTGCCATCTTGTAGGTAGGGACATGATCCCATTGCTATAGAAATTTTGGGACTTCTGGTCAAAATACCGCGACAAGTGGTTTTGGCAGTCCTCTCGTGATGTTAACCTGACACTGCCTAAAGAATTTTAAGAGACCGAAACAGGTGGAAATCTGAAGGTGCAAGGTCAGGACTATACGGCGGATGCATTAACACCTCCCAGCCAAACTCTCTTAATTTTTGCTGAGTGGCTAAAGATGTGTGAGGTCTAGCGTTATCATGATGAAAAACCACACCCCTTCTGTTGATTAATTCCGGCCGCTTTCTCTCAACTTCTTGCTTTAATCTCATCAGTTGTTCGCAGTTGAGTTCAGAATCGATGGTCCTGCCTGGTGGTAACAGCTCATAATGAATAATGTCCTTCCAATCCCACCACACACACAGCATCACCTTGTTGCGAGTTAACCCGGGTTTCGCCACAGTCTGTGAAGCCTGACCCGCCTTTGACCACGACCTTTTTCGCACGTTCTTGTCGTACGTGATCCACTTTTCATCACCAGTTATCAGCTTCTTCAAAAATGGTTCGGTTTCATTACGTCGTAATAAAGAATCACAAATGAGTACACGGTTCATTAGGTTTCTTTCAGTGAGCTCGTGAGGTACCCAAATGTCGAGCTTTTTTGTGTACCCAGTTTTTTTCAAATGCGCCAAAACTGTTTAGTGGTCAATTCCCAGTTCTTCAGCTACGTCGTAACTACTGATATACCGATCTTGCTCCACTTTTTCAAAAATGGCATCCATTTTATCCGTAACAGGGCGACCAGAGTGACGTGCATCTTTGACATCAAAATTTGCGGATTGAAAACGCTTAAACCAAATTTGTGTTACTCTCACAGACACTGCACTAGGTCCATAAACATCGCAAATCTTTTTCGCGGCTTGCGTTGCATTTTTACTTTTTGTAGTAAAATTTTAAAATGTATCGAATTTATTCATTAGATTCACTCATCTTGACGGTACGAAAATCAAATGAAAATCGCACATTTTCCTAATTTGAATTTGGAATTATGTTCTTTAAAATTTAAACTTTCAATGATACCAAAACCAGCCAGATACAAATAGTATAGCCAAAGAGATTTTATTACAAGTTCATACATACTATAATGCGAAAAGACTTTTTCCCTAACCTAATATTAACAGTCATTACCTGTTCTTATTTATTATATTGCATTATCTATAAAGTCATAAATTAAGAGAAGCATTGCCCTAACCTTGTTCCCCCAACTGAAGTCCGATGCTATTTAATAAAATACATACACTTGCAAATTAGTCCGTTTAGTCCTGTACAATATTGCAATAATATTTTTTTTATGGTAGTCAAGTCGATTTTGCACGACACAAACTCAATAGCATGCAATTTATTATAAGTACATGTAATGGCCAGTTAATTGATAATTATGATATAAATTTAATATTATGTTAATGACCTCACCGATGTTATTGGAATACTTTACAAAAACGTGAGTATCTGTTTTCGAAATGGTGGTAAACTTATAATATAATACACACACTGGCGGTAAATGTTGCCTAAACCCGTTGATTTATTTCAAATTGCAAGCATGTCGTTTCTTTATCATTGTAGCAGTTTTCGGAACTGGAAAGGCTAAAATCGTATTACATGCTTCTAATTCTCGTATATTTATAATAAATTGGTCTTAAATCATTTGACTTAAGAAAAAATATGTGGTTGATGAATCTTTCGATAACTACTCACTTTAAGTCAGAGCCTCAGAGGGTTTTAATTTGTTTAGGAATAACTCAAATTTTACTGTAGAGGGTTTTTCCAAAATTTTTATTTTTGGTTTTACTTTAAACTTTTTAAAGAATTCATAAGTTATATCTAAAAGGTAAACTATCACTTATAAACACGAAACCATTACAGAAAGCCGCAACGAAAACAGTAAAACCGTTCCAGAGATACACGGAAAAATATTAACTGTAACGGCCCCCTGGCGGGTTAATACCATAACACTATCTAAAAAATATCTCAGATAAAAAGCAAATCTATTACAGAAAACGACATCTGAAACAGTCAAACCGTTTTGGAGATAAATGGGAACATTTGATACTCATTTTACAAGCGAAAAATTATGAATGTAGCACACCGTCGCGAATAAACACCATAATACCTACTTAAGAACTATCACCGATAAATTACAAATCCTTTACAGAAAACCGCATTTAAATCGGTCAAACATTCTGGAGATAAATGGGAATATTTGTTTGCATACAAATAAACAAACAACCTCTCACCGTAAACGCATATACCTTCTCCGTTCCGTCGTGGGTAATTACCAAACATCACAATAAAATAAATAGGTATTAGGAACCGATGAATAGGCGCTGTACGAAGCAGGGTTGGACCGCTATTTTAATAAAAGTAACCATAATTTCTTCATTGTATTGTTGCCTGTACACACTGAAAAATTCAAACTCAAAGCATTTATTTCAATCAGACTATTTCAGGGACTTTTGAACGTTAGAAACACCAAGAAAGCGAAACTACAGTCAAAGTCACAAGGCATAATAACTTGTGAAAGTACTGTAGAGTTGGCCAATCTTAAGCGCTGATTTCTATGGAGAAAAATAGGCAAGAAACTCCATGGACGCTCTTATAAATAGAAATATTATTACAAAAACTTAAAACCAAATTTTCCTAATCCACAATTCCGCGATTAGGTTTTGGGCCATATTTATTGCCGCTGACTGTATTAGTTAATTGGCAATCTTATAATAATAGTTTTATAAATTATAATATTTATAACAGCTTTTTTTCTGTCACAAACATACTTGGTTGAATCGCGCTCTATGTCTCTCAGTGTAAGAACTTAATTGAATCATTTTTTACGTCTGATAAGCAAAGAATTTACTCATTTTTATTTAAATGCGAGGAAATGTTACTGATACAATTTCTGAATGTATTCTGTCCAAGTTTGTTTGCTGGCTTTTCGCTGACATTCGCATCGCACAGACAATGAATGTGGCTCAGTGATAACGTTACGTTTTGTTGCATTCATTAAAACAAATTAACATTTTAAGCAGGCGGCAGACAGCCTTACAAACGAGCTCAGTTCCCGGATTACATCCATTGTTGTGCCACTGTAACTCAATCAAGTACTGCTATTATATCTTATATATAACAATGGAAAATGTTTCAGGATTTCACCCTGGATTTCTACTTCAGACAGTTTTGGACAGACCCCAGGCTTGCTTACAAAAAAAGGACGGGTGTAGAGACACTTTCCGTCGGTTCAGAATTTATTAGAAACATATGGGTACCCGACACCTTCTTTGTTAACGAAAAACAGTCTTATTTCCACATAGCTACCACAAGCAACGAATTTATCCGCATTCATCATTCTGGATCTATTACTAGGAGTATAAGGCAAGTACTATTATAAATAAGTTCTTATTTCATATTTAATCATCATCGTCATCAGCTTATAATGCCACTAAACAACCCACATCCCACTCCAGGGACTCGGGCCTCCTCTCTAGGATGGGCTATAATCCACTACGCAGGCCCAGTGCGGGTTGGTAGAAGTCACATATCTTCGATTTTTTTGGTTCTAAGACATGCCGGTTTCCTCACGATGTTTTCCTTCACCGTTTTGAGAGCAGTGGTGATGAAATAAATTACACAAAGTAATGCGCTTGTATGGGTTCGAACCCACGACTTACTGTTCGTAAGTCGGGGCTGCAACCACTGGGCCACCACTGCTCTCTATTTCATATTTAATACCTAGTTCAAAAGAGAGTACGATTTTCTACTAATAAGTCTACAATGTCTTTCTGTCATAGTGTTTTTTTCTCTATATCGCTAAAACTTCGCTAGTATAAATTTGTGATGTCAGCAATCAGCATGGATCGTAGCGAAAAAGCACACAAAAGTATTGAAAAGATTAGTCTAAAAACGAATACTCGAAAAGCTAGTGTAGACGATTAAGTATTACTCTCCACCGAGCTGCGATCTACTTATTAGGTGTAGGCAGATCGCACTTTTCATCGTGTACAATCCGAATCCATGCATTCTGTGGTTTATTGCTGATACCCGGGTTACTAGTCACCGAATAATCTACCTGTATAATGTGTGTTACCAGTGAAATTTATACTTACCGCATAGCTGGAAGTATAAATTACGCATTATGTCTACTATTGCAGTCAGGTCAAAGTATTATATTATTAATAGCCACTCTAAATTAATCCTGACTCAAAGATACCATTATGAAGGACTTGTTTAAAATAAGTAGTGAATTTAAATAGTTGAAAGGTAGAGCATGAAAATGAAACACGATACATAGTACTTTATGGAATAATTATGTATGTAGTTACACACATAGCTGTCTTTCCATCTTCTTCTTTATCTTCGCTGCCTTGCGTTGCACCGGCCAGTTCCCCGAGACGTTTAGAAGCACAGCACCACGCTGTGAAACATTAAAAAATTCTCTCATTGAAATAACCTTTTTGTGTACCTAGTGTATAAAATTCTGTGTCTAAACATGTTGATGTGTGAACATCGACAATGCAAAAGAAGTAAGTAAGGATGGTTTAGGTGGCGTTCTGTGGTTTCTACCTATCCCCTTAGAGAAAAGGCGTGAGTTTATGTATGAATACAAGTCTGTTTTGTATCACATCTTAAAAAGTGCATGACTCGTCCCATTTCGTCACGCCTCCTCGGTGGGAACTGATAATTAGATAGTTTTTGTGAAAATATTTCCTTTGTACACTTGTAGGTACTAAAAATATGAAGCATTTTTTTATCAGGTTACACTTGTTCGCAGACTGACTATCACCGCTTCCTGTCCGATGGATTTGCAGTATTTTCCGATGGATCGTCAATTATGCAATATTGAAATCGAAAGTTGTGAGTTGGATACACTTAAATACTATAATTGGTTTACAGTACTTATAAGAACCCTGAGAGAAATAAAGTTTAACGTCTTTTGCTTTATGAAACAAATGACGTACCTTCATAATATAATACATATTTTTATTAAGTACTTGAGCTGCAGACTCATGATGCTTTCATGTTTGGTAGATAAAATCTAACTAAAGTACGAGTACCTAAAACGCTTAAGAACTTGCACTACGATCGCCGTTGTCTGGCGAAGCAGTTATCGTAACATTTCTCACCCTCGGTAGACCGGTAGTCTTAAATTCATCCACCTTATACAAATACTACGAAACCCCCAGTGCAATGGGTGCTTATTTTATCGTTCCATATATCTGCATGGTACAGTCGGCTACACCATGCGGGACATCCGATACAAGTGGAACGAGGGGCCCAACTCAGTGGGCGTTTCGAGCGAAGTGTCCCTGCCGCAATTCAAGGTGCTGGGCCATCGGCAGCGGGCCATGGAGATTTCTCTTACGACAGGTATACAGCACCGACGAAACATACAACAATATTACGAATACTGATCGTTGGCGCTGTTTGTTTACTTCATCTATCAGAATTAGACACATGCATGCATTCGCTTCCGCCAGAACATTTATCCGTCAGTGACTTTCCTTTGGTGACCTGGTAAGACAAAATCGATTTTTGACTTCGATTAAATTAATTAATTTGTATACTATATTTCAACGATCACCATTTTCGTCCAACATTAAATTGGTTGTTAAACTTTGAACTTTTATTGCAGGAAATTACTCGCGACTGGCATGTGAAATTCAATTCGTACGATCAATGGGATACTATTTAATTCAGATATACATTCCATCTGGCCTAATTGTCATAATATCTTGGGTGTCATTTTGGTTGAACCGAAATGCGACACCTGCCAGGGTGTCATTAGGTGTCACCACTGTATTGACGATGACGACGCTCATGTCATCAACTAATGCCGCTCTACCCAAGATATCGTACGTCAAGTCCATTGATGTTTACCTGGGAACCTGTTTCGTCATGGTCTTCGCCAGTCTTCTAGGTAACAATATGTAGAAGGACGCTAAGACAACAATTTGATAACTGGGAGCAGCATTCTTTCTATAAATTCTAAAAAAAAACACAAAATGTTGTTTAAGTTTCTTAATATAGTTCAGTGGTCTTCAGAGATTTAAATATAATAATTATACCAAAACATTGCGTTCATGAGTATTTATGATTGGTTAACATTGCCTAGTTTTCATATTTGTAATTTGCTGCGCCGTACACGTAAATTTGCCTCGGCGATATTTTAAATTGATATCTATATGAAAATGAGAATTCACTAAACCATTAATATTGCAGAGTATGCCACTGTTGGCTATATGGCTAAAAGGATTCAGATGAGGAAACAAAGATTCACTGCTGTTCAAAAAATTGCTGCTGAAAAGAAAATACAAATAGAAGGTCCACCGGGGACATCTGACCCTGTCCCCCCGCCAAGAACAAGTACTTTGACCAGACCAGGAGGTCCGGGACCGGCACCGTCAAGCAGATCATCGGTAAGAGCAAAAATAGATCCCATACCCCTTTTTATATAAAAACAGCAGCTTACAAAAATTCAATCCTGCCATTTGTACAGGAGGTTCGATACAAAGCTCACGATCCTAAAGCATATTCAAAAGGCGGCACCTTAGAAAACACTATCAATGGATCTCGGGGTGCTGCTCCTGGACCAGTCCCACAACCTGATGCAGAAGCTGGACCGGCTCCGCAACTGATTCATGCTTCCAAGGTACTATCAGTTAATCCTTCAAAACATCTTCAATCTTTGTATACTCGCGCGTTGGTCTCTCAGACTGACAAGTCAATATTTCGATGTTTTCTCAGAAATTAAAAAACTCTACAACTTTGGGGTCTATAATAGCTTCCTAATTTGTTGTTATGCATTGTTTAGTGTGGTGCAAACGCTGGTGCGGAGAGGACAAGTGACACTTTATGACCATTTTCGGTCCGTGAGACCGACGCGAGTATACGTGTAACTGTTTTAGGTTGGGAAAAATACTCTACGTCGCCTACTGTTAGAAAACGATCTCAAAATATTTATGACTAGTACTTATTATTCGATTATTCTTGATACCCATTTATTAGATTTAAGGGTAATTTTGGTTATAAACACATGAAAATGATATTTTTTTACCGACTTCCCAAAAAGGAGGAGGTTCTCAATTCGATAGGTATGTTTTTTTTTTTTGCTATTAAAGTTAGAATGCCAAATATTATGGTATTTTTACAGAGGCTGTGTCAGGACACGGTTTCTACCAAATTAGGTTATAGTTCTGATTTGTTTTATGTGTTTTTATTCAATTATACTCTCTTCTATATAATAAATACCAATAATGTTTCAAAAACCACATAATATTATAGTAAAGACGAGATCAAATCGCGGTCTGAGAGACCGTGCGAGAGTATACGTGTAATGCCGATGGGCGCGAGTATACGAAGGTTAAGAGCGTTTACGCCGTAAAAAATGACTGTATCGATTTGAATTAAACTTCACACACTTACTTCATTGGTCTAAAAAGCTTGTAAAAACAATTTTAGAAAAATAATATTCCAGTTAAATTAGACCGATTTTAAATTTTCTATACAAACTTAAATTTCTAATAACCAAATATATAGGAAATACCGTATGGTGTAAACGCTCTTAGAAAGCGATTGTTTTAGCAAATGCGATGTATGTATACATGATGCATGCATTGCGATTGTGGAATATAGCGAATGGTGGAAATTACTTAATCTAAACATTAGTCATCAAAGTCAAGGTAAACGATGTTTACAGGGCATCAACAAACTCCTCGGCACAACGCCCTCGGACATCGACAAGTACTCACGCATCGTGTTCCCTGTCTGCTTCGTTTGCTTTAACCTAATGTACTGGATCATTTACCTTCACGTTTCCGACGTCGTGGCTGACGACTTGGTACTACTAGGCGAAGAAAACTAATTTCTCTGTAATAAACTGTAGCTACCGGACTTGTTCAAACTTAGGGTGCTAATGGTCAACCATCCATCAAGCTTCGGTAAAATGTTTTTGAATCCTAGAAACGCTCGGTTAACTATAAGCGTTCTTTAAACTCATATATATATAACAGTAAAGATCACTATGATTGTAATCGATAATTATGTGTCGTGTATCAATGGCACTGGTAATATTGAACTCTTTAGAAAATTTAGAGAAGATAAATTTAAAAAAGTCAATCTGAGTAAAAGACGACATATTATATCTTCAATAGTCTTGAAATAATATTCGTTAATACATCAAAACACTGAGCGGTTTTGATTGATTGCCATTTTATTGTATTAAATCATTTTTGATAAGAATAAAGATTCTAAGTGTCTACACAAAATACTAATTCGAGTTATATGCGCTTTTTATTACTAACTTTAAACGATGGCTGTCTTTACTTCTCCAAGTGATTAAGTAGCAATTTCATAAAGTATACTAATAATATTAAACTGCATATTAATAAAAACAGGTATATATTAACTTATATTCTAATCAACCGTGCCCTTAAATATCAGTTAACAAAAGCTTGATCACCTGAAGTTGAAAGGAAAACTTCGTTAACAATCAATCTATGTATTCGGAAACAAACTTAAGTAAATAGACTATAACATTCTATCTAGCAAGAGTGATTGTTACCCGCAAGTAGTTTAAGGTTCAATATCACACACTAGCATACTTTTTTTATTAAAATGCAAATGTTTTAGACGATCATAGTCACTGCAACCATTGCAATTGTCACTGAATAGTCTTTAAAAAAACAGGACTCGTCAATGTACATAATTATATAATACTATATTTATACGATTAGGATACACAATTGACTAGTTAAAAAAATGTTATTTGTTTCAATTTAACATGTATACACCGGTAATACACTTCAAATTAATTCTAGTGCACAGAACACTTTTTCTACGTAGTTTAAAAATTTACATGTATCAATGAATGTACCTAACCTAATGTATTAGATCTGAGGACGTGACAAGTCATGATAATATGTTCTAAATATGTAATAAGATTGGTTATTTCGATCTTGAGTTATTATTTCTCGGTCTATATAAGTAATACGCGGGTAAAAAGGTCATAATTACCATTATACCTTATGTACGTCTTAAATGATATTTAGTAAGTAGGTACAGTAATGGATGACGAAGAGAGTTCATAGAGTACCGTTATTAGCGCTGTGACTATTTTAAGTTTTGATCTCACAATTAATTGAAAATATAATTAAACTTAGTCTACGCGCCTGATTCACCGTCTCCGAGAAAGTTCCCGATAAACTAAAAGTACTCGGCTATAATTACATACAAATTCTGTCGAGTTTATCCGGTGAGGAAAAGCTAATCAGATATGGTGAAACAGGTCCTAAAACGTATACAATTCCTCATTGTATCCGTAACCATAAAGGCTTGTGGATATTTAATTCAAATGATTTATACTTATGTGTTCAAATATTGAGGAAACATTTTATAACGTTTCATTACCTACCTATACGATACTTTGTGACTCGAATTTTTTAGATATTTACAATATCATTTTGAAGTATTTTAAGATTTGAGCTACAAGTCATTTCTTGTTAGAGTGATCCCTAATGATTTATTTCTGAATTTGCTCAACGTTTTTCAAAGACACTTTTTATATATAAGGGAGTGCAAATAGTTGATTTGACTAGGAATTGTAATAAATAGGATAGGTAGTATTATTGAAAGTAAATATAATTTGCCTCCTATTTTATATCCACATACTCTGACTGGACATTAGACTAGCGTTTCTAAATTGTATAATTTAGGTCTGTTTGTGTTCTAAAAATGTTAAAATTTGTTTAATAATATAATTAATCCTAACAATTGTATAAAGACTGAGTCAATATTGTTTTTGTTCCTATTTATGTACAGCTATATTGAACATGACAGCCATCAAGTTCCCTTGATTATGTATCTTGTGTTTTTTTGTTTCTAGATAATATATATATATATATAACAGCATTATTATCACGAAAGTGACAAAAAGATTATGTTCTAAAAACATATTTATAATAAGAATGTTACGTTGTAATTAGTAGATAAAATGCCAAAATTGAAAAAATGTATCTTAAACGATTAACTATTAGTCGACTTTCAAAATGAACTAAGAATTAAATGTATATGATTATGGAAAAATGTAAGATGTGAAATTCGCATTATATTGCACCTAGTTAGTAAGTAAGTAGCGTAGCTTAGCGTAAGGGGGAGCGGGCGAGGTGAGCCATAGGGTTACAACTTATTCAACTTTTTGGCCGACTCTTGCTAACTGCTCACCATACAGGATTCAGTGGAAGCTGACTTTCATACCACATGTGGGTCAAGCGAGATATATGTACCCAGGCTCACGCTGCCCGTAAACCTCTTTCGCGAAACCAAATTCTAAATCACATTTAAATAAACTCTAGCATAATTAAAGAAATTATACTGTGTGAGTAAAATCAATCTAGAAAACTAAGGTGATAATTTATTATGATATAGGTATCAAATAAAATATTCAATAATAAAAATATATATTATCACGTTTCCCAGATTAGTATCTACCCACTTTCTTATAAATGAACCACGATGAAAATAATTTCGTTGCACTAGCAAGAACTAATTACTGTAGATATTGTCAGAGACCTCTTGGTCGAAATTAGGTTCTGGCAAGTGACTGTTCGTGTTTAGACGAATTATATAGTTGATTTAATAGTAGTGAATCAAGTACCTATTTAAATCATTCATACACAAATCGGAAACAAAAATATTCTAAACAAATACAGATTTTAAATATTGTAAGCAACAACCAGTACATTCCGTCACTTCCATATTCAGCTTTAGAGTAGACTCATTCTCTTATTTTATTCTTGTCATTTTGTCTGTTCCGGCCTGCAATAGCATACGCGATTTAAAATATTAGTAACATGAACTAGGTACTGTTTGTCACATTATGTAGATACAACCACAGCTTTATTAACATTTTCATTTGATTAGAAACTCGTCTGGATACTTTTATTGCAACAGGAGAGTGTAATGTACGTTATAAAAGATTGAAATAAATAAATAGGAAATACGGACTCGAATAGTGCCAAATGCGAGGCTTTAAATTTTTATTCGCTTTTATTATGAAATGTATTTTTACCATATCTGTCAAATTAAATATAAAATAACTGTCAGTCTCATTAGATATTTCATACCAATGTTTAAATCCAAATATGCCTAGATAATAGATATCAAAATGTGATGTATATACTTATAAAATATACAGTTATTATAAAAACCCCCTAAACTTGGACTTGAAACAATGGTTTGTTGTTGTGCACGAGTATGTCATGTATACCATACCACTTTTGTAAATAAAAATCAATACAGATCTATCCTGCAATCCTGCATCGAAAAGAACTTCATTTACAGACAGTGTAATGTATTGCAGAAATATAACAAAAAAATAACTTAATGTTTAAAGCTGAATTAGAGTCGATACGTTTGTCGCATATCATACGTTAGAAATTCATTATACATTTTATTTAATTGTGCATTACGCCTTAATTTTATCCATTGAAATAAAGTCAGTAATGGGAATTGCTAATGTATTAAATTAATTGTTCAGTACCAACCTGCTGAGTTTCTCGATCCGCGCAGGCCACTATTTAATTGATGTTGGAAATAATCTTTGAGCTTACGAAATATTTTAAAATATGAATATCTAACTTTTCAGTTGCTGCTTTCCCATAAAATTAGCGCTTAGAATAAACTCCTACCTATATATTATAGATTCCAACATTAATACGACCAAATATTTATGACAATAAATTATTAAACCCTTTATCCTATACAATTCCGGAATATTAACATCAAATTCAATTTGTTGCCAAATAGTCGAAATAGATTCCAGTTGCTGTCAGAATTGTCCATTTAAAAAGTTATGTGTTTTTGTAAAAAAAATCAACGAAAGCTCTTTATGCAAATCATGGACTATGTCATTTATAGTTTGATTTATAAACCTGCTTGAAAAAATATAACACAAAGCAAGCAATGAACTGGTAAAGAACACCGTCAACAAAGAAATGCTTAACTTCCTTGTTTGGTATCAAGCAAATCTAACACATAAGCCTGATTATTTTCTTGTAGTTTACGTTTTCTACCGTAAATATATTTGATACTAAACCAACCAACGATTACTACATTTTCTGCTGAAAGGTTTGTAATTATCAAGTTCCGTGAACACCTGTAAACGACTGTGCAGCTTTACATTACACCGTCCGTTTCTTGAAATATCATACTACTATTAGTATTTCAGTGGAATATTATTATGTACCTTACAGCTTTAACTAGTTAATACCTTATAGAGATGTATCTTTTTGCTCGTTAATAAAACTCCCAAAATTCTTAGATTTTAAACACTGCTATTATTCGAAACGTGTTTGTCAGAAGAAGTTGTGATTACTCTTAAACTGTTTAATAAATGTGTTTATTTTATAGCCTTTTCAACGAGACATGTATTTCTTTGACGATCAACAGAATAAAACGTTATCATATTTAAAATTATAAAGCCACTTTTAACAATTCCCAGGCTGCACTTACCTGTTCGTGCACCCTAACGTTCCACTTTTGAGAAAATATTATGCAACAAGGTATCACTCACTTCTACTGATAGGCAGGTTATGTGGTTGGTAGTGACATAACAAATTATCCAAACTTATAACAATACACATTCAAATAAGCCTAAGATAGAGTCTTCCTTTTAATGAATAAATTGATTTCCAAATGTGCTCAAAGTAAAACCTAGCTAACACAACTGACGTAACAGATTCTGAATACCTAATTATATACTTTGTTATTGTTTAAGCCTGAAAGTTATGCAACATTCGAACATGTTGATCGTCTAGAAAGTGTTGTGTCAATGTAAATGCAAGCTTCGTAATATCGTTTAATTTAATTAAATGTCTATTATATAAGTTGAATTTGTAACTAAAGAATCTTTGTCGATGCAAAACTAAATTTTATGATATTGGTGTGGTAAATGATGTTGCTCAAACTGAATAACTTTAAAACAAGTAGTTACATTGTACGAAATTTAGTTCTGTGATCCAATAAATTATAATAAATGATCTGTATTGTAGTTTCATTATTGTACCTGTCTTACAGCAGACTCTATAGGTATTACATCCACGTGAAAGGAGGACGACGCCTTATCATGCAAAGTAATAAGCAACATTTATCTGAGAAAAAACATGTACAATATAACAGAAAAATCCAAGGTATTATACAGACAAAACACAGATCAAAAGAAACATGTTTCAATACGGAATGATAAATTTATTTGATAAGATACATAAAAATAACAAGAAAAAACATCTTTATTTCATCCTTTTTGAGGAGTGTCTGGAGAGGCGCCACGGCGCCCTCACCTTCCGTCTGACGCAGGTTCTCACCGGACACGGATGTCACCATTGTGAGGATCGGCCGGAGGACACGGTGGAGCACACTGTGGAGGTGTTTCCCGCTTGGGCGGAGCCCCGCCGTGTTCTCGTAGCGGCGATCGGCGGCGGCGACCTCTCGCGCCCGGCCCTGGTGCAAGCCATGGTCCGGGGCGAGGAGGAATGGGACGCCGTCGCCTCCTTCTGCGAAGCAGTTATGCTAGTGAAGGAGGTGGCGGAACGTGAAAGGGAGAGAACCTCTCGTCCCAGCTCCCGCGGGAGGCGTTCCGGGCGTCGGGGGCCACGTGATGGCTTCCGGCCACCGTAGACGCGGGCCTGTGGACGGTGAGTGATGGGTAAGCTCGCCGTCCGTCCGTCTTATGACGACGACAGCTAGTGTCGACGGCGCGTTCGTGTTCCACGCGCGCCTCAAAGAGATGTCAGCAACATGGAAGGGGCCCGCAAGGGCCGACGCCCGTCGGGGCTGCGGGTTGTTCGCAGATACCGCGGCCTCGACATGAAGGGATAAGAAGGAACATGGGTGGTTTTTAGTCAGTAGAAGTCTGACACTCCCTTTCGCTCTGCCCAAGAGCGGGAGGGGTTATTTGATGATTTCCCACCCCCCAAAAAAAAAAAAAAAGGCAGATAAATCACACTCTGGTTTCGATGCCAGTAGAGCATCCAGCATTGACAGAGCACAAATGGAGAGTTAAAATGAGAAACTGTGCGTGCAGACGAAACATACAACAATCTGTGTCCACAGTCTGTTATTTAGGAACTGGAGGCACATAAACTCTCACCAAGCTGAGCTACTAGTTCCGGGTAACCAGATTCACAACGAAGGAGAAGAGAGTTTAATTTCAACATTCCTAGTAAAAATTTAGTGGTACAGAAAGGGATAGTAACCGAACAGTTTCTTAAATAAAAACCTAAGGAATAATTTTTGGTCCTTCTCCAGAAGCAATGCGTAAGTATTCTCAATTGGGTTTCAAATAATTAAAGATGATTACTGCAAACAAAAGCCATTAAAACTAATATTTTTGGCAGGAGGTTACAACCTTTGCGTGAATTTATCAAAAATCACGCACATTTCCGATAGTGAAACCTAGTTTTCTATATGAATCAGGTACACATAGCGAATGTAACGTATTGCTCAAAAACGAATCTTTGAACGCCCTGAAAGCACATGTGCGTGTGAACTGAGGGACCAAACTGGGAATACGCTAAATGAAAATCCTAAGATTTAGTAGAAGTCTTAAAACAATTGTAGAACAAATCCGGGGAATTTGTAATCAAATATATTAAAAACTACGACCCATAAAGTGTGGTCCCTCAGTTCTCACAGACGGTTAGCCAGATCTCGGAAAGAAGGTTTTGTGAATACAGACATTTAGTAAAGAATTTGGAAAGATATTCACGAAATAACAGACCACAAAGCATTAAAGATAAAAAAAAAATATAACGACTGAACTGTGGTCCCTCAGTCCACACAACAAAGATAAATATTTTAGTGAATATTACTGAATTAAACTAATAAAACCGTTATTTTTCTACATAAAGTCTTAAAACATTTCGTAAAAAAAAATGAAGCCTAAATATCGAAGCATTTTGAAGATAGCGATGATTATTACTGGTCCCTCAATCCTCCACTCCACTGACATATGTGCGTGTGCTAGCTGCTAGGCTATAGGAATATCAGAAAGTCTAGTGTACTTAACTTTTAGTAGAAAGTTTCTTCTAAAAATAATAGGTATCTAAAATTGTGCATTTCTTACCTCTTAGCTGAGATAATATTATTTCTTTAATTCTATGAAAGTAAACAGAGCAGTGTAACCACACAATAAAACAAAATGTAGACAGTCCTATTATACTTTATTTAATATAATTTTCATTTTTTAGACAAAACAAAAACAAGTTGTTCGAAAGAGATACCGCGGCCTCGACATGAAGGGCTAAGAAGGAACATGGGTGGTTTTTAGTCAGCAGAAGTCTGACACTCCCTTCCGCTCTACCCAAGAGCGGGAGGGGTTATTTGATGATTTTCCACCCACCATAAAAAAAAAGAGTGTGGCACTGGAGACTGCCGCGGTAAAGCTATTGCATAGCATTTTTTATCAACTTATGCAATTATAATTATTTATTTATTTTATTAATGCAGTATTTTTTTTCCTTTGTTGTTTTTTCTTTGATATTAATAAATGCACTTTGTTTATTCATATTTAAAACACTTTGTACACAAATTATACGAGTACAGATATTCACTGTTGTACATACACACATCAAAAGTGTCTAGGGATCAACATATATTTTTGCAATAACTTTTCTCCTGATTGATATTAATTAAAATTTTCTTTAAGGATTCATCAAATAAAGTGTTTTCGTTTGTCACAGTAACGATAAACCAAGTCACCTTTGCATTAATAAAGAAATTTGCCATTTTCCTAATAAAGGGATTTTTGACATTTTAACCACTAACATTAAAGTTCGAAAAAAAGACTGAAATAACAGTTTTCTTTAAAATTTTATTGGGTAACTTAAACAATTAATAATCCGTGTTTCTACCGCGAACACTAACAACACAAGAACATCGGTTTGGCATACTCAAAATGAGTTCATCCAAATCACGCTGTGGAATGGCCGCCCATGTTCGTTGCAACAACAAAAAAAGGTCTTCTTGCGACTGGATACCCTCCATATTCGGCAGAGCTCTTCTCTGTAGCATATCCCATGCATGCTCAATCGGGTTCAAGTCTGGCGACTGAGCAGGCCAGGGCAGGACATTGATGTTAGCTGCGGCGAGAGTCTGTCTTACAACTCTTGCGGTGTGCGGTCGTGCATTATCATGCATTAACTGAAATAAGGGACCGATTTGCACTTGTAGAGGAACGATGACGTCTGATACAATCGTCTCAGCATAAATTTGAGCGTTGAGGTTGCCTCTGATCCAAATCAACTCAGTTCTTCCGCCGATCCAAATACCCGCCCATACCATGATGGTTCCACCACTATAAGGATGGACTTCCTGGCAGGATTTTAATCGCTGTTGGCGTCCAGGGGTTCTCCAGTGTCGTATACGTCTTGTATCCGGTCTCATACCAAAACGAGACTCATCAGAAAAGCACACGAAACGCCATTGTTCTTCTGCCCAATTTCTGTGTTCAAGAGCCCATTGATATCGAATCCTACGATTGTGCATTGCTATAGGTGGTACCCGTAGCGGTCTTCGGGAATGAAGGTTCACTTCATGCAAGCGGTTTCTGACTGTTTGGTCGCTAATTAAGTTCCCTGAAGAGTGATGAAGCCTCACGGCTAACATCATGGCGGTTATTGTTGGAGCTCTTCGAGTTAAGATTTGAATGTATCGGTCTTGTCTCCGTGTGGTGCAGCGATACCGTCCTCCATGGCGCTCAGCCACGGTACCAGTGCTTCGGTAACGTGTCCAAAGTCGACTGATAGCACTCTGACTTGTATTCAGAGCTAAAGCCACAGTACGTTGCCGGGAACCAGCTTCTATCATTCCCACGGCTCTGAGCATTTCTTCCCTGCTTAAATGACGTCGCCGCTCCATAATAACGTTGGTTTTAATCAGTAGTAGGGAAACAATAGCACTAATAATGTCTTCAATGCTTTGTATGTTTTTATAGGGAAAATATTGACAGCTGATTTTCATCTTTTACTCGAATTTGATTCACAGTTCCTGATTCAAATTATGAAATGCACCAAAAAGGATCCATATAAATTTATAAAATCATAAATTTATTACAAAGCCACATCTCAATCTCAAGAAATCCGCATAAAAATGCTTGATCCCTAGACACTTTTGATGTGTGTAGATGATAAATACCTATACACCTATATACTTTCTCACAAACAGCTGATTACGGTAGTTTTCTAATACAACCAATGCCACCTAAAGGCGGGTTGCTGAACTAAAGAGACAAGCGTAATATTTCAAAAAGTCATTGCCAAGTGGGGGGTGTTAGGTTTTTTCCGTTACGGAATTTCTGGATTCGGTCCCCACGCTCAAGGCCCGCGATAGAAGCTATGCAATAGCTTAAAAAAAAAAAAGATGTACGGTTCCCGTCGGGGCTGCGGGTTGTTCGAAAGAGATACCGCGGCTTCGGCACAAAGCGCTAAGAAGGAACATGAGTGGTTTTTAGTCAGTAGAAGTCTGACACTCTCTGTATTCTCTCTCTCTCTCTCTCTCTCTCTGTTTGTGCGGTGTGGGTGTCTGTGAATGTGTGCGATGATATGGTGTATGTCTATTTGTGAAAAACTGCCTAACTGACACTAGCAGGGAGTTGGAGCAACACGCGTTTGCTCCAGGATTGTAATTATCTCTTTTTTAAGACGGTTTCGTGTGGTATTGAAGGAGTCGAGTGAAGGGAATTTGTCATTATATATATATATATATATATATATATATATATATATAATGCGGGTAGACGCAAAAAGGGTGACATCTTCAAATAATCGGTGGAGGCCGAAGGGACTTCTAACAGGGAGGTATGTCTGGTACGCCTGAGTGGGAAAATGAAATGCTATAAAAAAAACTAAGCCTTCATAATCTTCCTTTATACTGCCTATCGATATCACTGTTTTCTGAACGAGCTTCTTTTGCTGCTGTGATGATCATTATTTCAAAATTATTGTAAGTACGTAAGTTTTTTTTTGCGGCTTGGGAAAGCATCAATCATCATCGAGGGGTAGGCAGTGTCAGACTTCTACTGACTAAAAACCACCCATGTTCCTTCTTAGCCCTTCATGTCGAGACCGCGGTATCTCTTTCGAACAACCCGCAACCCCGACGGGAACCGTACAAACTTGTTTTCGTTTTGTCTAAAAAATGAAAATTATATTAAATAAAGTATAATAGGACTGTCTACATTTTGTTTTATTGTGTGGTCACACTGCTCTGTTTACTTTCATAGAATTAAAGAAATAATATTATCTCAGGTAAGAGGTAAGAAACGCACAATTTTAGATACCTATTATTTAGAAGAAACTTTCTACTAAAAGTTAAGTACACTAGACTTTCTGATATTCCTATAGCCTAGCAGCTAGCACACGCACATATGTCAGTGGAGTGGAGGATTGAGGGACCAGTAATAATCATCGCTATCTTCAAAATGCTTCGATATTTAGGCTTAATTTTTTTTTACGAAATGTTTTAAGACTTTATGTAGAAAAAGAACGGTTTTATTAGTTTAACTAGCTGACCCACGCAACTTCGTCCGCGTCACATAATATAGCTTATAACCTTTCTCGATAAATCGACTATCCAACATATTAAATTGAGTTAAATCGTACTCGTAACAAACAAAAAATCTTACCTTTCCTCTTAGACTGGCTTCGATTATACTATTAAAGTAACAATTACTATAGGTATCTATTACTGTTTAATATACAGTAACACCTTGTACTTGTAAACATTATGGTGCAGTAAATATTTTGAATTTGAATTTCTCCGGAGCCGCCAGAGGCCAGAATCCCCACGTACTTACCGCACCGGACCGAATGGCTGCCACGCGCTTATTATTTTGTCGCCCGTATATTTTTACATTGCGATATCTTCTAAGATATTTATTTAAACTGTATAGAGTAAAAGGCACAAATATTCTATATTAAATTTCCGTGCTAGCAAACACATTTATTTACATATAGATTAATACCATATGGGTTAAATAAGCTTCGCAAAATATAATTCTTTTTAACCTAACATTTTAATATAAAAAAATGGTTACAGTGAGTCAATCGTTAAAGATAAACATATGCTGTCGCGGACTTTTTTTTAGAACTTTTAAAGAGGAACAATTCCTTCATACATGATATTTACGTAACTTAAACCGTTTTCGCAGCGCACGCAACGGAAGCTCTCAAAAACGAATATCTTTTCCCGTTTTTGCAACATTTTTCATTTATTCTCCGCTCCTATTGATTGTGGCGTGATGTTATATAGCCTAAAGCCTTCCTCGGTAAATGGACTATCCAAGACTAAAAGAATTTTTCGATTCCAACCAGTACTTCCAGAGTTTACCCCGTTCAAACAAACAAACAAACAAACTCTTCAGCTTTATAATATTAGTATAGATTCAGTAATATTCACTAAAATATTTATCTTTGTTGTGTGGACTGAGGGACCACAGTTCAGTCGTTATATTTTTTTTATCTTTAATGCTTTGTGGTCTGTTATTTTGTGAAAGTCTTTCCAAATTCTTTACTAAATGTCTGTATTCACAAAACCTTCTTTCCGAGATCTGGCTAACCGTCTGTGAGAACTGAGGGACCACACTTTATGGGTCGTAGTTTTTAATATATTTGATTACAAATTCCCCGGATTTGTTCTACAATTGTTTTAAGACTTCTACTAATTCTTAGGATTTTCATTTAGCGTATTCCCAGTTTGGTCCCTCAGTTCACACGCACATGAAAACACTCGGCAGACTTATACAGCAGAAAAACAAAACTGGCCAAGTGCATGTCGGACTTGCACATGAAGTATTTTATTTGTATTATTTCTTGTTAAAGTAGCACTAGAAAAACATATTTTGTGATAAATTTGTTTTTCATAGTGTTTGTATGAATGACAAAGTTATATTAGCGGTTTTTTAAATGTGCTATATCTCCACAACTAACTATTTACTACATATCGTTCAAATTTTGGTTGAATGTTTTTATTGCGATCTACAGCATACATATTTTTCAGATTTTTCACTCTCTTTGTTTAAAAGTTAACACACACACATTTTACCCCTTTGGAAGTGTCTATCTTTCAAACGATTGACTTTGAGAAAAAACCTTTGTTAGAAACCTCAATGTAATTTTTAGGGTTCTGTAGTCAATATGAAACCTTTAAAGTTTCGCCATGTCCGTCTGTCTGTCTGTCTGTCCGTCCGTCCACACGTCCACAGTTACGTTGACCAAATGCTAAAGTAGAATATTGAAAATTTTTTTTTTTAGGGTATCTCCAGTACACATTAAATTGGGGGTGATTTTTTTTTCTCGCGAAGGCCATGGTGTCGAATATCGTTGGATAGGTCTTTAAAAAATATTGCGAGTTTGCTCAAACACTTTTTCGATTAAGGGATTCGTTTGTGAAATATTAAGCTTTCAAGTGCAAATTTGTATTAGACTGAAGTCTATACGGGTTGTGTTTGGGCGTGTGAGAAAATCATGGCAGTAGCATATATAACTACTATAATAAAAGAAAAACTATCACAGCTATGTTGGCTTTACAAGTTTACGAGTAAAGGTCGACCAACTTATAAAATGAACTTATATGATATATTTTCCTATACATAATGTATGGGAGCGCAGGTCTCAAAACCGCAAATGTAAGTTTGTTTTATTTTTACAATAACAATCATCTCAATCGTTCGGAGGCAGATAGGCAGGGCAAAATATGTGAACTTAGTAAACTAGTTAACCATCAGTTTAGTTCACATATTTTGATGGGCATCTACGGAACCCTACATTGTGTTTAATCCACATGCACTTGGCCGGTTTTAAAGACCTATCTGTAGACATCCCACACGAATAGGTTTGATGAAAAATGTTTTTTTTAGTTTCAGTTCCATGTATGGGGGGGGGAGACACACCTTAATCTTTTACTTTTTTTTGTTTTTGTATAAAAGTCGTAAAGCGGTTCACAGAATACTTCACAGATTACCTGCCAAGTTTCAACTGTGTAGTCTTAATAGTTTCCGAATAATGGGTGTGACATACCGACGGACGGACTGACGGACTGACGGACTGACGGACAGACGGACAGACGGACAGACGGACAGACGGACGGACAGACAGACATGCCAAATCTATAAGGTTTACGTTTTGAATCACCGAATCCATAAGGGTTTTGCCATTTGCTAATAACCTAGTATTAAAGTCGTTGCTCTTGACCTTAAACAGAGTTACCGTCCATAATTACTTTTTCCCATCCAATTAGTGCCCGTTGCGCTACGATGCGGGCGTCATTGTGATTTGAACAACGCGCCACAGAACCTCGAACGACTTATTATCTCAAGTTTTCCAGGAAAGATGTACAGTATACTAAGTTTCTTACATGTTTTCGTTGATCCTGGACTGTTATAATTTAAGTATTGTACGAACGTAGAAATTTATTAAATACCACAGGTTAATATTATTTACAATGAAAATGTTTGTCGGTAATAATACTTTTTATTTTTAAGAGTATTTAATGATCTATGTAGAATCGTAAAATAAATATTTATATAACATACTTCGCCTTAATCAAACTCTTAAATGTAACATACACGGTTTAGAATGCTGATCTCATCATGACTTTGGAACCAGCGGAATTTCATCAACTTCGTTTTTGGACTTCGGTCTGTATACGTTTGATATTGCGCTGTCCGAATGGTTCGAGGATGATATGTTTAATGTGCTCTCGTAAATTAACTTTGAATGATTACATTCAAACCATTCCTGAAAACCGAAAACACGTTTACATACAGAGACAACAAGCCTTCAAAAGTATTAAAACGCGAATAAATACCATATATCATGATAATATATAAATATAACCTATAGTCGTCGCAGCCGGTAATCTGAACTCTGAACCCTGATAAAACCCCAAATCAGGTATTACTGGATTGTGTGATAACAAAAGTATTAGAGGAGCGCCGTAAGGCTGTTAAAATCTCGGAATCCAGGTCCAGTCAAAGAATCTTCATAAAAACTGTTGGTACTGCATTGCTAAATACTGATACTGTTAGGCTGTATCATCCCACAGCTGGGTAAGGGCCTCTCCCCATGACTTCCAGCTGTTTCGATCTAAGGTCAATGTGGACCACTGGTCGTTAACTCGTAAGTCTTATCCAGATCGTGCCACCGTCTTCTACGAGATACGCCGCGACGCCATCTGGCTGTGTCAGGGCATCAGAAAGTGGCTATTTTGGACCATAGCGCATTGGTATTTACTTCTTTATTTGAGCATAGAGAAAAAAAAGGATCATTCTCACTAGTTCCATCAGCAACTAGTTCCATGGAACTAGTGAGACTTTATTTACTCAGTAGTTCCATGCACTTTGATAATGGAACCTAGTTCCACCGTAGTTGTCCCATGGAACTAGTGAGCTTTTTTTCTCTCAGTGGTTCCATGGTATTTCTTAGTGGAACAAGTGAAACTAAAGTTAATTAACATCATTCTCATTAATTACACTTTTAAAAAAAAATATCATCAAATTTCAATAAAGGAATAAAACGCACAAAAAATATAAAAAATATTAGGTTGGGCAAAAGTCTTTTCGCATTATAGTATGTATGAACTTGTAATAAAATCTCTTTATCTGGTTTTGGTATCATTGAAAGTTTAAATTTTGAAGAACATAATTCCAAATTCAAATTAGGAAAATGTGTGATTTTCATTTGTTTTTCGTACCGTCAAGATGAGTGAATCTAATGAAAAAATTCGATACATTTTAAAATTTTACTACAAAAAAGGTAAAAATGCAACGCAAGCCGCGAAAAAAATTTGCGATATTTATGGACCCAGTGCAGTGTCTGTGAGAGTAGCACAAATTTGGTTTAAGCGTTTTCAATCCGGAAATTTTAATGTCAAAGATGCACGTCGCTTGGTCGCCCTGTTACGGATAAAATGGATGCCATTTTTGAAAAAGCTGAAGAACTGGGAATTGACCACAAAACAGTTTTAGCGCATTTGAAAAAAACTGGGTACACAAAAAAGCTCGACATTTGGGTACCTCACGAGCTCACTGAAAGAAACTTAATGAACCGTGTACTCATTTGTGATTCTTTATTACGACGTAATGAAACCGAACTATTTTTGAAGAAGCTGATAACTGGTGATGAAAAGTGGATCACGTACGACAAGAACGTGCGAAAAAGGTCGTGGTCAAAGGCCGGTCAGGCTTTACAGATTGTGGCGAAACCCGGGTTAACTCGCAACAAGGTGATGCTGTGTGTGTGGTGGGATTGGAAGGACATTATTCATTATGAGCTGTTACCACCCGGCAGGACCATCGATTCTAACTCTACTGCGAACAACTGATGAGATTAAAGCAAGAATTTGAGAGAAAGCGGCCGGAATTAATCAACAGAAGGGGTGTGGTTTTTCATCATGATAACGCTAGACCTCACACATCTTAAGCCACTCAGCAAAAATTAAGAGAGTTTGGCTGGGAGGTGTTAATGCATCCGCCGTATAGTCCTGACCTTGCACCTTCAGATTTCCACCTGTTTCGGTCTCTTCAGAATTCTTTAGGCAGTGTCAGGTTAACATCACGAGAGGACTGCCAAAACCACTTGTCGCGGTATTTTGACCAGAAGTCCCAAAATTTCTATAGCAATGGGATCATGTCCCGTCCCTACCTACAAGATGGCAAAAAGTTATCGAACAAAATGGTACCTACATACTTTAGTTAAATGTAAATAAACTATATTAAAAAATATTTTGAATTTTCTTAAAAAATGCGAAGAAACTTTTCCCCCAACCTATTAAGTAATTTTATGTTGGTATAATTTTTACAAACATATTAAACCAACGATATAATTTCAAACACGTAATAATTTTCTCTATTTGTACGCGGTTGATGGTAATAGGCTCGCCCTCCATGGGACTTAATAACTGGCAAAATGTACACTTAGGTAGACCTCTGCCTAACCCTTCGGGGATTACAGGCGTGATGTTATGTTATGTTAATGTTAATTTAATCAAGACACGAATTCCTGATTGAGAACCCAGTAAAGTAAACGTAGACTTAGAGGCTGCAATGCCATACACCAATACGACGAAAAAATTACAATCAATGGATGCCATTTCCATTTCACTAATTGTGTATGGCAAAAAGTAAAAGCTTTAAAAATTAATAAAAATAAGCGTTCCAAGAGGATAGTGTCTTTATGTTGTAATCTAGCTCATTTGCCTTTAGATAAAATTAATGACGGCTGGAATTACATAAAACGACAATCTTTACAAAATAATGAAGCAGTAAAAACACTCATTGAATATTTTGAAAAGTTTAGGATGTGAACCTGATTTTATGAAATAATAATAATGAAGCAGTAAAAACACTCATTGAATATTTTGAAAAGTTTAGGATGTGAACCTGATTTTATGAAACTGTGGTGCGTGTTTAGTGAACGACACCGTACCACAAACACTGTGGAAGGATGGCACCATAATATAAATAAAAATGTACCAAAGAATGGAACACAACTTATTAATAGCATGATAACATACATACGTCTGTATCGTAATTCAAGGGCGGATCCAGGTAAGGAAAGAGGCAAGGGGCAAGTGCCCCCCCCTGACGGTTATGGAGTTTCCATCACAGTACATACTTATTAGCCAAATCGAATTATCAGAGGAACATTACAGAAAACACATGAGTGAAACTTGCGCGTTTCTGGTTGGAATGGGATTTTTCTGGGGCCCTCCCCAGAAAAGGGCACATGTAGTCATCGTCATCGATTTAATTGATGTGGATTTTAGGTGAAGGATTAGTACACCAGTCACAAAGGCATTCTAAAGTAAAAAAAAAATCCACCTTGAGTTTAATGTCTCCGCCACGAAAATAACACTCCAAGCGAATTCGCCCCGTGCTGCAAGCGTAAGCGTCGAGCGTCAAAAACAAATGTGTCTCGGCTACGAAAATAACGCTACGCTTGTGGCGTCAATTCGCTACAACTTGTGGCCTTCTAGATCATAGAAACACATTTGTTTTGGACGCTCGACGCTCACGCTTGCAGTACAAGGCGAATTCGCTTGGAGCGTCGCATTTCGTGGCCCTCGGGTAAGGCCTCTAGCCAGGGGCATATAACTGATATTTTACTAATCGCTAAGGGCACCCCCCTGTGGGAAACGAACCTCGGCTTAGGTCGCCACCGAGCCCGAGTACAAAAGGGACAGGCTGGATCGGAGGGAGATTATTTAGGGGCTGGTTTAATACTACTAGCTCAGCTTCGCGGGCTGGCTCTAGCCAGGTTCGGGGAGGACGTGAAGCGAGATTTCAAGACAGACCGCGGCGGCGCGGTCAGATTGACGGATATCTGTAATTGTTCTTTCTAAGTGTACTGGTTTCCTTATTACTTTCCTGGAGGACGTAAAGGATATGGGCATCATGGGTGACAAGGGTGTGCCTTGGTCGGCGGATTTTGCTGATACGCAATGACTCCTATCGGGCTGCCGATACGATCAGGGGATTCCGGTACCCAGTGGCGGCGGCATCGAAGACGCGTTTGGAAAGGCGCTTTATGAACTGGAGGACGGTATGCAATTTGAAGTCTAAACGTAGACTGTCATTACGGACGTACGAGTACCAGGGGCTCTCGTGATTTTATGGAGGAAACAGTTCTGCAAGGTTCCATCCTGTGGATAAATCGGGGATGGGAGTGGGCAAATACGACACACGCGATTGTCATAACTCATAATACATACACAGTGGACCTCTCTGTAGAATGTTTAATATATAAATTATATTATTAGAAATAATTTGTTATTTTGATTATGATTTGACATTGATTGATTTTGTTTTTGAGTCTGATTTTAATTTTAATACTGATGGTATTTTAATTTTGACATTGATTTTATTATGTTTTGAGTCCGATTTTAATTTTATATAGACGCAACTTGCATTTAAAGTTACGTTTTGCTCTTTGCCTGCATCATGTAGGCCTTTTTCATGACAAAGGCCGCTCGGTTAGGAGCTGCTCTTATATGCTTTGCGAAGGTCAGGTGGTGATCGAGTATGACTCCTAAGTACTTGGAAGTTTGTAATAATTTGCCTTTTCAAAATATAACTTTAAACTATTAAACTAATAGATACCTCTGTAAAATTTATAATTTATTCATATAATTAAAAAAAAAGATCGCTATTTTTTTTTATATTTCAAAAGTTTACATAAAGATGCATTGACTGGCCCTCGATTCCGAGGTATAAATCTTCCCCCCAACTAATAGTGCTTTTAAACGGGGCTGCTAGAAGGTTAAATGTTAATTCTTGTGATCTTTTAATATGAGAATAAAGTAATTATGAAAACTTCGTTTAGTACCTATGGAGAGCGTAGAGCATTAGCTGTTTCCTTTTCCAAGCTTTTATTTAAGGTAGACTGTTAGTACGTATTGGTCAAACCAAACTGATTGAGCTAATTTCAGATTTGGTTCTGGTGACAACACATCTTATTTCAGTGTTGAACCAAAGTTTTATTTCATTACTACTACACTCCGTTACAAAGTATACCGTTTTACTGTACACAGATGTATGAAGACAATGTTTATTATTTTGTAGCAAGTAGTTGAGTACATACTTACATCGATATCCAAACACTTATGTTGGCATTTTCTTAGCCGAGTAAATTTATTATAATACAATCTTCGTTTTCGATCTTCAAACTCAGGAGGACCATAATTTTTATGTGATGTAAACACACCGACTAAATTCTAGGAAGATAAGACAGTGTTATTAAAAGGCTGTCATTACAAAAAAATCTGTTTATAAATAAGATCATAATTGGCCAAGTACAACGAAACTAGAATAAAAAATGGAGGCGAACTAATCGCGTGCTTGAACCGGGTGCGAACCCACCAAATGTGATAATTTTTTTTTTTTTTTTTTTTTTTATAAAACGTTGCCCCACACTAGGAATTTCTCCTGTATCGTGGGTGCGTTCACAAACATTTAAACTCACATACACAAACACACCCAGACCCGAAACAACTATCTGTAGGCCATACAAATATTTGTTCCGTGCGGGGATCGAACCCGCGACACGCAGCGCAGCAGTCCAATCGCTCAGCCACTGCGCCAACTGTGCCGTCAGAAGTACACAAGTCACAAGTCACACACTTGAATTGTTAATTCAAGTGTGTGACTTGTGTGTCACATTTGGGAGAAGGGATTAGTTAATGTTGGTTCTTGCAATGCAGGTTGCAAATAAACTATATTAAAAAATGTTTTGAATTTTCTTAAAAAATGCGAAGAAACTTTTTCCCCAACCTATTAGAAGACCCAAGCCTGGAGACTGATTTAGCTTTGCAAATGGGGTCAGACGGAGTGAAAGTGGAAGCAGCAAGATTTTATCAGTCTGTTAGGAAACCACAGATACATGTTTTTTTCACATTTGGCGGGTTCGATTCCCGGTTCAAATGAGCGATTTTCTAATAAAAATTGAACGCAGTTGAAATTAAGATTTAGAACTGCAACCCAAACTAGATTTCGTTAGATTATTATTGTATCGGGCTTTTGAGGTACGCAATCAATTCTGTGCAATTCAAATAGGCCGCGGCAGCAGTTGACCACCAATAGGCAGGTATTATTGAAACTTAACGATAACTTGCAGCAATAGAATTTCTGAATACGTAGCAAAATCCTTAACATTATATTTCACTAGCTTTTGGCATTTATTGTCTCCGACATAATAATATGATTTATACAAGATTCTTATCGCTTATAAATAGGCATTCAATGGATTTTTTACCTACAAAAATAAGTTACTTACGTTTCTCATTACAAAACCAGCTATCGCATGTATATTCATTCCAGCTGTAGTTAAAATAGTGAATGATGTCCAACTTACAGCTGACCACTTCATTAACGAATGGTCCCACTGGGCTAACAAATATGCTTCACTAACTGCGAAACTCTGGAAATGTAAAGAAAACGGGTGCTTCAAATCAGATTTTAAACGTCGCGCGTCGGAACTAATGGCAATAATTATTTAATACGAACCAACATCATTCGTCGAACATCGGTGACCTATATGTCACTAGTAGAAGCTTACAGATTGATACAGTGTTGAATTCCAAAATCCTCTACCAATATATATACTATTCCCATCTCAAATCGAACCCTCAGTCTTAGCGTCCAAAAGACCTACACATATATACTCAATTGGTTGGAATGCCATAAGGCCGGTGGAGAGATAATATCGGATGAGACCAAGTACACAGATGATCTCATATTATCCCTTGTGCTGTCGTTCATAGCCCCGGTACAGGTTACATGCGTTTCAGGGCCTCGGACAGCACAGCCAGGCGTTAGAACATCCACAACTACACAGGAAGTTCTAGACCAAGGTGTCTTTGGCCTCGTTGATGACTCTAGCGAAGCCTATCACACCCCAAAATACCCCGGTGTATGCGAAAACTCGTTTAAACGTAACTACTCTGCTAGGCTAAGACAAACATACATTTTAGTATTCTACAGTAGATAAGGTATATCTATGAACATTTTAATTAATTTATTACAGATCAAAAATTCTCGGGTTGTCACTGAAGTAAAATGCAGCTGCATTTATGACCAAAGCGGCAAATGCAAATGTTGCTGCTTCAATCATTATATTACATCAACATTAAAGCTGGTCATTCAAAAACAAGCAGTGAACAACAGTGGAGAAAACCCAGTATTCGTCTATTTGTTCATTGTAAATATTCCAAAGAGAGGTACTTTTAATATATGTATATTTTGTCATCACAGTGATCAGTATAAATAAAAGTATTGCAAATTGTATAATGGTTGTATCCCTTAAATTTATTTCAGAGAAGATATTGACTTGACATCCTTGATTGACCAGACGAGGTTGAATTTAATGTAATTCATTTCTTTCTTCCATTATTATTTTATTTCTTGTGGTATCCTAGACTTCTGTTGTTGTGGTATCTTCAGCTTTTTGTGGTTCTTCGTTTAATTAGTCGTGTATATCTAATATCTAGCTAGAACATGTGACTCGTACACCTTCTGCTTTCGATATAGTTGTCGGGTATATCGTGGGAAACTGGGAACATAACTCGGACTTGGTTGCGCGTCAGATTTGAAATGTTCTTGTATGAAATGTTCACTGCAAATTTTATCGTCAGGTTTTGAATACTATGGCGATCCATCAACACAAAATATAGTTAAAAATATTCTACAAAATGCAGAGCAAATGAAATTGATTGAATTGAAATTGTAATTTAAGAATATGCCCAATATTATTTATTTCTTTCTTTTTACAGCCTTATTACATGGGTACTCTGCCTAACCCTTCGGGGATTTCAGGCGGAATATTATGTTATATTCATGTTCATTTTTGCAGTTTAAAATACACCAACAATAATGAGCCATTTCCTAAACAATATTGACAAGTTTCACTGTGCCCCTTCTGTTGCACATTTCTACCGCGGCATGCGCTGCGATCGTTTATTTTTTCCCGCCATACACTATGCACGTTCCCAATACAAATAACTTACGCCGACAAAGTGTTACAATAAAATATCTTTTTTTTTAGAATATCTCCATTACATATAATAAATGATGAGATATTTATTTTCCATTTGTCTGTGCAATTATGGATGAAGTTAGATGACGAATAACTACCGGAGATTTATTGTGAAGGACGGCACGGTTATCAGGCGTACCACCGTCAGCGTCCGAGCGAATCAATCCGTCACATTATCTCTGGATTTTATCGTCTGGCTAACGCAGAGTACTTGCACAGTCACAACCTTGTAGCCTCGTTTATCCATCAGCAACTTGCTCTAAAATAAAATCTTCTGGAATCGGAAGTGCCGTACTACAAGTATTTGCCCGACTCAGTTCTCGATAATGGCAATATCCAACGTACTGGGATCATTCCATCATCACTAACAGGATAAGTGTAGCTAATAAGATATAGTGATATAGTGGTGGTGAATCGGTCAGAGTAGCTCGCAATGTTTGTTGCCATAACGGTCCCCGTATCACGAGAACCTCGTAAAAGCCGAGAAAGATAAGCAAACCAAGTATCTTGACTTGGTTCGCAAGGTTGACGACATGTGGGGTGTGAGCTCAGCGATCAATGTGCCTATAGTAATTTCAGCCAATGGCAAAATTGCCAAGAGCCTCAACCAACACCTGAGGACTTGAGGAGGCTCTAGTTAGTCAGCTGGATCAAGAGCTTGATACAGAAAGCGGTACTCATGGACACGGCTCGTATTGTTAGGATACCGGTAGGCTACAATTTTTTTATATTTTGAAATGTTTTTTTATTGTTTTTGTGAGAAATATTTAATAATGCACAAAATTTGTTTAAAAATAAATAAATGTAATAACAATAATATTAAAACAACTTTTAAACGGGCTTCCTATGATGATGGTGCGGAACCAACCATGCGCGAATCCAACTCGCACTTGGCCAGTTTCTTTTTTTATTTTCATGTGTGGGTATCTTATCACGAGTGTGAAGTATACACGTAAAATAAAATAAAAAATAAGCAGTCATTCGCAAAAAATAATAAACGCTTTTTCTGTTTTTTTTTTCTTGTTTTAATATACATAGATATCCTTTTTTTTATTTTTTTTTATGGTCGGTGGAAAATCATCAAATGACCCCTCCCGCTCTTGGGCAGAGTGAAAGGGAGTGTCAGACTTCTACTGACAAAAACCACCCATGTTCCTTCTTAGCCCTTCATGTCGAGGCCGCGGTATCTCTTGCGAACACCCGCAGCCCCAACGGGCCCGCAGCCCCACAGAGTACTTTTATGCAGCCCCAACTAGCAATATAAATATCCTTACGTCTGCATTTTCGCTTCCAATTAAAATCGAACTTTGTATTTAATTTAGATACCAGAGAAGAACAGATAGTATGAAATCCATTTGAACTTACATTACGGCTGATACTTTACAATTTTAATACTTACAAACAGCACGGCAGGCAGAAATGCCCAACATATTTTCCAGAAACGCGTTGGTCTAAAACCCAGCCAAAACTGAATATCGGTACAAAAATTCTTCAATCCATAAATCCACATGACTACAGCCACGTATAAACTACCAAGGTATAACGCGGCAATTTCAACACCGGCGGTTAAGGCTTTCGCTCGATGGATATGTGTCAGGAACTGCAAAAAGAAAACATACTCGTATGTGTTGTGCACTAAAACGAACGAGGTACCCATCCGAATCGAAAATTACATGAAAGAAGTTATCGTTGTTTTTCAACTAGAAAAGAAAAGGTCATTGTCTGCCAAGCCTTTTAATTCCAACCTTATCTAATAGTACCTGTACTGGGTAATACGATACCCCATGATAAAGTTGGTTGATCTACAAATGACAACCGGGACCAACAGACAACGTGCTTTCCAAGTCATAGTTGTGTGGCACGTTACATTACAGCTGTTTTGTAGCTAATATAGAATCAAACTTTTACATAATAATTTTAATAATAATTGAGGTTTTTTTTTAATTGTATTATTATTATTACTGTTTATTGAAAGAGAGTAGGTACATTACATACTACTAGGAGCACGAGAAAACTATTCTTTGACATATCATAGCATTTCATTGCGATGCGAAGTGATTTTCTCATGCGCATAATAATAATCAACCTGGGAACGATTATTTGCATACAATTTAACGCCTGTACACGTAATTTGTCTATTTTTAATGATCGTCGTTGTACTCATTTGTCGATCTTTACCTTCAAATATCTCGGTAACGTGTCACTTTACACTTACAGGACATGTTTTGTTCGTCTAAATGTCCTCTATCCATACATACCACTTAGGGGTCTTTTACGGAGACGCGGGGCGTCGCGCGGCGCGTGCAAAAGGCTCGTCTCGAGCTTTTTTATTCATTTACTGAGAGGCGCGTCCACCCCAACGAACGCTGCATTTTAAACTAACGAGCGAGAAATCGCTCCTCGTAAAATCGACGTTAGAAATCGTTAACGTTTTCATAAATCGCCATGTGTTTGAATTAAAAACGCACAACGCGCTGCGCGACGCCCCGCGTGTCCGTAAATGAGGCCTTACGTCATGGGCCGCGATTTCGTAAAAAAAAATCAAAATGGCGGGCAGGTTGATATGCCACATCGGTTCTATCCTCTTTACTTTACTTATTTACAAGAGACAGTCCCTCAAAACGCCCGCCCACACTTCCTAGTGTTTAGCTGGAAAGAACAAGTGGCGGAACAAACTCCCAAGCAACACATTTGTTTGTTAGGTTAGAAGAACCAGACTCGAATATCAATCTCCTTAAAAATATATCTAAGAGAAACTCGGGCATTTGAGGTGATTAGTGGATTATTGTTTAACGACTGTCAAGGTCCACCATGGAACCACGTGTAACGTTGGATATGATTGGGCTTTATGCAATCCAGATGTTACTGGTCGATGAACTTTGCAGACACAGTAGGCTCAGCCACCGAATGCACGTCCTTGGTTAATAGTGAATTGTTGCATTACAAAGTCGTTAGGGCTCAAGGTGTCAATAGACAGCTTTGGTAATTTACGGGCTTGTATTGTGCATGGAGAAGGTCGCATCGTTCTGCAAAATTGTGATGGTGCAAAAAGAGGCGTCGGAGTGAGTCAAAGAGACACACAGAGATACACAGAGGCGATCTATCGCAAACGGATAAGTGTACGTACAGGAGGCGACCACGCAGCTAATGTCGCTCTAATATCAAATAGTAAGTAACCACTCACTGGTTATCGGGATCATACCGTGGATAACAGTCAGTTCTAGGGTACTATTTTCAAAAGCTCAAAGATTTAGGCATTCTGGGTTTCGATTTTCCGCGGCTTTTGTACGAAATAAGGTATTGGCGTGGACAGCGTAGTGTTTAGTGGGTGCAAACCCCGTATTTGTAATACACGGATTCCCGGGCGATATGCTGTATGTGCACAGGCCTTTTCTATGCCCAAATAAAGCCACTATGTGGTATCGTTAAAAGATAAACAAAAAGGATTGCATAGTAGGTAACATTGTCAGAGCGGACGTGTGCGTTAGATATTCGATCCCGGCTCACAAGCGGAGGCGCAATGAATTTTTCGTACTTTCGCTGAATGTTTTATGCCAGTTGAGTTGTTTAGAGGAAATGACTTAGCTACATTTTAGTGAGTAGCAATAGCTAGTCATTTCTTGTTACCATAACTAAATAATATCACTTACCATAGTTTTACTCAGAAAACTATGGCGGTTTTTGTTAAGAGCTGTAAATAATAATTTCTATGTCAAACATACGAATCCTATTTGTATATAATATTTGGGTGTTATTTAAATGGTTAGCATAGTATTCGTATTTTTGTGAGCAGAAAAATATAATCTGTGACTCAACAACTCATGGCCAGCAAACATTCCAAAATCAATAAGTAGTTTATCTGGATGAGTGTGATTATTTTTGTACAGCATATTAATTACATAAGTATGAACAGATCCTTCTAACGTAAAATATTGCATTTATTATTTCAAAACCTTACTTTAAGAAATAAAATGGCATCTACTTCAGGGACAGCAATGAAACGCAAGAATGAAGATGTATTTGTTGACTCTGACACTGAAGCGAGGATTCAAGATGCTAAAAAGCCCCGTATCGACCTTGATGTAAATAGAAAACACAAGTGCATCTCAGCTATAGTCGATATGTACAAGAAAATATTGCAACACTGACGTGGATGGGCCAGTAACAATATAAGAAGCAGGGAACAACATTATTGTTGGATACCACATACTAAATATAATCTTCACAATTCACAACGTTTGTCGTCAAGAAACCATGTCCACCAACACAAACATGATGCGAAAGACTAGCACCACCTCTTATAAAATACATTACAGAGAAAAAGACTATCCACTGGATAACACCAAAATAAAGGAGACATGAGTAGCAATACTCAGGAGAATTGGGCTAGAATACAAAGAGTTCTCTCCCGAAGACAAAAGAAACTGGTTTGGAACCATGGGACCTTACCTCGACATGTTCTCAGCGTTCGCCCTGCGAGTAAATGAGTTGAGGTTGGGTCACAATAACATGCCCATGGGAAAGATTGACGGTGCGTACAAAAGTTTCCCTGTCTCGAAATATGGTCTATCTGGGGCACACCACATCCTTTTAGAGGGCACATCATTCCCGCCAGAGAGGAGGTCTTCAATAGTCCAGAGTATTGGGCCAATGACTGCTTGGTTATGTATGATTCGAACTTCAGGAATGTATAGAAAGAAGAATGCGTCAGCGGTAAAGCGTGCAATGGCCCATGTGCCCTGTATTGATGATATCATCGAAATGACTAAGACAACGAAACAGACATCTGAAATAGCTATACTCACTACACTGGTTGCTGAAATCTTCTGGTGACTACGTCTCGCCAAGCAACCAGAATGTTCTTCCCAACTGCATTATTTGCGGCAGTATGGGACATGCATCCTGATAAACAGAAATTTAGTGTATTTTTCAGTACCACTGGTCCTGGTGGATGGTATACTTACAAGATGGTATCAACTTCAGGCAGAACATTTACATTGAATCTGAAAAAGCCTCACAGATTGTTTTTTACGGGATATTCGGGACTTATAAAGAAGACTTATCCATTCTGGCCCAAATTACAGATACATCAATTTGGTTCACACGTGAAGACATGGACACGTGTTTATGCAGCAAGGAACAAGCACGATAACAACAAAGATCCAGTTACCTAGGATGAAATACTATGCCAACATGTCCTGCGCGAACCAAACTGGGTTATTGTCCGGAGTTTATAATCAAGTCGTGACAGTCCCGGGTTTCAGTGGGCAAAGAAAGAACACACCGTTTTGACTCTACTTTCTTTGAACATATCGAGAAAAAGAGAATTATGTCAAACACTGGGAAAACATTGTCACAGATAATAAATATAAGCTGCAATGAGCTGCTCCCGTTTAATAAAATTTTGGTAAGCAAAAAAAATCATTTTGAGCTGCATATAAAAGTAGCACAAATGACAGCGGTTCATAACAGTCGGAATTCTGTAATACTGCGACCAATTTCAATATAGCTGGTCACAGTTCCAACCTAACCTATTTGTTTGGAGTGCCGTAGATCGTGCTCGTATCATAGTTCGAAGTTAAAATACACACATCAAAAGTGTCTAGTTAAATTGGGCAGAAGAACAATGGCGTTTCGTGTGCTTTTCTGATGAGTCTCGTTTTGGTATGAGACCGGATACAAGACGTATACGACACTGGAGAACCCCTGGACGCCAACAGCGATTAAAATCCTGCCAGGAAGTCCATCCTTATAGTGGTGGAACCATCATGGTATGGGCGGGTATTTGGATCGGCGGAAGAACTGAGTTGATTTGGATCAGAGGCAACCTCAACGCTCAAATTTATGCTGAGACGATTGTATCAGACGTCATCGTTCCTCTACAAGTGCAAATCGGTCCCTTATTTCAGTTAATGCATGATAATGCACGACCGCACACCGCAAGAGTTGTAAGACAGACTCTCGCCGCAGCTAACATCAATGTCCTGCCCTGGCCTGCTCAGTCGCCAGACTTGAACCCGATTGAGCATGCATGGGATATGCTACAGAGAAGAGCTCTGCCGAATATGGAGGGTATCCAGTCGCAAGAAGACCTTTTTTTGTTGTTGCAACGAACATGGGCGGCCATTCCACAGCGTGATTTGGATGAACTCATTTTGAGTATGCCAAACCGATGTTCTTGTGTTGTTAGTGTTCGCGGTAGAAACACGGATTATTAATTGTTTAAGTTACCTAATAAAATTTTAAAGAAAACTGTTATTTCAGTCTTTTTTTCGAACTTTAATGTTCAAATGTCAAAAATCCCTTTATTAGGAAAATGGCAAATTTCTTTATTAATGCAAAGGTGACTTGGTTTATCGTTACTGTGACAAACGAAAACACTTTATTTGATGAATCCTTAAAGAAAATTTTAATTAATATCAATCAGGAGAAAAGTTATTGCAAAAATATATGTTGATCCCTAGACACTTTTGATGTGTGTAATATGTAGGTACCCATATTTATTTTTAAAATTATGGACATCATATTGTCTATTTCAAAATTTTGCTCCGCGCACTTTTAACGTACATTGCCGATTTTTCTACAAAAACGCAATCCAATTAGTTATTTTGCTCACTACGTTTTAAATATGCATACAAATCAAGCACACTGCTTATAGACATATTTTGCTCTGCTGATCAATCATGAAATCTTGCTGATCAAGTAGTTATTTTGCGGACTGAATATTTATTGTGCAAACTCATGTTATTGTAAGCTGCCTAATTATGATTTAATTTTGCCCATCAAAATTATTTGCGGAACAAGTACAATTATTGTGTATGTAGTATTGTATTATTATGAGTGTATAAGTATGAGTACAATTATTGCAAACAAAATCTTTGTATCCCAACCAAATTTTATAATTGCTTAAACATTTAATTACTTCTCATAATAGGTCTTTACCTATGAAATCGGAAATTTGTTTGATTTTTTTATTTCAGCTAATCAAGTATTGGGCCGAATTATCTATCAATTTTGCCATTTTGATGGCAGTTTGTTTATACCTTTACTGTAGAAGTCTGCCGGACGGGAGGCAATGAAGTCAGCGAATGTGTTTTCTTTCTTACATTGCTCTTGAAAAAACACGTCGTTTTTGTCGCGCATCGAATAAACGCTCTTAACAGCTCACAATTTAGGACCCTTTAATATTAGGTAACGATAATAGTTATCTGTGGTGCTAGACAAACCTTTGTACCTATTGGAAAATTGCCTATTAGCTGAATACATAGGCTGCACTAAAAGTATCGGGAATGGAATATTTCCACTGTTCCTGTCATATTAAAATCTTTTTAATTGAAAACTCCTTGGTTTTAAAAATCGAATACCATTTATTTATTTAAAAAAAGATTCTCGGTCTTGTCAAACTTGTTTAGTCGTTGAGAAAATGGAATTGACTCGAGAAAATTCAAGAGCGATGATTCATTATGACTTTCGAAGTGGTTTAACACAAAAACAGTGTGTTGACCGGATGATTTCTGCATTTGGTGATGAAGCCCCATCCAAAACCACAATTTATCGCTGGTTTGCTGAATTTAAACGTGGACGTGTCAAACTCAGTGATGATCCCCGTTAAGGTCGTCCAAAAACTGCAGTCACCCAAGAAAACGTTGATGCTGTGCGTAAGCTGATTAAGGAAGATCGACATGTGACATACCGCGAAATTCAGGCAACTTTAGACATTGGCATGAGTCAAATACAAATAATCTTGCATGAACAATTAGGTGTAAAAAAGTTGTTATCCCGATGGATACCGCATTCGCTCTGTGAAGAGCAAAAAGCGGTTCGCGTTACTTGGTGCGTCAGAACTCTCGAAAGATTCCACGCAGGATCCTCAAATGCTGTATACAACATCGTATCAGGTGACGAATCCTGGATATACGCGTACGAACCCGAAACAAAAAACCAGTGACGAGTTTGGGTGTTCGAAAATGATTTAAAGCAAAGCCAACAAAAATTGTTCGTTCACGGAGTGTTGCAAAAAAAATGTTGGCCACGTTTGTCTCCAAAACCGGCCATGTTGCGACTATTCCTCTTGAAGGACAAAGAACGGTTAATGCAGAATGGTATGCTAGCATTTTGTTTGCAACAGGTCGTTTCTGAACTCCGTAAAGAGAACTGCAACCGCCGCACCATCCTCTATCACGACAATGCGAGTTCTCACACCGCGCACAGAACAAAAGAGTTTTTAGAGCAAGAAAACATAGAATTATTAGACCATCCGCCGCACAGCCCCGACCTTAGCCCTAATGATTTCTATACTTTCCCTAAAATAAAGAATAAATTGCGTGGACAGAGATTTTCATCACCTGAAGAAGGTGTGGACGCCTACAAAACGGCCATTTTGGAGACCCCAACTTCCGAATGGAATGGTTGCTTCAATGATTGGTTCCATCGTATGGAAAAATGTGTCAAATTTCGCGGAGAATACTTCGAAAAGCAATAAATACATTTTTAAATAGTAATGTTGTGTCACTTCCTTGATTCCCGAAATTTTCAGTGCCGCCCTCGTAGGAGCAACAACGAAGTCGTTTGCGAATTCGGAGATGCAGCCTACGCGACTCTAGTAACCCGTTGCAGTTGCCAGAGAGAGAATTTATTTCACATTTTCGTTTGGATAAAGCTGGATACCAGTAGGTTTGGAAGAACTTCGTCTATTTCTACCACAAGCTCGACGAAAAACAGCTGTTTGTAATGATAAACATTTAATTCTAAAACTAGATTTTGGCTGTATTAAACTTTTATGCAAATAGGTCATTATCAGCGTAAAGTTTCTTCATTTCTTTGCAACATGTCACAGCCCAAATTTAGTAAGTGCCTTTATAAAGTTACTGATGCGCTCAATGTCCGGGAAGTACTACTTAACAAAATCAAAGTCCCTTCAACTCAGCTAGAGCGGAAAAAATTATGACAGAGTATGTTCTTGGTCATCTCTTTGCCATACCACCCTTCCTACAGTCTTAGTCGTCTTCTTTATCTTAACAAACTGCATGTTGATGCATCATTTCACAGTGCTTCACATGATTCCCATGTATGGATCCAATGCCCATTTAAAAATCAGTGGGATTGCAATGGACGCGAGATGTCTGTTTGCTATTAGGTAAAATATTAAAATTCTTAGTTCAAGAAAACTTAGTGGAATTTTAATATAGCATCTCAAACAAGGAGCGAACACGTTGAGTCGAGAATAAAACAAACTGCAATAACGTGCTTCCTAGAATGTTCTAGACAGCCAACATAACAATATTAAATCATAAAAAACACTGGCCAAGTGCGAGAAGGACTCGCACATAAAGGGTTCCGTGCCAAAACGTTTGTTGTATGGGAGCCCCCCTTAAATATTTATTTATTTTTTCTTTTAGTATTTGTTGTTATAGCGGCAACAGAAATAAATAATTTGTGAAAATTTCAACTGTCTAGCTATCGCGGTTCTTGAGATTACAGCCTGGTGACAGACAGACGAACGGACAGCGAAGTCTTAATAATAGGGTTCCGTTTTTACCTTTTGGGTACAGAACCCTAACATAAAAGAAATGCACATAACAGAATTAATAATAATTAATCACAACGTGAATTATCTCGGGCAGTTCATAATGTAAGCTAGCCCGTTAGCTAAAAATATATCGGAAACCTGTGTCTCCAGTTTGCCCCCCACCACACGGCAACAACTACACAAGCAGTGCAGAAAAACATTAGATACGCAGTCGCGCACACACCTGCATTTCTTAAAACGTCACGTACTAAACAATCTATACTAACATTATAAAGCTGAAGAGTTTGTTTGTTTGTTTGTTTAATTGATTGTTTGTTTGAACGGGGTAAACTCTGGAACTACTGGTTGAAATTGAAAAATTCTTTTAGTTTTGGATAGTCCAATTATCGAGGAAGGCTTTAGGCTATATAACATCACGCCACAATCAATAGGAGCGGAGCATAAATGAAAAATGTTGCAAAAACTGGAAAAGATATTCCTTTTTGAGAGCTTCCGTTGCGTGCGCTGCGAAAACGGTTTAAGTTACGTAAATATCATGTAAGAAGGAATTGTTCCTCTTTAAAAGTTCTAAAAAAAAGTCCGCGACAGCATATGTTTATCTTTTACGATTGACTCACTGTAACCATTTTTTTATATTAAAATGTTAGGTTAAAAAGAATTATATTTTGCGAAGCTTATTTAACCCATATAGTATTAATCTATATCTAAATAAATGTGTTTGCTAGCACGGAAATTTAATATAGAATATTTGTGTCCTTTACTATATACAGTTTAAACAAATATCTTAGAAGATATCGCAATGTAAAAATATACGGGCGACAAAATAATTAGCGCGTGGCAGTCATTCGGTCCGGTGCGGTAGGTACGTGGGGATTCTGGCCTCTGGGGGCTCCGGAGAAATTCAAATTCAAAAAAATTACTGCACCATAATGTTTACAAGTACAAGGTGTTACTGTATATTAAACAGTAAGAGATACCTATAGTAATTGTTACTTTAATAATATAATCGAAGTCAATCTAAACTAATAGGTATTTTATAGAGGAAAGGTAAGATTTTTTGTTTGTTACGAGTACGATATAGCTCAATTTAATAAGTTGGATAGTCGATTTATCTAGAAAGGTTTTAAGCTATATTATGTGTTGCAGACGAAGTTGCGTGGGTCAGCTAGTCAATTATAAACCTTATCCCTTCAGACACAGTGTGCATTTACCATGCCGCATTACCGTCCTCGGCTCTCTTAAGACCCTCACCTAACGGCTCGGGTCTCAATGGCGCCTCAGCGGTAATCACCAACGTTACACACTTATATAATGTACTATTATTAGTTAACCACCACAGTACCCAAGAGCAAAGCTTAACTCACGTATATAACAACCATAACACACGATCTATAGCTGCTGGCAGAATGTCAATGTATCCACACCCAGAGTCACCAATTACTTTGGTGACAGAACACTAAACAAGAGAATACCATACCTATTGAACAGTCTGTCGGCAGACATAAGGAGACAAACAAACACAATTAGATTTAGACGTAAATTAAAATTATAGTAGGTTGGGGAAAAAGTTTCTTCGCATTTTTTAAGAAAATTCAAAATATTTTTTAATTTAGTTTATTTACATTTAACTAAAGTATGTAGGTACCATTTTGTTCGATAATTTTTTGCCATCTTGTAGGTAGGGACATGATCCCATTGCTATAGAAATTTTGGGACTTCTGGTCAAAATACCGCGACAAGTGGTTTTGGCAGTCCAGTCCAGGAGTGGCTAAAGATGTGTGAGGTCTAGAGTTATCATGATGAAAAACCACATCCCTTCTGTTGATTAATTCCGGCCGCTTTCTCTCAATTTCTTGCTTTAATCTCATCAGTTGTTCGCAGTAGAGTTCAGAATCGATGGTCCTGCCTGGTGGTAACAGCTCATAATGAATAATGCCCTTCCAATCCCACCATACACACAGCATCACCTTGTTGCGAGTTAACCCGGGTTTCGCCACAGTCTGTGAAGCCTGACCGGCCTTTGACCACGACCTTTTTCGTGATCTACTTTTCATCACCAGTTATCAGCTTCTTCAAAAATGGTTCGGTTTCATTACGTCGTAATAAAGAATCACAAATGAGTACACGGTTCATTAGGTTTCTTTCAGTGAGCTCGTGAGGTACCCAAATGTCGAGCTTTTTTGTGTACCCAGTTTTTTTCAAATGCGCCAAAACTGTTTTGTGGTCAATTCCCAGTTTTTCAGCTACGTCGTAACTACTGATATGCCGATCTTGCTCCACTTTTTCAAAAATGGCATCCATTATATCCGTAACAGGGCGACCAGAGCGACGTCAAAACCAAATTTGTCATACTCTCACAGACACTGCACTAGGTCCATAAACATCGCAAATTTTTTTCGCGGCTTGCGTTGCATTTTTACTTTTTTGTAGTAAAATTTTAAAATGTATCGAATTTCTTCATTAGATTCACTCATCTTGCCGGTACGAAAAACAAATGAAAATCACACATTTTCCTAATTTGAATTTGGAATTATGTTCTTTAAAATTTAAACTTTCAATGATACCAAAACCAGCCAGATACAAATAGTATAGCCAAAGAGATTTTATTCCAAGAATAAAATCTCTTTGGCTATACTATTTGTATAGCCAAAGATTTTATTACAAGAATAAAATCTCTTTGGCTATACTATTTGTATCTGGCTGGTTTTGGTATCATTGAAAGTTCATACATACTATAATGCGAATAGACTTTTTCCCCAACCTAATATTATTTGTTTTATGTTTTATATAAGTGTAGTGTATGTTTAAATAATATTTAGTTTTAAGTACATTTAAGTATGTCTAGAGACTCGTCGATCCCACAGTCAAACCATTGCAACGGTTTTGTGGGGCTTAGCTTATAAGTTACTTACCTTTTTGGAATAAAGATAAATAAATAAAAAGATAATAATATAATCAACTCCAAAACACACCGCTTAACTAAACGCTAAAAACGCTGCTACGAATACACCAAGAAATAAATCCATACGTTCAGTAGTCGAGCGTGCACGCTCAAAACAACGTAACGCTGCTGCACGCACCGCTTCTCCGAATTTGCGGCCTAAGGGTTCCATTTCCGGAGGTGACTGGGGTAGACCTGAGAGTGGCGGTACGAAGGCTCAAGGCCAAAAATACCGCCCCGGGACCCGACGGCTTGCCTGGCAAAGCCTGGGTCCTGGCCTCAGAGGCTCTTGGGCCCCGACTGGAGGAGTTCTTAAGCGCGTGCATGGAAAGAGGCCAGTTTCCGCTTCGTTGGAAGACGGGGAAGCTGGTCCTCATCCAGAAGCCGGGGCGCCCGGCGGACTCGCCGTCCGCATACCGGCCCATTGTGCTGCTCGACGAGGTGGGCAAGCTCTTTGAAAGAGTAATTGCAAACCGCCTCGCCGAGCACCTTGAGGGGATGGGTCCGGATCTTGCGGAACACCAGTTTGGTTTCCGCAAGAGGCGCTCGACGGTGGACGCCATCATGCGCGTGAGAGCCCTCACGACGGGGGTTGCGGTCTCTCGGGGCGGTGTGGTCTTGGCGGTGTCTCTCGACATCGCCAACGCCTTCAACACTATGGGACCGCCCCTGTGGAACATCGGTTACGACTGGGTGCTGCGTGCCGACCTCCCTAGCGGTGTCAGCGTAGTGTGCTACGCTGATGACACGCTTGTGCTGGCACAGGGGGGTTCGCACGAGGCGGCGGCCGACAACATGACACGCGGGGTTGCGGTAGTCGTAGAGAGGATCCGGCAGCTGGGTCTCGAGGTGGCACTTCACAAGTCGGAGGCCATGGGCTTCCATGGACGTGGGAATGTGCTACCGTCGGGATCCCAGCTAACGGTGGGAGGGGTTCCCATCGGCGTCGAGTGTACTTTGAAGTACCTCGGACTAGTCCTCGACAGCCGGTGGAACTTCGTGGAGCACTTCCGACTTTTGGCTCCCAGACTGGAGCGGGCGGCGGCTGCCTTCAGGTGGCTCCTGCCCAATCTGGGGGGGCCAAACGCCTCCTGCCGGAGGCTCTATGCGGGGATCGTGCGGTCCATGGCCCTTTACGGGGCCCAGGTGTGGGCGAGTGCTTTGAGGAAGCGGGCCGCCCACTACCTGAACGCGCCCCAAAAGGTAATGGCCGTAAGGCTAGTCCGTGGGTACCGCACGATCTCCCGCGAGGCGGCGAACCTCCTTGCCGGATTGCCGCCGTGGGATCTAGAGGCGATAGTCCTCGCGCGCCTGCATGAATGGCGCGCGGAGGCGCTGCACCGGGGGGTCACTCCGTTGCCGCGGCTAATTGCTGCGCAGCGGACAGACCTCCGGTGCGATCTCATGGCGGCATGGAGAGAGCGACTATCGCAACCCCGTGCAGGGCACGCCACGATAGTGGCGGTAAGTCCCCTCTTTGAGGAGTGGCTGGAGAGGCGCCACGGCGCCCTCACCTTCCGTCTGACGCAGGTACTCACCGGACACGGTTGTTTCGGGAGGTACCTGCACCGAATCAGGCGGGAGGAAACGCCCGGATGCCACCATTGCGAGGATCGGCCGGAGGACACGGTGGAGCACACTGTGGAGGTGTGCCCCACTTGGGCGGAGCCCCGCCGTGTTCTCGTAGCGGTGATCGGCGGCGGCAACCTCTCGCGTCCGGCCCTGGTGCAAGCCATGGTCCGGGGCGAGGAGGAATGGGACGCCGTCGCCTCCTTCTGCGAAGCAGTGATGCTAGCGAAGGAGGTGGCGGAACGTGAGAGGGAGAGAACCTCTCGTCCCAGCCGCCGCGGGAGGCGCTCCGGGCGTCGGGGGCCACGTGATGGCTTCCGGCCACCGTAGACGCGGGCCTGTGGACGGTGAGTGATGGGTAAGCTCGCCGTCCGTGTCCGTCTTATGACGATGACAGGCCGTGTCGACGGCGCGTTCGTGATCCACGCGCGCCTCAAAGAGATGTCAGCAACATGGAAGGGGCCCGCTAGGGCCGACGCCTGTCGAGGCTGCGGGCTGTCCGCAAGGGAAACCGCGGCCTCGACATGAAGGGCGAAGAAGGAACATGGGTGGTTTTTAGTCAGTAGAAGTCTGACACTCCCTTTCGCTCTGCCCAAGAGCGGGAGGGGTTATTTGATGATTTCCCACACCCAAAAAAAAAAAAAAAAACGGTTCCATTTTTTGCCATTCGGCTACGGAACCCTAGAAAACTCAGGTCTTGCAACTCAGTTCTTCCACCGTAAAAAGTTGCGAGATTCATGTAAAACCAAGTCGGTTAATTTATTCAGTCTCTACTTAAGGGACCTAAGTCTAAATCTTTTATGTGAGGTTGGTTTGGAGTGCAAATTGGCACATGAATGAGCAACATAAATATTTTTATCATATTGTTTGGTGGTACGGAACCGGTGGTTTGTGTAAGTCTAAAGCATTTGGCCGGTTTTATCAATATACACTTGGGAGCAAATAAATCGAGCCACTACCTTTTTTCACGTAAAATGGTAAATATTTTTGGTAATATGGAACGTATCAATTCGAACTATATATCGCCTAAAAGTTTAGTTAATAACCTTTACAATGAGGGTAAATTATTGAATAATAACCTTATTGAATGATAAATTATTGGCTCTGCAAGAAAAATGGTAATTTTGATAGAAAATTTAGTAGGGCTAAAACAGTCCATAAAGAAATTCCTCCCCACACCATACAAGAACCACCACCAAAACTCACAGTTTCTCGAATGCAACATTGGGCAAATCTTTCACCAGGACGTCTATACACTCGGTTTCTCCCGTCATTGCTAAAAAGACAGATTCTTGACTCGTCAGAAAACAAAACTGACCTCCAGTCTTCTAACGTCCAATTAATGTGTTCTCGAGCAAACTCCAAGCGAGATCGGCGATGAGCTACAGTCAATTTTGGGCCAGTTGCTGGTTTGTGTGATGTTAAAGGACAATGGCGAAATCTTAGCTGAATTTATTTTGAGCGTCTAAAAGTGACTTATATACGAAGGCAGTTCTATTATTTTTCTACGTTTTTTCAAAGTATCACATTAACTAGTTAGGGCCGGATAAAAAAAAATATTTTAAATGAAAAGTTAATTGATTTTTTCATTGACGTCGAGTGTTGCCATTTTATATTTATTCTGCCTAGTGACATTAAACTCAGCATTATTGTGTTTTATTCAGTTTTAATTTCTTATTGTAATTAAACTGAGTAAATTAAGTAACAATACTGTTTATTTCTAAGTGGAAGTGTTCCTTGCAGGCAGGTAAAAATATTGTACTGGAAAAATAAATTAATTACTTTCAATTAATGACTGGTAAAAAGACTAATACCCCATGTGCACGACAGGGACATATTATAATCTAGCGGCGCCGCCGCCACTGTTTAGAATAAGCTTTTTTGGCATTATATAAGTTAGGTTTAAGGTACTCTATGTTTAGTATAAGATTTGTTAGCATATAAGTTAGATTTAAGGTGTTATATGTTATGTAAAACGACGGAGCCGCGTGCCGGGCAACAAGTCCAAACCTGTTTACGCCGCTCCGTCGAGTCGTGAAGGTAAACAATGCTGTGATAGGCCGACAGCGACGGAGCCGCGTTCTTGCGACGACAGGTTCGCGGACACGTCAAAACCTGAAGACGCCGCTCCGTCGCTTCGCGCATTGCCATTGGTCGGTGGGCACGGGGACTAGAAAAAATGGTGGTTCGCGCATCTCGCGGATCAGTCCCTATAAAAGGATGCCCCGGCAATGCGCGCCCGCAGTCGACCGTAATAACTCTCTCTCTCTGATAAATGTATCATCAAAGTTTAAAATAAATCTCCATTACAAGTATACTCAAATAGTTTCCATCCACACCATCCTAAAATACGGCACACACGCTGCACATTCTGGTCCTTTGAAGCCGCATATTAAAGAAACAGCAGGATGGTGTTAACACGCAGCCGTAGTGGAGAGTCTAGGAGAGAAGAGACCCAGCAAGAGCCGTCAGCGACCAGCCCAGGTGCCAGCAACCCGGCACCAGAATCGAGCATGAGCCCGGTCGCTGTGACGGACACAGGCAGCGGATCTACGGCGACTCCCAACACCGACGCCACGCAGACTACAGGTTTACAAGGTACGCTAAAGCCCGGTGACACCAGGTCACGCCGCTCTACAGCTTCGAAAATGAAGCGCCTCGCAGAGCTGGAGGCCAGAGAGCGGCTTGCGACAGTGAAAGTCAAGCAAGCGAAGGCAGAGTTAGAGCTGCAAGAAATACAGCTGCAGCGCGTCAGAGCCGAAGCTGACTCGAGTGAAGACGACGACATGGAGGACGACCTCGCCTCCGTAAGGATTGGAACGTGGCTAGCGCGACCGGCGCCGCCACCCGGAGATGAGGTTCGACCACCGCCACACGACGTCAGCGACGGGAGGAACGGCAGGGACGCAGCGAAGGACACACGCGCCACGACAGGTGCACAACCGCTGCGGGACGACGACGAAAGTGTGTGTGCGAAAGCAAGCAAAGGCAATATCGCGAGTGAAGTGTTAAACGGCAATGTGAGTGATAAATTGATAGACGTGGGGACACTCGCCGCGGCCCTAGCACAAGCCGCGCGCAGCTCACGAGAGCCCCCCAGGTACATCCACCAGCTACCAAGCTTCGACGGAAAATCCGGTGAGTGGATAGCTTATAAGGCCGCGTATTGTGACTCACACACGTATTTTTCATGTATAGAAAATGTAGCTAGGATTAGGATGAGCCTCAGAGGCACCGCAAAGGAAGCTGTAGGGTGTTTATTGTTTAGTCAATCTGACCCGCAGGTCATTCTAGACGCACTTGAAAGGCGTTTCGGTAGGCCTGAGGCCTTGATTATAGCCGAGTTAGATCAAGTAAAATCATTACCTAAATTAAACGATAACCCTAGGGATATATGTATTTTCGCTAGCCGTATAGCAAACACGGTGGGTACGGTAGAAGCACTTAAAAGAATACAATATTTACATAGCCCTGAAATGTCGCGTTGTATCGTGGAAAAATTAACGCCAATACTACGAAATAAATGGTATGATTACGTGGCAAATAAAAAGGTTCAGGACATTCCCGAGTTAAAGCGCTTATCTATGTTTATGAATGAAGAAGCCGATAAGTGTGGCGCGTACGCACAGCCAGAACGCGGCAATGACGACTCCGACGGTGTACGGCAACGGCGCAGAGTAGAGCGCACGTTCAACATAAATAAAGAGACGTCAAACGAGCAATGCCCGGCGTGCAAGCAACACGGCCACAAACTACCCGACTGCAATAAATATAAACAGCTAGACATAGATTCACGATGGGAAATCGCTAAAAACTCCAACATGTGTTTTAGATGTCTTAGAAACAAGCATAGAAGGTTTATGTGTAAAGCACCTATTTGTGACATAAAAGAATGCAACATGAAACATCACAAACTGTTGCATAAACAGCGTAAAGTGGAGGCGACAAACAACGTAACGGCGCTGGCGCCAACGCCCGTTATCATACACGAAACCGTGACGTCAGCGCGGGAAACAGTAACAACCACCTCGCCTCAGAATCGCCGCGCCTATTTAAAAATAGTACCTGTCACATTGAGCGGACCACATACCAGTGTTGACACATATGCCTTGTTAGACGATGGGAGTACAGTTACCTTGTTAGACACGTCAGTAGCAGATGTCCTAGGTGCAGATGGGCCAGCCAGACCTAAAATACTGGTTATCAGAAGCAGCACTCCCAGCATCATCACACACACATTCCACGTTCACAGCCCAACACCATCTTCACATAATGCCTTTTACCGTCCCCGTACCCAGAGAAAATCTCGTGCTTAGCGTAGAAAAAAGATTTTTCTATATAACCAACTGGAAAGAATGTCACCAGGCAGGTGGAGAGGCCATTGACGGGGTCACCCGGTATAGTGAGGACCTGGTACTGTCTCTGGTGCTATCCTTTATAGCACCATTCACCACCAATTGCATCACTGCTGCCAGGGACGCCATTGCAGCTCCCGTACAGGCAACCAAAACTGAAGAAATCATAGGCCAGGAAATCCTGGCACTCACTCTGGCCTCCTACATGACCATGGCGAAGCCGGTAACCACCCGGAATATCCCCGCCTTCACCAAGCGTTGGCAATCTGCTCTGTCAGGACAGAACGTCACGGACCAGATACCCTCTGCCGCATGGGATAAGATCACCAAGATCGCCATGGTGTTTAATAAAATTGTAACACAAAAACCCGAGTTAAGGGTTGAGATTGTAAACAAGATGCTTGTAGTAGAGAAGCTGGGTATAGAAGGAGCTTTATTAGCACAAATAAAACTCGTTTGGTCATACGCCTCTTTGAAATCGGTTCAACTGATGGATCTGTTCATAAAATCTCATTGTCGCGCTCTAGAGATACCTGCAGTCTTGGACCAGGCTGTGCTACTCCATGAAGCTTGGGAAGATACTAAGCAACAGGATAATTATATTTACAGCAGGGTAAAAGACCCCAATAGCCACCCTCGTTTGAACCAGGCCCACTATCCAGATCTCTACTACGCATCGATTAGCTACGCTAAGGCTAACAAGTTGATAGGAGAGAATTTCCAGGTGTCCAGCGGACATGCTTCTGCCCATACAACAATGATTGACAGGTACATCAAAAAGATGGCCGCAGCTGAACTGGGAGAGTTGTCCATAGAGGCGCGAACCAAACTAGTCAAACTAGGGTACCCTGTAACATCACATAGCAAACGAAGACACCAACAAACAGATTCAGAGGATGAAGAGGACCACGAGGAGCCACCAACCCATCGCCATAAGAGGAGGTAAAAGGCAGCCCCAGCACCCACACATTAGACAACATCAGAACACCATCAGCTCCTAACTGATCATCCCCTTGCTTGCAAGGAAGTGCACGAAAAGCCTGGTGAGTTTTTTGAAGCTTCCTGCTTCACCCGAGGGACACGGCCATGTGCATCTTCAGTGTTATATAAGTTCCACAAATTTACATCTCTCCCGTGTAACCATTCTCTTAATGTTAAGATACTCTTACTTAATGTCATAATGAATAATGTAATTATAAGTTCTAACCTGTCTTTAATAAAAACATGACCAGTGAGTGGACTCAACAACATGGCAGATCATTCAGATGACGAGATTCTTTCTGATGCAATTACAGCACTCGAGACGAGATCTAGAGGCGAGGTCCTCCACCAGGGAGTTACCTCTGCTCCTATGACAATCCCAGGAGTTACAACCAGAGCAGGTAGACGGAAGTCAGAAGAGGGACCTTCTACAAAGCCAGAGAAGTACATACGTTCGTAGACGCAAGCGAGGAGGCATACGCCGCGGCGGTATACTGGCGAACTGAACGGTCAGACGGCAGCGTACAAGTGACCCTGGCGGCAGCCAAGAGCAGGGTTGCCCCATTGAAACCAGTATCAATACCTAGGCTAGAGCTGCAAGCTGCACTATTGGGAGCGCGCCTAGCCCGGACGGTCGTTCAAGAACATGACTACGAGGTGAGTGACCTAACATACTGGAGCGACTCTACCACCGCTTTGGCCTGGATTCGAGCCGAACCACGTACATTCAAGACCTTCGTGGCGCATCGCATTGCGGAAATAGAGGAACTCACCAAGAAAAACCAGTGGAGGTGGCTACCCTCGAAAGATAATGTGGCAGACGACACGACACGCAACACGCCGGAACATTTTAACTCGGAACACAGATGGTTTAACGGTCCCGAGTTCCTTAGAAAAAGCAGAGATGAATGGCCACAGGACAAAAAGGTCATTGCCCCCATTAATAACACAGGTGAAGAACGCGTCAAATGTCATGTGATCAACGACACAAAAGTGAACGATCATCTCCCAAATATTACACGTTTTTCCAAATGGACACGGCTGATAAGGACAACCGCAAGAGTACTTCAGTTCATTGACCTTTGTAGACCAAATAAACACACTGTCGAATATAAGTGTACTAAGAAAAATGCATCACAAGATCCAACGTGGAAAAGTATAAACAAAAACAAATCCGTTAAAAAAGTTACGCGAAAAATAACAAGTAATAAAACAGTAAACTACATACCTATACCTGCTGCTTATACTCTACGCGCCGAGGAACAATGGGTCAAGGGCGCACAGGCCGAAAGCTTTACAAAAGAAATCGCCGCCATAAATGATAACAAAGCGGCGCCCGGCAATAGCCCGTTATCGGTATTAAGTACATACCTAGACAACGCAGGTGTGTTACGTTTGCGCGGGAGAATCACAGCGGTACAGAACGTAAATGAAGAAATAATAAACCCAATTATACTTGAGGGTAAGCACAGATATACGAAGCTGTATATATCATATGTGCATGAAAGTTTACATCATGGCGGGACCGAGATAACGGTTAACGAGTTAAGACAGCGTGTTTGGATAACGAGACTACGTCCGTCCGTGAAAAATGTTGTAAAGGGCTGCTTGTATTGTCAAATAAAGAAGGCAAAGCCAGCCAATCCCTCTACGGGAAACCTACCGTACCCCCGTTTAGCTCATCATGTACGACCTTTTACTTTCACTGGTTTAGATTATTTTGGCCCCATATCTGTTACTGTAGGTAGGCACAAAGAAAAAAGATACGGAGCCTTGTTTACATGCTTAACTTGTAGAGCTATACATATAGAGATAGCACATTCGCTGAGTGCAGACTCAGCTATCGCCGCTCTCAGGCGATTTATAGGTAGGAGAGGTTGTCCAAAAGAAATATGGAGTGACAACGCTACTTGTTTCAAAGCGGCTGATAGGGAACTAGGAGTAAGCGCCTTATGTGCTTTAGATAGTGAGTCCAATGCGCGGTCCATAAGCTGGAGATACATACCTCCCGCGTCGCCGTTCATGGGCGGAGCATGGGAGAGAATGGTGAGGGCAGTCAAGGAAGCACTGTACGTCACACTGAAGGAAGTTCACCCATCAGACGAGACCCTCGCTACGTTACTCGTAGAAGTAGAAAATACGGTGAACTCCAGGCCACTCACACATGTCAGCGTGACCCCAGACGAGCCCGAAGCCCTAACGCCTAACCACATACTGATAGGCCCTAACTCACATGTACCCTCACCGGGTAATTTTACCGAAGCAGACGTCACAGCACGGCACCAATGGCGGCGCGCCCAGGCACTCGCAGACGTCTTCTGGAGGAGATGGGTACGTGAATACCTACCGATCCTGCAAAACCGGCGGGAGCCCTACGGCAGCGGCACCCCACCCAAGGTCGGAGACGTCGTTGTGATCTGCGACCCTAACCTCCCACGCAACACTTGGCCCAAGGGAAGGGTAACGAAGGTGTTACCAGGCGCAGACGGAGAGGTACGAGTTGTAGACGTGATGACCAAAGGACATGTGCTAAGAAGACCAACGAAGCGGATTGTCGTGCTCCCCACGGAGTCGCCTGGTGGCGACGGCGGGAGAAATGTGCACGACAGGGACATATTATAATCTAGCGGCGCCGCCGCCACTGTTTAGAATAAGCTTTTTTGGCATTATATAAGTTAGGTTTAAGGTACTCTATGTTTAGTATAAGATTTGTTAGCATATAAGTTAGATTTAAGGTGTTATATGTTATGTAAAACGACGGAGCCGCGTGCCGGGCAACAAGTCCAAACCTGTTTACGCCGCTCCGTCGAGTCGTGAAGGTAAACAATGCTGTGATAGGCCGACAGCGACGGAGCCGCGTTCTTGCGACGACAGGTTCGCGGACACGTCAAAACCTGAAGACGCCGCTCCGTCGCTTCGCGCATTGCCATTGGTCGGTGGGCACGGGGACTAGAAAAAATGGTGGTTCGCGCATCTCGCGGATCAGTCCCTATAAAAGGATGCCCCGGCAATGCGCGCCCGCAGTCGACCGTAACTCTCTCTCTCTGATAAATGTATCATCAAAGTTTAAAATAAATCTCCATTACAAGTATACTCAAATAGTTTCCATCCACACCATCCTAAAATACAGCACACACGCTGCACACCCCAAATCTAAAAAAATATATCTTGCGTTTGACAATTGTCACAGACGCCATAATATGTATAAATTCTAATAGAAAATGATATTCCTGGACGGACAGGAATCAGTGAGTACTGCTGTAATTGCTTAGTTGGTCGGCGCACAGTTGGATGTTGCGCTCATGTAATGACCCTAGTCTGGTACTTAGGATGGGCCAGACATCAACAAAATATTACCGCACCTGCAGAATTTCTGGATGAAATAATATTGTAAGAGAGGATGACGAAGAATAAATATTATGTAAAAAAAAACTTGTTTTATTGGTTCTTAGCAACTTACACAACACATTTCACACACATTCTAGGACTTTATAAATACTTATTTTTCTGAAAGTTAGCCAGTATTTATAAAATTCAAAATACTATTAAGTATAATCCTATTGCTTCAATACCTAAAACTATGCTGACGGTGTCTGGCAGCCTCAGACCTGTTGTACCCACGACGGCTGATCAAGCTATACAAAACCAGTTTACGGATCTCTCATTGTACAGAAAATATATACAAAGCGAGGCCACGTTATACTGGAAATGTAAAGCTTGATGTACCGCCGTGTGTACATGATACCAATTGTATACCTACAGTAAGGCGTGCCATAGAGTATTTATAACCACTGGGATTACCTACCTTTTTAACATTGCATGCTGAAATAACTGGGAAATAGAAATACAAATGCAATGTTGCCCTTTTACTTCCTCGAATTGGAATTACCATAGACATAACCTACAAAAGTTCATCACTGAATTTCTATTATTCTCGGCTTTCCCGAACAAAAATTCTTGCACAAACTAATTCAGAAGTTGACGCCGAGTTAAACAAGATATTTTTCATTTAAAGACGCCAGTATTTTATCTCAGCTAAATTAATGTATGGGTGGCTGCCATTGTCCTTTCGTTCTTTTAGTCTTCGTCTCACTGTCCACCTACTGATTGAGACTCCTCGAACGTCACGTAACGCTTGCTGTAGCTGAACAGCATTAAGTCCACGGTCGCGCAACGAATTGGTTGCAATAAAGCGGTCGTCACGTTCTGTTGTTGCCCGTGGTCGGCCAGTTCCAGGTCGCCGAACAAAAGCACCAGTCTCCAGATACCTGCGGTATACCCGCTGTACCTTTGAACGACTCAAATGAAGTCTGCGTGCCACTTCACGTTGTCCGTGTCCAACCTCAAGTAAAGCTACAACTTGGGCAGCTTCCGTCGGTGTAGTATCCATTTTATCAGGTTATTTTGATTACACAGACACAGATAAAGACAACAATAACAAGTAATATGGGTATGATTAACAAAAACCTCAAATTTAATCTTTTCTTAACAGAGTACAATAAAAATGTCATAAGCAAATTAAATGCGATAATTTTATTCTACCCTTTAAACTTTAATTTAAATTAAAAAAAAATGAAATTTTGACAACTAACTACCCTCTTTGTAAAGGTTATTAAATACCCTTTTAGGCGATATATGTTTCGAATCGATGCGTTCCATAATACCAAAAATAATTACCATAATGCGTGAAAAAGGAAGTGGCTCGATTTATTTGCTCCCAAGTGTAGATAGATTTAAAAGGCGCTAAGCAAATAGGTACAAAAATGTGATTAATACTCACCGCTAGCAGAGGTATAGATAAGGCAAAACCTACACAACTTAAAAAACCAACAACATAATTCTGCTTGACAGAACGAAACTCGTAACTCAAGAATTTCGCAAGTATAACCATAAGATTTGTCTGCAACAAAAAATAAATTACAAGTTGATGAAAATGATATTTAGTTTAACTAATTTCTGCTAGTGATTGCAGTAATTAGTTATATTTATTTAGATATGAGCCTATTCCATGGAGTTCGGAAATTTTCCCAGTATTACAACGATAAAAACTTTTATTTTAAAATTTTCGGGTATTCCGTTCATTTTTACCGCTTATAATTTCACAAAGGTCGCTTAAAAATGGGCATACATTGGTTTAGTTTGAGTTACAATCATTTACTGGGCATATACAAAACTTTAAGAATTAAGTAAACAACTGCAGGTACCATGCAAATGTTCTTGAAAAGAAAGGCACAATTTTTGTGTACCAACACTTTAGTAAAAAAAACTGTTTTAGAGGTCGTTCAGTCGTTCTTTCATTGAATTAATGAAAACTACATTCAAAGCTTTAACCGCCTGCGTCTGCCACCTAAACGGAAACAAGTTGCGGTTTCCCTTTTACATAAGAAATATGAATATATTTCTCACCATATAAACTAACGTGCCGATTAACGCGTTTCCATAAAAATATATCACATACAGCTTGTGAGCAGGCATAAACTCAGTAGTTAACGGAAATATGGAGTAAAACAATGCATGTGTGCTATATTGACTATCAACATCAACACAAGTTATCATAACTAAATATAATATTCTCATAATCCATGATCTGAAGAAAGCCAAAGTTGTAAACGTTGACATATAAACCACAGTTGCAGTATCTACCATAGTAAAAGCAGACACGGCTCCAAAATCATGAATACCTAAAAACCCAATGCCGTATGCATAACACACACTTTTGATGGAAAACATCTGCAACAATAAATTATTATTTATTAAATATAAAGCTAGTATCATCATCATCTGCCTAGCCTTTTCCCAACTATGTTGGGGTCGGCTTCCAGTCTAACCGGATGCAACTGAATACCAGTATTTTACATGGAGCGACTGCCTATCTGACCTCCACAACCCAATTAATCTAGGTAATGCGATACTCTTTTGTAAGAATTTCAGGTCACTGACTACCTGTAACGACTGCCAAAGATCTATATATGGCAGCCGGGATTGCTCCCGGCTGCCTCGGAAAGCACGTTAAGCTGTTGGCAGCTTAACGTGCTTTCCGAGGCACGGAGGAATCTAAAATAAATATAAAGCTAGTATCAATGATTAAAATATCCTTCCGTATCAAAATATCCTAGAACAAATGGACCATTGGGTTTAAATGAGCAATCAAGTGGTTTGTAATAAGAAAGAAAGAAAACTTATTTATTTGGCACGTGCCACAAGTGCAAGCAACAATAAAAAACTTAAATTTAAACAGAAAGATACAATGCGAGTAAGTACAATAATCGTACGAAAATAGTACTCTGCAAATGAACAGAACTGAATATTATTAGTTTCCCTCTCTCCTTGAATGCCTTTTTCATCAAATAGTCACTCAAGGAAAAAATATGAACTGAGAGGGTTATATGCCATGAAGTAAGGTTGGGTCCAGATTTGATCGATAGATATCGATTAAAGAAATGGCATTTAAAAATGTTAAATGTGTGTATTCATTCGGAATATTCAGTAATCTGTTACATATTGGCAATAAAGTAGGACCAATGCTATGGCCCCTCGCCCACGGCTATTTTTTGTAGCGATGGTGTCGCGCGTTCGCATCGATACAGTCGCGATGAGGTCGCTACTTGTTTGCCCTCGCCCACAAAACAAACGCGCGCTACTAAAAGTCGCCGTGGGCGGAGGGCCTATAACACCACATGAGTAAATAAACGGAACAGAGATAAATCTTCATACAACCACGCGAATCGGTTGCATTAAACACCCAGTGGACAAACTCAGGCTAAGTGCGATACCGTTTGTTACTTTTGTTAGTTGCCAGTTTGAATATTTTAATGTAAAAACGGATTCGAAATTAATGAAACTGAAATTTTGCAAAATGTCACATTCTCAAATAGTCATATTCTCAAAGCAGCCACGTCGCAAAAACGAATTTTATTATTATTAATGGTTGTTTATTATACTGTAAGTATGAATAATACTAGAAAAAATAGGTAGGCAAAGAGTACATTAGGTAAGTAAAGATTTTGATTATTACTTTTTCAAGTAAGTACCTCTAGGGGTAGGATATAGAAAAAAAATTGATTGCCTGTAAAGTCGGTATACGGGCGAAAGTTTTACGTGACAACGAAAATAGAAGCGCAAGACATGAACCGGTGTGTATGCCTATCTCTCTCACTCTCTCTCTCTCGCTCTGGACGCGTGCCTCTCACTCGCTCTCATTGTGAGCGCATAACGTGAGCGGAGCGTAACGCAGTTTCTTGAAGTGTCACCCGGCAAACCAATTTATAAGACGTTGTCACGTCAAACATGGTTTAGTGTACGATGTACCTATCAGGCTATTTGTACAGAAAATGTCTCGAACAACATAACAAAATATGCGAAAAAATAAAACTGTACGTTAAGAGATCTGAACAACCAATAAATATGGGCAAAGATTCTCTATTCAGCCATTATAACGATTTTAATGACGGTAACATACAATTTGGTTTTTTAATTAAACCTCCTGATCATTTTACCCCATTTGTTGAATTGCTGGAGCAAAAGTTTCGCGAATATTTCGATCTTGAAATAAATATTGTCAATGTTGGCAACGACATACTTAAACGTATTAAAGATTGTACATTTGATATGCCATGTGAGTGTTTCCCGTTAGATTACTTGAAAGAACTTTGTTAGATTCAGAATTTACCACACAATCAAAAAAATAATTAAAACAAAAAAACAATAACAAAATTATTAGAGTAAGTAGTTTGTCAAGTATACTGAATGAATAATAAAAACTATTTAAAAAATGTTTTGTTTAATTTGTCTTCACCTATTGTGACAACCTTACCAAAATAATTAACAATTTTGCACGTTCTTAAGAAGCTGTGTCTCTGTTCCATTTATTTACTCATGTGCCTATAATAGACCAAAATAAAAAGTGCACTTAACATAACATTCTGTTAATAAAAGATCGGCTTCAGATTCTATGTTTTATGTTATTGTCCCATCACGACGACAAGTGGCGTCACCTTGAAATGGCCAATCGCACAGAGTACATTATAAGCCTGAAATACACATGCTACTAGAAAAGCATGCTTGTTTTAGGTAGTATGCTCATTTCTAGCATGCTTTCAGAGTGTTTACATTTGCTCTAAACCACAGGCCTCAAAAGCATACTTTTTACGAGCATACTTCATTTTAGCACGTCTGAGTGACATTATCTTAAGCCGCGTCCCCACAAGAGCTACTCGGCCGTGCCTCGTGAATATGGACGTGAGCGAGGCCTGAGCCTCGCGGTCTAACAGGAACATTTAGCGGCATCCCCACTTAGGCCGCGCGTGTCCGTGAGGCCGAGCCGCGAGCCTAAAAGGAACGTTTCGGGTGACGTAAGTTGGGACGCGGCTTTACAATTTTTCATTGGATACACTGACAGAAAAAACCAAAAAGGTGGCAGCACGTTAAAAAAACATATTATATAGTAAAACCAAAGGATATCAAAAAAGGAGTTTCTATGTGTCGTGCTAGTTAGCACGAAAAATAGACCGACTTGCGATTTGGTAGCATGCTTATCCACAAGCATGCTCTTTTCGTATACACGTGCTACTTGTATGCTACTAAATGACAGCTGTTAGAAACTAGCACGATTTTGTGCTACTACGTAGCATGTGTATTTCAACCTTTAGTACTGGTACGAGGGCGGCACTGAAAATTTCGGGAATCAAGGAAGTGACACAACATTACTATTTAAAAGTGTATTTATTGCTTTTCGAAGTATTCTCCGCGAAATTTGACACATTTTTCCATACGATGGAACCAATCATTGAAGCAACCATTCCATTCGGAAGTTGGGGTCTCCAAAATGGCCGTTTTGTAGGCGTCCACAGCTTCTTCAGGTGATGAAAATCTCTATCCACGCAATTTATTCTTTATTTTAGGGAAAGTATAGAAATCATTAGGGCTTAGGTCGGGGCTGTACGGCGGATGGTCTAATAATTCTATGTTTTATTGCTCTAAAAACTCTTTTGTTCTGTGCGCGGTGTGAGAACTCGGATTGTCGTGATGGAGGATGATGCGGCGGTTGCAGTTCTCTTTACGGAGTTCAGAAACGACCTGTTGCAAACAAATGCTAGCATACCATTCTGCATTAACCGTTCTTTGTCCCTCAAGAGGAATAGTCGTAACATGGCCGGTTTTGGAGACAAACGTGGCCACCATTTTTTTTGCAACACTCCGTGAACGAACAATTTTTGTTGGCTTTAACTCATTTTCGAACATCTAAACTCGTGACTGGTTTTTTGTTTCGGGTTCGTACGCGTATAACCAGGATTCGTCACCTGAAACGATGTTGTATACAGCATTTGAGGATCCTGGGTGGAATTTTTCGAGAGTTCTGACGCACCTAGTAACGCAAGCCGCTTTTTGCTCTTCACAGAGCGAATGCGGTATCCATCGGGAAAACAACTTTTTTACACCTAATTGTTCATGCAAGATTATTTGTATTTGACTCATGCCAATGTCTTAAGTTGCCTGAATTTCGCGGTATGTCACATGTCGATCTTCCTCAATCAGCTTACGCACAGCATCAACGTTTTCTTGGGTGACTGCAGTTTTTGGACGACCTTGACGGGGATCATCACTGAGCTTGACACGTCCACGTTGAAATTCAGCAAACCAGCGATAAATTGTGGTTTTGGATGGGGCTTCATCACCAAATGCAGAAATCATCCGGTCAACACACTGTTTTTGTGTTAAACCACTTCGAAAGTCATAATAAATCATCGTACATGAATTTTCTTGAGTCAATTCCATTTTCTCAACCACAGAACAGAAAGAACAGGTAGAAGTGCTAAGTACACATGGCACGGCTGTCATAAGTGCTCTCTGTGTCGCCTACTCTCAGATTTTCAATACCAGTCGTGTTTTGTTCTTTTTTGTTCTCGAAACTTCTATGCTACTCAATTAGTGATGAGGTTAAGATCAGTTGCAGATTTGATCGATAGATGTCGATAAAATAAAACAATGTTATACTTACTGTTTAACATTTCAATACAAAGATCTTAACATTCATACACAAAATTTATTTTGAAACGTGTACCTGTGTAACATTAAAGTTACATTACAGATGTTTTGTAGCTAATATAGAATCAAACTTTTACATCATAATTTTCACAGAGCGGAAAGAACAGTAGAAGTGCAAAGTAAGCGTGGCACGCCTGCGATAACTGCGCAGTGTGTCGCGTACTCTCAGATTTTCGATACCAGACAATACCAGTCGTGTGTTGACATTGCTTCGAGTCGCAAGTCTCGCGAAAATTATTTTTTGCAATAATATGCCGTATTGTTACATTGCCCGAATATTAATTAAGAAAAGAAACTGTGACGTCTGTGTTGATGTATTAGTGACACATCATTTTCAGCTCTTCCACAAGTTTATAATAGCAAGAGATCGAGGTGGCTTATTGTATCCTTCGCCAGATGTGGTGAAGATATGTCAAACGGCTGAAACATTTAAAAAAAATGTTGATATTGGAATTTTTAGAAAAGAAGTGGCCCTAACCATAATCATGCGCAAGTTTGTAGGGACCCTTTTGTTCAACAATATTGCCTCCCATCATTTAGGCGAATTTCCTGCATCCAATCACGTCACTGATTTGATGAAGGCCATTGTTGAAAAATATATAAATGTTCGTATACATCATTTATTGAAATTAAAAGTACGACTTTCGACACGTCAGTTTTTAAACAAGTACGTTTTATTTCAAGGGCAATAAATAAAATGTCAATAATAACTTCTCTTTTATTTTAACTCCTTAGAATTTTCTAATATAAGAACTCTGGTAGTATTTATTTTTATTTATTCTAACCTAATTTTTATTGTTTAAAAACTGACGTTTCGAAAGGCGTACTTTTAATTTCAATAAATGATGTGCAACAAGTTTTATTCAACTTAAAATGTGCTTGTAACTTTAGTAGTATTTATTTGTTTGGGTTTGTTTAATAAATAGTTTTATTTAAGCAATAAAATATTGTATTTTATTTTGTTCTATTATTGTCTATTTACATTTATTATTAGGTATAATATTTGTTCATAATACTACAAACTTTTTTTTCAAAATAAATTTGGTATCTATCGATATCGATGATATAGATAAAAGCTCATTGTGTCACTTCTTTGACCGAGTAGCAAAAAATATAGACCAAGGACGCGAAGATAATCCTTATCGCTGTAGTCATTAAGTTCATAATTGCTTCCATTGAAATACTGCCATCTATGGGTGAGTAGCGGAATTTACTTGGCATTTGTTTCTAGTTTGATTGCCGATTACAAAACGATGTATATTATTTCTGCCTAAAGCAAAAAGAAACCTATACTAACAGCAGGAAGGTATATTTTAAAATGTAGAATCTGTGAGTTATGCTAGTTGTGATTGGAATTTAAACGACCAATCAAACGAATTGTTTATATGTAGTGCAGTGTATGATTGATGGTTTGATTGTGTTAGTTTGGCGACACTGGTCCCGATACAGATTTCGTCGCTTAGCATTTCTACCTGTTTTTTCTGTTCTGTGTTCTCAACGACTAAACAAGTTTGACAAAACCTTGTGACAAGACCGAGAATCTTTTTTTAAATAAATAAATGGTATTCGATTTTTAAAACCAAGGAGTTTTCAATTAAAAAATTTTAATATGACAGGAACAGTGGAAATATTCCATTCCCGATACTTTTAGTGCAGCCTATGTAAATCGGTTTGCAGTTGTCACTCCGCAAGCACCGCTTTTTATTGATCCACCTGACGGCGGCGGACCGTCAATTACATAGAAATATAAAAAACAGGAGAAGTGGCAATGGGGTGACTCCAGTGACTCGGTGACTCCGCGACTGGTAAAAAGTGTCATGTATAGGACAATAGCCACTGCCGCGACCTACTGTGCTTTCAACGGTTGTCGTGACACCGTAATATGAATGCCGTGATGTTCAGTGGTTTCGTGTAAAAACAAAAGCGGTAACCGAAACTTGAAAAATCATGGAATATCCTTCCATAATTATGTAAGTACAAGTATTTTACTAAATTTGTCTTTAAAATCACAAATCAAAAATATTTCTTGCTCTTACTATGTTATTTTTTGTTTACAAATATGACAGCGACGGTAGTTTTGCAATAAATACATTGCTCCTTAACCACTGCCTAAACAAGTCGTCAAGTGACTGGACAAGCAATGTAAACATCACAAAACGATACTTCATTAATCGGTGGAGTGTTTTTGGGTTTGAATTATCATATACAATCCCTTATCTTCGTGCTATTTCCTGATTTCAGTCATGGAAAAATATATGAATTTAAGGTTACACTATTTGACAAAAAATGCCACCCCAGTAATATCAAAGCCTCAAGTGCTGCACAAGTACCTTCATTTTACAGGTCAGTGAATAAACACCATAGCAGGATTCAATAATACCTGCTGTTCAATAACGCTATGACAACCTAAACCATCGTAACCGGATTTTTTATTGTTTTAATTTCCTTAATCGTGGTTATATCGTGTCCTGACTGACATGTTATTTGGACAAATAACAATTAATAACCTTTTTAGTAGCGTCCATCAGGACGCTACTAAAAAGGCCAAACTCGACGCCAAATTTTGGGCCGAGACAATTTGAATTGTCATCGACACGCTAAGAAGAAGAGATGTCTTTGACAGTTCTGTGGAAAATATATTTTTTTTATCATTTTTCTTAACATTACTTATTGACACTATAACTATTTATAACTGACATTATCGTAAAAAGAAATGTGTAAATGCCACCGTGATGTCTAACAAGGAAGAATGGAAAAAGAAAACGTGTTATGCCGACCTCAAATTATGAGATAAAGGCAGGAATATAATAAACTGACATCGTATTTTATTAACCACTGACATTAGCTAATGCATTTTATTAAAATCTATGTTGATACTACTAGGCTAAGGAGCACGTTAATTTTTCTTCGTTTCTCCGCTCCACAGCCTCGCTCCGCTTCTGTGGACAAGCAGCCTTACCTTCAATTCCCCGCAAATCGAGCATATATCCACAATTGGCAGCACTGTGTAAACGCTGATCACGCCGCTTAACTACACGCTATATACGCTGCTACGAATACACCAAGAAAGAAATCCATACGTTCAGTAGTCGAGCGTGCACGCTCAAAACAACGCGCCGCTGCACGCGCCGCCTCTCCGAATTTGCGACCTAAGGGCTCGTTTACGCAGACGCGGGGCATCGCGCGGCGCGTGCAGATGGCTCGTCTCGAGCTTTTTTATTTATTTACTGAGAGGTGCGTCCACCGCAACGAACGCTGCATTTTAAACTAACGAGCGAAAAATCGCTTCTCGTTAAATCGACGTTTGAAATCGTTAACGTATTCATACATCGCCATGTCTTTAAATTAAAAACGCACAACGCGCCGCGCGACGCGCGCGACGCCCCGCGTCTAAATGAGGCCTAAGTAATTGATATCGGTAATGGTCGAATACCTGTCGACGAATCGAGCGGATTGTTTTCATTACGAATATCCTCTTCTCCGAACTTCTGTATTTTTTTTCTCATCAAAAGACGAATTCATTAACAAAGTATTCCCAAGCATGCTTGCTAACCACTAAAATAATTAATGAATGGTTGAGTGAGCGAGCAATTATGGCGGCTAAGAATAAATATGTGGATTACTGAAACTATATACTCGTAAAATTCCTAACGAAATCAATTGAGTTTTTAAACTCTTTGGATGTTACATGTGCCTGTGCTTTATCACCACACAATTACGAATATAGTTTGGCTTTAGTAATCATGCTTCGAAACATAAACCAACCAAAACTATGCAACGGAGCGCGTTTTTGTGATAAGTAAACTGATGATCAATGTGATCAAGCGAAAAGGAAAATTTAAAGGTGAGGAAGTTCTTATTCCGAGGATTTTGATGATCCGATGAAACGACTTCAATTTCCGATTCACCAGGACGAATAACAAATTACAAGGCCACTCCTTGAATGTTAGTGGTCTGAATGTAGAAAATGTATGTTTTTCTTATGGTCAATTATACGTGGCATGTTCACGGATCGGAAGACCATCCACTTGCGCCTGACAAAAAAATGAAAAATGTCGAATATCACAACGGTGCTTCACTGAAGAGTGCAACCCATGCACCAAAATACATGGCCAATAAAGCAATGTCTTGCTGGCACTTTATTAAAATAGGTATTTTTTTTTTTAAATGTAGGTACATTCATTTACATTCATTATTCTAATAAAAAATCATTTTGATTTAATTTAAAAATCCTAAATCTGCTCATTTATTGACTGTAAGGGTGAGGCCTAACGAGCGTAATTTTGTGAGTCGAGAGTCACATAATTTCGGTCGCAGAAACTCTGCTGCATTCATTTTGCTTCGTATAAAAGTCCGATTTGATTCACACGGCGCCGCAAATTGAGTTGTCTGCCGACTCACACGCATTATTCGGGCCGAATTGAATTTGCGGGAGGGCGAGGGGGCCGACGCGGGCCGAGCAAACCGTCAGTCAGGTACAGATTGCGTGAGAGTCGACACGTATTTTTACTCGCAAAATCCTGGACACAGAAAAAATTATAAAACAACGGCCATCACACAATAGCAATCAATACATTCAGTCGCCAATCAACAGATGAAACCAATCAATACACTCAATCTAATATCATAAATAAATTTGATGAAAAATAATAAACAGCATCAAGTTACGTTTTGATAATAGTACATTATGGTACAAGTGTGTAACGTCCTCGGCTCTCTTAAGACCCTCACCTTACGGCTCGGGTCTCAATGGCGCCTCAGCGGTAATCATCAATACACACGTGTATCATACGACGTTTTTCAACACACTTGTTAAGAAAATAATACAAAAAAATCATTTTCAACAATGCAATGGCGGAAAAATTTATCAGTTTTCCTGCGCGCGCATCTAACAATGGCGATCAGCCATAGACTAAAAGAATGAGGTTTCCTTTTTTTGGCTTTTCGCGAATAGCGTTTTAGCCACGTACAAAATGGGGAAGTTTTTTTTATTACAGAGAAAACAAAAGTTTTATTTATTAAAAACGTTGACAATTTGAAATTATCTATTATATTTCAATTCGAAGTTGCATGAAATGAGCAAGCAATAGGTACATTAATTTATTTGTACTATTGAACACGACCTTTTTAGTATCGATACTTTTTTAAGAACAACTAAACCCAACCAATAAAAAAAAACCTTTAACTCACTTGTGAATAATGACAATGAAAAAGTCACGGTTTTATTACAGGTGTCATTATGTGCCTAATTGCGGTGAAATTAGAGCCGAAAATATTAGTAAACACTTTAAATACTTACTTGAGTGTAATTATTAGTCTTTCCTCCGGACTGATGGCTAGTCTCATGTTTGTGTTTGATTTAATAGTAATAAAAGGTTTTATGAGTTGTAATAATTCATGAAAAACATGTAATGGCATGAGAGTACTTTTCAAATATATCTGGATTTGCACATAAACGACGACGTTCATATAAAGGGTGGAACTGTCCAAACATCAGTCCTTCACTACTAAGCGGATATACCCAGCATCTTTTTCTGGCATTATCTACTTTTTTGTCTACTAAAATTGTATTATGTTTCGTATTTACGAAGCGTGCCAGGCGGTGCGGAGTGCGGCAGCGGGGTCGCGGGCACCAAGACGCGCGGGCGCGGGCGGCGAGGAACTACCGGCGTCGCGCGCTCGCGCAGCGCGCACACACGACACTTCTCCACGGGCCACCTCATTGTTTACATATGTCGATTTTAGTTAATATATACAGTTTAAACCAGCAAATCATACAGTCCACTTATTTTCTCATCACCACCTTCGAGACCTCCACACTGTTCTCAACAGTTGACATATGTCGGGCATGCCACCGTCCGGGCGAATCAATCCGTCACATTATCTCCGGGTGTTCTCGTCTGGCTAACGGAGAATACTTGCATAGACACAACCTTGTAGCCAGGATCATCCATCAGCAACTTGCTCTAAAATACAACCTTGTAGAATCGGAAGTGCCGTGCTACAGGTATGTGCCCGACCCAGTTCTCGAAAAGGGCAGTATCACACTGTACTGGGACCAATCCATCATCACTGACAGGACTATTATAGCTAATAAGCCTGATATAGTGGTGGTGGATCGATCAGAGCGGCGCGCAATGATTGTTGACATAACCGTCCCACATGACGAGAACTTCGTGAAAGCCGAGAAAGATAAGCAAATCAAATATCTTGAGTTTGCTCGCGAGGTTGTCGACATGTGGAATGTGGACTCAGCGATCATTGTGCCGATAGTCGTTACAGCCAATGGCTTAATTGCCAAGAGCCTCGACCAACACCTGAGGAGGCTCTCGTTAAGCGGCTGGATCAAGGGCTTGATGCAGAAAGCGGTACTCCTGGACACGGCTCGTATCGTTAGGAGGTTCCTTTCTTTGGAGCCCTGACCGCCGGTAGCTTGGACCCTGTTCCCGATACCGGTGGGTTATAATTTTTTATATTTTTAAATGTTTTTTTAATTGTTTTATAAGAAATATTTAAAAATGTATAAAGTTTGTTTACAAATAAATAAAGGGAATAATGATAAAGCAACCGTATCATCTTGCCTTTTTTTTTTTTGGGGGGGTGGGAAATCATCAAATAACCCCTCCCGCTCTTGGGCAGAGCGAAAGGGAGTGTCAGACTTCTACTGACATAACACCACCCATGTTCCTTCTTCGCCCTTCATGTCGAGGCCGCGGTATCCCTTGCGGACAACCCGCAGCCTCGACAGGACCGTATCATCTTGCCTCAAGTCACAGACCGCGGTACCAGCGACTGTTATTGTCGCGACCCCATCGCGGTCCAATACTGCTGCTGTAGAGCATGATGATGACGGTAAGTAGCCAGTGCAACAACCGATTCAGGAGCGCACTGGAGGATGCGCTTCGTGAGTATCGATCCAGCACTACCGAACTTCGGCCCCGATTGCCACGGTTACCCATGCAAAAGCGAAATTAGGGCGTTGGTGTGTGCCCTGGACTCGCAACTCAAAAATATATTCGAGAGTAGCGAGGACCTCGTTGATACACTCGATCTTGTACTGTGGGGCTGTTCAGGTATGTTGACTAGCTAATGTTAAATTCCCAAATTGTGACTTAGCTAGTCGACCAAAACCAGCCGTACCAGCCTGGCAGCACATGGTTCGAGTGTCGTATCGACCAGGGCCAGGGTGCTCATTGGCAAACTATAATGCTTCAGGGAGGCCAATACACGACCACGTGTGATGCGTTTTGTGAAGCAGGCATTCTCGGGGACTGAAATCAGTCCTCAAGATTACTTAGACTTCCTGAAGCAGAAGGTTTATGCATGGGCCAACCGTATTCGGCGGTAGAAGCGGTGGGTTGATCGCTACTCACAGAATCGCCTGTTCCAGAGCGATGAGAGGTATACCGAGCTTAGGAGCGACCAGAGCAAAATATGGGAGACGTGTGTCGCCAAGATGATGCTGCGAGTTCATTCTGGCGCAGCATCTAGTCGGTACCCGTCTGTCATACTGAGGCTGACTATGTATTTCTGTTGCCGCTATAACAACAAATAATACAAATTAAAGGAGTGCGGGACTGACTTGAATTTGGCCAGTATTTTTAGCATTACAGTACTTTATTACGGTCCTGTAGGTTTGGTTGCAAATGCCACTGTCGAGCATTCCCACGATGGGTCCTGGTTTTGATGCCAGGTCGGACTAATTTTTATTGGGCTTTTCACTAGAAATTTCTCAGGAGCAGCTCGGAGTTTGGAAGTCGGCAGTCTTTCTATGGACATGTAGAATTGCCGTCCCATCGAACTTTGAGAGTAAAAGCAGAGAGTGCATCTACAGGGTGTTAATCAACCCATCACACACCCATCAACCAAGCATTCTGTACATCAAACTAAGTACCCCTACGCAAAAATTTTTGCTGGGAAACGATTTTTTTCACTGTTAAAACATTGTGCTAGTGGATGCTTTGAATAGTAAACGGGTCATGGAGGTAATTTAAGTAAAGTTATAACCTGAAAAACTAGTATTAACAAAAACAGCTGAGAAAAATTTGGAACTTTGACCCCCAATATCTCCGTAACTAGGAGGTTCCCAGGTCTAGAACAAAAAAATGATCGCAGTGGTGGGGAGAACACGTGCCCTTCGATTGCGTTAAGGGTACTTTTACACCCTGTCTGTACACATAATATTTGTTTAGACTTATAAACTCCTGAATACCCGCCATGGTCAAAATTAGGTCAACAAGACTATTACATATATATTTTACACTAGGTTTTGCCCGCGGCTTCGCCCGCGTTGTTGTCGGAAACATCAATAATGACGATTTTCCGTACAAACAACTTTCATCCCCTGTTTTTCTTGTGGGTTGTATTTTGAAAAATCCTTTTTTAGTGGATGCCTACGTCATAAGAGGAATACTTGTGTAAAATTTTAAGTTTCCAGTCCTAAGGGTTTGGCATGTGCGTTGATCCTCAGGTGGTCAGCTTTCCATTTTATATAACTATATAAATATAGGATGCGCTAATTATAGGACAATTTGCCGAATTGTCGTTATGCTATTCCGACCATTTGCTTTTAGGATTTGTGATACGGAAAGATTTTATGTCTCATTAGATTTCTTAAAACTTGTACTTACAAATTTACTGAGACTTGGAGAAGGAATGTTGACTATTTCAGAAAATGCCACGGTTGCAACATCGTTCGTCGAGCTGACTATAAATAACAATACAATCAGCATAGAAATAGATGTAAACATGAACGACAGTTTAATAATCTGAAATAGAAATATAACTTTATTTTTTTTTATATACTATATAATGTTTTTGAGTCCTTAATTTAAAAGAAGTCATGATTTTTTTTCTTAGCGTGTCGATGGCAATTTAAATTGTGTGGGATCTTTGGAGATTATCCAGAACAAATAGAAAGACGTAAAGACAGACAAAAAATTAAGAAAATGTAGTTTCGTTATGTATCGTACTTTCATATGCTTTCAGTATAAAGCTGTTATTTTGATATTACAAACAGAAACTTCCATTTTATTTATATACTTACAGATTAAAATAAGCTTTAAATTGATGATGATGATGATGGTGATAAAGCTGTTATTTTGATATTACAAACAGAAACTTCCATTTTATTTATTTACAGATTAAAACAAGCTTTAAATTGATGATACCCTTTTTTTTTGGCGGGTGGAAAATCATCGAATGACCCTTCCCCCACTTGGGCAGAGCGAAAGGGAGTGTCAGACTTCTACTGACTAAAAACCACCCATGTTCTTTCTTAGCCCTTTATGTCGAGGCCGCGGTATCTCTTGCGAACAGCCCGCAGCCCCGACGGGCGTCGGCCCTTGCGGATCCCTTCCATGTTGCTGACATCTCTTTGAGGCGCGCGTGGAACACGAACGCGCCGTCGACACGGCCTGTCGTTGTCATAAGACGGACGCTAGCCCATTACTCGCCGTTAAATTGATACCCTTGTGCGTGCTTGCGTGTTCACAGACTCAAATTATATCCGACCAATTTATAGCCACCAGCACGGATCTATCGTTAAATAATACTGTGATTTTCTTCTACTATAAAATTATTAAACAAACATTACCTTTACCATTGCTCCTTGGCTCACCGATGAAAAAATGAACACTAACACCCACACCACGCCATGAACGAAAATCCATAAGGTCAGTGTATTTCTATCTAAATCGCCAAAAGATTTCCTGAAATATTCCAAACAGTCAAATAGCGTACGCAATTTGCCCGTACAAAAACATAGATAGCCCGTAAAATCAAATTCCATATTATAACAAGTCCAAAATAAATAGGGTGTAAACAACGCCTTCACGAAGCCGTCAACCAAGCATTTATAGATCAAACTAAGTAGCCTTTAAAAATAAATGCGGTAAAGCTCAACGTAAACCACTCAAAACATTGTGCTGATGGTTTCTTTGAATAGAAAACCGGTCATGGAGATAATTAAAGTAATGTTTAAACCTAAAAAAACTGGCCAAGTGCGAGTCCGGTTCCGTACAATGTAGTAAGTTTAAAATTATTAAAAAATATATATATACATAGGCAGCACTAAAAGTATCGGGAATGGAATATTTCCACTGTTCCTGTCATATTAAAATCTTTTTAATTGAAAACTCCTTGGTTTTAAAAATCGAATACCATTTATTTATTTAAAAAAAGATTCTCGGTCTTGTCATAAGGTTTTGTCAAACTTGTATAATCGTTGAGAAAATGGAATTGACTCGAGAAAATTCAAGAGCGATGATTTATTATGACTTTCGAAGTGGTTTAACACAAAAACAGTGTGTTGACCGGATGATTTCTGCATTTGGTGATGAAGCCCCATCCAAAACCACAATTTATCGCTGGTTTGCTGAATTTCAACGTGGACGTGTCAAGCTCAGTGATGATCCCCGTCAAGGTCGTCGAAAAACTGCAGTCACCCAAGAAAACGTTGATGCTGTGCGTAAGCTGATTGAGGAAGATCGACATGTGACATACCGTGAAATTCAGGCAACTTTAGAAATTGGCATGAGTCAAATACAAATAATCTTGTATGAACAATTAGGTGTAAAAAAGTTGTTTTCGCGATGGATACCGCATTCGCTCTGTGAAGAGCAAAAAGCGGCTCGCGTTACTTGGTGCGTCAGAACTATCGAAAGATTCCACGCAGGATCCTCAAATGCTGTATACAACATCGTATCAGGTGACGAATCCTGGATATACGCGTACGAACCCGAAACAAAAAACCAGTCACGAGTTTGGGTGTTCGAAAATGAGTTAAAGCCAACAAAAATTGTTCGTTCACGGAGTGTTGCAAAAAAAATGGTGGCCACGTTTGTCTCCAAAACCGGCCATGTTAAGACTATTCCGCTTGAGGGACAAAGAACGGTTAATGCAGAATGGTATGCTAGCATTTGTTTGCCACAGGTCGTTTCTGAACTCCGTAAAGAGAACTGCAACCGCCGCATTATCCTTCATCACGACAATGCGAGTTCTCACACCGCGCACAGAACAAAAGAGTTTTTAGAGCAAGAAAACATAGAATTATTAGAACATCCGCCGTACAGCCCCGACCTACGCCCTAATGATTTCTATACTTTCCCTAAAATAAAGAATAAATTGCGTGGACAGACATTTTCATCACCTGAAGAAGCTGTGGACGCCTACAAAACGGCCATTTTGGAGACCCCAACTTCCGAATGGAATGGTTGCTTCAATGATTGGTTCCATCGTATGGAAAAATGAGTCAAATTTCGCGGAGAATAGAAGAAAGCAATAAATACATTTTTAAATAGTAATTTTGTGTAACTTCCTTGATTCCCGAAATTTTCAGTGCCGCCCTCGTAATGTAACTAAAAATGTATGCTTTTCGCAATTTTTCCTTCCGCCAATATTTCCTTCCGCTTTTGAACATGTTCACTGTTTCATCGCAATTTGTAGCATGTAACAATATTAAAATGGTCGTAATTTAAAAACAAAACATATTTAGCTTAGATATAGCAATTAAATCTATTTACTTAGACACGACTCTTGATCGCCTATATCAAGACGTTTGCTTTTTGGTAACTTATCAAGTGTCAACCTGCCATAATTGTTGATTCTCTTTCATAATACCCATACCATCATCTACCTAGCCTTTTCCCAACTATTATATGTTGGTGTAGGTTTCCAGTCTAACCGGATTCAGCTTAATACCAGTATTTTACATGCAGCGACTGCCCATCTGACCTCCACAACTCAGTTAATACGATACTCTTTGGAAAGACTGGTTGTCAGACTTCAGGCCACCGACTATCTGTAATGACTGCCAGCCCGACTGGCAGCCCGGAACAACGGCTTAACGTGCTTTCCGAGGCACGGAGCAAACTCGGTATGCAATGGGTGGTCACCTTTCCGCAAACAAACCTAGGTAAGCACGGCTTAACCTAAAGATCGACCCCAGCTGCAGTTATTATCAAGCCACGAGCATAATACCCATATAATAGATCAATAATAACAATAACATTACATTTAATTTTACAGTGGAGCTAGGTACGACTCTTACTATGCACTGAGATGTGGTCGCAGTGAATAAGGGACTCACGTCGGTGTCCGCGGCTAAGCAAGTAGCTTCACGGGTTCTTTATGGGCCCGATGTAGATCTAGAGTCCATTTCCTGTCTACGTTTTAGTCACCTTTTTGGGGAAATTGAAGGCTTTGTGTTTGGCTTTGTGCGATTATGGACTAAGGTATCTTGACGAATAGCTACCGGAGACATTATGAAGGACTCGTAGTCCATCAGACTATTTACCTCTGGTTGTTCTCATCTTGCTAACGGCGAGTACTTGCACAGGCAAAACCAAGTGGCCAGGATTATTCTTGCTTTGAAATACAAACATTGGGATACTGACGTTAAATACGTGAATGCGGCGCATTGCAAGGACCTACATAATATATGTGCTCGATCCAGTTATCGAGAAAGACCATGGCAGACTGTCCGTAATGAGATGGGCCTATCATTACTGACAGAACTATTGTCACCAATAAGCCCGACAGTGTTGATAGACCGATCGGCGCGCCGCATAACAATAAAAATGGAGAAGCATATAAAATACCCCGACATGTGCAATGTGAACTCAGCTATCGTTGTACCGATTGTCGTAAGGGTCAATGGAAGGATGACCAAGATCCTCGACGAAAATTCTCGATATGGCTTGCATTGTGAGGACGAGACTGGAGCCCTAACCACCGGAAGCTTGGATCCTGCTTTTTATTTCTGAATATTAATGTATTGATATTAAATAAAAGATCTATTACAGCCGCACGAATTGATCTTTAAGGTAAAGCAGCGATTGCGGTTGGTCTGTGGACGGGCGGCAATCCAATTCATACCGAGAATAAAAAATAAAAATAAAGCACGTTAAGCCGGTAGTTCTGCTGCCACTTGTAGTCTTTGACAGTCGTTACAGGTAGCCAGTGGCAAGTCTGAACATGAGTCTTACAAAGGGTTCGCTTTAGTCATCAAGTAGGGCTGATATGTAGTTGCCCCATGTTCTAATACTGGTATTTAGGTGTATCCGGTTAGACTGGAAGCCGAATCCCTCATAGATGGAAAAAGGCTATGCAAATGACAATATCGTAAGCAACACGACCACTTACATGTAATGAAAGTTAGGTCTGATAGGTAGTTGCTCTATGTTTTAATACTAGTATTTAGGAGGACCTATCCGGTTAGACTGGAAGCCGAATCCCTCAAAGATGGAAAAAGGCTGTGCAAATGATAATATCGTTAGCAACACGACCACTTACATGTAATGAAAGTAGGCAGCTGTTCTGGTATAATGTGTAGTAATGTTCTGATTGCACCGCACCACTATATCTTTGATCGACACACAGTTGGTGTCGGCATTTGTAGGACATGTCGACCAAGGACTCGCGTCTCGAAAACTAACCGCCAAATATTGTATACTGCCAGCTAAATAACCAGCGTGCTAAAACAAACAAAAATGTATAATTCTGGTCGCAGCATTGCCATTGTATACTTTTTTTTGGGTTGTGAGAAATCATCAAATAACCCCCTCTCGCTCTTGGGCAGAGCGTAAGGGAGTGTCAGACTACTACTGACTAAAAACCAACCATGTTCCTTCTTAGCCCTTGTGCCGAGGCCGCGGTATTTCTTTCGAACAACCCGCAGCCCCGACGGGATTGCCTTATTTCCATTTTACAATTCCAATAGTTATAATTTTTGCTGATCAATTGTGAAATTTTGACCAAGTAATTATTTTGCAGTGCGAATGTTTATCAAGCAGACGCAGACATATTTTATCACTAGCAGACTGCATTGATAACTTAGATTGTTTTGCAGAATATGGGTGATTTTATTTGTTGCAAGCAAAATCAGTGTGGTGCTAACCAAATTGAATCATCGCAAACCATTTAATTACTTCTTTTAAAATTTGGTTGCACTCTTTATTTCATGGGGACATGTAGGATGATTAATGATATGACCAAATGTAGATTGAATCAACATCAAACGTTGAAACGGTAACGCCAGTTTTAGCGGGTTATATCACGAGTTCCCGTGTAGGTTTTCTTACACCTTTTATCATTAGAAACCAGAGAAGTCATCTTATTCTAAGAATTCTTTAAATTCACTGCCACCAAATCTCGGTATATTCACAATATTTGTAATACCTTACACTAGGATAATACTTACAAGAAGTATCATCAAAGATGTCTGTAAAAATCTGCCGTAAGATATCCCTCTGAGTAGTGGATTCATGTAATTATTGCAGTCATATCTTCTAGTATATTGTTTAATAAAACTATCCATGCACACATACGCTATACCAATCGTCGCTTCACATAAGATATATTCAATTAACCTCGCTGAAAATAAAATAAGTAGTGAATAGTGTTGACTAAAGGATAACGCGTCTACAAGCGCCCACGATGGTCTCTGGTCATTCATGACAGTTTAAAATAGATATTTTTACACACAAGCCGTGCACCTAAAGACATTTTCCATCGTAAAAATAACCAACTTACATTTCCTTTGAGACATATTTAAAAAAATCCTTCAATTACGACAATGGTTTTGGCTGTGAGAAGTAGAACTAAATGATTAAGAAAATATTTGTAAAACTGGCAAACCGGAGTTGTAAACTGTTATTTCCAATCTCAAGCTTTTTCAATTTCATATGCCTACTATGAATACAGACAACAACTCCAAGCTTAGCGGAGTGGAGCGGTGCGGAGCGGGACTGTAGTGCTGGAGTGGAGAACAGATGTGGATTTCAAGCCACGTGATTGGTGAATCACCGCCTCAGTGGAACCGCAGCCTTAACAGTGTGATTATTTATTTAAACGCATCTAGGTAAGTACCGTTTTCGCACACCTTTGAAAATATGTCATAATTATACGCTGAGGAAGACAATGTGCATGCAAAATATACGAATTTCATAATACTCTGCCATTGGTAGTGCTCGTCAGCAAGTGTTTCCTGGAATTAAATAATCAACTTTTAATTTCACGGTATACTATACAGCGAAGGATGTAAGGATTGTAGCAGGTGGCGTTCTGTCGTTTCTGCTTACCCCTATGGGAAAAGGGCGTGAGTTTATGTATGTATGTGACGAAAAAGTTATACCTAAAAGATATTGGGTAAATGACTTGCACAATGTATGTTTCTTTTGCTATTTAATAACCACGACGTGTTGTGTTGAGATACGTTTTCCAATTCTATAATACAAATAAATCAATTCAATTAAGGCTCACCGTTGCTCCCTTGACAGAAAACATTAAAAAACACTATCGATTTTCTTATAATAACACTTCTATGTTTTTGCCTACGACTAAAAGTGCACATAATAAGTAACTTGGCTATTTTTGTTCATAAGTACATATTATTATTTTAATTTCAAAAACGTTTTCTGCAAGAATAGCTGTATGACATGACATGTAGCTTCTGTCAACAACATGTCCAGATCGCTGATGCATGACATCTTGTCATTTTTGACAATCATCTAAAATTATTGTCTATCACTTTACTCTATTTTTAAAGTCGAAGTAGTTTTTACAAACCATTCATATTATGCCACCCTGTCGGGGCTGCGGGCTGTTCGAAAGAGATACCGCGGCCTCGACACAAAGGGCTAAGAAAGAACATGGGTGGTTTTTAGTCAGTAGAAGTCTGACACTCCCTAATGCTCTGCCCAGAGCGGGAAGAGTTATTTGATGATTACCAAAACTCCCAAAAAAAAAAAAAAGGTAAACCTCACAATTCAAATCGAACATTTGATTTAGTTCTTCCCACGGTTTTCTCTTTGCCCACGGTGACTTTCCGTAGTGTTTGACGACAACCAACATGGCACCTCTCGCTGCGCTCGATCAGCTCGCGTGAATTTACTAGCTCCAATCGCAAGTACCAAAATAATACTTAAAATGAGTGCACTACATGATCTCGAAATGTGATGTGTCGAATTACACGGCACCCAAAGGTTGCAACAACGAATGATGTGACGATGGCAGTACTTGCGGATTTTGTTTTACTGTTTTGCTGTCGGAGATACGTTCGTTGTTTCGTTATTTGCTGTAATGTGCTTTTGTTTTGTTCTTTAATTCGTACTCAGTGCATTCGTCGTGATTTATCCGTAGCAGCCGAATACTAAAATGAATGTTACACGAGGTCAAGAAATTATAGTGGAAAAGTTGTTGAATATACGAGATCCCTCACCATCGCGGCCACTGCTGAATATGACACATAAATTGTCGACTATACCACGAAGACTCAATGGTAAAATAATTCAAAAACGCTGCACTGGTTGTTACAAGAAAATAACTACAGAAACGACTGCTGAATTGGGCGAAACAAGTAGTGACAGAATGCAAAATGTGTAATAAACTACACTTCTGGACACATCTATTGGCCCACCTTAGAGTATAGGTTTCGATGGCCCCTACCGAAATATGATTGCTAGATTGAACAAAAACTGTTAATGCAATTTTAAACCTGATACATTTTACCATCTTTTTCGATCGTATTGTTTTAAATTTGAATTCAGAATACCATACGACATGGAGCTACGCCTAACAAGTCGGATATGCGCCTTGTTAAAGGCAATTGATTTTTGAATAAAAAACATGTTTTATCAAATAAAGGTTTAATTTAATAACGCGTGTTGCCTCCATGGGCATCTACCACAGCTCTCATACGATTAGGCATAGAGTTTATCAACCGCTCTATGAAATTTTGAGGGATCATCTCCCATTCCTCTTCTATGGCAGTTTTCAACTCCTGCATCGTCTGGGCAACTGGCTGACGAGCCCTAACACGTCTTTTTAGCTCGTCCCACATGTGCTCAATGGGGTTCATGTCTGGGCTTCTGGCTGGCCAGTCCATAACTGTGATGTTCACATCCCGAAGATATTCCCTGACGATGCCGGCCGCATGGGCTCTTGCATTATCATGCATAAAAAGGAAATTTGGGCCCACATAGTCCGCGTATGGTATCACGTGAGGTTCTAAGCACTCACGAATGTACCTTTCAGCATTTAATGTTGGCAGCCGTGGTCCTGTAACAACCTCAAGTTGAGTTTTGCCGCTCGCGGATATACCGCCCCAGACAGTCCATGAGCCACCGCCATAAGCAACCCTCTCTTCAAAGCAGCATTGTGCGAAACGCTCTCCCTTACGTCGGTAGACCTTCTTCCTTCCATCATTGCCATGTAACACAATTTTAGACTCATCAGAAAAGAGTACACGGCTCCAATCTTGCTGTGTCCAATTTAAATGACTGCGTGCGAAATGAAGGCGCGCTGTTCGGTGGGCTCGCGTTAGTTTGGGCCCATTAGCTGGCTTGTGTGGTACCATATCGCGTTCTTTTAACCTTCTCCGAACAGTTCGAGCGCTCACAGATACTCCGTGGAAGTCGCGAAGTTGGTTTTGTATCTCAATGGAGGTAAGGTGACGATTTCTCAAGCTGGTCGTCACGATGAATCGATCCTGCCTTTCAGTTGTGACCCGAGATCGTGGCCTTCCTTGGCGACGAACAAAGCCGCCAGTCTCTAGGTACCTCCAATAAACATTTCGGACCGCAGATCGACTTAAATTAAGTTGAGCACTCACGTTTCTTTGGCTGTGTCCGGCCTGAATAAGTGCCACAGCTTGGGCGGCGACTTCAGGTGAAGTATCCATAGATTATTGATAGAACCTCACCTTAATGTTAAGAATAAGTAATGTTTGTTGCAAAACCAACGATATCAATCACTTTTTAACCGACTTCAAAAAAGGAGGAGGTTATATGTTCGTGTGTATGTATTTTTTTTTTTTTTTTTATGTATGTTACCTGATTTCTCCTCCATTTGTGAACCGATTCTCAAAATTCTTTTTTTATTTGAAAGAGTATACTCCTGAGGTGGTCCCATTTAAATTTGGTGAAGATCTGATCCTGATCTTCGGAAATATACAATAGAACTCTTCAAAAATAGACAGCAAATCTGTCGTGATTGCTGCAATCGCTTGGATGTTTATTGTTTACGCAACATCTTAACTTACCATCACGCCTGTATGCTCTGACGGGGTACGCAGATGTGTACAGGACGCCAAGATTTCGAGAGTTAGGTATGTTAAGTTCCATTTTATTGCGGATAAGCCTATTACCGTGACATGTATTGTTAACAACGTAAAATTAATGAATATCAAATATTTGTAAAGGATATTACAACTAAAAATGGAAAAATAAAAAAACTTTTTTGCAAAAAATAATTCAAGAATTAAATCCAAGTAAACCAATAAAACCAAGTTTTCTTAGTATTCGATTGTTTGATATCAACAAACAGGCTCCAAATTGTATTTTGTTTCTTTAAATTCTGTGTTCGAAATTCAAAAAAAGACTATTGAATGAAATTGTGAATGTGCCAGGTTCAAAACTGCATAAAAACTTTTTGCTCGACCTAATATAAAATTTTAGCTAGGACCAAACGAAACTGAAAATACAAGGTGGGCCAATAGATGTGTCCAGAAGTGTATTTTTCAACACACTTTTGCTCATAAAATGGCTCTAATGTCACCGCAATTGGCCACATAATGACACCTTTTTTTTTTGGCGGGTGGAAAATCATCAAATAACCCCTCCCGCTCTTGGGCAGAGCGAAAGGGAGTGTCAGATTTCTACTGACTAAAAACCACCCATGTTCCTTCTTAGCCCTTGCGCCAAGGCCGCGGTATCTCTTTCGAACAACCCGCAGCCCCGACGGGCGTCGGCCCTTGCGGGCCCCTTCCATGTTGCTGACATCTCTTTGAGGCTTGCGTGGGACACGAACACGTCGAACACGCCGTCGACACGGCCTGTCGTCATCATAAGACGGACGGACGGCGAGCTAGCCTATTACTCACCGACCACAGGCCCTCGACGCCCGGAGCGTCTCCCGCGGCGGCTGGGACAAGAGGTTCTCTCCAGGGACTGAAATACCCAAAAATTACGGTACCTTTGAATTTCGGTATGACATCATACCGTTAAATAAGGGTTATCGAAATATTTCGATACCGTTACTTTTTTCGGTAGCGAAATTTTGAGGTTGGAAAATGCATACCGGTATATTTCGGTAGAAGTACCATAACCGTTATAAATGTATCGGTAGCGATACCTAAACCTGAATAAATAGGGGTTTTCTTTGACGCACCGCCTCGCCTCTCTGTCTGTCGTTCACTTGCCGATTGTTGTACATTATTATATTATAACTCAGTATTGGTTACTATTTCCGATCGGAAGGACACTACTGAGCGCCGCGTCCCGTCTCAAGCCCTCCTCAAAGAGGGGACTTACCGCCACTATCGTGGCGTGCCCTGCACACGGGGTTGCGACAGTCGCTCTCTCCATGTCGCTATGAAATCGCACCGGAGCTCCGTCCGCTGAGCGGCAATTTGTCGCGGCAACGGAGTGACACCCCGGTGTAGCGCCTCCGCGCGCCTTTCATGCAGGCGCGCGATGACTATCGCCTCCACATCCCGTGGCGGCAATGCGGCAAGGAGGTTCGCCGCCTCGCCCGAGATCGTGCGGTATCCCCGAACCAGCCTTACGGCTAACACCTTTTGGGGCTTGTTCAGGTGGTGGGCGGCTCGCTACCTCAGAGCTCGCGCCCACACCAGGGCTTCGTAAAGGGCCATAGAGCGTCCAGCAGGAGGCGTTTGCCCCCCCCCCCCAGGGCAAGAGCAAGAGCCACTTGAAGGCAGCTTCGGGCCGCTCCAGTCTGGGAGCCAAACGTCGGAAATGCTCCACGAAGTTCCACCGGCTGTCGAGGACGAGTCCTAGGTACTTCAAAGCAACGGCGGATCCAGGGGGGGGGTCATGACCCCCCCTGAGCTGGTTCCAGAACTTAGGTGGACCACTAATTGAACATAATGATTTTATTTATATTATATATTTTGACACCATACAGATTTTATGTAACTACACACTATCAATATTTAATTAACTTAATATAATAACTTTGTATGATGGCAAACGTTTGGAAACGAACGCATCGAAAATTTGAATTTTACCGCGCCACACTTGCGCGCGCTTGTCAACTACGTGACGTCTATCTAGCTAGATCTAACCTCAATCGGAATCGGAACGACTAAACTTCAACATATTATATCATAACATAGTTCTAAGTTAAAAAACTAAAATTTCTTTCTACCTATAATGTTTATAAGTGTACCTTTATAAGTAGTCTTAAAAATTGTTGCTGCAAATTCATAATTACAAGAAATGGTAAGTAATCAGTTTCTCATTATTCCAGTGAGTGCGTGTGTTTTAACTTAAATGTTATTGTTGTTAATGCTCATAATGTACCTCATAGGTAGATACATATCTACCTATGAGGTACTTTAGCACTTTAAGCTTACTGACCTAACCTAAAATCTTAGATAAATTCACACAATGAAATCAAGTGTATCGTCGTGACCACACTGATTTTAATGCTCTTTAAAAATAAAATAAGAGAGCAACCAACAGAATGAATATAGCATGCATAAACTTAAAAATAATCTTGGTTAAAGTTTTTAAAAGCACCTAGCGAAAACTTTGATGCAAACTATTGCGCGACACAAAAACATTGCGCTTCATTAACAGGCATGCATTTACAACAAGTAAATAGTAATCTACCTACCTACTACTTTTTACTTTATTTGTATTATTACAGATTTTTAAAAACTATAAAATACTAGCTGTTCCCGGCATGCGTTGCAATGCCCTTTTTCCTACCTACTACCTGCCTGTGTACCAACTACCTACCTACCTACTACCTCCTACCCTACCTACCTACTACCCTACCTACCTACTACCCTACCTACCTACCTACTACCCTACCTACCTACTACCTACTACCCGACCTACCTACTACCCTACCTACTTACTACCCTACCTACTCTACTATCCTACTTACTACCCTACCTACTACTCTACCTACTACTCTACCTACTACCCTACCTACCTACCTACCTACCTACCACTTTCTCACCTTTTAAACCTTCCCTGGACTTCCACGAATAATTCAACACTATAATTAGCCAAATCGGTCCAGCCGTTCTCGAGTTTTAGCGAGACTAACGAACAGCTATTCATTTTTATCTATACTTCTATACTAATATTATAAAGAAGTAAAGTTTGTGTGTTTGTATATTTGTTAAATTGTAAGGGGTAATCTCGGGATCTACTGAACCGATTTTAAAAATTCTTGCACCGTTGGGAAGCTACACTATCCCCGGGTGACATAGGCTACTTTTTATCTCTGTATTCCCACGGGAACGGGAACTACGCGGGTGAAACCGCGTGACGTCAGCTAGTATAATATATAGCTGTAATGCCCTTTTACCTGCCTACGTACCAACTACCTACCACCTACCTATTACCTACCTACCTACAACATCCCGTGGCGGCAATGCGGCAAGGAGGTTCGCCGCCTCGCCCGAGATCGTGCGGTATCCCCGAACCAGCCTTACGGCTAACACCTTTTGGGGCTTGTTCAGGTGGTGGGCGGCTCGCTACCTCAGAGCTCGCGCCCACACCAGGGCTTCGTAAAGGGCCATAGAGCGTCCAGCAGGAGGCGTTTGCCCCCCCCCCCCAGGGCAAGAGCAAGAGCCACTTGAAGGCAGCTTCGGGCCGCTCCAGTCTGGGAGCCAAACGTCGGAAATGCTCCACGAAGTTCCACCGGCTGTCGAGGACGAGTCCTAGGTACTTCAAAGCAACGGCGGATCCAGGGGGGGGGTCATGACCCCCCCTGAGCTGGTTCCAGAACTTAGGTGGACCACTAATTGAACATAATGATTTTATTTATATTATATATTTTGACACCATACAGATTTTATGTAACTACACACTATCAATATTTAATTAACTTAATATAATAACTTTGTATGATGGCAAACGTTTGGAAACGAACGCATCGAAAATTTGAATTTTACCGCGCCACACTTGCGCGCGCTTGTCAACTACGTGACGTCTATCTAGCTAGATCTAACCTCAATCGGAATCGGAACGACTAAACTTCAACATATTATATCATAACATAGTTCTAAGTTAAAAAACTAAAATTTCTTTCTACCTATAATGTTTATAAGTGTACCTTTATAAGTAGTCTTAAAAATTGTTGCTGCAAATTCATAATTACAAGAAATGGTAAGTAATCAGTTTCTCATTATTCCAGTGAGTGCGTGTGTTTTAACTTAAATGTTATTGTTGTTAATGCTCATAATGTACCTCATAGGTAGATACATATCTACCTATGAGGTACTTTAGCACTTTAAGCTTACTGACCTAACCTAAAATCTTAGATAAATTCACACAATGAAATCAAGTGTATCGTCGTGACCACACTGATTTTAATGCTCTTTAAAAATAAAATAAGAGAGCAACCAACAGAATGAATATAGCATGCATAAACTTAAAAATAATCTTGGTTAAAGTTTTTAAAAGCACCTAGCGAAAACTTTGATGCAAACTATTGCGCGACACAAAAACATTGCGCTTCATTAACAGGCATGCATTTACAACAAGTAAATAGTAATCTACCTACCTACTACTTTTTACTTTATTTGTATTATTACAGATTTTTAAAAACTATAAAATACTAGCTGTTCCCGGCATGCGTTGCAATGCCCTTTTTCCTACCTACTACCTGCCTGTGTACCAACTACCTACCTACCTACTACCTCCTACCCTACCTACCTACTACCCTACCTACCTACTACCCTACCTACCTACCTACTACCCTACCTACCTACTACCTACTACCCGACCTACCTACTACCCTACCTACTTACTACCCTACCTACTCTACTATCCTACTTACTACCCTACCTACTACTCTACCTACTACTCTACCTACTACCCTACCTACCTACCTACCTACCTACCACTTTCTCACCTTTTAAACCTTCCCTGGACTTCCACGAATAATTCAACACTATAATTAGCCAAATCGGTCCAGCCGTTCTCGAGTTTTAGCGAGACTAACGAACAGCTATTCATTTTTATCTATACTTCTATACTAATATTATAAAGAAGTAAAGTTTGTGTGTTTGTATATTTGTTAAATTGTAAGGGGTAATCTCGGGATCTACTGAACCGATTTTAAAAATTCTTGCACCGTTGGGAAGCTACACTATCCCCGGGTGACATAGGCTACTTTTTATCTCTGTATTCCCACGGGAACGGGAACTACGCGGGTGAAACCGCGTGACGTCAGCTAGTATAATATATAGCTGTAATGCCCTTTTACCTGCCTACGTACCAACTACCTACCACCTACCTATTACCTACCTACCTACATACTACTAATTTCTCACCTTCTCTGGACTGCCACAAATGTTTCAAAACCAAAATTAGACAAATCGGTCTAGCCGTTCTCTAGTTTTAGCGCGACTAACTAACAGCAATTAATTTTTATATTATACGCAAACACCATTTAAAAAATCGTTTTTCTATTGGGAAAGAAACAGTAATTATTTGTGATTATTGTGATAATGTCGTATGGTCTGTTTGAAGTTGTCATTCGTTGACTGAACAACTGAACGTCACTCAATTGTTTTGCCTTCCCGGAACCTCTCCACTAACACTTGAACTTTATGGGTACGGTATTAAAGCTCAAATTGATTTTACGTTTTAGTTAGAAAACGTTTGTATAGGAAAAAGAAAAGGGCTGTTTTTAGGGCTTTTCCGGCCATTATTCGAATTTTTTTCGCCGTAAGAACCATCTTTGAACTTCAACGAACATTTAAAAAAAAAAATCAGCCAAATCGGTCAAGCCGTTTTCATGCCAAGTCGTGACAACGGAAAACGGGTTTCATTTTTATATATATAGATAGATTAGAGAACCTGAAATTGTTTTGCTTGTTTAACACTATACTTACCTAAAGTAAGTAGGTATTACCTATTTGATGTAGGTAAGTACCTACCTAATAAAAAATCGTGTAGGGGCCTAAACTTAAGTAAGGTCTTTATGGAAAATGCAGTGGACTATAAAACTACCTATTATTATGTTATATTATTATGTTTTTATGTACTTATAACTCATAATATGTTTACAAAAGTTTGTTATCTGATGTCATTATCTGCCTAGCCTTTTCCCAACTATGTTGGGGTCGGCTTCCAGTCTAACCGGATGTTGCTGAATACCAGTATTTTACATGGAGCGTTTGTTGTCTGATGTGGGGTGTGAAAATTGCATGGTTTTGCTTTGTTTGTGAAGTAATGTGCCGGCGCCACCAGCCTGTACTATAGCGAATGTGGGTGTTTTTATGTATATATCTATATCTATACTAATATTATAAAGAAGTAAAGTTTGTGTGTTTGTATATTTGTTAAATTGTAAGGGGTAATCTCGGGATCTACTAAACCGATTTCAAAAAATCTTTCACCGTTGGGAAGCTACACTCTCCCCGGGTGACATAGGCTACTTTTTATCCCTGTATTCCCACGGGAACGGGAACTACGCGGGTGAAACCGCGTGACGTCCGCTAGTATTTAATATGTATTTGCAACAGTCTGTTGTCTGTTGTGGGGTGTGAAATTTGCATGGTTTTGCTTGCAGGGTGATTCTAAGGGAAAAGGAGATGGTAGTGGTGGATTGAAACGTTCATTAAAAAAATAGATTCATTTTTCCCAAAGAAACCAAGGCTTGAGATTGCTCACTCGAAAAATTCACCTACAACAACTACAGATGAAAATAATTATATTGCCGATGCTTCTGCTTCTACAGCTACATTGCCTACATTAACCATAGATGAAGAAAAAACATGCTTTCCTGTTACTAACGATATTCAGCCTACAATATGTACATCGACTTCTGATTCTGATCAGATAAAGATTTCACTTTCTCAACCAAAGTTTGCTTCAGATATTGCTTGTTATATAGGGGAAAATATAGATGATTCAACTAAAGCTATGTTGCTTGAAAAGCATTGGCAGCCTCCTCCTAATTATACTTTCCCGCATTGTGTTGTTAATAAAAAAGGAAAACAGACAAAAAAATATGCTCAGAAGTCTCACCTTGACAAGTTTCCCTGGCTTGTTTTGTCGCATAAAGACCAGGGTCTTTACTGCAAGTACTGTGCTTTGTTTGTCGGAGCTCCTGGAGGTGGTATACAGACAAAAACACCTTTATGTCGACTCGTAAAAGAACCATTAAAAGCTTTCGATAATTTGCTAGGTGAAAATGGTGTTCTGCTAACACACCAGCGAAACAAATACCACGAATTAGCTGTCGAAGCAGGAAAGAACTTTTTATTGAGTTTTCATAAACCGGAAATTAACATAATAAACAAAGTAAATAGTCAAAGACTGAAACAAATAAATGAAAATAGAGAACGTTTGCGACCAATCGTAAGAACTATAATATTTTGTGGCCATCAAAATATATCGTTACGTGGCCATCGCGACGATGGTAAATTGCTGGACTATAACAGCGTAGTAGCCGATGAAGGGAATTTTAGAGCCCTTTTAAAATTCCGTATTGATTCTGGCGATATTGCATTGCAGCAACATTTAGAATCTTCAAAATCCAACGCCACGTACATCAGCAAGACTGTACAAAATGAGTTGATAGATGTTTGCGCAGAAATCATCCAGGAAAAAATTTTACAGAATGTGCGGGAAGTTAAATATTTTTCAATTTTGTTCGATGAAACAACAGATATATCACATATCTCACAGCTGAGCCTATCATTTCGATATTTGCATGATGGTATTATTAAGGAACATTTTGTGACTTTTTGTGATACCTACGATGCTGTAAGACGTGAAGACAACCATTCAGGTGACATAGAGCCTCGATTGACAGGTGTAGCATTGGCGAAAATCGTTGAAAATCAAAAAAGAGAAAATGTGGACGTAATCTACCGACAGCTTTTTGAAGAGGCTAAAGAAGTAGCTGAGCAGCTAGATGTAGAAATTAAATGCCCCAGAATAGTATCAAAACAAATACATAGGGCCAATAACCAACCTGCTCAATCTGCTGAAGAGTATTTCCGCAGAGCTATATACATCCCTCTTCTAGATTCAATAATAAGTGATCTCCAGGACCGCCTGTCTCCTGATGTACTTAATTTGTTTCAGCTAAGCGTTTTCATGCCAAAAAGCGAATATAGTAATGAAGACATTGAAACTGTGAAACAACTAGCTACCGACTATACATTATTACTAGATAACACTCCAGTTTCTGGCATTGTAAATGAATATCGGCTGTGGATGGTGAAGTGGCAGCGGAGCCAGAACATACCGCAGTCGATTTCTGATCTTATTTTAAATTGTGACATCGATATGTATCCTAATATAAGAAAATTTGTATGTATTATGGCTACACTACCTGTCAGTGTAGCGACAGCAGAAAGGTCTTTCTCTACGTTGCGCAGAATTAAATCGTGGCTAAGATCTTCAATGGTTGAAGATCGCCTAACCGGACTGGCATTCTCCACGTTCATAAAAACGTACCCATTGATGTAAATGACGTAATAACGTGTTTCGGGAGAAGACGTAAAAGAAAAATTGATTTTGTTATTTAAATATATGTATTTTGTCTGTTTCTATTTTGTTTGTTGGGAACCCTTGTCGTACCACCTCTTCACTTTTGCGGAGTTTTGCGTCATACCCCTCGACATACCTCTAGCTGTTATGACAAATCATTCACCACGGTTATGGAATATAAATAGGCTGGTATATAAATAGGTGTATATGTACTTATTATGTGTTATGTTTTTAAAGAATAAATATTTTTAAGTACAGTACTTGCGTACATTAATAAAATACCTACTTTTTACTTGTATCTATAGTTATCAAAATTAAATTATAAGTTCTTGACTTGACCACGACTGTGACCCCCTCCTGGCGCCAAAGCTGGATCCGCCCTTGCTTCAAAGTAACCGACGCCGATGGGAACCCCTCCCACCGTTAGCTGGGATCCCGATGGTAGCACATTACCACGTCGATGGAAGCCCATGACCTCCGACTTGTGAAGTGCCACCTCGAGACCCAGCTGCCGGGATCCTCTTCACGACTAGCAAAAAGCGGCCGTGCAGTATATAGAGATAACGCTCTAAAATTTGTACCATTATTAGATTGGTACAGGTGGGCACACAATTCTTGAACAAGTAACTAACAACTTTTGTGATAAAATAGTAGGTCACATCTATATATATATAAATGAAACCCGTTTTCCGTTGTCACGACTTGGCATGAAAACGGCTTGACCGATTTGGCTGATTTTTTTTTTAAATGTTCGTTGAAGTTCAAGGATGGTTTTTACGGCGAGAAAAATTCGAATAATGGCCGGAAAAGCCCTAAAAACAGCCCTTTTCTTTTCCCATACAAACGTTTTCTAACTAAAACGTAAAATCAATTTGAGCTTTAATACCGTACCCATAAAGTTCAAGTGTTAGTGGAGAGGTTCCGGGAAGGCAAAACAATTGAGTGACGTTCAGTTGTTCAGTCAACGAATGACAACTTCAAACAGACCATACGACATTATCACAATAATCACAAATAATTTTTCTTTCCCAATAGAAAAACGATTTTTCAAATGGTGTTTGCGTATAATATAAAAATTAATTGCTGTTAGTTAGTCGCGCTAAAACTAGAGAACGGCTAGACCGATTTGTCTAATTTTGGTTTTGAAACATTTGTGGCAGTCCAGAGAAGGTGAGAAATTAGTAGTATGTAGGTAGGTAGGTAATAGGTAGGTGGTAGGTAGTTGTAGACCGATTTGGCTAATTATAGTGTTGAATTATTCGTGGAAGTCCAGGGAAGGTTTAAAAGGTGAGAAAGTGGTAGGTAGGTTGGCAGGGTAGTAGGTAGGGTAGTAAGTAGGGTAGTAAGTAGGATAGTAGAGTAGGTAGGGTAGTCGGTAGAGTAGTAGGTAGGGTAGTAAGTAGGTAGGGTAGTAGGTAGGTCGGGTAGTAGGTAGGTCGGGTAGTAGGTAGGTCGGGTAGTAGGTAGGTAGGGTACTAGGTAGGTAGGGTAGTAGGTAGGTAGGTAGGGTAGTAGGTAGGTAGGGTAGTAGGTAGGTAGGGTAGTAGGTAGGTAGGGTAGTAGGTAGGTAGGGTAGTAGGTAGGTAGGGTAGGAGGTAGGTAGGGTAGGAGGTAGTAGGTAGGTAGGTAGTTGGTATACAGGCAGGTAGTAGGTAGGAAAAAGGGCATTGCAACGCATGCCGGGAACAGCTAGTGCTTTTTAAAAAAGGAGGAAAACTCCGCGGGACATCACGGACATTATAATAACCTTGGATGTCAACGGGGCTTGATCGACTTAAATTCTACTGCTTCCGGCGTACAAATATTTTTATAGTATACGGTACAATTTGATTAAGTAGAAATACTAGTAATAATAAGAAAAAAAACATTATCAACAGTAGTCATTTCAAATGTCGAATTTAAAAACTTAACGGTATAAACAGGGAATAATTTAAAGTAGTAAGTATCTTCTTAGCGCGCGCTTCCTGTTCCGTTTTGTATAACAATCGCAAATGTGCACCACGTGGGTAATTGCGTATGTGCCGTTTATTTTGCCATCAACGTAATATTATGTAAGTATTTATTGGAGAGAATAAATCGAGAGAATACGATTGGATGAATTTTTAATAAACATTATAGTAATATTAATGGGATAGTTAAACTAAATAATTATGTCTAATCATTTTGTTAAATCGGAAACAACCAATAAGTCTCAACGAAAACAAGCGAACAATGATGATTCAAATTCCAATTTAAATCTTAAAATCTGTGACGAACGAAACCTATGGAAATAGAAAACTGGAGAGGTCTTGCCATTTCTCGCAACAAATCAAACTCATCATCGAAGCCACTGTACATCTTACAAATGTAGCCTCATCAAAAAATATAACAGTCATATTGACCGATACTTGTGCATTTGATGCAACCGCTCAAGCTTTCGCGGTAGCTTATAAAGACCTTACTGCGTCAATTAATAGATTCTTTCCAAATGATGAGCAAAGATGCATTTACTAAGATTTTTATAGATTTATCAAATACATAAAAATACAGCGAAAAAGTATACGAACAACGAGATGACTTACTAACTCCACTCTTTAGTATTGATGATAGTGTTCACGATGCCAAACAGTGCCGTATAATAAACTTAGCGTGCAATATCACAAAAATATTTGAAGACGCCTGTTTACCATACTTTTCCGCCAACAGAAAGAAATGTTGATAAAACAAACAATGACCTTATTCCGATAACAATGGTAATTTTGAATGTAAATACTTGCCTTTGAATATGGACATCATTTAAGCATTAAGGTATGGTCAAATTACAAGTCGGTAGAATCTGACATGAGAAACGACTTTGCTCCTATTTGTAATTTTTGCGAAAGAGGCACTATACAATTCAATTATGATTTAATCATCTTTGAATTACATGATTTGTATTTAGTTATAGATGACGTACCTCATAATATTTAACTAAATAATAAGTTTTATTTAATGTTGGACGACTAAAGACTTTCCTTTCTAAAAGCCACCGTTTTTGAGATATATCAATTCAAAAAGTTGAAAGAGTTGTAATTTAAGCACGTAGGTTATATACGTGGAGTACTTATACATATTATGACGATTACAACTCTTATTACAACTCTATGTTTAGAATTAAGTTCTTGAGTTATAACGGTGTAACGTGGTTGTTTAAAACAAATTAGATTGTTCCGAAATTAACCTCGTTAAGGATAAAATACGCGAAGTAGATGCTCTTGCGATATCTATTTGAAAAATTTGGATCGAAAACCATTTTGTCCAATAGGACAAAAATAAATCAAATTTTCACGAATTTTTCAATCTTTAATCAATTATTAGTTACATCATTATAAGTGTGATCTTTATTTTCTTAACGTAAATTCAGCTGTGTAAGGTCTTGGTGTTGACAATATACCTATTATTGGCACATCAGACGGCACTGTACCATTGCTGACGTGGATCCTATACTTCTGGAGTATACCCACGAATGTGATGAATATAAACGACTTCGCTAAGGAGTCACCCGGGCAGCGTCTGCGACCTGAAAGGCATATTTACATAATATGAATAAGTATAAAATCTTTGATTTGTGTTTATGAGTATTGTTATAAAACCCCAAAAGTTAAAAATGCTGTTCTATTAAACCCAAATATTGGTAGTCAATGCTTTGTAGCATTTAATCTGCATAACTATAAGCCGCATGAAGTTCAAAAAAAAAAGTTGTTAATGGGAAAAATTAAATCAACGAACTTGACTTAATGAGTATTCATTTGTGGGTGCCTACTTCAGTCAACAACGACGACAAAAAAGGTGAAGATAACATACAAATTATGCTGAGGAACGATGGCCAGTTATATCGGCTGCGACTTATGACTGTGTAGTAGTGAATTCGAATCAAGGCATTATTTATATATTTTATATCATCACCACTGCTCTCAAAAGAGTGATAGAAAATATCGTGTAGATATCAACATGTCCTAGCATCAAAAAACGAAGTCATGTGGCATCTACCATGGTGGATGACCTCTACCTCTCATTGCGAGGAAGCCTGTGTCCCAGCAGTGGGGACAATATAGACTACTTTACTTTGCAGATATACAAACGTAGTACTTATGCAGGTGCCTATTGTATCGCTAATGTTATGTGTAAACAAGCACGCTGTGATGGCAAAAAATCCAACGCAAGATTGGCAGTCGTTGTCAATTCACACACACGGAAACTAAGCTAAAATTATAAATTTTCTGTTTTAGGTTCCCTCGCATTCCATGGCAACTGTCTTCACAGCCGACGAGGAAGGGACCAGCGGACATATTTTTTTTTATAGTACAGCTGCTCGTAAACTGTTCACCATAGTTGGTGAGAACTCTGTCGAACATAGTACTCGTTATTAGTTACAGCTATAATACTCGGTCTACTCTCACTACTCGTCAGCGGTAGGGCCAGGTGCCATAAACAAAAACATTTATGTGTTTGAAGATACAACAATTTAAAAAAAAATGATAGCATGAATGGTTTGCCCAGCTCACTTTTACCAATTTATGAACTCGGACATATTACAATAATTTCGATACATCCCACATTCGCCAATATTGTGTAGCATAAAAAATCACGTTGCTTGGAGATGGAGGAATATTGGTGGGGTTTATTGATCGGAATGATTAAAGCTTTAATCGATTATGGGAAGCTTTAGGGCATCCGTAAAATATCTATAGAAATCTAAACACGCACGGATCAAAGCCTTTTAGCGCTGCTCATATTGTTTTTTCAATACAGACACGCGAGCAGGCATTCGCCAGTACGGGACAGTGGTCCAACTGCTCTGTCCTATTAGTTGGACCATGGGTCTTAACTAGGGGCAGTTGTCCAACTTTAAAAATAGTTTGACCACTGCACCTTTTGTTCCATGAGTTCCGTGGTCCAATTAATTTAAAAAATAACTTGCCAATCCTAAAAGCCTCAACTGCATCTATGTGTGTATGGTACCTACTGGTTCACGGTTATATTGAACCTCTTTGCAGTAAAAAGGTAGGTACTAGCTGGTTGTTATCAAATATAGGGGTTATTCACCAACTGGACACAAGAAACTGGACACACGTGTGTCCAGTTGGTGGAACTCAAAATTAGTATAATTTATTATTTCGTCATCTGGACTCTATAAGATTTCTACGCGTGTCCACTTAGTGAATTTAAATAAAATCATTTTTATTTATTCACCAACTGGACACACGTTCGCATTTTATCTGAATTCATGAGAAAGTACAGTCGCGCAGATTACTGTTCTGTATCACAATCATCATCGGCCACGTCCCACTGTTGGGAACGGGTGATTTTAAATAGATTTTTTTTAAATCATCCGATTTTATTAAAAGATGGATACAAATATGTACTTGTACAACTAAGAAAAAACAAAAAAAATATGAAATTAAATTTCTATAACACCTCTGAGCTACATTAAAAGAAACAGATCATAAGCATGAGGGCGATTTTACGAATAACGAGATTCTAATGAATTTAAATGATTGCGAGGATCTGATGCGTCTCAAGTCTATACTTTGATACTGTTGAGCGAATGGAAGAGAGAGGACTCTATTTAGTTGCAAAGATTCCACGTTTTCAAAGTTTTCGTTTTCACCTACTACCCTACCTACCTACTCGTACCACCCTACCTACGTACCTACTACCCTACCTACCTATCTACTACCCTACCTACAATTAAGGCCCTTCTTTACTCCATACTAACGCGGCGCTCTTATCGTGGAATTTCTCGTTCTTCATCAGATAATTGACTCGCGATATTCCGTTGCCTAATTGCATTACGGCTCCGCTGGGAAAGATTAGATCTTCTAGGACGCGGCATTGTTATTAATATTAATACTGAATGTGCACTCGCATAAAACCACCAAATATAATAACAGTGCCTGAACTTTCGAGACATAGACAATAGCTTAAAGAGTATATAACCACTACGTATGAATAGCTTATCAAGAAAAATCATAGACAACCTATAAAAAGACATTTACACTTTTGTTAACCTGTAGAATAAATCTTAGGTATTATTTTCGGAAATTAAAAATTAAATAATTAACAAATAATTTACACAAATTAATGTCTAAAACAAACAAATATAACAGTACCTGAACTTTCGAGACATTTTACAAAAAATAAATTTCAGAACGCACACATGAATAGTTTTTACAGTATTTGACAGGATTGGACAACAAATGTTTGACATGTAATAAACAAATCAGCATTTATTGAAATGATTAAGTATTCATATCTCATATCGAGTTTTCATTGTTTTAAGATGTATTATGCTATTCGGGGCGGAGACAAATCCAACGAATCAATAACCATGAAAATTGGTTCAGCAGATCTCGAGTTATAAGTGTTGTAACAAACCCGTCTTTGTTTTATATATATAGATATTTGTTTTGTTCCAAAATAAAGTCAAAAGTAAAAATAAAAATAGAAGCTAAAAGCTGTCATGAAATCACCATTATTAACCTGACTGTACTTTTTAGGGTTCCGTAGTCAACTAGGAACCCTTATAGTTTCGCCATGTCTGTCTGTCTGTCCGTCTGTCCGTCCTCGCTTAATCTCTGTGACCGTTAGCACTAGAAAGCTGAAATTTGGGACCAATATGTGTATCAATCACGCCGACAAAGTGCTAAAAAAACCGGCCAAGAGCGTGTCGGGCCACGCTCAGTGTAGGGTTCCGTAGATAATAAAATATTATGTAAACGAAGTTAAAAAAAAAATACGGGCAAATGAAACTTGACCTCTGGATTGTATAGGCGCTCATACGATTCAGGGACCAAATTATATTGGTTAACTGCAGTTTCCATCTGTTGTTTCCATACAAGTTCAAAATAATTTTCCTAGAAAGTCCTTATAAAGTTCTACTTTTCAGATTTTTTTCGTATTTTCTAAACTTATGGTTCAAAAGTTAGAGGGGGGGGGACGCTTTGTTTTTTACTTTTGGAGCGATTATTTCCGAAATTATTGAAATTATCAAAAAATGATTTTAGTAAACCCCTATTCATTTTTAAATACCTTTCCAACAATATATCACACATTAGGGTTAAAATTAAAAAAAAAAACACTTCCCACTTTACATATAGGGGGGCTACCCTAATAAAACATTTTTTTCCAATTTTTATTTTAGCACTTTGTCGGCGTGATTGATACACATATTGGTCCCAAATTTCAGCTTTCTAGTGCTAACGGTCACAGAGATTAAGCGAGGACGGACAGACAGACAGACAGACAGACAGACATGGCGAAACTATAAGGGTTCCTAGTTGACTACGGAACCCTAATAAAAATTGGAAAAAAATGTTTTATTAGGGTAGCCCCCCTATATGTAAAGTGGGAAGTGTTTTTTTTTTTAATTTTAACCCTAATGTGTGATATATTGTTGGAAAGGTATTTAAAAATGAATAGGGGTTTACTAAAATCATTTTTTGATAATGTCAATAATTTCGGAAATAATCGCTCCAAAAGTAAAAAACAAAGCGTCCCCCCCCCTCTAACTTTTGAACCATAAGTTTAGAAAATACGAAAAAAATCTGAAAAGTAGAACTTTATAAGGACTTTCTAGGAAAATTATTTTGAACTTGGATGGAAACAACAGATGGAAACTGCAGTTAACCAATATAATTTGGTCCCTGAATCGTATGAGCGCCTATACAATCCAGAGGTCAAGTTTCATTTGCCCGTATTTTTTTTTTAACTTCGTTTACATAATATTTTATTATCTACGGAACCCTACACTGAGCGTGGCCCGACACGCTCTTGGCCGGTTTTTTCTTGCAAAAAAACTGGGTGTGTCCAGTTGGCGAAAACACAAAATTCTTTAATTTAAGTTACACTATGTGGACACGCGTAAAAATCTTTTAGAGTCCAGATTACGAAAAAATAAGTGATACTAATTTTGAGTTCACCAACTGGACACACGAGTGTTCAGTATCTTGTGTCGAGTTGGTGACGAACCCAAATATAGTACTTAAAATGCATTTGTCATAATTGTGTCAATTTGTGTCAGTAGAGTTTGTTATACTTTGCCACGGGTTTTTATTGAAATAAAATCGTACCGTAAATTATCTATTAATTACAAATACAATATTTCAAAAATAATGGATGAAGAGGTTGCGTGTGTTTATGTGAAAGGAAAAGGTGGAACGGTGTTGCTATTGAGTTGTCGTCATTACTACAAAGTTCGTGTTTACAAAAATGGAAATGCTTATTGGAGATGCGCAAATAAAAGGAAAATGAGTTGCAAAGGATCGGTGACCGTTAATGTGCGTATTAATAGGTAATTCTATGTTACGGTATCACGGTTAATAATAAATAATGGAAGATTTTCTTTAATTTTAGGTAAAGGAGGAAGTTGTAAACACGACGCCACATTGTGATAGTTGTATTCCAAATGAAGTACAAAATGAAATATCGCTATCAATCATAGATATAATAAATAAGGAGATATGCCCGTTAGATGAAAAGGTATCGGAAACCTGTGTCGCCAGTTTTCCCTCACCACACGGCAACAACTACACACGCAGAGCAGTAAAAACAATAGATACGCAGTCGCGCACACACCCGCATTTCTTAAAACATCGTGTACTAGACAATCAATTATAAACCGTATCTCTTTAGACACAGCGTGTTACATTTACCATGCACCGGAGAACTAACTCACACAAAAACATCGGTCGCTATCGTTGTGCTGTGCAAAGACATTTTGTTTTACATATACGCTAGTGAGTGACTAGATCGCAAAGTTATCGAATCCACGATTTATTATCGTACCAAAAGTCTTTTTTTTCGTGAAATCGACATGTCCAAAAAATATTATAATTAAATATGTATACAATATTTAGCTAAAAATAAACAATATTAATTAAATTAAAACAATAGAGAATTCGGTTACATTGGTTTATGCTGTGATAGCGTATTGAAACAGTAGGCATAGTTATAAAAAATAAAATTTAGTTTACAGGTCAGTAAACCCTGCTATTATATAGTGTTTACTGACCTGTAAAATGTAGGTATTTTTACAGTACCTACTTGACACTTTACTATTACTTTATAGTCAAATAGTGTAATCCTTAATTCAGTGGGGACTGCTCAAATTGGTATTTCATCATTATTATCAAAGATATCAATGGAGCGCTGTATACTAGGTGTTAAATTAACGGATCGTGTTCGAAACACAATACTGCGCTGCAAAGCCAAAATAGCGACGTGACCCAAAAGGCTGCCCAACTCAAATGGGCCTGAGGCAAGACATGTTTGCCGTATGCCAGACCAACTGTGGGCCAAAATAGCAGGAAACTGGTTCACTGGCACAGTGAGACGGGATCGTGGCAAGCCACGGTGGAGATGGCGGGACGAACTAGACAAGTTCCGTCATAACTGGAAGGAGTACGCGCGGGTTCGTGAAACATGGAAGTAGTGGAGGGAGGCCTTTGCCCAGGAGTGGGACAGATCAGGCTAGGAAAAAAAAACGTGAAAAAAGAAAAACATACGTCAATATTTCGAAATCAATATTTTTTGGAAATCAATCTGACGGACTAATTTGATTTTTTTGTTAACTGCCCTATTGCAGAGTGATAAATTTGTAGAAGGGTGGGCTTACATAAAAGAAGTAAGTGGTGATAAGCTAACAAACTGATTTAATATATAGAGCGTTATTGGCAATTTAATTAAAGGCAATTTTGATGAATTTTCTCAGTTTATAAGCGTATTTAGTCAGAGGAATAGGGACTTATAACATTTCAGAAAGCTCACATGCAATACTAAGTCGGCGCATTATTGCAAAAAATGTTACAATGTTGCGTCTATTAAACGTTTTAGAAAATTTTACATCTTTAAAAAGCGAAATCGCACACAAAAGACGTAAGGTCCAAATTGAGAATGATGACTAATTATATACGTGAAATTCAGCTACAACTGAGTTCAGGTGATATTACTGTAGGTCATGCTTTAGATAAATTTCGTTGATTGTTGTAAATATTGTAAAAAAAAAGTTAAAAAATTATTCACCTGACTTTAATTTTGTTATTTTACTGCAAAGAGGTTCAATATAACCGTTAACCATTAGGTATCATACACACATAAAGATGCAGTTGAGGTTTTTAGGGTTAGTTAGTTATTTTTAAATAAATTGGAACACGGAATTTTCAAAAGGTGCTGTGGTCCAACTATTTTTAAAGTTGGACAACTGCCCCTAGTCAAGTCCCACGGTTCAACTAGTTGGACCACTGCCCCGGACTGGCATTCGCACCCCTGTTTTGGTGGACGCCGTAACATCAATTACTAGGTATGTAAATGATTCTGACTCTTTCATCTTCAATAATCACTAATTTATTCGAAAATGTTGGTTAATGATATTGTAAAAAATAATTTTCGGTGCCTCTCCGCACAAAATTAGCGACATCGTATTGACTTTAGGTACATTTTTACCCGACTGCGGCGAAGAAGAGTTAAAAGGAGGTTTATGTGTTTGACCTGTATGTATGTTTGTTTATATGTTTGTCTGTTTCTTTGTTCCCTCATAACTCCTAAACGGATGAACGGATTTGAATAAATTATACGTCGTTAGATTCGTCTTGATGGCTCGAGTGTCACTGGCTACATTAAAATTAAAAAACAAAGAAAAATTGCGGATTTTGGGGGCACATGGCGGGGTTAAAAATTTGTTTTTCCGTTACGTATCAATATGAAGGGTTTTAAAAGAAGATAACAATAATATATACAACTTATATGTTTAAAAGAAATTCATAGTAACGTATAAAAAAATCAATGGAAAAAAAAAATACTAAAAAACCCGAATAAAAAAACTGAAAAGCAAAAAACAGGCACATTTTAAATCATTGAAGCAGGCGGGGTCCATTCCGGCCCTGGTGCAAGCCATGGTCCGGGGCGAGGAGGAATGGGACGCCGTCGCCTCCTTCTGCGAAGCAGTGATGCTAGCGAAGGAGGTGGCGGAACGTGAGAGGCAGAGAACCTCTCGTCCCAGCCGCCGCGGGAGGCGCTCCGGGCGTCGGGGGCCACGAGATGGCTTCCGGCCACCGTAGACGCGGGCCTGTGGACGGTAAGTGATGGGTAAGCTCGCCGTCCGTCCATCTTATGACGACGACAGGCCGTGTCGACGGCGCGTTCGTGTTCCACGCGCGCCTCAAAGAGATGTCAGCAACATGGAAGGGGCCCGCAAGGGCCGACGCCTGTCGAGGCTGCGGGTTGTCCGCAAGGGATACCGAGGCCTCGACATGAAGGGCGAAGAAGGAACATGGGTGGTTTTAAGTCAGTAGAAGTCTGACACTCCCTTTCGCTCTGCCCAAGAGCGGGAGGGGTTATTTGATGATTTCCCACCCCCCAAAAAAAAAAAAAAAAAAAGACGTGTGGCACTGGAGACTGCCGCGGTAAAGCTATTGCATAGCATTTTTTATCAACTTATGCAATTATAATTATTTATTTATTTTATTAATGCAGTATTTAAATTTTAATATAGTATTTATACTTACACTTTTACTAATCATCCTCATCTTTTATAAAATGTCCTTTTACGTCTCATGTCGCGCCTTGGCGACAACTATTTTTGTTGGCAGCCTTATAATCGATCTTATTCGATTTATTAACTTTGATTTTGCTGTTTTAAAATATTAAATCTAATAATTTTTCAATGTTTACTTTTCATCTGACATTACGTCAGTTGTCAAGATGTCATTTACTTTTTCTTTTATTTTGTGTCATAGTTTTTCTTAGTGGTTAGAGCTATGAAGGTTACATTTGATTTATATAATTTAATTTATTTTTATTAATATGTTAGCTCAAATAATGTAATTTATTGATAATTTCTATTAATAGTATCTTATCTTACGCTTATAAAATTAATTAACACGCTCACAGAAATTCTTTGAGGAAGTTTTTGACTGAATAATACAGGCCGTTTTAAATACAGGCAACTCACCATTTTTGATTTCAAGAAATTGTCAAGTGTCAATTTGTCAAGTGTCAGTTCGTTAGGTTTTTATTTTCGTTACGGAATTTCTGGATTCGGTCCCCACGCTCAAGGCCCGCGATAGAAGCTATGCAATAGCTTAAAAAGGCGGGGTCCATTCTATTTTCGTAATTTTAGATTTAAATGGACCCCGCTTGCTTCCAAGTTTTGTTTAATTTAAAATGTGCTTGTTTTTTGCTATTCAGTTTTTTTTAGTCGGGGTTTTTAGTTTTTCTTCTATTTAATGACATTTTATGTATTCAAAAATATTTTATGGAAGTTGACATGTTAACTTAAATAATTAATAAAAAAAACTATCAATATTACAAGTAAATAACAATCAAACCTATTTTTTCGACAAAACTTAAGCGACTTAAGGTTTATTTTAGAGGTCACTGTCATGATAAACTACTACGCAAAAATTTGAAATGCAAAATTTAATCTGCGCTCAGCGGCCGACCCAGTGTCGCTTTTTACCAGGATGTCACCAAATATTTGTAGTAGTAAGACACAAAAACTAAAATTGGACCGTCAATTCGTAAACGCTTCCCTAAGGCCTCTCTTTTGTCACACGAGCTTGTTGATTCAAATCCGGTTAGGTGTATATATGTGTGAAAGACAACATTTTAACGAAATCTAGCGACCTTGACGTTTTAAAGCACTATTATTTTAATTTCACTTCAGTGTGTAAAAGAGACGAGAGAGAGAGAGCTATGCAGAACCTCTAGCTCCATCTCATTCCTACACTGGTCATGGTAACCTCACTCGACTTCGAATATGTAATTTTATTCATTTGGTTAATTTATTTTCGTTTTTATAACACGCATTTTGTGTATCGAGGTTTGTGTATAATGAGACTTTATAGCTTGATTGAACACAAACAAAGTTATATGTCTACTTACCTAATCCGAAATGGTACAGGTGTTCTGAATTTTTCAACATTCCACTTTCATCGATGAATCTTTCAGGTTTAAAAACATGCGGCTCGTCCCACAATTCGGGATCGAAATATATATCACCCACAGACATGAGAATAGTAGCACCTTTGGGTATGAAATACCCATCAATCGAAGAATCACTTTGTAGCAGTCTCGGCCCCGCCATGGGAACTATAGGATAATATCTGTGCACTTCTTGTATAAACGCAGACGTGTAGACAAGCCTGAAAAAGGGAAGTGTTTGTATAATACAAGCATATTTCGGACATGGCGGCGGTGGTCGATTTCACCCAAGACTAATCAACTACGAAGCACACAGCCGTTAACTTAAACTAAAAGATAGCGATAAAATATTGAGACCTAAACATCGAAAATCGTTCAATCGTTAAGGCGTAAAAAGAGAACAGACAGACAAATCGATATACTCGTACATGCTTTATTTACAAATATATAATTGATTCCTCTTAAGCCGGGTGGCAAACAATAATAATTATTTCAAGACGGGGTAGAAGTTCTGCACAAACGCTACATAGTGCCTGACTGTGCTTCATAAACCCTAAACAGAGCAGATACAGCATGCCTACATCTGTATTTCCAAACCACTGCAAGTTCTGAAAGCCAGAATTAACAGTGGCGACCACCAGAAAAGCGGTGAGGCAATAAAAATCAACGAAACACATACAAGTCTCAGAAAAACAATTTAACTACCTTGGATCCCGCCACGAAATTAATCAGAACAGCATAGCGCAGAGACAGCAGTGGCTTTAGTCTTCGGCGTTATATTCACAGGCAAATGGTGTGTACACTTACTTGTCACTGTCATTCCAACAAGGCATTCTGTCCCCAATAACTGTGTCTATTTCCTGATATATTTTCTCTTGTATTTCTTGGCATTTTAATGCCTTGAGGAAAGCGAAGCCGAGTAAACTGCTACTTGTTTGAGAACCGGCAATCAGGAAATCTAAACATACCATTTTCAACTGCTTCTCTGAAAATATAATAACATTTATTTTTTTACATAATCGTAATGCGTTTTACCAAATATAATGAAAAACAAGTTAAGTCATGGAATCAGTCGTTCCCGCTTAAGCGCCTGCCTGGGTTCGAACCCACAAACTTACAACTCATAAATCGAGACCGTTGTCACTGAGCCAGCAATACTTGCATTTACTCGCTCCATATCAAAAGACTGCGAAAATCAAGTCACTTACCAGTAAAGGTCGGTTTATTTGTATACATCTCTTCCAAGAATAAATAAATAAAATCATTTCCTTCCACTTCTTTATGTTTATGTTTTTCAATGGCTTCCTGAAACGAATTGTTCAGTGAAAGTATACGTCAAAAACAAAGATCCGTAATGATATTTCCTCGATTTTTGACCTTCAAATTAATCTAAATGCTTTATTAATCCTTTGGTTAGGGCAAACAATATTACAGTACTTTGTGTATGAAATTGTTTCTAAAAATTCACAAACGTGTATTTTAACATAAAGCATTCGAATATTTATTTGAATCCAAAAACAAAGTTAAACAATAATTAGTTCTAGAAAATCAAGATTTTCAATCAAATCAATCAAGACAAGAATGAACAGACTTTAATTTGATTACTAATAAGCTACAGCCATCATCCCATTATCTGAAATTCATCACTTCATCAGCAACTTTCTGCATCCTATCAAGCAATTACTGTCTTAATACTTTTCAATCTGGTTTTATAGCACTGTAACGGCTCTTGTTAAGGGTCTTTATTGACGTCCGCTACTATATTTAAGCCAGCCCTGCTATATTTATTGAATAAACTAAAAATATATTACCTACCTCAATAACTTTAGAGATTTCTCGATTCAGTTTGATTATCAGTGAATACCCACTCAACTCAGGTATAATAAATCTACACCAAGGCATTTGATTTAACATGCCTCCAGCAACCGAGAAAGCCTTTCCTCGTTGCCTAAAAAGATCCAATAAATGTTTCAGTTTATCTTCTTTTATCCGTTCCCCTATAAGTGCAGAATATAAAAAAAAATATTAGTAAAGAATATTAAATTCAAAAAATTCCAAACACGCAATCAATCAATATCAACCTTTTCATTTAACGACAATCAGTCTACTTCCTTGGTCTACTGGTCGCGACTGCTGAGCGTGAGTTCTTGGCTCGCTCAAATTGTTATTGGCTCTTACCATCAGGAGTACCTCAGTAGCAGTCACGGAGTCGGGATTTGTGTCCATAGTTGTGGCAATAGGCTCACCCACTATTACATGGGATTTAAGCATAACTGGTGAAATATGGATGTACTATTGGGTACACCTCTACCTAACCCTTCGGGGATTACAGGCGTGATGGTATGTTATGGAAAACAGTTTACCTACCAATACTATTTTAAAATCATTTAAATCAATGTCGTTAGGTAAAGTCCGGGTCGGAGTCAAAATTCACGTTTTACGGCAGAACTCAATATAACTCACTCAATGTTGATGTGTTCTACCCATTGGTAGAACGAAATATTGCTAGTCTCATCTTCTTAACATGTCGACGAACTCAAACTACGCCAGACCAGTATGAGGTCACCTGCAGAGCTCTAACAGTTGCATTGCATGAAAGAAGCATCACCAAATGGTGTTATAAAAACCGTACTGCGATTCCAAACGACCGACGTACCCTGGACAGCTAGCACTTGATAACGCAGAGTCCAGATAACTAATCCTTTCACCACGATGACTCAAACTCAACATTGGTAGTATCCGGTTTCATAATAAAACATAATCCACAATCTATACTGACAGGAATACCCGGAACCAATACAACAACTCGGGTAATCTTCGGAACTACCGGTCCGATTCCGAAAATTCTTTCACTAACTAGAAAGTACATTATCCTGAGTGTTATAGGTTATGTTTAAAACGTTACCGTAGGTAAATTGCCGTACATAACGGGAGCAAAACCACGAGCAAATTTTAGTAAAAAAAATATAATGAATATGACATTGTTTGGCAAGCCCGTTTTCAAGCCCGTTGATATAATTGGAAATGCATACGAGTATGTTGATTGATTCCCGTGACAATCGAATTATTATGCGATGAAACAATAATTTTTATATTGACTCCGAGCGAAAATTATTTTTTAATCAATCAAGTCAGTCAAGTTACACTTTATTGCATTATAGACGGATTACAACCAATATACAAACTGTTTATTTCTTACACAAACATTTCATTATGACAATTCAACAAAACTTATTGCGTTGTTTCTATTTCTTACGAAGCAATGGATTAGGGAGACTCTTTATACTATTTTTGGAAGATTGTTATGCACTAACTCTTGGGGTGGAGTTTTTAAAGTCGATGTTATCTCTAACAATTATGTGTACACTTACCAGCTACGTACTTCCATAGAACATTAATAACAGATTCGCTCAATAAATTAACAAAATTAATAGGCTTGCTATTACTTTCTTTGATACAGTTCAGTAATCGAAACAATTCATTTTGTATCTCCGTTTCCATTGCAGTTTTACCATAGCCGACGTGTTTTAAATTTTTCACTGCAAACTGTCTATGTATCTTCCATATTTCACCATTGGCAAAAGTTATGCCTAGAACATTAAAATAGAAATTAAAAATCTAATCATCTTTAGTGCCAAGAACCCATAGCCCCCAGACATTACTTATTTTCTCAGAAATAAAATGTATGGGATAAAGCAGTGTTAGTATATCTTTTAAGTGTATGCATACCCGCTAGCTTGGCCGAGCCGCCAGTTGTCAGGTACCAGGTGCTAAAAGCAGGCACAAATGATACTCACTTTTGGTTAAATTGGCAACATTAATAATTAATTTTTGTAAAAAATATTCCAAAACATACGTCAAAATCAGCACTGCGAATTTAAGAAAAGTGATTATTACTTGTACACTGCTATATCTCTCAGGGGCTCTGGGATCTTGATCTTCTCTATAGGTACGTATTTGAATTTTTTATCGATTTCTTTTTCCTCGCTTACCCGTGTTCTTATTTCCAAGACATCTTAATCGTGAGAAGAAGTTATGTGGTCTAGCATCAAACTCTTTGTCATTAAATACTTGACGAACATTCTTCTCACCAAACACGACGATTAACAATTCTGTGCTTAGTTTCATGCCTAACACATTTGTAGAATATTGTCTGGATAATTCTAGACATGCTCTCCATTCTGACCCATATTTTTTAGACAGCTTTTGTAAAAGACCGCTACTTCCAATGAATGGATACCAAACTGGACCTGAAATAAGCATCAATATCAACATTTCATAAATGACTTTACGTCATTTACCTGCTTGCGACGTTTAACTGAATCAAATCAAATCAGTATAATGCAAATATGAATACAGCACGAATTAATCCATAAATCAAAAATCTTAATCAAAAGTCATTTATTCCCACTAGGCTGATAAACAGCACTTTTCGAACGTCAAAATTTACTTTACTTATTTACAAGAGACAGTCCCCCAAAACGCCCACCCTTCGACACTTCCTAGTGTTTTAGTTGAAAAGAAGAAGTGGCGGAACAAACTCCCCAGCATCACATCTGTCTGATAGGTTAGAAGAACCAGACTCGGTACAATAGTAAGGTGTAGGTTAATATAACGATTTACTACAGACACAAAATAATAATAAAAAAAATAATAAAGTATATAATAATAAACAATATAAAAGTATATAGGTACATAACATATCAGTAAACTAATTTTGGAGAGAAAACATAAATAAGAAACATTGTCTTGTGTTCAACTCAGCGACCAACTATTCTTATAATTTAAGTAGTCGTTACTGGAATAGTAAGCTTTTAAACAAAGATTAAATTTTACTTTGGCTTTAAACGCATTAAATGGCAAGTCTCGAAAAGAAGATGGGAGTTTGTTATAAAATGTCATAAACACACACATACAATTGTTTAAATGAATCTGTAAATGTTGAGGATGAGGTAAGTTCTAGTTGCGATTGCAATGAAGCCAATGATCATACCAATAAACCTGTAGTAGAAATTGACGCTAAAAAGGAATTAGATAGGAATAGGAGGATTTATTAGGAATAGGATTGCAAAGTATGATACTGTTCTGCATTTTCGATATGTTGTATAGCTTAGTTAGAGTGATGTTACTCCGAATTTGCAACTTCGAAAAACTTGTGCTCGCGGCGCACTATGCAATTCACTGAGAAATTTTGGGTCTTTTTTCACTTTTTGCTCTAAAACTATGTATTTCAGACAATTTATCATCATCATTACCCTATAATGTTCCTGCTGCTGGGACATAGGCCTCCTTCCTATGACAGGGAATGGACAGATGGTAGATGTCACATGTCCTAGAATGTTTAGTCCTAGGACATCGATTTTCTCACGATGTTTTCCTACACGCATTTTTGAGAGCAGTGGTGATGAAATAAATTACACTAAGTAATGCGGCTGCCTGGGTTCAAACCCACGATCTTTTTCAGTCCAAACGCAGCTCTATAAATATTTTAGGGACCAAGCACATGGACCTTCAAAAATGGTTATACTTCTCGAAAATCGACATCAAAATTCTCGAAAAACGTGCATGTGATTGTGGTTGGTGGGGACGTGGACTTCCTTGTTCTTCCATGTGAGTTGGGTTATCTGCAACTTGGGCTTTCAGAAACTTTGACGCAGAAGTGAGGTGGGGCGCATTCAGTACCACCAGTGTTTTCAACCGAGGGGAAGTTGAAATGCCCAGTAGGTGTGAACTTTTTCTTTACACTTTCATTGGATGTGACACCACCTCTGCTATTTCTTGTTGTCCAATTGACCCCACTATTTCATTTTACCCTGCGGCAAAAGGAAATTGTATGGACAATTTCGGAAGAGGCAGGACCTAGTTGACCTGGCTGCCGTCTTCCTCCTAACAGATAACGCATGAGAGTATTGTAAAAGCTGGCGAAAGGCGTCTGGTGGTTCTGGTTGAGAGTATGCTCTGCCCCAGAGCCACAATCAATGTCTATCATTATATATTGCACGTACAGCGATAACGGTAATACATACATTACGAGTATGTAAGTTTGATGTACATCATTTTAAGATGTAAATGATCGGTTTCTAAAGTGGTGGCTCTACGGCAGAGCATGACACGAAAATTTGTGAACGACAAGATGACGGCACCTCGCCAGGGTTTGCCAATATGATGTGAATAGGATATTATACAATATTTCTACTATTTCACACACCCATAAACTTTTAAAGTATGAAAAACACATGTCGTAATCTTAAACAGAACACACACAATTTTAATACGAAATAGTACGACTACGTTTGAATCGTTATTTTACTTTTAAAACTGTAATTTCAATAAATAAATGTTTATTATACTTTCATCAGAAAAGTGCCTGAGGAAAAAGTTATCATTTTAAGCCAATATTATTTTATGACTCTTACAATTTGTTTAGGCGTTTAAAACGTTTGGGACCAAAAAAAAGTACGATTAAAAGAACGTTGAGCGCAGTGGAGGTGTGGTATTGTTGCGTTTAAATACAGTCGCGTCCTGAAGTACTAGGCTATTGTGATTATGATTGTAATAAGTGTAATTGTCACATGATATACATGAATACATTACTAGCCTAATAGATTCATTACTAGCTACTTTGTCCTTGGAATAGGCTGAAATTAAAAAAAGGATCATGTTTGACTTACCTGTCAGTGTTAATTTTACATGACGCGACCTATATCAGGAAGGATGTGCAACATAATTACTTTGTCTTTTGTGTCTTGGTAGCGTTTAATAGCATTTTTAATTATAACATGAATACTTAAACCACTGCTTGTGTTTATTAAATCATAATGATCATAGTTAGTACCGGTACATTTTGTAAAGCGCAGTCGAAAAGTCGTAATATTTGCAGCTAAACGTATTATACATGTACCTACTGTTTACAATTTTGTTATATTATATATCACAATTTTTGGGTTTTCTAGTTTAGAAGATGCAATTTGTATTGGGGATGAAAATAGTACCTGTGTGGCATGTAAATGTGTAGGAAAATCAAATTACAAGCTTTCTAATTTGATCTCATTTGATTTGAATGGGACAGATTTTTGATCCGAAATTTCTTAAACAGATAAAGTTAGTTTAAAGGAATTACCCGAAACAATCAGTTTAAAAGAAAAATGATTTAAAATATTAGGTGTTATTGAGTATGTCCCTTCGTGGAAACCGGCTGATCTTGGTCACTACAAGGCGCATGGTTTTCTGAACGGCCGCATGGTCTGTTATGATGATTTAATGCTTAAATTTTACAATAGTCGAGAAGAACACCTTATTTTTTTACACATTCTGATATACGGTTTGGCTGATCCTAATTTTGAAAAATAAAGAAAATAATATGATTATATCAATAACCTCGACACGGCGTATTTTAAACGTGCAGACGACGCGCGTTTCGGATACTTTTAAAGCATGTAGCTACTCCATTTTATGATCAATTTTATTACTTTTTTCACAAATCGTGTTATTTCTGTAAGTTCTTTGAAATAACATAATATTTTCGTGAATTTATAACAGCAGTCAAATAGCCAATTACAGCATAATTCTGCAGTATCTGTTCACCATTCTCTAGCAGAATCTTAGATGGAAGAAAACGACGTTGAACCTACTCATTTGCCAAAAAAAGGAACCCTGCTCCAAATAAAGTACGAAAGTAAAGAAAATGTTTTTTGTGACTCGTAATTCAACAATCGGATTTTGTCGTAAACACCACCTTACACCGATTTGATTAAATACATCTCATTGCATCCCCATCTTGCCAAAGTGCGCCAGAAGCAAATAGTACAAGCCGAATATTATTAAGGCAGTAGAAACATTAACTTAGAAATCAATGATTCAGTACTGGTAAAGGGAAATAAAAATAACAAATGGATACGGGGTAGGTACAGTTCAAAAGAAAATTGGTAAACGTTTATACGACGTGTATATATATGCCCGAGAAAATAGTACATTTTGATACAAGTGCAGAAAGTTTGTTATTGCATACGAGGCGGATTAAACACCCGAGCCGTATGGCGAGGGTGTTCATGGGGTCGAGAAATGCAATAACAAATTCCCACGTGTATCAAACGACGTTATTCAATACACTTTCGAAGAAATTAACTAATAACGAGACTCTCGTAAGTATTTTTGTCATAAATTTTTATGAGACTATGATTTCATTTGCTTTTATTCCGCGGTTTGATTTCGCCATATTGAAGAAAAAACAAAGGTATGAAGCCGCTAAACAGCTTCATAGGAAAAATATAAAATTCAAATGTTTTTAATTAAGAACACAAACAAATGTTTACTTGTTCATAAAAGTAAATAATTGTTTAAAATAATCATGTTTATTTATAGTATTCTTTTTACAAGCACAATTTAATACTCAAAAATATTTATGCTGTAAAGACGCAAATCAAAATGACAGAAATAAAAAAAAAACATTGCCGACTCTATAGTCGGTGGTGATTTTTTTTTTAAATTTCCTATGTTTTAATCGATTTGGACATAATATAAGGTCAAATTATCTGTGGTAATTTTCTTTCCCGCCCTTGGTTGCGGAAAAATAAAATTACCGCACGCGTGCGAAATATTTTGCGTTTCGAACCGAATCGTAGTGCAATAAGAGCTAGTTTTCGAGGAAGTGTATTGAAAACGTTATTATTAAAAAGCAAAAAACCAATTATATGCAGCTGGACAACGACATGGATTGGACTACAAGATCAACGGAGACCAACTTTTGCCACATGCTCATGCATCAGGCCAGCAACGCCACGACTCACCGGGAGAAGAGGAAGAATGGAGCGAGGCAAGCTCAGAAGCTTAGAGAAACGATAAGAGAGTCAACGCCTGAAATAGAATCTGAGCGAGCAGCTGAACCAAAAGCTGACCCAACAGCTTAGCTAGGATCTGGGGCAACTAATACTAAGCCTGATCTCCGAACGGACACGGAAGTTCGTCCAAAATTAAGAAATAAAGCAAGAGCGAATTATCGTAAATTCTTCTAGTTCCAGTTATGTAGTGAATAGTAGTAGCTGTAGATAGAGGAGTGTGACCTGCGTGTCATGCACTTGTTACCGAAGGCCGTGTCTTATTAAACACTTAAATACCAACACAGTAATTATCCGTATAACTATAAATCTCTTGGCGATTTTTTTTTTGATGTCTCGTATTTGCCAGAACAAAGTACTCATGCATTTTTTTTTTATTTCTCACAGCATGTAATTTTTTTTTATTACTCACAGAATTTCTAATTTTATTTATTAGAAAATTGCATACAACTAAATAAAGTGTACGTCACACAAGCCGGGTCGCGATGCTAGTAAGACCTACATATTAAAACGAGTCTATAAAGGGGACCAATTGAGTTTGATTAAAACAAAGCATGATGTACGAATAATAATCGACATAGAGCGAAAACATGGCAGTCAAGGACAAATTCAGACATTTAAGCTTCTGTTAAAATTTACTGTTGATAGGTTGCCTAGCGGCATCTGTGGCAATTGTGAAGACACCACAATTAGTTTAAGTGACTCCTAGCGTCACCTTTCTACGTGCATCGGTACTACAGAGTGCCGGCTCGACCTATCCTCTCACATAGCTAACAACATATCCATGACAATTATATATCGTTGTTAAAAAACTTAAGATTTTCTTTATAACGATTTTTATGGTTAACCATAAAACAGGTGAGGTGTCACCTCACTCAGAACCTGCATGTCGACTATTTGTCTTGATATAAGTACCAAATCACAAAAAGTGGAGATGACATTCCGGTGACATGATCTGCAAGAAAAGTTAACGATAAGTGATACATACTCGTACCAAAACAATTAGTATAGGTAATGGTACTGATTTTTAAAAGCAACATTACATTTAATCGTTGCCTCGTTACAAAAAGTTACTCAGAAAGCGAATCGCAATGAAACTACCAACGCGTCATTGAAAACCACAATGGTACATTAAGGTAGTGTTACAAACACATAAGACAAGAGTACAAGACCGAGACGTTTTGATAGACCGCATTTTGCAGAGGAATCTTGAATAAGTTAATGTTAACAAATCGATCGTTTGTGGTTTTAAGTTGTGTACACACATTGAAGGAGTTTTTATAAATATTTATTTATGAGGGATCGGTGTACAAAAATTGCTTAATAACTACGTTTTTTTTACAAGTCACTGGGAATTATCTTCAGGCTAAGCCCATTATATACCGGGTTTCCTCCGTGCCTCGGAAATAATGTTAAGCCTTTGGTCCCGGCTGTCATTTGTAGATCTTTGACAGTCAGTAGCTTAAAAACTAACAGCCAGTCTTACCAAGGAGAATCGTATTACCTACTACTAACCTCGGTTGTGGAGTCGCTTCATGTAAAATACAAAGCAGTCGTTCCACGTACAATACTGGTGCTTTTAGCTAGACTGGAAGCCGATCCCAACATAGTTGGGAAAAGACTAGGTAGACGAAGTACGTATTTTTTTTTTATTCATGGTCTTGTTTGTTAAACCAGGGATGAAAAGATGTACTTTGCTCCCAACGCAAATCAGAGTCCACAAAAAATTAACCGGCTTCTAAAAAGGAGGTTTCTAATAAGGAGGTTTCTAATAGCATCTTATTTTCACGTTGTTCACCGATTTCTCCGTGATTACTGGACCGATAGAGGAAGCTACTGTTAGGTTCAATGTGAAAAATAAAACTATAACATGCGATTTATTGCGAATAAGATTTTAATTTATTTATTTTGTAACGATAATTTTTGGAGTCAACTAAATGTGTTGGCAACACTGAAATGGTTGGAGGTGTGATGATCTATGATAATGTAGTGAAGGCGGGAAAAATGGCGGGCTACAGATTTTAAAACATTGTAATAATTCAACTGGATTTGTAAAGATCTTGGCTAGAACAATATATTGTTCATTGATATAGTAGTCGTCTAAAACCAGAATATTTTATATAACAATAGAATAAACACTTATACTGAAGGGCAGCAGTTTTATTACAATTCAGAAGTGGGATACAAGAAAAGAAGTAAATTCCGTTTTCATGAAGTGGCGAGCAGCAAGAACAGAGATTAAATAATAAAAATATCAATTTTTCCCGCTAATATTAAAAATAATGGCAGACCCAAGCACTTCGATGGAGGTTGAAGAAAACGTGGTCAGGGAGAGAGACGTAGAGATTGACAAATTAATGAAAATAATTCAAATAATTATAGAAGAACTAGGGGAGGCAAAGAAAAAAGAAATATATGGTGAAGTGCTAGCCTTTACGTTTGATATAGATCTGTCAGATGAATTGTCGGGTTTTCTAATGACAGTCTTTACTTGTCTCCGAAAAGAAGAAAATGATAAACCCGGCCATCTGAGGTTTTTGGAGTACACAGCCAAAATTTCTAACATTGACGTATCAGTTAAGACAGTGGTAGAGAAAATTAAGTCTAGGAAAGGTAATTCTTACTTGCTAGTTATAGTTGACGCTTTTACTAAATTTGTGTTTATAAAACCGGTAAGAAATACGAAAACTTTGACCGCTATAAATATATTATTAGATATTTTTGACGTCTTTAGACCACCCGATCGCATAATTAGCGATCGTGGTACATGTTTCACCTCTCATGCGTTCAAAAGATTCTGTTCCGAAAAGGGTATCAAGCATGTGTTGAATGCAGTCGCTAGTCCACAATCAAACGGACAAGTAGAACGGTATAACCGTACTATTTTAAATTCCTTGACGGCACAGAATCTCGGGGACGACGAAAGAGTTTGGGACACCAAGGTTGGCAAAATTCAGTGGGGTTTAAATAACACTGCACAGAAGACAACGGGGAGAACCCCAGCGGATGTAATGTTCGGTACTCACATGAGTAGTGAAATAGATCCACGTTTAAATGAAATACGTCAAACTACTAGGGACACAACTGATCTTGACACTATTCGCGAACAGGTTAAAGATAGGATCGATGAGGAACAGACTAAACAAAAAGATCGTTATGATAAGAATAGACGTCCAGCTCGTACCTACGCAATAGGAGAATTAGTAAAAATAACAAAAACCTCATTTAGTAATGACGGTAAAAGCAAAAAGCTCAGTCCAGCTTACGTTGGTCCATACCGCGTAGTTGGGTCGTTTGGTAATGATCGATATGAGTTAGCCCCAATACCTGGATTAAGTACCACGAAGAATAAACGTAAGACGGTAGTAGCTGTAGCTGCTTTAGAGGTTCACGAAAGTAGTACTGATGAAAGTAGTAGTGAAGATGAAATTGATACAAAGTGATTAATTCTGTAATTAAGTTTTTTTTTTGTAAAGGATTTTCGTAGTTTATCTAAAATGTACTGTGAATTGTTTGAAAGTTAGTGTTATTTCTGAGAATTGTTTTCTGTTTTAATTTTGACCTATTATATAAAGGAACCAAGAGAACTCCAAAAGTTGGAGACGCAAGAGAGAATTCCAAAAGTTGGAATGTTAGGGACTCCAAAAGTTGGAGAACTCCAAAAGTTGGAGACGCAAGAGAGAATTCCAAAAGTTGGAATGTTAGGGACTCCAAAAGTTGGAGAACTCCAAAAGTTGGAGACGCAAGAGAGAATTCCAAAAGTTGGAATGTTAGGGACTCCAAAAGTTGGAGAACTCCAAAAGTTGGAGTCGCAAGAGAATTCCAAAAGTTGGAATGTTAGGGACTCCAAAAGTTGAAGACGTAAGGGGAATTCCAAAAGTTGGAAGACTGAAAACTGTGGGGACTCCAAAATGTAAGTTAGTCATTTATAATAAGAGAGTTGCTTTTTTTTCTATACTCATTTGATTTTATGTAAGTTTTATACTCGTATGTAAGTACTATTTCGATAACATCTTTATTGAGTAGTTAATGTTGCGTGCAGGTGTACTGAACCGAGTGTTAGGTTCGAGTCTTTTCCTGAGAGCGTGTATGAGGACATACACGTTGTCAGGATGGACGAGTGTTAGGTTCAATGTGAAAAATAAAACTATAACATGCGATTTATTGCGAATAAGATTTTAATTTATTTATTTTGTAACGATAATTTTTGGAGTCAACTAAATGTGTTGGCAACACTGAAATGGTTGGAGGTGTGATGATCTATGATAATGTAGTGAAGGCGGGAAAAATGGCGGGCTACAGATTTTAAAACATTGTAATAATTCAACTGGATTTGTAAAGATCTTGGCTAGAACAATATATTGTTCATTGATATAGTAGTCGTCTAAAACCAGAATATTTTATATAACAATAGAATAAACACTTATACTGAAGGGCAGCAGTTTTATTACACTACATACATTTTAAGAACCTTACTTTAGTTAAGTTCTTTATGAGTTATCCTCTATAATATGCAATGTATCTCCTTTGTCTATGTGGATATTATGCTAATATTTTCTAGTAATAAATATTAACTTGTGTGAAATACCACAACTTCTTCAGAGCTCTGAGGTGTGCGTGTGAACTGAACTGCCTTCGAAGTCCATGAACCCCCTTCTGAAGAGATTCTTTGCTACGGTCGACTTGGAGTCGGTTTATTTAGAGATAATCCAAGTCAGCCGCGGTAAAATATGCTTTGGTGAAAATAGAAGCCAAATAAAAAAATATATAATAAAATGTTCGCGAAATAACGCAAACGTTAATTCGAATGCAAATATTAATACGGACAGCAACGTAGAGCATCTTGAATATCAAGATTCTTGCATGACATATGGTACAATACGGTCTTAAAAATAAAAGAAAAAGAAAAAAAAAGCTCTAAACTGTTGAAATAGCAGAAAAACTGGTAATAGTGCAGGTTCTCAGTTTGTTTGGTAGCGGAAGAACGATTGCATCAGCAATCGTCAACGAGGGCAACCACAGGTCTTGTTAGAAGGCTTTCTGTGCACCCACCAACCCGCATTAGACAAGCGTGGTGGGTTTACTTTATATTTTCCTCTCAATGACAAATACTAATAAAAACAGGCCCCCAGTGCCCGGCAGCTCCAGTGGTGCTCTTGACGACGACGGTAGACAGGCACGCCACGGAGCAAGGGGTGCTAAGAATCCCCAGGTGGAATCCACTCACCGTCAAACGACCAAGGCTAAGAATAAGGACAAAGAAAACTATTTAAACATAATGACTTATAAAGTACGCACTTTAAGAAGAAAACCTAGTAGAATTGGAAAACGCCCTTAATGCCAAATGGGACATAATTGGATTGGCAGAAGTACGCAGAGAGGGCGAAGATACAATTGAACGACAACGCAATATCTTTTACCACTTCGGACAGACGGCAGGTATGTACGCGTCGGTTTCAAGGTTACAAAAAGATGGAAAGACAACATTTTAGATTTTTTACAAATTTTGCGCAGCAGTAATTTCGTGGTCAAAATCATGTTCATATTTCGATTCCGAAAATAAAGCATCATCATCGTCAGGTATAGAAAGTTACTTTAAAACTTTGAAACTCTTCGTTTTTGGAAATAAAATACAGAATCGAAAGTTCATCAAAGTTTACTCTATTTTCATGGATGAAATAATAAAAACTGCACTTGCTGATTTAGGTGAAAAAGTAGTGAATAAAGCAATACCACGCAAAAAAATCTCTCGAAATATTTAATGTATAAGTGAAATTCAAGAAAAAAAATGCAGAAAGTTAAATCTAATATGATAATCCAAACAATGTATAGCCACATGTGACTGTTCCCAAATTACCCCAGGCTGATAAAATTTTAATTTTTCCTAAATCATAGTAATATTAGTATTACAATCGGTTTCCCCATGCCAGTTAGGACTTATGGTATAAGCTGCAGTTCAGTTGTGGGGCTGCACCAAACAGACAAATGCATTAGTCATTCAACGATTCCAGAACCAAAGTACTGCGGGAAATTGTTAATGCAACCTGGTACGTACGAAATGATGACCTCCATCGAGACCTTAACGTCGAATTCATCGATAAAGTGATATAAAAAAACTACAGAAGTTCACAACAAGGGACTTCATCAGCATGTGAACGTCGAAGCGATCCAGATTCTCGGCTACACGGGCATAGTGAGAAGACTAAAAATAACAAAACCGTTCCGAGTTAGTGTTAGCTACCTTGTACTGTAACACATGTGCTACATTGTACTGTTAGAGAACAGTACAATGTAGCAAGTGTTACCAAATAAACACAAGAAAAAGTGTATTTGCCTTAATATAAACAATAAGAAAAGTGCCAAACGGGCACATTCTTAGCACGTAAAGCCAATTTTACAGTTTCAAGTTAGAATTAAATTACGTATCTATTATTACACAAGACTAGATTGTAATAAAGTCAGGGTCCATCCTTTTGACGAACACTAAGATATGAGAAAAAAGTGGAAATGTATATATCTAAAGAAAACTTTAATGCTACTACGATACTGGTCAAGTCGATGGCTTATGAAGGCGTTAAAACTGTAATAATTATATCAAAGATATCCAAGCGAGCAGATAATTGAAACAAAACGGATAGACCAGCAGTCTGGAAATTGAATCTAGAGAGTCAAACATTACTGTGACTGAAACAGCTAATATAGCCAATGATGTGCTGTTCCTATTCGTTCTATTCCTTATTAGGGATAACAATCTAAGAAAGATCCTCTCTACCATAAACGCATATCCCCGCTTTGTTACCAACAGTTGACACTGCAGATACAATTAATTTAACTCGAAACGTTTCTGCTATTTCTTCAATATTGAGCAATCAGTTACCCCATATTAAAAAGAACACGAATCACGATCAATGAGCCTATTACCGAAACCTTAGAAGCAGCGGAGAAATTTGTAAATGCAGTTATAGGGTCATTGAATGATGATAATGCGATGTTGAATATACTAAACCATCTAGGTTTACTCAACCCAAGGAAGGAGCCCAAAGCCTGGATCACTCTGGGTTCCAAATTGAATTTTGTTTTTGAAATATTTGCATAGATATGTTAGAAAAGGCTATTAACATCGATAAAGGAAACATGAACTGTACGACTTGTGATAACCACTTTAGTTACAATTACGAGCTTTCAAAACTAATATCATTCGATTTGAATGGCACTATTCTCTTACTAATGTTCCTGCTGCCATAACAGTAATGAATAAAATCATGGGTGCATCTGAATTCATTTCAACAATAATTCCAGGCGGTCAGTGACAGGGCGATGTCACTGTTTTTAATAAGCTTTAGCTCGGAGTATAATCAGGATGGTAGCCAAGGTCCACCGACCTTGGCTACCATCCTGATTATACTCCGAGCGGCTCTCCTGTGTGACACAACAGCATCTCTACTCGGTCAAGGAGGCAACCAAGTAATAGTTCTCAGAATCCCATCTGCCAGCTATCTAGCTGACCGACATCTGACACCTGACCAATATACGCAAGTTTCTGCAAGTGCTCGAGACCATCTGGATCGAGTCCAGCATCGTCATAAAGGTCCCAGAGTCCTGGGGATCCCGCAGGATATTAAAATATGGTAGGAAGTACTTTGTAGACGGAGTTCAGGTCAGCAGCGCGTTGAAGAAGGTGTCACAATTAACCAGTGAAGCGAACCAGGCAGTGTACACCCTAAATACCGTGTTGGCAGTGCTGTTCTCCAGCGGTGCCGCTTGAGAACAACACTGCCATCTATTGCTGGCGACGATAACACTCCGATCACATGATTACAGAGTTTGAGGCAGCTTCGGTCTTGTGGAGGCATTATCCTGAGTATTTGCAGATGTCGGATGAGTGGATGGCGACTCTGCTCATGTTGAATAGATCTGTAGGAGGATACCCCACTGTTCTGTTTCCACAGTTTGCGCTAAGAGCCACTCAAGACACTCAGTCTCGGTCTGAGTGTCATGAAATACCTGCTGAAAAATACTAGATTTAGGTCATGCGGATATCAGCTTCTGGACATAATCCAACCCAACCGTGTAGACCACACTCAGCAAAAAAAAAGACCCAGGAAGGTTTCCTCTACATCCCACCACAGCCTGAAAATCTGTTCCGCCGCAAGTTAAAGAAAGGACTTGTGAAGAACAGGGATCTATCAGCTATCTTCAGCACAGTTGCGGATACCGAAGAAGACAATCTAGGGCGGGACTTGTTGGATATAAAGCCCACAAACCCCAAATTGCTGTGCAAGTTGTGGCAACTATCAAACATCGATGTTCGTGAGAAAGTTCTCCACCTCTCGCTCCATTCAGGGAGCTTCCCTTGGCACGTGGATAGACGAGTCATCCTTGTTGAGTACCATTGCGGGTCTAGAGCTAAGAACCGCCAGATACTACATGAGAACAAAGAATAGGCCCTTCACACAGACTCTAGCACAGTGTCCCTGTGTAACCATCCTTTCCCAACAATATTAAGAGAGCTTCTATGGGGCATGGAGTTGGACGGGATAACCATTGCCCACTCCCTCAGATAAACTAGTGGTGGTCCCCTAGAGTTCGATCACTGAAGACATGGTCCCATCCTCAGTCATGACAGGCTGGTCGGGCACTGCAAGCAAGAATAGCTTCTACGAGCGCGGACCATGAACACCATATATAGGATCTCAGACCAGAGTGCGCGTGCGAAGAGCCGCTCTGCAAGTGCTCGAGGTGGGTATCATGGTTGAGAACATCAAGTCAATACTGGAGCTACGCAGCTGGGTGAAAGGGAGTGAGGGGCTTCGACTCCTTTAAGAACAACTGATCGAGGAGAAGACCCTCTTAACAGTGGAGGAGCTGGAGCCCTTCACCGCACAGGTTTATTCGGGTATGCATTCTCACAGGCTACCCTGTCCTGCGTTGAGGCGGGGGGCCATGTGGAATGGATGTCCCAATATCCTGTCATGGTTGACAATAGTGTCCGATACTGCCACCCATTATGCCAAGAAAGAGACCAACTACAATATTTGTTTCCAAGAAGATTTTCTCTATGGTCTCTCTGTGCTATCAGAATGGTACAGAGAATTCATACAATGTGCGTGTGAACTGAGGGACCAAAAAGGAATACGCGAAATGAAAATCCTAAGATTTAGTAGAAGACTTAAAACAAATGTAGAACAAATCCGGGGAATTTGTAATCAAATATATTAAAAACTACGACCCATAAAGTGTGGTCCCTCAGTTCTCACAGACGGTTAGCCAGATCTCGGAAAGTATCTTAAAAAAGATGGTTTTGTGAATACAGACATTTAGTAAAGAATTTGGAAAGATATTCACAAAATAACAGACCACAAAGCATTAAAGATAAAAAAAATATAACGACTGAACTGTGGTCCCTCAGTCCACACAACAAAGATAAATATTTTAGTGAATATTACTAAATTAAACTAATAAAACCGTTCTTTTTCTACATAAAGTTTTAGTAGAAGTCTTAAAACATTTCGTAAAAAAATATGAAGCCTAAATATCGAAGCATTTTGAAGATAGCGATGATTATTACTGGTCCCTCAATCCTCCACTCCACTGACATATGTGCGTGTGCTAGCTGCTGGGCTATAGGAATATCAGAAAGTCTAGTGTACTTAACTTTTAGTAGAAAGTTTCTTCTAAATAATAGGTATCTAAAATTGTGCATTTCTTACCTCTTAGCTGAGATAATATTATTTCTTTAATTCTATGAAAGTAAACAGAGCAGTGTGACCACACAATAAAACAAAATGTAGACAGTCCTTTTATACTTTATTTAATATAATTTTCATTTTTTAGACAAAACGAAAACAAGTTTGTACGGTTCCCGTCGGGGTTGCGGGTTGATCGAAAGAGATACCGCAGCCTCGACATGAAGGGCTAAGAAGGAACATGGGTGGTTTTTAGTCAGTAGAAGTCTGACACTCCCTTCCGCTCTGCCCAAAAGTGGGAGGGGTTATTTGATGATTTTCCACCCACCATAAAAAAAAAAGTATGTACGGTTCCCGTCGGGGCTGCGGGTTGTTCGAAAGAGATACCGCGGCTTCGGCACAAAGCGCTAAGAAGGAACATGAGTGGTTTTTAGTCAGTAGAAGTCTGACACTCTCCGTATTCTCTCTCTCTCTCTCTATTTCTCTCTCTCTCTCTGTTTGTGCAGTGTGGGTGTCTGTGAATGTGTGCGATGATATGGTGTATGTCTATTTGTGACTAACTGACACTAGCAGGGGGTTGGAGAACACGCGTTTGCTCCAGGATTGTAATTATCTCTTTTTTTAAGACGGTTCCGTGTGGTATTGAAGGAGTCGAGTGAAGGGAATTTGTCATTATACTGCCTACCGATATCACTGTTTTCTGAACGAGCTTCTTTTACTGCTGTGATGAACATTATCTCAAAATTATTGTAAGTACGTAAGTTTTTTTTTGCGGCTTGGGAAAGCATCAATCATCATCGAGGGGTAGGCAGTGTCAGACTTCTACTGACTAAAAACCACCCATGTTCCTTCTTAGCCCTTCATGTCGAGGCCGCGGTATCTCTTTCAAACAACCCGCAAACCCGACGGGAACCGTACAACCTTGTTTTCGTTTTGTCAAAAAATGAAAATTATATTAAATAAAGTATAATAGGACTGTCTACATTTTGTTTTATTGTGTGGTCACACTGCTCTGTTTACTTTTATAGAATTAAAGAAATAATATGATCTCAGCTAAGAGGTAAGAAATGCACAATTTTAGATACCTATTATTTAGAAGAAACTTTCTACTAAAAGTTAAGTACACTAGACTTTCTGATATTCCTATAGCCCAGCAGCTAGCACATGCACATATGTCAGTGGAGTGGAGGATTGAGGGACCAGTAACAATCATCGCTATCTTAAAAATGCTTCGATATTTAGGCTTCATTTTTTTTACGAAATGTTTTAAGACTTCTACTAAAACTTTATGTAGAAAAAGAACGGTTTTATTAGTTTAATTCAGTAATATTCACTAAAATATTTATCTTTGTTGTGTGGACTGAGGAGCTCGTGGCTTAATAAGAACTGCCACTCGGGTCGATCTTTAGGTAAAGCTGTGCTCACCTAGGTCGGTCTGTGGATGGGTGACCGCCCGACATACCGAGTTTCCTCCGTGCCTCGGAAAGCACGTTAAGCTGTTGGTCCCGACTGCCATATATAGATCTTTGGCAGTCGTTACAGGTAGTCAGTGACCTGAAATTCTGACATCCAGTCTTACCAAAGAGTATCGTATTACCTAGTATTAACTGGGTTGTGGAGGTCAGATAGGCAGTCGCTCCATGTAAAATACTGGTATTCAGCTGAATCTGGTTGGACTCGAAGCCGACCCTAACATAGTTGGGAAAAGGCTAGGCAGATGATGTGTGGACTGAGGGACCACAGTTCAGTCGTTATATTTTTTTTATCTTTAATGCTTTGTGGTCTGTTATTTTGTGAATATCTTTCCAAATTCTTTACTAAATGTCTGTATTCACAAAACCTTCTTTTTTAAGATACTTTCCAAAATCTGGCTAACCGTCTGTGAGAACTGAGGGACCACACTTTATGGGTCGTAGTTTTTAATATATTTGATTACAAATTCCCCGGATTTGTTCTACATTTGTTTTAAGTCTTCTACTAAATCTTAGGATTTTCATGTGCGTGTGGTGTGAGGGCCCGTTTGTTAAAACTCTGTAAAAATGTGCTTAGGATTTAGTGAACATTCCCCAACAATTGTGAAAGTTGGAATCAGATTTTGTGAAAGTCATATAAGCGAGTTATTGACTGTAATGTTGGGCCCTCAGTTCTCACATAGAGGACTGAGGGCCCGCCTGTACCTGAAAAACTATGTACACTACAGAAAAAGTCTTTATGCCCAAATCTTACTTAATGCCGAACAAAATTTGTGAAAACAAGATATTATCGCAAAACACTGTCCTACTTTGTAAATCTTCGTTCAAAATGGGCCCTCAATCCTCATACACGTAAAAGTTTGTCACGCAAATAAAATGAATCCATTAACTTACAGCTACTGTTTGAAATCCTATTAGCTACTAAATAAATTGTGAAAATTTGTGAAAGCAAGAACAGATCACCACTTCTTGTTGTTTGAAAGTTATGACCCTGATAAAAATCGGGCCCTCAGTCCTCCATTTTTTTGTATTCTTTTTGTTACTCCTAACGTATGAAAGATAAGCCAAATATAAAACTGTCTCTTTTTGTGAAAAAAATTGTTCAACAAATTGGTGTTATTTGTTACTAATAAGAATTACGATAAAACAACAAATTTTAACAGATACTGAAATCAGCAATTTTTCTATTGTGTACGCGTGTCATTGTGACAGTCGCGGGTAGGGTGACAATAATTTCATTTTAGCTTTTTCTTTTTACTTGAAATAAATGTTTTATTGATCTTGATTTACCCTCATTTTATTATACTTTGTTAGTGGCGATACTGATGTTTTAGTTCCTTCTGCTGTTGCAAAGTATGTAAAGTAAGTTTACATATGCACAATAGTTATAATAGTTAGTGTAGTTACTAAACAATAGTTTATGATAGTGCAGCGGATGTTGCAGGTGATAAAGCACTAAGGCAAGTTTTATGAAACAGTTCTAGTGAAGAATAAAAATAATAATTACTTTTTAATGCGCAAGCAAGCACATCTTCGGTCATGACACTCGCTTGTCTTCGGTCAAGATATCAAACTTATAACTTTGCTTATAAGGTAAAATGGTACCTACACGTAATGCAAACTTCTTATAACTCAATATAAGAAGTTTGCATTATGTAGGTACATTTTTTCTCTTAATATTAATATATAAGACTGATTACCATAGTAACGAAAATAATATTATTGTAACAATCTTTGATATAATAAAAATACGATAATATTCCAGGTATTATAAATCTTCACAGTAAGTTTGTTTTGATACATACTCATAATTGTATAAGTAGGTTCCTAACCTATTATATTTATATAATATATTGTATTTTATTTCATTTTATTTATTAACATGAATGATCTATTAGCGCTTGTCTACTTAAATAGTTACTCTAAGAATTGTTTAATTCAATTTCACTTATTTATAAATTGTACAGTTTTTAAAGTAAACTTGAGTACGATCTTCCAACCTATTGATAACGGAAATTGTATTCAACAATATAATAGAGTAATTTTTTTCCCCCAACAGTTACCCATAACCATGCCAAGAGGACGCATACCATCTGTTCCTATAGAAGAACAAATATCATTATTTACAAAATATATCGCTGATCTGCAGGAAATAGACATCAAATATAACAATCCCATATTTATGGAAATGTCTCGGGAAATTAATGGAAGAATGTCTGCAAAAGCTCTGCACATGTCATTCTTACGGCATCGCCGTACTTTAATTACGGAAACCCTCGCCAATAGCGATGTCGATACAAACCCTCCATCAGACAGCACAACGACTACTGAATCCGTTGAATCCTTCATAGACTCAGAGGAATCGGCCAATTCATAATTCTCGTTTGATATTGATGTACATGAATGGCAAAAAATTAAAATGTTATGACTTACTTTCAGAGTACGAGTAATGAAAAATAAATTGTGGTCACCCTATTGGCTAATTCAGAAAGGAAAAATAAAATTCAATTTTCATATACAATAAAGGGTCTTTTAATTTCTTTCTAGTATCGAATTTGTTGCACAATTTTTTTCACAAAAAGAGACAGTTTTATATTTGGCTTATCTTTCATACGTTAGGAGTAACAAAAAGAATACAAAAAAATGGAGGACTGAGGGCCCGATTTTTATCAGGGTCATAACTTTCAAACAACAAGAAGTGGTGATCTGTTCTTGCTTTCACAAATTTTCACAATTTATTTAGTAGCTAATAGGATTTCAAACAGTAGCTGTAAGTTAATGGATTCATTTTATTTGCGTGACAAACTTTTACGTGTATGAGGATTGAGGGCCCATTTTGAACGAAGATTTACAAAGTATGACAGTGTTTTGCGATAATATCTTATTTTCACAAATTTTGTTCGGCATTAGGTAAGATTTGGGCATAAAGACTTTTTCTGTAGTGTACATAGTTTTTCAGGTACAGGCGGGCCCTCAGTCCTCTATGTGAGAACTGAGGGCCCAACATTACAGTCAATAACTCGCTTATATGACTTTCACAAAATCTGATTCCAACTTTCACAATTGTTGGGGAATGTTCACTAAATCCTAAGCACATTTTTACAGAGTTTTAACAAACGGGCCCTCACACCACACGCACATGGATTTTCATTTCGCGTATTCCTTTTTGGTCCCTCAGTTCACACGCACATGAGAATTCAACTTTCTTCCTTCATCTATGGCCCTAAAGAGAAATGCTGTGTACGGGAACTTCCTCCAGAGACATTTGCACTCGACATCTGTAGATACAGAGGCCTCCCTCTTTTTTAAGTGATAGGTGATCTGACACAAGTGGAAGATAGACATTTAGTACCTACCAACATCCATGATAACCCTAGACTATCCTATTCTGTGCATACAGCACACAAGATAGCAGCCTGGATCATCCACATCAGGGCGGAAGAGTTCGTGACCTCCTTGGAGAACCGAGCAATCTCAGAAAGTGTACATGCGGCATTCCTAAATCTAACATAATTCAGAGGAATATCCATCGATCTTATGATCCCTTGCGTAGTGTTTAATCTGATGCTGTGTGATCGCAACTTTTTACTCAACAGCGTTTCATATTTTGATGATATATACGCATCCAAGAAAACGCCGTACGACGTTGTACTGGACACCATAATGGCATGCGGGAAAGCAGGAGAGTTATAGGCAATGGCAGGTTTATCCGCATCTGGCAGAGAGAAAGATCTGCCTGCGCACCGCCCTATACATATCCCTAACAAAGTGTGTTGATGCTGGATTTCTGGATGTGATCGCCAAAGGTGCCTACATGACTCCCGACAATGCCGAGAAGATGTATCCTAGGATGATGAGACTTGTACTGAGGGTGATGGGGGAACCGGCTCCACCCCCTGAGGTGAAGACGTATGAAGACTATGTGTTGTACAAAAACGACCTGCCTGTCGCGTTATCGCGGTGGTCCACACAGAAGAAGAATCAGTAGGCTTTGTTAGAGCTGTGCCTATATCCGAGGGGGGACATGACAAAAGACTGGTCACCGTTGCTGAGCTGCTCGGACAACTGGTCATAACACCAGGGTTGATGACATCTGCCTTCACTGTCTCTATAGCTCTTCTTTACCACTTGTCGATTATAGGGAACTCTCTCCTTTGTGCGCTCCAAGGGTGGAGAGGGTGGGAGAAGGCCAACATAGCACGGGTGATCACCCTGAGAGACTAAGAGTGTGTGATCTTCAACGCTGTACATCACATCATGAAGCTACCTGGTTATCCTCACTGGGCGGAAGCTGACACTTCGTCCAACCTGTGGGAACGAGGTCCATTAGCCTGTGCCACAGACCCCTGCTCTTCAGGTCTGTCTTTTGAGGGCTTCTTATCATCTATCGCGAACACAGAAGAAGAGTTATTACTGCGAGAGTCGTGCCCCCCAAGAATCATGCAGAACGTTGTTCATCTTCACAAACGAGCAGCCAGATCTAGACTCCGCGCATAGACTGTATGCATCTGGTGGCACCCATCAGTACCTGTATCCCTGGGGGACCGAGGTGGCAATGTAACTGGACAACCCTAACTGGATCACCTTGCCCGGAGTTATACCTCCCCTAGATGTAGAGACGTATCAGAGTGGGTCTCTTTGGGTGCTGCTTGGTGAAGGAGTGGAGGACACTGTTTGCGTACAGTCCGACATGATGGCCTCCTTTAAACAACAAACACCAGGCCTATCTCCTCATGTAATCAGCACATCTACGGCCGCCCTATGGAACTCAGAGCAGGCTCGAAGATCCCTCACACAACCATCTTCTTGTTTTAACCTGTTTAGTCCTGTGATTCATATCCTTGGAGAGGCTCCTGTCAACCTGGATGTCTTTGTGAGTCGTGTGAAGGGAGCGATCTTAGGGCTGGTATCTAGGCTGAGATGTGACTCCATCGGGCAACATAGAATGAGTGCTGCAGAAGAAGATTCAATCACACAACGCGAGCAGCTAGACAACAGAGTAGGCCGCTAGGTGTGCTGTCTCCTGCTATTGCAAAAGGTAGCTATATTATCAGATTTTACCCTAACACGGTTGTACTACATTCGTCAGGTTCACTGCCATAGGACCCCCTCAGCAATCCGAATGTGTTATCAGTCCAGATGCCAATCCGCACCCTACAACAGAGTTCAGTGACATACCCAAGTACAGTAGAATTATATATATTATAAAGATACCATATACGTATATATACTTAGAGATTGAATCTATACAATTCCAAAGATATTTTTTCAATTTTCTGCAGTTTTTACAATAACTTCACACGGTAGGTAATCAACCCGTTTGCCTCTATGGTTGTATGCAGAACCAGCATTCAGCCAAGCATTTATATCATCAATGTGATTTTATTATTTTATTGTAACATTTTAAACAGTACCCCACGAAAGATGAGTCTACTTTAGCTAGCCTGAAACCTGTACCTACTAGTTAGTGCCTGTTTCTAGTATTATACGGGTGTCTGTCATCTTTTTTCTAAATAAAAACAGTTTTTTCTTAGTGCACATGATGTTTTCACAGATGTATTGTCATCATGTTAATTTCCTTAACAGTTAACCTTAGAGAATCAGGCCTACGTAGATCAATATGGGTCTAATCTGCAGAATAAATATACTCTGTTTATCGTGTCGCTAGCACGACAGTACTTTATAAAAACGCTTGCCCATGACTTTGTCACTTCTACGACGACGCCGTCGTCCGTGGCAGTGGAAAGATTACTTTAACTACATGTTTTGACGCAGCTGCTGAGCTATGAGATGCTATGAAAGATTAATCTGGCGATTTCTCAACAATCGCTATTGTTGAGAAATCGCCAGATAAATCTTTCTAAACAACTTACACCAGAGAATCAATGCAAGGACTTGAAAATTACATAGTTGGCATGGTCTCCGTAACGCTAGCTATGTAGATTAAAATTGACAATCTTCAATGTCATACTCTAAAATCTTGCACAAAGGGTTTAAAAATTACTTATACGAATACGAAATATAATTTGAATTACACGATTTGAGTTCTGCTACTTTAACGAATGTGGCTCGCCATTTTTCTTCAAGGTATTATAGTTATATTTAGGTTCCCGTTCTCTATTAGCAAACCCTTATGATATCGTAATGCCCGTCTATCGGTCAGTTCGTTTCTCTTTCTGTACATCCGAGTTGCCACCATAAATTTACTCGTAGACGACTGGCACAGTATCGATGAAAATTGGAAGGTGTATTATGTAAGGTCCCTAAGCAATGCTGTAAAATAATTACGATAAAATAAAATACTATGAGACGCAATATTTTTGGGGTTGTTAAAGTCAATACTTTGCATGAGTAAACATTCATCTCAAATACGGAAGTGTTGTAGAAATAATCAATAGGATTATTATTTACCTACATAAGTATAATACAAGATGTCGTCATTTAAATATTTTGGCCGCAACGCATGAGAGAATAGTCAACGGCCTATGACCAAAATGGTCACACGGACAGACACGAGAAGCAAATATTTATAGCAGATTTGGATAGCTAGCTGGCGAAATGTGGTTGTACATCAAGTACAACCACATTTCCTCTGTCTAACCCTTGAGGGATTACTGGCATGATGTAATGTTATGAATAACTAGCTTTAAGTCGGAATTTATTCTATTGGGGCGTACTACCTCCAGGATTTAAGTATAGTTTATGTCCTAATCCTGTTGTAAAAGTGTTGCTGCCCAGAAAGTCCAGTCATTTTTGGTAGTTTTACCTGAAAAGTTTTGAAAATTGGTGGATTTATAGATTTCGACGTGCTCTTTTCAAATTTTCACTTTGCCACCTCAAATCTTTGACGCTCGCGCCACCATTTAGGAAAAATGGCGCCATAAACAGGACGGACAAACTAGAGTGATCTTATGAGGGATCCTTTTTAAGGGTTTTCCCCTATTGAGCTACGGAAAACCCTACAAAACGTGCTGCTTACTTTACCTCAAGGTGGAGTGTTAACGCGTAATTCAGCGCAAACACATGTTAAATAACACTTTGCTGCGCTCGTCGAAACTATTGATTTTACGGAAACTTTGTTAGGACATTTGTAGGAAATTTTCTCGAATTTCGTTAACTATATCGTAAAATGAGCGGGAATGGAGTTTTTCTCAAAAGTTTTTGGGCGCCATTTTTCCAAAATGACGGCGCGCGCGGCAAGGATTCGAGTCATTAGTCATTCCTTACCTATGGGCCTCATCATAATCCGTTCAAACGTCTTGAACTTGAAAAGGTAACAGAACGAGCGACGCACAGATTGTTTTATTATATTTCTATACTCACAGTTTCAACGTATCATCAAATTAGGAAATGCTAAGTGCTACTTAATTTATACATTGTATAATTCACGTTCGCAACTAATGCGTAACTAAAAAAAAAAGCGCTGTTAACATTTTTATACACCTGCTTGGAAAGTACCTTGATACTTTATCAAATTTACGGTAGAAAGTACGTCATTTCATATCGAACAAATATGCGGGGAGAAAACGCATCTGAGCGGGAGAGAAAAGTGTATGAAAATCCATTTCTTACGTCGTTTTTCTTTTTTAATTTTGGGTAAGACTATGCGCCGGTAACCAAAGCCAAAGCCAAAAAGTTTTTACAGTGAGTTTTTATCTCCAAGTTCGCAAAATGACACTGGCCACTAGCTGTGTGTTGGATGGTGTCGGGCTGGCAGTGCGACCCTGCGGCGGCAGGTAAACAATTTGAAAAAAGAACATGTGAAAATTGCAGACGCCATTGGCGCCATTTTCAATTTGTGTGTTGTTTGAGGATTCAGTTTTCGTAGAAAGTAAAATAAAACTATCAAAATGATAAGTAGTGATAGTGATGATGAAGATTTTTTAACTCCGCCGCAGTTGAAGGAAACAGCAATATACTGATTGATAACCTTTTACCACAGATATCAATTAAAAAATATAATAAAACTTATGACGATTTTTTGCAATGGAAAAGTGAAAAATGCGGCATCTGTTTCTGAAACTGTTTTGCTAGCTTATTTCAGTGAAAAAGCGCAAAAATACAAACCAAGTACGTTATGGTCTATGTACTCAATGTTGAAAAGTACTATATTGACAAGAAACGACATAAATATTCAAGAATACAAAAACTTACAGCATTTCTGAAAAGAAAGTCGGAGGGATTCCGTAGTAAGAAATCAAAAGTGCTTACTACAAAGGATGTTTATTCCTTTTGCAGAATGCCCCAGATGACAAATATTTGTTGATGAAGGTAAGTTTATGAACAAAATGCACTGGTTTATGATTTATTACGTACCTATTTATGAGTAGAAATCTACTAGGTTTTCATGTTTGATATTTTTGTTTACAGGTTATTTTGATTTTAGGAGTAAATGGGGCCTGTCGTTCGCAAGAACTTGTGGATATGACAACAGACGATATTGAAATCCTCGAAAATGGAATAATTGTCAATATTCCTAACACAAAACCAAAATTCAGCGATCATTTGTTATATCGGGCTTATTTTATGAGATAATGAAGAAATATAACGAAATTCGCCCCAGTGACCCCAAAACCAATCGGTTTTTACTACAATATAAAAACAAAAAATGTACGAAACAAGTAATTGGGAAAAACAAAATAAGTACTGTGCCAAGAGAAATAGCTTCCTACCTTAATTTACTCAATCCACTAGAATACACTGGCCACTGCTTTCGCAGAACTTCAGCGACTATTCTTGCCGATACTGGTGCTGATTTAACCACAATAAAACGCCACGGTGGTTGGAAATCGTCCGCTGTTGCAGAAGGTTACATAGAGAATTCCGTAAAAAACAAAACACGAATAAATAACCAAATATCGGGACCGATTAATGTGCATCAAGACTCATCTCCTCAACTATCAACGAGCGCGGCGATGCCAAATGCCCCTCAGCAGCCAGTTGCCCCTTTGGCACCACAGCCTTCTACGAGCGCAGTGCCAACAGCACAGCCAGTTATTCCTCCTACATTGTCGCAAACATCTCAAACAAACATTAATGGAAAAAAGTGTTACATTAAGCTTCACTAACTGCAACAATTTCAATATAAATTTCAATTAGTAAAGATTTAGTTTTTTATTTTTCTCGTAGGTGTAGTATAAAGCACTGTGTATCACTCGAGAGAAAATGCGATTCCCGATCTCGGGTGTTTTCTCCTCTCGGTGAACAATGTACTATTTTACCGCAGATATTGTTCATTCATTTCTCCAGCATCTACTGGAGAAATGAATGAACAATATCTGCGGTAAAAAAATGTTAACAGCGCTAATTTTTTTCAATAATTAAATTTCTTGAATAATAACTTAAAACAGTAATTATTCATCAAAAGTCGATGATCGCTGAAGCTGACGCAAACCTCAGTGTCCCCGTTTTCGGCCGTACTTTCAACCTTCTGGGTAAAGTTATAAATATTGCTGCTACAGTTCCGGGAGTTAGTTAGACTTTTATATTACAAAATTTTCTCCAAATTTCTTTATTCAAATTTGAAAAATTGCCATACCGTTTTAGAGATATTTGCAAAAATGCATACCCCCTTTTTCTTGTTTCAGGTAATTGTTTATTATATTATTTTTGCAGTCCGCTCTAGAATTTTCCAAAAAATATCTATACGCTATTCCGAATCGAATGACTCGTTTATTTTTTTCGGAAGCGGAGAAAAGAATTGTACCAAAAAGCACCTATTGACTAGACTACTATCTAGGTTAGTTTATCTATAAAACCTGAACTAAAAATATTTTTATGCATCAAATTAACATTTATCATAATAAAAACCACAATAGAACCCCGATGAAATAAAATCATTCTTTATTGTGTTATAACTTATAAACCAGAACGTTTACTTGCACCGCATTATAATGCGGTGCAAGTCATTAAGACTTGATTGATATGATTTGTAGCCATGCCTACTTCCAAGTATTCAAAGTTTGCTGATCATAGTGTATTTTGATAAAACGATGGACATAATCATGTTTGATAATTAGGTACGTACCTATTGTAAGTATAATATTACGAATGTGCGTTTTTATCAAGTATCGAATTATTATTAATTATAAGGATATCTAACATTGAATAATTCCTGTCCTTAAAACATACAAATAACACTAGTAATCTATTTGATAATTATGGTTGTATCGCAAATGCCTTAAAAATACATGATTGTGTCAATAAATCAGTAATTTCAACGTATTATATAAATAAAGAAGCAAGAAGTGGCACAACATGAGAACATTTTTTTAATCAATCAACTTAAACTAATTGAACTTAAACACAATAACTTACCCGGAGGAAATTTCCTTGGTTTAATAGTTGAGACAAACGCATACAAAATCAATGCGACCATGAACAGTAGTAGAAACGTAGGGATCATTTTTAAAGATCGTTATTTTTACAGTGAGCAGCAGTGTATAATACGCGTGTGGTATAAATATCCACTGGCGGCCTACTCGGCAACCGAAACGCAACTGTTCAACGCGAACAGCGAGCGTCAATTTTAGTACGAAGGATTTACGTTTGGTGATGTCCTTGTAGTAGCGTGATCACATAACTGTTCAATAAATTTTATATCATATATTAAACGTGACAGCGTCAAGGTTGTTTCAATGTATCTGTTACCGTCCGAGCCCGATTTCAGGCCAAACTAGGACTCATCACTAAGTAACGATCATAGAGCAAACCGTTTAAATGGGTTAGGTTAGAACTGTGACCAATCACGTGCGACCCGAGCGAGCGTAGCGAGCGGTGCAGCGGCAGTGGCTGGCGAGCGCTACACCCGGGTTGGGTGCAGTGTAATTGCTTTGTTTGGGTTCGTGCCTACACGATAAAACGGTTTGGCCTAGGACACTAGGACAAACTAGTTTTGCATGTAATCGGATTTAATGTGTAACCGGCCAACTCCGATTTCATGTCAAAAATTACGACAACAATACAATCACTAAGGAAGTCTTATTAGTTCATTCACTAGCAGGATTTAATAGAGTATGAACGTTGGAAAGTGAAGCTCAGCTATTTTTTTAATTTGAAACGTGAAACAATTTGCGTTCGCGAGTATTTGACTCGATTTTTTGTTGTTTTCTTTTTTTTCATAATATGACTGTTAACAAATTTTGTTTATTCTCTCTCTGTTAAAGTTCGTGTCTGTACGATCGTCTGTCACAGTCATTAATTTGCTCTGAATATACCGGACCGATTAAGTAAAATTAAAGAGGGTAAATTAGGAAAGGTAAAAATGTGCGCCAACTGTACCATGTGACATACGAGTATCCAAGGAAACGGGCTTGTTGTAAGGGTACTCAACATGTCTTTTTTTATAAGTAACGCAAACCTACTCCTGGATTTAAATATTGCCATATAGTCGTCTGTTTCCGGATGCGTACCGCTTGAAAATCCGATGAAAAACCATTCTCCCCCTCGTTATGTCAAAAAGTACTGAGCTCAATATTTTGTAAACATGCAGAAAACGTTCATTTACCTAGTGATTACAGGAAAACTTCGGAGAAGTCTAATGGCCTAATAATATCATGGTCAATATTTCAATATACCTACGTACGTTCGCATACGTACAAACCTTACACTTGCAGTGAAAACATGTTCTTCAACACGGAACACACATTTAGGGGGTTTTATTTTGATCACTTTGTTTTGCGTGGTGTAGATGGATAGGTCGAAAATATTGATTGTGTGTGAAAACCATTTTTCGATTTTGAGATCTATTTTCGTGTTGCGAGCTGAATAAAACCACACACCACACCACCACCACAAAAGTTAAAGTATTTTACATGGAGCGACTGCCTATCTGACCTTCAACCCAGTTAGAACTGGGTTATACGATACTCTTTAAGGTAAGACTGGTTTTCAGACTTTCGGGACACCTACCTGTATTAAACAAAACGGCCCCTTTTATGTCTTCATATTTTGACCTATATCTAATTTACAGTCGTCCCTTTCCCAAAATTGTTGTAACCGGTTTATTTTTAGTAACTTTGCATAATTATGTCGTTTTGTGATTTAGTGTGTAGTATCTGTTGTAAAAATAACGGTTTGTGAGTGTCGTTATTTTGATTTGCGCAATACTTTACAATTATGATGAAATAGGTATGTAGAACTCCCGCTTAGTAGGTACAAAGTACTCAATGTTGCCGATTACTTACTAGAAACTACTCGGCAAATTTGGTTTAATAGTTGAGGGTAATTGATAAATCTGGTAAAATAACTTAGAGCAAATCTATTACAAATATTTTAATTGACAACTTTTCGTGTTTTTCTGTGTGACCGCGTTGTTCTTCTAATGTACTACTTTACGTCACGGATTTTAATGCGTTTTCGACCAACATAGATAAACATTTCCGAATAGTTACGTTATAACATTGAACTTACACGATAAAGACATAATCACTTTCCGGATGCACCTAAAGAGTAGGTACTTTAAAAAAGATGGCTCTACATTTTTTTCTTAACCTATATTGTCCCACTGCTGGGCAAAGGCCTCCCCCACAGCCTTCCACTCTTCCCTGTGTGTGGTTTTCTCCGTCCAATTCGTCATAAACGCTTCTAGGTCGTCACTCCAGCGTTTTCTAGGCCTCCCTCGGCTCTACATATTGTTACAAAATCAATACTAGCTGCAATTAAATATGGTATAAAAACATCTTACGAGTATTAGAAAGACTAACTCACACAAAATGTTCTTTAACTGATTACATCGGTAGGACGTTACAAGTACATATTACACCGACGGTGACGTACCCACAATGCATCCAACCATAATTATGTGGGTTAACCATATTTGAAATCATCAAGGACAAACATAACATGTCAGTGCGGGTCTCGCGCGAAGAATAAATCAGTACGGCGAAGCTTAGACTTTGGACTCTCTCTATTTGTGGTTGTTCTCGTCTGGCTAAAGGCGAGTACTAGCACAGGTACAAACAAGTAGCCAGGATTATTCACCAGCAACTTGCCTCGAAATATAAACTTGTGGAATCTAAGGTACCGTAGGTACTACATGTATGTGCCTGACCCAGTTCTCGAAAAAGACTATTTCACGTTGTGCTGCGATCAGATAATTATAAGATCCTATCATTATTGATAGAAGTAAGCCTATAAGCCTGACATAGTGGTGATAGATCGTTATTTACTTACCTAGTGCTATTTTTACTAGACAATTCTAAGTGCTAGGACTTTTTGGTTAGCCTATTTATATTTATACAATTGCAATTTGCCACAAGCAATATCAACAAGGCGCTTGTCTGTGTACCTGTGTAGTTAGGAATACTAGTTCCAGGGGCTCCCGTCGGGGCTGCGGGTTGTTCGCAAGAGATACCGCGGCCTCGACATGAAAGGCTAAGAAGGAACATGGGTGGTTTTTTGTCAGTAGAAGTCTGACACTCCCTTTCGCTCTGCCCAAGAGCGGGAGGGGTTGTTTGATGATTTCCCACCCCCAATAAAAAAAAGGTCTGCAGTCTCGACATAGTTTTGCTACCGAATTCGGTCGCTAACTAATGTTTTTTTTTCAATCTGCTTGGATATGTGGTAAATTGGAGAAAATGGTTCGAATAAATAATTGATTTTCTTGTAAACTAAATTGAGACTACATGTAAAGCTTGTATTTATGAAACTATTTTTTTCGAAACCTCGACAGTAATTTTTTACGAAAACTCTAAAGAAGAACTCAAAACGTTTATAAATTGAAATAAACGGTCAAACATTTAAGGAAATTAGAATTACCCTCCTTGCAACATTGACAAAGACATTGGATAAGTCAAATGGTTCTTGTCTATTGGTTGTCATTGGAAAACAATATTTGTTGTGTTTTTAGTGTTTTCACTGGTATTTTCTCAAGCAACATTCATTGATAGCAAAGACATTAAAATATACTAGCAATAGACGGGACAAGACGACAAAAATCGGAACCAAACACTTTTTACCTCGAGGCAAAAAGTCAACCAGTCTAGTGTGATATGTCAGCTTGTCAGGTCGTGTTGACGTGTCAAAACATTTTGTGAAAGAAAATTAATTCTAACCAAACATTGTATATTACAATAGTTGCGCTTTGCGCTGTTGCAAATCTCGCTGCGGTGAAACGAAATGAAAAAAACTACATTAGCGCTGATCACGTAACGCAATTAGAAAACATTGGTATGACCGACCTTATCCTGCGACCTTATACACTTACCAGAAGTATTCTCTTGGTTTAAGAATTTTTGCAACTACTCTTCACTTTTACTCGCCAAAGGCTTACGCGTATGTAAGGAAAAAATTCCAAACCGCTCTGCCTCATGTTCGAACAATAAAAAAGGGGTATCAATCTATCGATGTTCAGCCTGGATTCACGCAAGAATCATTAAAAGCAATAAAAAATAAAACTACAGGCACTCAACACAAATTGTTGTGTTATTTGATAATAGACGAAATGGCAATCAAACAGCATGTGGAGTGGGACGGAAAACAAATGCACGGGTATGTCGATATATCGAATTCAGCAGAACAAGGGGATTGTTTACCCGAAGCCAAATAAGTTCTTGTGTTTTTAGTTACCGCAATTAATAATAAATAAATTAATGATGTTTATTTTGCAAATAGGTTTTAACAAACGCTTTTACAAGTCACTTTTTTTAAACTAGATGGGGCCGGTGTTTCGTACCTGACTACTCCGAGAAGAAACATCCGAAACAAACTCAGAGGTCATAGTCTCTTTTAAGGTCCAGACATAAACTTGTTATACACACATGAAGACTATGCAGATTAGTGTCTGAGATGGTCTTTTAATAAAAGCACCACACAGATTTGAGTGGACCCGTCCAGTCAGTGCAACCTTTGTCATTTATCGTGGAGCTCGACTTGTAACTTAAGGAGCTCAACGTCACGACGAACAATACCAAAGAAAGGACATTTGGGTGGGTCGCGTATAGTACTCAAACTGCCAGACAAACGTTAAAACTAAAGAAAGACCCACATGGTCCTTATAATAAAGTAATAAAATATTTATTTAAATATTCATGTCAAGTTATTAAATGTCAAAATACACAAAACTAAATTAAAAACAAAAATAAAATATTTAACAAGGTAAATATTCATCAAGAAAAAATAAAAATAATATCATACTTGATGAAAAAGTAAATAATGTCGTTGTGTATAAAGAAAATTCATAAAATGTCAAATTGTAAAAGGAAAAGGAAAATAAAATAGGTATAAAGTCAATTCAATTTCAAATTGGAGCAGTTCAATCCCAAGCTTTTTTGTCCTCTATATAATCTTTAACAGTATAAAATCCTTTCTGCAAAGTTTACGTTTTATAAAAGATTTGAATTTATTAAGACTTAAATTTTGAATGTGGCTTGGTAGTCTATTATTAAAGCGAATACATTGGCATCTAAATGATCCACCTATTTTCTTGAGCCTTGTTGTGGATACAATGTATTTATGTCTATTTCTTGTATTTATATTATGAATATCACTATATTTCTTAAAGAGCTTAATATTTTTGTGAGCATACAAAAGATTTTCATAAATATAATGAGAAGGAACAGTCATTACATTAATTTCCTTAATTTTTTCTCTGAGAGAGTGTCTCGGATTCAATTTATAAATTGATCTAACCGCCCGTTTTTGCAAAACTAAGATGGTCTGAATATCAGGGGCATTCCCCCACAATAGAATGCCATACGACATTACGCTATGAAAATAACTGAAGTACACTAATCGGGCTGTCTCTATATCGGTTAAATTACGAATTTTTCTAACTGCGTATGCTGGGGCTTCTTGTTATACAATTGTTGGAATTACTAGAAGATACAGGTATTCAAGTAACCTCGATGACTTTCGACGGTTGTCCAGCCAACATCACCATGGCTAAGAAACTTGGATGTATTTTTGAAGTTGAAATTTTAAAATCTTATTTTGAACACCCCGTTACTCGTCAACCTTCATATTTAACCGTCATATTTTTCTCGATCCATGCCACATGCTGAAGTTGTTGAGAAATGCTTTCGTAGCATGTGGGTACTTTAAGGATACTTCAAATAGGGACCAATAAAATGGAGTCACTTGAAAAACCTGTTAGACATTCAGGATAAAGAAAAACTGCACTTAGCAAATCGAGTACGGAAAAGTCACATCTATTTCAAGAACCAAAAAATTAAAGTTCGCTTGGCGTCACAATTATTTAGCAACAGTGTTGCAGATGCCCTGAATTTTTGTTGTGAACTTCAAATGGCTGATTTTCATGATGTACAAGGCACGGTCGAATATTTAAAAACTGTCAATAACTTGTTCGATGTGTTAAACTCAAGGCAAATATGGCCCAACTCCATTATAAAAAACCAATTTACCCAGGCAACAAAGACAAGGTATTTGAAACTTTAGATTTTAGAAGATGCGAAACGGTATCTAACTTCTATAAAGCTTCCAGACGGTAAAAAGGCTATCAGTACACCAGTTTTATTGGCTTGTTAGTGTGCATAGAAAGCCTCAAGGCATTGTATATACAACTAGTTGAAAAGAACCAAAAACTTAAGTACATTCCAGTTTACAAGATCAGCCAAGATCATTTGAAGCTTATGTTTGGACATATAAGGTCTGACGGTGGATGCAGCACCAACCCAACGGCGCGACAGTTTAAACCGATATTTAAAAAACTTTTGGTAAAATCGGAGCTTAGAGATCTAGATCAGGGATACTGTTCAGCTCTTGAGGTTTCTTTTTTGGCGTGCTCCTCTGCTGTTAAAAATATAAATCTTACAATCGAACCATGTAAGTTAGACGAAAATAATGATGAAGACGAGATGACTTTGCTGTATGAACAAGCCGTATTTGATGAGGAAGTTAGCATACTTGTAGAAGACATCGCAGAATTTAGTAGCCAGATAGTGTCAAACATAGCTGGATTTATAGTTCATCGCTTGCTAAAATTATTGAAATGTGAAACATGCTGTAGCGGTTTGGTTGCAGATACAGTTGACGACAAGAACCTCAATTTTACAAAATTGAAGGATAAGGGCGGCCTTTTATTTCCATCCAACGTTATAATAATATGTAAACGGATGGAAGTCATAATAAAAACTTTCATCTGATAAAACAAAACTTACATCAAAAAATATTAGATTGGAGCTCATGTCAAAATCCTTATCGCATTTTATAGGTATGAATTTTTTTGAAAAAATAAATCATCACCAATATAATCAATCGCCTATGAATAACCATTTGGTAATACTTATAAAAGCCGTTATGGAAAAATATATTAACGTAAGATTATACTATTTAACTAAGAACGCAACACCTAAATTGTCTAAGCGGCAAGTTTTAAATAAATATTTACCTGTACACTAAAAACAGTGATATTCACAACTTTAACACTAGAAATATACATAAACTACGCGCTCCTTTTCACCGGCTTCACAAAGTTCATAATTCATTTGTAGTGCTCGGTATGATATTTTATAATAAACTGCCATCTTCTTTTCTAGAATTGCCATTTAATGCGTTTACAGCCAAAGTAAAATCTAATCTTTGTTTAAAAGCTTACTATTAACTTATTCCATTTTTGCTATTTTATTGTTAAGACATCTATTGTCCAAATAGTAAGTAGGAGAAATATGCCGCCTGTGATACAGGTCTTACCTAGTACAGGCATCGAATTTTGTCATGCCTACATTATTTTTAAGTTTTAAATTGTATTCATTTGTGCCAATTCTAATTTTGAATAAATATATTATTATTATTTCATTAACGACATTGACGACGACATGTCACTCTTACGGCATCGCCGTACTTTAATTACAGAAACCCTCGCCAATAGCGATGTCGATACAAACCCTCCATCTTACAGCACAACGACTGCTGAATCCGTTGAATTCTTCATAGACTCAGAGGAATCGGCCAATTCATTATTCTCCTTTGATATTGATGTACATGAAAGGCAAAAAATTAAAATGTTATGACCTACTTTCAGAGTACGAATAATGAAAAATAAATTGTGGTCACCCTATTTGATAATTCAGAAAGAAAAAATAAAATACAAAATCTGATTCCAACTTTCATAATTGTTGGGGAATGTTCACTAAATCCTAAGAACATTTTTACAGAGTTTTAACAAACGGGCCCTCACACCACACGCACATCCTTATTTATTATACATAGGCTGCACTAAAAGTATCGGGAATGGAATATTTCCACTGTTCCTGTCATATTAAAATCTTTTTAAATTGAAAACTCCTTGGTTTTAAAAATCGAATACAAGGTATTTATTTAAAAAAAGATTCTCGGTCTTGTCACAAGGTTTAGTCAAACTTGTTTAGTCATTGAGAAAATGGAATTGACTCGAGAAAATTCAAGAGTGATGATTTATTATGACTTTCGAAGTGGTTTAACACAAAAACAGTGTGTTGACCGGATGATTTCTGCATTTGGTGATGAAGCCCCATCCCAAAACCACAATTTATCGCTGGTTTGCTGAATTTCTACGTGGACGTGTCAAGCTCAGTGATGATCCCCGTCAAGGTCGTCCAAAAACTGCAGTCACCCAAGAAAACGTTGATGCCGTGCGCAAGCTGATTGAGGAAGATCGACATGTGACATACCGCGAAATTCTGGCAACTTTAAACATTGGCATGAGTCAAATACAAATAATCTTGTATGAACAATTAGGTGTAAAAAAGTTGTTTTCCCGATGGATACCGCATTCGCTCTGTGAAGAGCAAAAAGCGGCTCGCGTTATTTGGTGCGAACTCTCGAAAGATTCCACGCAGGATCCTCAAATGCTGTATACAACATCGTATCAGGTGACGAATCCTGGATATACGCGTACGAACCCGAAACAAAAAACCAGTCACGAGTTTGGGTGTTCGGAAATGAGTTAAAGCCAACAAAAATTGTTCGTTCACGGAGTGTTGCAAAAAAATGGTGGCCACGTTTGTCTCCAAAACCGGCCATATTACGACTATTCCTCTTGAGGGACAAAGAACGGTTAATGCAGAATGGTATGCTAGCATTTGTTTGCCACAGGTCGTTTCTGAACTCCGTAAAGAGAACTGCAACCGCCGCATCATCCTCCATCACGACAATGCGAGTTCTCACACCCCGCACAGAACAAAAGAGTTTTTAGAGCAAGAAAACATATATTTTTTTTTTTTTTTTTTTTAATGGGACAAGCCCGCCACACTATTCCCAAACCACTGTAACTCCTGTTAGCCAGAATCAACAGTGGCGACCACAAGAAAAGCGCCGAGACAATGAAGCTCGACGAAGTCCCAGGGAAACGATTTAACTGTCTTGGATCCCGCAACGAAATTAATCAGAAAAGAATAGCGGAGGAGTAGGAAAAACATAATTTCCACTAAAAACATATATATAAAATAAAGAATAAATTGCGTAGACAGAGATTTTCATCGCCTGAAGAAGCTGTGGACGCCTACAAAACGGCCATTTTGGAGACCCCAACTTCCGAATGGAATGGTTGCTTCAATGATTGGTTGCATCGTATGGAAAAATGTGTCAAATTTCGCGGAGAATACTTCGAAAAGCAATAAATACTCGTACATTTTTAAATACACTTCTGGACACATCTATTGGCCCACCTTGTATTTTCAGTTTCGTTTGGTCCTAGCAAAAAATTTTATATTAGGTCGAGCAAAAAGTTTTTATGCAGTTTTGAACCTGGCACATTCACAATTTCATTCAATAGTCTTTTTTTGAATTTCGAACACAGAATTTAAAGAAACAAAAGACAATTTAGAGCCTGTTTGTTGATATCAAACAATCGAATACTAAGAAAACTTGGTTTTATTGGTTTACTTGGATTTAATTCTTGAAAAAGTGATTGATATCTTTGGTTTTGCAACAAACATTACTTATTCTTAACATTAAGGTGAGGTTCTATCAATAATCTATGGATACTTCACCTGAAGTCGCCGCCCAAGCTGTGGCACTTATTCAGGGGCCGTATTTTTGAATCAATAGAATTCCAAATCGTGTACGAAATCGCAGAATTCGTATGAGAATCCCTAAAATCGCTATTTTTGAATATTCATACCCGTGAATTTTGCAACGAGTGGTCCGACCCACTCGTTTCCGATATTCTACCAGTAGAAATGAGAATGACACTGACAAGTGAAGATTTGTTGACAGATACGTTACGTTGACTTTATCTAACCTATAAATCAGTGTTTTCTTTCGCCTTTCGCGATGGTTAGCCTCGAGGAGTATATCCTGATGAATTACATCAGCGACAGAAAAAAATATGTAAATACTAGAGCAAAAAATCTCGAAATCCCAATGACAGACGTCAGACAATGACATTATAACTTTTTAATTTACGTTCCGTTCCACCGTAACTCATTACCGGTTTTTAAAATCAACGGGTTATGGCTTTCCGGTTTTTATTTTTCTGCGTGAAATGAAAAATGTTATAAGATTCGAGTTTTAGGGCAACACTAATTTCTATTACTTCAAAAATACGTAAAATTTGGAGCAATCGAAATTCAATTCGTATACGTTTTGCTTTCGTGCATGAATTTAAGATTCACTTCGAGTGATTCAAAAATACGGCCCCTGGCCGGACACAGCCAAAGAAACGTGAGTGCTCAACTTAATTTAAGTCGATCTGCGGTCCGAAATGTTTATCGGAGGTACCTAGAGACTGGCGGCTTTGTTCGTCGCCAAGGAAGGCCACGATCTCGGGTCACAACTGAAAGGCAGGATCGATTCATCGTGACGACCAGCTTGAGAAATCGTCACCTTACGTCCATTGAGATACAAAACCAACTTCGCGACTTCCACGGAGTATCTGTGAGCGCTCGAACTGTTCGGAGAAGGTTAAAAGAACGCGATATGGTACCACACAAGCCAGCTAATGGGCCCAAACTAACGCCAGCCCACCGAACAGCACGCCTTCATTTCGCACGCAGTCATTTAAATTGGACACAGCAAGATTGGAGCCGTGTACTCTTTACTGATGAGTCTAAAATTGTGTTACATGGCAATGATGGAAGGAAGAAGGTCTACCGACGTAAGGGAGAGCGTTTCGCACAATGCTGCTTTGAAGAGAGGGTTGCTTATGGCGGTGGCTCATGGACTGTCTGGGGCGGTATATCCGCGAGCGGCAAAACTCAACTTGAGGTTGTTACAGGACCACGGCTGCCAACATTAAATGCCGAAAGGTACATTCGTGAGTGCTTTGAACCTCACGTGATACCATACGCGGACTATGTGGGCCCACATTTCCTTTTTATGCATGATATTGCAAGAGCCCATGCGGCCGGCATCGTCAGGGAATATCTTCGGGATGTGAACATCACAGTTATGGACTGGCCAAACAGAAGCCCAGACATGAACCCCATTGAGCACATGTGGGACGAGCTAAAAAGACGTGTTAGGGCTCGTCAGCCAGTTGCCCAGACGATGCAGGAGTTGAAAACTGCCATAGAAGAGGAATGGGAGATGATCCCTCAAAATTTTATAGAGCGGTTGATAAACTCTATGCCTAATCGTATGAGAGCTGTGGTAGATGCCCATGGAGGCAACACGCGTTATTAAATTAAACCTTTATTTGATAAAACATGTTTTTTATTCAAAAATCAATTGCCTTTAACAAGGCGCATATCCGACTTGTTAGGCGTAGCTCCATGTCGTATGGTATTCTGAATTCAAATTTAAAACAATACGATCGAAAAAGATGGTAAAATGTATCAGGTTTAAAACTGCATTAACAGTTTTTGTTCAATCTAGCAATCATATTTCGGTAGGGGCCATCGAAACCTAAACTCTAAGGTGGGCCAATAGATGTGTCCAGAAGTGTAGTAATGTTGTGTCACTTCCTTGATTCCCGAAAGTTTCAGTGCCGCCCTCGTATCTATGTCTTTTCCCCACTAAGTTGGGATCTGCTTTCAGTATATTCGGATGCAGCTGAATACCAGTAATTTGCATGGAGTGCCTATCTGATCTGCACAACGCCATCAACAGATGGCGTTGTGCAGATACGTATACTTTATACGTATGAAAATTATACGCATTATTTTCGTAGTTGGCGACTTGGTGTGTGTGATGACACGATGAAATCCGAACTACATGCATAGTTCGGATTTCATCGTGTCATCACTCGTGATTTCGGGAAGTCTCGGCTCGCTTTGCCGGTCAGTACAAAGAAGTCGGCAGCGGCACAGAGCAGTAACTATTACCGACTATTACGCGCGAAAGAAACGACATAAGCTCGCAACGTACTATTGTTTCGTGTTTTCATTCGACGTAATGTAACTAGTTACAAAAATCACTTGTTTATGTGTGCCTCGAAACTAGTGATTCGGTTACATGCCCCATAACCAGTTATTGTAACTAGTGACGTGAAATAACGCTCATAGCTACCGCCTTGCGACATTCTATGTTCGGCACGTGCCGACGCATCTGCTTGGCCGCATGTCAAGCACATTGCGCACTGGTAAGCCCCCCCCCCCCCCACCCGACGCCCCTCCCCCGTATCATGGTAGCCCGACTGGACTCCCAGGAAAGCTGTTCCAGGCTACACGCAGCTTACCTGCACAATACGACTCGACAAAATACATGCACCTAGCTGTGTGGTTGTGCTAAGTTAAACACACAGGCACCGCTCTACACACACGCGTGGATCCCGGCTGCGGGCTCGCGGCTTCAAGCTGACACTCGGTGGTGTTACACAATATAATGCCGCCCATACACACGGCGGCTCCATAGTCCAGACCGCAACCGGCTATCTCTGGAAACGGGAAGGACGGGAACCACACATTCACTGCAGGTGCGTCATAAGTTAGCATCTCCGTCGCTGGTCATCCTCCGCTGAGCCATCAAATGTCGGGTCCGTATTAACGGACCAGCAGTGCAAGTACGTAGCACTCGATTCGATAAATCTGACAGTTATTCTCGATAAAATGAGCTTTTATCGAATCGAATCGATGTCGCAAGTATGTAACCAAGTACGAAACGACAGTTTGACAGTTGAGATCGACATTTTACGCTTTAGATCTCGATAATTTATCGACACCTTGTAAAAGCGCGATAAGTCTATCGAACACTACTTATTTTTTTAATGGACTTAGAACTTTTATTGCTGGGTGATGAGGAAGAACGGCAGCACCATCACAATGTGATGCGTATTCGGAGGCGACGTTTCAGAGATACAAACAATCCTCTGGAACTTCCAGAGGACTGTTTTGTTCGTCTCTTTCGGGTGACTCGAGAAGTGGCAGTAATTTTAATTCAAGGAATAGAGGTAGACGTACGGAGGACACGATCCACTGGACTTCCTGTCCATCGTAGTAAGTACCTAGTGTTTTTTTACTATAGGTCTCAGTCAACGACAATTTTTTTTTGGCAAAGGTAAACACGACGACGCTAAGAAGATGGGATATTTTCTGTATTTTTACTAAAATAAACGGCAATTTTGGTAAATACTAGTAGTTTCTCTGAAATAAACCCTTAAACATTGTTTACAATGCCGAACATCTATGAAAAAAAGGATTTTATAGATTTCTCGGACATTAGTCGTGCCACTGAAATCCCACCTTAAATGTTTTGTCGTAGTACTAATATAGTAATCTGTGGTTTTGTCTTACGTCCTCAGTGTTGCCATTTGACTGTCGATCCTTATCGACTCGATTCGGCCCACGATAAATCTTGTCAACGCGTGTTACGTACTTCCAAATTCGATAACAAGCTCGATAAAACTGACAACGATAACGATCTCGATGTCTTATCGACGCAAAGTTCGTACTTGCACTGCAGGCGCGGCCAGGAAGCGATGACCCGGGACCGCCAGCCGAATTCCATCGCCAGACCACACACTTGGACGGGCGTTGCAGACGGTCTAGAGTTCTAGACTTAGTATACAGCGTTCGCTTAGGGCGGTTTCTTGATTACAGGAGAGTTTCGAGGTCCAAAGCGATTACTGGCTGATCAAGTGCACCATGCAGCCTTATGCGAATCTGAAACTTTCACCGAAACACATTCGCACTTAAGTTCGCAAGCAATTCTGACCGCAACTTTGCGCTCCCTAATGACCATCGAGGAACGCGAGGCGCGTTTATCGGCTGACCGAGAGCGTCACGCCCTCTCACGCAAGTCTGAGACTTTCACCGAAAGACAGTCGCGCTAAGTTCGCATAGAATTCTGACTGCAACTTTACGCTTCCAAGAGAGCAGCGAGAAACGCGAAACGCCTTTTTGCGCTGACAGAGAGCGTCACACTCTCTCACGCGAGTCCGAGTCTATCTCAGAGAGAACGACGATTAGTACCTAACAGCCAGAGATAACTATGTGCGCGTCGCGCGCGGATGAACAATGAAAGTTATTAAGCATCCGAAAGGGAAATAATAGACGGAATGACACAAGCGGGAACAGCAGAACAGCGTCAACTCGCCTAGAGATTGAACAAGCTCGATACCATCTGACCACAGTTCCAACTAGCGACGCTGATGAGTCTTTGGAATATGATTATACAAATACTATTCTACCTTGGAACAATAGGGTAAAATCACGATTAACGTTTTCATCTAGAATTGACTATGCGGTCTTCGTCTCTGTGGGTGGTATGACTGAATTTTTTGTGATGCTCTAAAATGGAGGAAAGACGCAGATGGAATGTGCTGTATATGAGGAAAAAATTTTATTCCCAATTTTCAAGAGCCCTTACACTTTATCAAAACCCTTCTGCATGGCGATCATACCCAGTCTAAACATGTTTTAGATAATATCCGTTCATACAACAGCGCTTTCCAAATGACACCCTGGCAAACAAATAACGGAGGGACCGCTTCATGTCAACCTTCAAAGTGCAAGGTCAAATTTACCATCTTTTTGATCTTTACTGCCCGAAAATAAGCCCAAATTTTTCCAACAGCCGTCAGTTAGACGTTTTATCTAAGCGATGCATTTTAGTTTTTAACAACCACGCGAACGAGTTCGCGGGCACAGCTAGTAAATAAATAAAAACACGATTGTGCCAATCAGGCTTAACCTCCTGGATGCTAGCGTCATACCTATATTACATAAAGAATTAAAAATTCGTTCGAAAGTTGTCTGTGATATATTTTCAGAACTTATCGTTTTATGTTAGTTCTGTATCCTTGGTAAACTAGCAACAGTGCACCATATGTTATTTTGAGTTTGATAGTGACGTCAAATAAGTCTTTCTTTGAGAAGCCGCGAGGAAGATGGCACGTCGCGCAAATGCACGCGGTAAGTTATCTGAAAATTACTAGTGAATCACTTTATTTGTCACAATAACTATGCTTGTTATATACTAATAACATACCTACGTAACTATTGAACAGATTATTTCTTCAAATGGTTATTTTTTGTGGACGCAAAGATCGGAAACTTTTTAATGTCATACTGGTATTACAATGGTTCTCAGTTGTTATTTTTTATGTCATATGTATATTACATTGGTTCTCAAACAGTTATTTTTTACAGTCTTACTCGATGACGAACTTTTATTGCGACTCGAAGAATCAGACACAAAACTGTCTGATGCTGATGAAAATGAGGATACTACTTTTACACCAAGACCTGTAGAAGACGTAGAATGGAGTACTTAATCTTCCAGCTCTTCAGATGACGAAGTAGTTTCTCAATCTATTTCTGTATCTCTGCAAACTTCTGTAGCAGAAGGAAGAAGGAGCCGAGGCCGAAGTTGCCATCTCAGATTTCATAAAATAAGTGATAAGATATGTATTATTTTGTTTTTAGTTGATTATGAATTATTTCATTACATTTTATGATAACCTAATTATCATAATGTTTCAGTATTTATGAGAAGTGTGCATAGTTAGTGGCCCATTTCAGTTCCTTTTTATTTACGTTATATTCTCTGTGTATTCTCATGTGCAGTAAATATTTTGAATTTGAATTTCTCCGGAGCCCCCAGAGGCCAGAATCCCCACGTACCTACCGCACCGGAACGAATGACTGCCACGCGCTTAATTATTTTGTTGCCCGTATATTTTTACATTGCGATATCTTCTAAGACTTATTTTTAAACTGTATGGAGTAAAAGGCACAAATATTCTATACTAGCTGACCCACGCAACTTCGTCTGCAACACATAATATAGCTTATAACCTTTCTAGATAAATCGACTATCCAACTTATTAAATTGAGCTCGTACTCGTAACAAACAAAAAATCTTACCTTTCCTCTATAAAATACCTATTAGTTTAGATTGACTTCGATTATATTATTAAAGTAACAATTACTATAAGTATCTATCTCTTACTGTTTAATATACAGTAACACCTTGTACTTGTAAACATTATGGTGCAGTAAATATTTTGAATTTGAATTTCTCCGGAGCCCCCAGAGGCCAGAATCCCCCCACGTACCTACCGCACCGGACCGAATGACTGCCACGCGCTAATTATTTTGTCGCCCGTATATTTTTACATTGCGATATCTTCTAAGATATTTGCTTAAACTGTATTGAGTAAAAGGCACAAATATTATATATTAAATTTCCGTGCTAGCAAACATATTTATTTAGATATAGATTTATACCATATGGGTTAAATAAGCTTCGCAAAATATAATTCTTTTTAACCTAACATTTTAATATAAAAAAATGGTTACAGTGAGTCAATCGTAAAAGATAAACATATTTAATATGCTGTCGCGGACTTTTTTTTAGAACTTTTAAAGAGGAACAATTCTTTCAAACATGATATTTACGTAACTTGAACCGTTTTCGCAGCGCACGCAACGGAAGCTCTCAAAAAGGAATATCTTTTCCCGTTTTTGCAACATTTTTCATTTATGCTCAGCTCCTATTGGTCTTAGCGTGATGTTATATAGCCTAAAGCCTTCCTCGATAAATGGACTATCCAACACTATAAGAATTTTTCAATTCCAACCAGTAGTCCCTGAGTTTACCCCGTTCAAACAAACAAACAAACTCTTCAGCTTTATAATATTAGTATAGATAAATGCATATTGTTTTAATAAAATATTTGTTTTTTTATTTGGAGTTGAATGCCAGTGTCATATTATTATATCGTTGCTGTAGAATGAAAACCACGTATGTCAAAAACGAACTTCTCTCTTCTTTTTTTGTGAAAATCGAATGAAAGCCACATATTTTATAACACGGTGAAACCAATAAATTACTACTAATGCCAAAAAAAATATAATATACTACAAAAACATTGAGGAAATGAAACATTTTTTTTGTTTCCTGTTAAGTTTGGATTCTGGACATACAAGGTTATCATTCTACAGTAACGATATATAATAGGTTGGGGAAAAAGTTTCTTCGCAATTTTTTAAGAAAATTCAAAACATTTTTTAATATAGTTTATTTACATTTAACTAAAGCATGTAGGTACCATTTTGTTCGATAACTTTTTGCCATCTTGTAGGTAGGGACATGATCCCATTGTCATAGAAATTTTGGGACTTCTGGTCAAAATACCGCGACAAGTGGTTTTGGCAGTCCTCTCGTGATGTTAACCTGACACTGCCTAAAGAATTCTGAAGAGACCGAAACCGGTGGAAATCTGAAGGTGCAAGGTCAGGACTATACGGCGGATGCATTAACACCTCCCAGCCAAACTCTCTTAATTTTTGCTGAGTGGCTAAAGATGTGTGAGGTCTAGCGTTATCATGATGAAAAACCACACCCCTTCTGTTGATTAATTCCGGCCGCTTTCTCTCAACTTCTTGCTTTAATGTCATCAGTTGTTCGCAGTAGAGTTCAGAATCGATGGTCCTGCCTGATGGTAACAGCTCATAATGAATAATGCCCTTCCAATCCCACCACACATACAGCATCACCTTGTTGCGAGTTAACCCGGGTTTCGCCACAGTTTGTGAAGCCTGACCGGCCTTTGACCACGACCTTTTTCGCACGTTCTTGTCGTACGTGATCCACTTTTCATCACCAGTTATCAGCTTCTTCAAAAATGGTTCGGTTTCATTACGTCGTAATAAAGAATCACAAATGAGTACACGGTTCATTAGGTTTCTTTCAGTGAGCTCGTGAGGTACCCAAATGCCGAGCTTTTTTGTGTACCCAGTTTTTTTCAAATGCGCCAAAACTGTTTTGTGGTCAATTCCCAGTTCTACGCCAGTAACTACGTCGTAACTACTGATATCTTGCTCCACTTTTTCAAAAATGCCATCCATTTTATCCGTAACAGGGCGACCAGAGCGACGTGCATCTTTGACATCAAAATTTCCGGATTGAAAACGCTTAAACCAAATTAGTGCTACTCTCACAGACACTGCACTAGGTCCATAAACATCGCATTTTTTTCGCGGCTTGCGTTGCATTTTTACCTTTTTTGTAGTAAAATTTTAAAATGTATCGAATTTCTTCATTAGATTCACTCATCTTGACGGTACGAAAAAAAAATGAAAATCACACATTTTCCTAATTTGAATTTGGAATTATGTTCTTTAAAATTTAAACTTTCAATGATACCAAAACCAGCCAGATACAAATAGTATAGCCAAAGAGATTTTATTACAAGTTCATACATACTATAATGCGAAAAGACTTTTTCCCCAACCTAATATGACATAAGTATCAGTACTCGTCGTCATATACAGAACCATTGTAATATATATATATAACATAAGTAAAATTGGTATATAAAATACAATATATTTTTTTGCATTTTTTTAGATAATATGTACAGACCCCTGATATATCAGAAAAAACCTAAGTTTTAAATAATATCAATTTTTTTTTTTTCAGGAATCCGGAATCCAGGAGGTTAAGGCTATTACAATAAAGTCCTGTGCGAAATTAAAAATCTAAATAAAAAAGGCGACACGGTAGGCCAAGGAGATGGTGGCGTGACGAGCTGGACTCTTTGTAGGAAATTAGCTCCGAGTAAAACGCATTATGCGCTACATCAAGGGCACAAGCTATTTTGGAATTAAGTATTAAGCGTATCATTTACCAGGTGTGCTAGAAGGTTTTAGCGATGGAGATCGCGATACCGGACGATCTACTACCTACGGGAATGGTCTGTCGTTATTCTGGTGGGATAATTTCCTCGCTGTGTCAGCGACCAGTCTCTGTCGCTATCTCTACGACTAAAGCTGAGCTTGTAGCAGCTAGTGAAGCAGCCAGAGAACTTGTTTGCCTAACGAGAATTTGAGCAAGACCTTACTAAGCTTACGCATACACTGACGCTTAGTGTGGACAACGAAGCAGCAGTTCGACTTGCCCACAATCCGGAATTTTACAAGAGGACAAAGCACATACGCATTCGTCACTTCTATGTAAAAGAACTAGTTGCTGAAGGTGCTATTGAAGTTATAAGAATTGGTACAGCAAATCAAGTGGCTGATATGCTTACAAAGGCACTGCCACGTTCGAGCTGTGCATTTCTTAATCATGCAATGGGTCTTAGATCTGTTGAATAAGGGAAAGTGTAGGAGTTTGTATAGCTACCTAACTCTGTATTCAAAGACTAACTAAAAATTAAAAAGGAAAACGAGGGTCAGTGTCAGTAGTGTAAAACAAAAGGACTTGTAATGATGTGAAAAAATAAAATCTTGGAGTAAAATAACTCGTGTTTAATTTGTGTTGTGTAGCCGACCAAACTAACAATTTGGACCATCCACCGCTCTGCATAGTCGTAAGTTGTAAACTTTATTACTCTTTCCAAAAGAATTGAGCCCAAATAGCCATAGACAGAGTTAAGTGAAAAGAGTGGAGGTAGGCCTTTGCCCTGCAGACTGCAGTGGGACACATCAGGTTCATAAAACGATGATTGCTGGTATTCAGATGCAACTCCTACCCGGGGAAATGACTGTGCAAGAGGCTTTGGAACAATTATTCCAATATTTGACTCCTATAAGGCAAGCCCACATAATTAATTTAGTTAACATTTTTTAATGTCTACCACACGTTCACGTTGTCTACACAATTTAATATCACTATTAGGCTACGATACAAAACATTTTCAACACACTTGCTCATAAAATGGCTCTAATGTCACCGCAATTAGGCACATAATGACACCTGTAATCAAACTGTGACTTTTTCAATAAATTAATGTAGGTACCTAATGCTTGCTCAATTCATGCAACTTCGTATTTATAAATTTATAGATAATTTCAACTTGTACGTTTTAAAAAAAAAAACTTTGAATTCCCCATTTAGTACGTGGCTAAAACGCTAACCACGAAAAGCCAAAAAAAAAGAAACATCATTCATTTAGTCTATGGCCAATCGCCATTGTTAGATGCGCGCGCATGGGTAAACTTATTCCCGCCATTGCAAGTAAAAATTCACAACTCGTTTTCACTGTTGAAATTATAGTTATCTACGAATTATAATGTCTACAAGTACTAGAAATGAAGAAAATGCTTAATGTTGTACACCGCCCGATCTAAGATGTAGGTACCTAAAGCCCTTAATGTTATGAAAAGTTTACTACCTGAAAACTCCAAGGACAAAATATATCTATTAGCGTATGTACCAAAATTTCATACAATGGCAAAACAACAAAAATACGCTACTACTTTTTCAGAAAATGTGTTCATTGCGTACTTTAAAGAATTATCTTCTAAGTACAAACCTAGGTCTTTATGGTGTATATGTCGTAGGATAATTTGATACTTCGAATCTTCGCGGAAATCCTAGGGGTTTTGCGAAAACGCGGATAATTAGACATAGGTAAAAGCGCGCTCGCTTCGCTCGCATATTAAATAACACTAATATCTTCTGTCCCCGAAGTGCCGGGCCTCCGCCGGCCTCCTTCGTCGGCCTACGGCCCGGTGCCCATGCCGCCCCTAAAATTTTTTTAGGAACCGAAAATTTTATTTGGTGCCTAGGCTTAGAGTCTTAAAAATATTTTGTGGTGGCCGTCTAAATAGTAACGAGTATTTTCGCAAAAATCCTGACTTTGTCCAGTAAGATTTGATAATTTTTCGCCTATGTCTAATTATCCGCGTTTTCGCAAAACCCCTAGGAACCCCTAGGATTTCCGCGAAGATTCGAAGTATCAAATTATCCTACGACATATATACCAAATGTTAAAGTACAGTCCGAACAAAGAATGGAGTGGACTTACAAACACACTCTAATTTGTCAGCTTATATAAAGAGAGACTACCTATCCGATGGATTTAGAAGCAAGTAATCAAAGGTTTTATCGTCTAACGATGTTGAATTTATAAAAGATGCTCCAGATAACCAATATCTGGCTACTAAGGTTAGTTAAATTATTTTTCAATATCTACGTGACTTCAGCCTGTGTTGTGTTGAACTTAATTATTGTTTCTTATTTTCAGGTTGCTTTAGTATTTGGTGTAACTGGTTCATGTAGGATACAATAACTAACACATATAACTAATATAATTATAAGACAGAGAACCATGACCAGATGCTTTTAGTTAAGATAACTATCACGAAAAATAAAAAAATACCGAGGTCATTCACCATACACGGTCCATTCTATGAAATTGTTAAGAAGTATGAAATTTTGCTTTCACCAAAAGCAATAAATAACCGTTTCTTTCTAAATTAGCAGAATGGTAAATGTTTCTGTCAGCCGATAGGTATAAACAAATTTGGTTCTATCCATAAAGTAATCGCTAAGTTTTTAGATTTAGCAGATGCTGAGAGCTACACTGGACATAGTTTCAGAAGAACTTCAGCTACATTTCTGGCTAATTCAGGCGCTGATTATAATGACTTTGAAGCATCATGGTGGATGGCGATCCTAACAATGTAGCAGGAATCATACGTAGAATATTCCAAACAAAACAAGAAAGTGTAAAAATCACAAAAAGAATTAGACTTGATTCTGAGGCACGTCCTACTGGCGAAACACCAAATGCATCCAATGATTGGATTTTACCTACTTACGCGAATAATGAACTATCTCAAATAACAATACAACATGATAGTATTTCAGTAAATAATCTATCTGATGAGACTGCATGCCATCAAAAACAGTTAATTATAATGTTACTAACTGCACATTCACTAATTGTTTGTGTAAATAAAGTTTTTATCTAGTAAATGAAATCGTTTTTTAGTATTATTTTTTTCACAAGTGTGTTGAAAAACGTCTTATGATACACGTGTGTATTGATGATTACCGCCCTCGGCTCTCATATAACCTACCTACCTACCTACCTATATAACGGTTCGGGTCTCAATGGCGCCTCAGCGGTAATCACCATCATTACACACTTGTACCTACCATAATGTACTATTATTCAATTTCTGGTGAACTACGGCCAAAAAAAATTCTCATTGTTCATTGGGGTGAATATGAGCCATTCCGAGAAAAATTGTACGTAAGAAAAAATTACTGTCACAACATTTTACAAACAGTTTACAAGATCATCTCATACGCAAATGAATGCAGTTTTTTTATGTACAGTATAGCTCATTATCTTTAAAACGAAATCATAATGGAGTCAATTGTTGTTAAATCGATTCCATCTAACATACGATGTGGAAACAAATAGTTCCATATTTAAATTAAAATCTTTATAAAATAAATTGTCTAGATTCCGATTCGAGTAATTAATCGATACCGAGAAAAAAAAAATTAACTTTTTAAAAATATTCTTCGTGCAGTATGAGTATGACAGTTCTTTTTTCAAATTCCAAAACCTATGCTGTAATGATAGTCATACACCCCGGCATTCAGGGGTGTAAGGGTGTACTTACAGAGCAAGAGATATGTAAAATTATTAAAAAGATCAATGGGCTCTGTTTCGGAAATATTTGGATCATCTAAATGACGCAATATTGAACTGGAACTACAGTTTGGTTTTTCTTGAAAGTAATGTTTTATTGGGCTGAGGCAGACGCACTGTCCTCGCTTACAAAAACAACTTAACTGCTGGTGAAGAATTTCGTTTTGCACTTTGGATTTTAACTGATGTATTTGCATGGTTCCTACAATAAATAGCTTTTAGGTTACTTGGCAATAAAGTTTTGATATTTTCAATATCAGAGTTGTTTACGAAAAACGGCATTACTGACTTCATACACTTTTTTAAATTATTAAGTGCATCAGTGGCATTAACAATATCGTGACTATAATAAACGCCTATCTAATGCTCTTTTTGTGGCACCCCCAATGCCATCGGCTACCCCTTTTCCATGCCCACTTTCTGAAAAAGACCAAGTCGTAAGAGAAAGGTTAAGTTTTGTGGTAAAGAGGTTAAGCAGGAAGAAATTTTTTTTTTGCCTATATTGGCTAGTCGGGCCGTCCGAAAAAAAATGGATAACTGATAATTCTGGACTCATTTGTTTGGCTAATTTAATAATTGGAATAAGGTGTGCCCAAATGGCGTGGGGTTCATGGCAGTTGCTGTCTGATAACGTCACAAAAGATTGACATTGTGTGCGCATGTAAATCATACCCGTATGAAGGGTTATAGAATTTTTTGATCTACCGAAATGCAGTGCCTGAATTTCTTCTGACAACTTAGCCCCTTCGCACATGGCGTCGTATCGTAAGCGTATCGTAGAACGCGCGCAGTACGAGAGCAATACGAGCAGGAACATGTTCAAACAAGTCCGCACACGAGGCGGTGTTGCAGCGTATCGTATGAGGTGTCATTACGATAGTCGTAGCGTACTGGCGTAAAAAAGGAAGCGACAAAAAAATATATTTTATAATGAATACTACAAAAGTTTTAGAATTTGTGAGCCTAATCGAAACATTTCCTTGCAATCATTCATTAAGTGATTACTCGTTCGTACTAGTTCACGTGCAGCAACAAATAATCACGATTCGTTTGTAGAACACTCCGCGTCTCGTGCGCAACTACGCAACTACGCCTACGACCCATGTGCATAAAGCCCTACAATCGTAGTTTTCAGAAAAATCTATTAGAATTGCGCATTCACATTGTTTCAAATTTTTAATACACATTCTGTACTGACGCTGTTGCTCCTGGAAGTTAAAAAAATGCTTTTTGAATAAAGGCAATTGTTTTTCATACTCGCCTATTAATTCCTGTACCGTTCCTGTTATTTTTACTTTTTTTTGTTACATTGGCTGTCATGTCTTCGTTGTTTTTTTTATAAGTTTTTTTTGCGCGCTCCCACTGCCACCATTCGACTTCAGTATAGTTATTATTATTAGTTACGAAATTATTATTTTTATTTTTGCATTTATCGCACAAACCATACATACATTGAAATGAGTTTATGTCACAAGAAGTTAATTCTATAAGATCTTTGGTGCCCCTGAATACAACAGCAGGAGAACTATATTTTTTCAGCGCTGTTACTAAATAATCAAAATTACTGTGTTTCACACATAGGCACGTGTCTCGTGAAGCACGTGTCGGTGACAAGACATAAAACGGTTTGTATTTACAAAACGTTGGCAAACTATATTTCCCTCCTTCGTTTTTATATATTTGGTATAGGTTACTTAAAGTATCTGTTAAATACCGTATTTGAATGTTATTCTTACATTTCGTTTTACACTCACGTTTTCCGGATGTTGATCTGCTAATTTCATCCCGGTTGTAAAAAACTTCCATCTCTTCTTCTATCTTCTTGCTCACATTATATTAGGTTGGGGAAAAAGTCTTTTCGCATTATAGTATGTATGAACTTGTAATAAAATCTCTTTGGCTATACTATTTGTATCTGGCTGGTTTTGGTATCATTGAAAGTTTAAATTTTAAAGAACATAATTCCAAATTCAAATTAGGAAAATGTGTGATTTTCATTTGTTTTTCGTACCGTCAAGATGAGTGAATCTAATGAAGAAATTCGATACATTTTAAAATTTTACTACAAAAAAAAATACATACACACGAACATAGAACCTCCTCCTTTTTTGAAGTCGGTTAAAAAGGTAAAAATGCAACGCAAGCCGCTAAAAAAAAATTGCGATGTTTATGGACCTAGTGCAGTGTCTGTGAGAGTAGCACAAATTTGGTTTAAGCGTTTTCAATCCGGAAATTCTGATGTCAAAGATGCACGGATAAAATGGATGCCATTTTTGGAAAAGTGGAGCAAGATCGGCATATCAGTAGTTACGACGTAGCTGAAGAACTGGGAATTGACCACAAAACAGTTTTGGCGCATTTGAAAAAAACTGGGTACACAAAAAAGCTCGACCTTTGGGCACCTCACGAGCTCACTGAAAGAAACCTAATGAACCGTGTACTCATTTGTGATTCTTTATTACGACGTAATGAAACCGAACCATTTTTGAAGAAGCTGATAACTGGTGATGAAAAGTGGATCACGTACGACAAGAACGTGCGAAAAAGGTCGTGGTCAAAGGCTGGTCAGGCTTTACAGACTGGCGAAACCCGGGTTAACTCGCAACAAGGTGATGCTGTGTGTGTGGTGGGATTGGAAGGGCATTATTCATTATGAGCTGTTACCACCACGCAGGACCATCGATTCTGAACTCTACTGCGAACAACTGATGAGATTAAAGCAAGAAGTTGAGAGAAAGCGGCCGGAATTAATCAACAGAAGGGGTGTGGTTTTTCATCATGATAACGCTAGACCTCACACATCTTTAGCCACTCAGCAAAAATTAAGAGAGTTTGGCTGGGAGGTGTTAATGCATCCGCCGTATAGTCCTGACCTTGCACCTTCAGATTTCCACCGGTTTCGGTCTCTTTAGAATTCTTTAGGCAGTGTCAGGTTAACATCACGAGCCTGTCGAGGCTGCGGGTTGTTCGCAAGGGATACCGCGGCCTCGACATGAAGGGCTAAGAAGGAACATGGGTGGTTTTTAGTCAGTAGAAGTCTGACACTCCCTTTCGCTCTGCCCAAGAGCGGGAGGGGTTATTTGATGATTTCCTACCCCCCAAAAAAGAAAAAAAAGGTTAACATCACGAGAGGACTGCCAAAACCACTTGTCGCGATATTTTGACCAGAAGTCCCAAAATTTCTATAGCAATGGGATCATGTCCCTACTACAAGATGGCAAAAAGTTATCGAACAAAATGGTACCTACATACTTTAGTTAAATGTAAATAAACTATATTAAAAAATGTTTTGAATTTTCTTAAAAAATTCGAAGAAACTTTTTCCCCTACCTATTATTTATTATTGCTTGTAAATCTAATGGAACCTTTCAGCCCTAAACATCTTGATACTAGTGCCTTTGACCCTCTTTTTTGGCGATCAGTCTTGGACATTTCAATCGAACGCAATATCTTTTTTTGTTCGTGTGTTTTACAGTCTTTATATTTCTCGCCTAACGATACTTCTAGCAGTTAATGCCTCGTTTTTAGCTCAATATTCTCTTCTGTTTCTAGATTTATTTCTTTCTGATATTTTTCTTTGGTCCGACTTAAAGTTTCACGTAAGTTCGTATTGAGGGTTCTTAGTTTTTTAAATTGTTTTAAAACAATTGTGTACTTATAAGCTAAGTTTTTATATTTCCTTTTATAGTCATAAAATTAGCGGTATAATTAAAACAAAACAATATTCCGTAAAAGATCCCAAAAAATGCTGAAGTATGTCTAAAAAAACCATGAACTTCGGTTAGTTAAAGTTAGCGATAGGAGGAGTGACACGCAAAAAATCCCTTTTTTGCTTCATAATTTTAATTTTTGATCAGTGGAATTAAAAATCAAACTGGCCAGCAAGATTTGACGCGCTTGCGTGCGTGAAAAAAAAAAGGCAGTCTACTAGTAGGCGCGAAAGCATCGCGAAAATAATTAATTGAAACCTGCTGTCTTGTTGTTTACTTACCTCACAATCGATATGTAAAGCAGAGTATTTATCTCGGGCGTAAGCATCAATTGCATACTCGGGTTAATAAGCGCCTTCGCTTCGCTCAGGCGCCAAAAACCTCGTATGCAATTGATGTCATACAGCCCTTGGTTAATAATCTACTATTGATATCCTTTTTGAAAACAATACTACACAGGAAATGATTAATACCACACCTATGACTGATATTATTGAATTTGCCGAAGAATGTTCTGTAGAGCCACTAACTCCAAAAGAGCCATCCCAATTCATGAGTATACTTGGAAATAATTTTGCCACTGCACCACTCGAGGAACAGCTAAATGAAATGGCCCAAAATATCAGCCTCAACTGGGCCCCAGTATTCGATAAATCTGCAACTGATGGTATTCAGCCCGTTACAACTGATATCGACCCTATTATTCCAAATTTCGTCTTTCATTCCCAAATTCCTATCCCTGAGGACCTTACATCTGATATTTACTTCACTGATAGTCCGAGCTGTGACCTTACTTCTGATACAACCAAAAATGATAAAATGAAGTCTTTAATAACTCAAACCATATATAATGACGATCCTTTGTCTCGTGACCGAGAGTTTCCTCAAATCGTATCTTTTGATGTCTCTGAAAACACAAAAAAAAAAACAAGTAACTTACCTGGCTGAAGCTCCTAGCTGTGATCTTGCTTCTAATTTACCCAAAAAATCTCAAAACAAAAACACTACAATACTTAAAATTCAACAAAAATAAACAATTATCGATGGTACCGATAAAGCTATTCCTTCGACTAAGCGTATCAAAATTTTGGAAGATATTAGCTACTTTCCTAAAAAAAGGGTTAAGACCTTGAATCCGGTCCCAAGTAATCCCCTTAAACCCATAAACATAAATAAAATGAGTACTAGAACATTTTACTGTAACTTATGCAAAACACGAAAAGCGTTCAAATTACATGAAATGATTAACTGTCTTAGTTAATCATTTCATGTAATTGAACGCTTTTCGTTAATCATTTCATGTGATTTGAGGTTACCTCATTAATTAAGTAAAATTAATATCTTTTGCGTACACCTAACATATTTTTCCATCTGTCTTTACTCTTTACATGTAACGTACAACATCATCTTTCAATATTTCGGTTTCGAATACGATGAGGGGTTTTTACGTCTTATCAGTCATCATCAATAACCTACTGCAGTCAACTGACAGTATAATTACGTTTTAGATATTTATATATTATTTCCAACATAAGTTGACATAACATAAAAAAAACATCGATAACAGATATCGATAAACGAGCAACTCTCAGAAATACAGTACTTCTACTGAGCAACAGATGGCGTTTATTGCAATTATGTAAATGTTCTAGAATATTTTCTGTAAATTATGTTTTATATCATAAATACTGGATAAATAAAGAAAATACTTACGAAAATAAACTAAATCCAAATGCTCTCGTTTCACCATACCGAGATTTGCAATAGCGCAAGGCGCAACAGCCCATTTTCGGTCGGAATTAATTTTCTTCTATAAAATGTTTTGACACGTCAACACAACCTGACAAGCTGACGTATCGCACTAGACTAGTGGACTTTTTACCTAGATGTACAAAGTGTAGGGTTACGACTTTTGTCGTGTTGTCCCGTCTATAGCTAGTAATATTTGAATGTCTTTGCACTTTGTACACAAATTATACGAGTACAGATATTCACTGTTGTACATAGATGATAAATACCTATACACCTATATACTTTCTCACAAACAGCTGATTACGGTAGTTTTCCAATACAACCAATGCTACCTAAAGGCGGGTTGCTGAACTAAAGAGACAAGCGTGATATTTCAAAAAGTCATTGTCAAGTGTCAATTTGTTAGGTTTTTATTTTCGTTACGGAATTTCTGGATTCGGTCCCCACGCTCAAGGCCCGCGATAGAAGCTATGCAATAGCTTAAAAAAGTCGTTTCCCAGCAAAAATTTTTGCGTAGGGGTACTTAGTTTGATGTACAGAATGCTTGGTTGACGGCTGTGTGATGGGTTGATTTACACCCTGTATATATTATTTATGGAAACACGCGAGATATTATCATAGTGCCCATCGATTAACTGTCAAATGGTTATGGTTTGGTACAAAATTGAACCATTTGACAGTTAATCGATGTACACTATTATAGCCACTGACATTTAAAAAGATACGCAATAGCCCTGCAGATTAGTGGTGAAATCTTTCGTCAAAGTTTTCAAGAATTGCTTAGCTAATGAGGAGGCAGAATATTACGTGGAATTAGTTCAGGACCTTCTAGCTAGATAACTTGACTTACTTGACTTACTTATTTGGCGCTGTCTATTGCTTTCTTTGTTGACATGAAAAATGTTGGCATTTTTGTAATTCCTTAATTCTATGATATATAAAATATTTTTACTAAAGTAGACACTACGTAGAGTGCAATTTTCCCATAGGGAAGCCGGTGCGAATCGAGTTTGCCACAAGAAAATTCACGATTTACTTTGGCGTTTCCACGTTAAGCTGGAAAAGCAATAACGACCTCGACTATACCCACTGTATGTATATCGACATTAATATATTACCTACGTACTTTTCGTTTCAGAAAGACACTTTACACCCCAAATAAATACAGAAATCTTTTAAAACCATTTAGGGTTGTCACTTGTGACGGGTACATTTTAGAAGTCGAAGGTCCGTACTCCGCAAAAAAAACGATGCTAAGATTTAAAGGGTGTTATTAGAGAGAGAGAGAGAGTGGAGTTTTTCCATGGTATCTGAACCCTGGCGACGTTTTTATTTTAGACAGAGGTTTCCGTGATGTGATTGGTGAATTAGAAACTTATGTCTTTGTAGGTGTTATGCCAGTGTCAAATAGTGGACGAGCATTACAGCAGACGGTACGGGCTCATAAATCACGGATGTGTACAGTATGCCGTTTGAGGTCGTAAGCGGGTGATTCAAACGAGATTACAGATTGTTTCGACAAACATTTCAACAAATCAATGTTACACGTATTTGAAGATTTCCGGATTGCTGCAGCACTTATTAATGCTTTTTGCCTTATTATTACCTCTGGTGGATAACCGGCATGCCTTAGAATTTCTAGAAATAATAAGAAACTGTTTTCATCTTACAAATCGTTTGGCAGAATATGTAAACGAGAATAATTTAAATAGACAGAGGACAGTATTCTTTAGTATTACGGGGAATTTGCCTAATGTTCCTCAATTCTCCGAAATGTCCGAAGATGAATTGATATTATATTCAGTAGGTACTTATCAACTAAAACTTGCTGCGAGCTATTATAGCGAACATGTCCGCGACGGGGAATACCTAATTGAATTATGTGCAGATACGCAATTACAAGGTTTAGATGACTTTTTTACTATCTGACAATGTTTGGCTACTCAGAGCGCGAATCCTAAGTCGGTCACAGCAATTAAAAAAAAAGACGTGTGGCACTGGAGACTGCCGCGGTAAAGCTATTGCATAGCATTTTTTATCAACTTATGCAATTATAATTATTTATTTATTTTATTAATGCAGTATTTTTTTTCCTTTGTTTTTTTTCTTTGATATTAATTCAAGTTACACTTTGAGCGTGGTGACCGATAAAAAAACAAATTTTTTAGATGTTTTCCGTGGTACATTCACTTTCCCACACACGTACTAAAACTGAATTGTAAGATTGTTGAAAGATGATAACTTAACATCACGCCTGTAATACCAGAAGGATAAGGCAGCATAAAGCTAAGAATTACCGGCCTTTAATGTTCCCACTACTGGGAGTCGCGCCTCCTCTCTATGAACGTGAATGGGCTGTACCTACCTAATCCCTCCTAGGGTGAGCCTATGGCCTTCAAACGGGCAAAAACCATGTAATGTTACAAAACCGACATGAGTTACAAATTAATCTCACATTCCAAGTTTCCAATTTTCATAGATTTCCTAAAAAACCACACTCCACCATTTTGTTATCAGTGGCGCCATCTCTTTTCAGAACGCTATACTACAAAGGAAGTCAAGTTATCTAACTTTGACGTTGTTGAAACTGAAATTAGAGCACAAGTTTCCTTGACAGTTGAAAGAAAATTGCAATAGATGGCGCTGAAAGAAAATAAATGAGTGTTAGGTTTTTATTTTCGTTACGGAATTTCTGGATTCGGTCCCCACGCTCAAGGCCCGCGATAGAAGCTATGCAATAGCTTAAAAATATTATTGCTATGAATTAATAAATGCTAACTGTACGGGAAAGAAATAGCTTATAGTCCGGTCAATTTAGACATCCAAGGTTACAAAAATTCCCACTTGGCTGAATATTGGTAGGATTGTTCAATACACTATTATAAAGGAAATGTGAAAAGTCCTCATCGATCCGGCACGTGCAAAAAAATTTACTCGGGGTCAAAGGTCACAAAAACGGGTTTTTTGCGATTTTCAGCAAAACGGTAAGTTTTATCATAAAATTGGCTCAGACAAAAATTGTAGATCAGATAATTATCTATAAAAAATGTCTAAATACTTTTTTTCCTAAGAGCTACCGTTTTTGAGATATAACGATTCAAAAAGTTGAAAGAGTTGTAATCGTCATAATGTGACGTCAAATAAGAACGTGGTATGAAGACAAAATCAATGCCAGTACTGAAAGAGCTGATGAATTTTCAGAATATCTTAAAAATCAGAAATCACATGTGGAGTATCGTAAAAATTATACACGAAAGTGTTCTATTGCTGCTATCAAAAGACTACATGAAGAACCAGAGCACGTGTAAGTGAGTCAACTTTTTGTTTTAAAAAACAATGCTTATTTTGCGGCCACGAATTGAATGAAGAGCGTGAAAGAAAAAGGTCCTCTGATTTTCGCCGTAAAATTCAACAAGTAAGTACAGCTACATTCAAAGATATGGTTCTGGAAACAGCTCAGGCTCGTTCTGATGCTATTGCTAAAACTGTTCTTGCTCGAGTAGAATACGAATACGATTTAGTTGTTGCTGAGGCTAAGTATCATTATGACTGCTTCAGTTCCTTCTTAAAACCGAAAACTGGGGTTAAAGTCGGTCGACCGCAAGATGAATCTACGAATCTGGCAATGGAGGAAATATTCACTTACATCGAAAATAGTGATGACTGCATTGACTTATATATTACTGCGTAAGGACTGGGCGGACCGCATGTTAAAATGACGCCTCGAACTTGGTCCTAAAACGGTATTTCCTAAGCCGAAGTGAACCAGTCCACGATCGGCTCTCTTCGGGTGCGGTCGTAAATTCTATTAAAAGCTTTATTTATGTTCTATAAACCTCGAAAATACCACGCCGCTTATACAAGGTTACGTTAACGAGCAGACTACACCGATTTTCTGTATGGCGAACGCGTCGAGCAAATGTTCGGACGACCGTATCTTTATTTTTTATATCAATGGATGACTGTGACTGTGACTGAGGAGCTCGTGGCTTAATAAGAACTGCCACTCGGGTCGATCTTTAGGTAAAGCTGTGCTTGCCTAGGTCGGTCTGTGGATGGGTGACCGCCCGACATACCGAGTTTCCTCCGTGCCTCGGAAAGCACGATAAGCTGTTGGTCCCGGCTGCTATATATAGATCTTTGGCAGTCGTTACAGGTAGTCAGTGACCTGAAATTCTGACATCCAGTCTTACCAAAGAGTATCGTATTACCTAGTATTAACTGGGTTGTGGAGGTCAGATAGGCAGTCGCTCTATGTAAAATACTGGTATTCAGCTGCATCCGGTTAGACTGGAAGCCGACCCCAACATAGTTGGGAAAAGGCTAGGCAGATGATGATCAATGGATGACTGTCAATTCACTTTAAACGAATTGAGAAATGTTTGTAAAACTACAACCGTAGATAACAGGCCGATAAAGGTTCGCTTAAAATTGAGGTATGGTGATAAAATTATTATCACTGAAAAATCAGGAACCTTTAAATGCTTAATAGACAATCATCATGATATTTTAAATCAAGGTTGGTACGAAAAAAAAACAAATAAAAATAAAACCGGCCAAGAGCGTGTCGGGCCACGCTCAGTGTAGGGTTCCGTAGTTTCCCGTCCGTCACAATAAGTGTTCCCACTTATGAGTTTAAAGGTGGGTATCCATACTATCCATTATGTTCGCGATCCAGCAGCGCTCCGCGCTCACACATACATATGCTCGTACATAGACGTGCCAGAAGTTTTCGATGGTAATTTTGAATTGCGAGAACCTATTTTAATAATTATTTTTTTGTTTGAAAAAAGATACGTTCAGGATAATAAAATATTATGTAAACGAAGTTAAAAAAAAAATACGGGCAAATGAAACTTGACCTCTGGATTGTATAGGCGCTCATACGATTCAGGGACCAAATTATATTGGTTAACTGCAGTTTCCATCTGTTGTTTCCATCCAAGTTCAAAATAATTTTCCTAGAAAGTCCTTATAAAGTTCTACTTTTCAGATTTTTTTCGTATTTTCTAAACTTATGGTTCAAAAGTTAGAGGGGGGGGGACGCTTTGTTTTTTACTTTTGGAGCGATTATTTCCGAAATTATTGACATTATCAAAAAATGATTTTAGTAAACCCCTATTCATTTTTAAATACCTTTCCAACAATATATCACACATTAGGGTTAAAATTAAAAAAAAAAAACACTTCCCACTTTACATATAGGGGGGCTACCCTAATAAAACATTTTTTTCCAATTTTTATTTTAGCACTTTGTCGGCGTGATTGATACACATATTGGTCCCAAATTTCAGCTTTCTAGTGCTAACGGTCACAGAGATTAAGCGAGGACGGACAGACGGACAGACAGACAGACAGACAGACAGACAGACATGGCGAAACTATAAGGGTTCCTAGTTGACTACGGAACCCTAAAAAGAACGATTGAGAATTCTAGAAGCTGCTGCAGCAATCATTCGCGAAGATATTCAATCCACCGTATTAGATAATTCTAACTACCCTCCACCAGGTCGCATGTTTGAAGATTTAAACAATGAAATTCCGGAGTCACTGACACATTTTTAGGAATAGGCCTACCGGGGAAACCACATTAAAAAAAACGCGCTAAGTAAACTACCTCAATGGTGGCGTGGAAACGTGTGCATATTTTGACGATTACAACTCTTTCAACTTTTTGAATCGTTATATCTCAAAAACGGTGGCTCTTAGGAAAAAAGTATTTAAAAAATTTTTATAGACAATTATCTGATCTACAATTTTTGTCTGAGCTAATTTTATGATAAAACTTACCATTTTGCTGAAAATCGTGAAAAACCCGTTTTTGTGACCTTTGACCCCGAGTAAATTTTTTTGCACGTGCCGGATCGATGAGGACTTTTCACATTTCCTTTATAATAGTGTATTGAACAATCCTACCAATATTCAGCCAAGTGGGATTTTTGTAACCTCACCCCTATTTTTTAGTCTAATTTGACCGGACTATTAAATAATTATTGTTATTGTTTAAAGTTTAGTTTAGGACAAGCGAGGCAGGCAGGAATATAGTCCTATATTCCAGCCTGCCTCGCTTGCCCTACGATCGTAGGTATTGCAGAAGGATGGGAACATTTTTTCAGAGAGTATACATTTCCAAATGCGGATGCGGAATCTGTAAAATTAATTCAATATTTTGAAAAAATATCATCCTCCGGTCCTCAATCCACACGCACATGTACATAACGTGGCGGTGAGTTGGAATCCTAAAAATAATATTGAGTTAATAATAAACAGTGATATCGTAACATATCGATTCCTTAGATTTACCACCAACAAGACAACACATCGACAACACTACATAGCATTACTGGATAATGCAAGCCGAATGAAAAAACAAAAGCGTTCAGCCATTGCGTGCTATTGCGCATACATCATTTTACGCTAGCATCGGACCCGGCAGCCTATTATTGTTCTGTTAAAATAGTAGATAGCTTCGATGATGCTAAAGATGGTTTTTATGCAAAATGAAGCCAATTATCACCTCTACAAGAAGAGACTGATGTGGAAGCGTTTGCTTCTTGGGTGACTGTAATTCAATAGGCAATAAATCGAGTAGTCGCAGACAATCTGACTGCTGAATTCATTCACCAGAATCATGAACAAAACTTAATTATTGATCCCATAAAATTTACTTAGTGAAGACGCGCATATCGTTGATTTCGAAGCGCCTTATGACCTTGTACTTCGATTGATATAAACTTGACATTTACAAAAAATACCAAACTGTGCTGAAGATGCCATAACTGGATCAAACATTGTCAAGTCTCTCAGTCAAACTGCATAATTTTATAAGATATGTTTCCACATATTCAAGTACCCAATAAATATTATACGATCCTCCATTCCTTTTGTCTAAAAATTTTGTGAATATTTATACAGTGCAAATAAAGTCTGATTCATAAACATTATAGGAACTGCTTAAAATAACTTTTTTAATCTAGAGTTTTCTACTATACACTAGTTTAATAATAGTGACTTTTACTATATTTACTTAATACATAGATATTAGAGGAGCTCGTGGCTTAATAAGAACTGCCACTCGGGTCGATCTTTAGGTAAAGCTATGCTTGCCTAGGTAGGTCTGTGGATGGGTGACCGCCCGACATACCGAGTTTCCTCCGTGCCTCGGAAAGCACGTTAAGCTGTTGGTCCCGGCTGCCATATATAGAGCTTTGGCAGTCGTTACAGTCAGTCAGTGACCTGAAATTCTGACATCTAGTCTTACCAAAGAGTATCGTATTACCTAGTATTAACTGGGTTGTGGAGGTCAGATAGGCAGTCGCTCCATGTAAAATACTGGTATTCAGCTGCATCCGGTTAGACTGGAAGCCGACCCCAATATAGTTGGGAAAAGGCTAGGCAGATGATGATAACTTAATACATAGATATTATATAACTTTCTAAATTATGAAACCGCTCCAAAAACCGTTTTTCATTTTAGAAGTACTAAGCGGTGAAAGACGCACATGAACGACTATGCCTAGCTCTGCTTCCTCAAAATGATTTCAGTGTCGGATAGACCAAGGTGATATAAGTCAGCACAAGTCCCAACCCATCAATTGCCGTTTAAAGACAAATTAGTATTAGTTATTTTATGAGCTTTGTAGGCTCCTACTCCAAAAGTATGAAGACGAACTCTATAGTCTATAATACACATAAACGAAAATGTTAAAGAAGTGAAGTTGAAGTGTCGGTCTGTAATGTCAAAATAACAGCTTTATACTGAATGCATATGAAAGTTAGTACAGAACTCATAACAAATAACAATGTAATGTACTGGATTAGAAGAGAAGAAAAATATTTTTATAACAAACTCAATAAAATACTAGCGTACATAAACAATAAATACAGAAAACTAAACAAGACTTCAATATAAATATCCTTAAAAATAACTCAAAAGTTAACGCTTCCTTAGACTTTTTTTTTTTTGGCGGGTGGAAAGTCATCAAATAACCCCTCCCGCTCTTGGGCAGAGCGAAAGGGAGTGTCAGACTTCTACTAAATAAAAACCACCCATGTTCCTTCTTAGCCCTTCATGTCGAGGCCGCGGTATCTCTTGCGAACAACCGCAGCGCCGACGGGTTACGCTTCCTTACGGTACCCGTACACTAAAACCGATTCGTCCGTTTTCGGGCGTCATCGGACATCGTCGGTAGTAGCAGTGTATGCGCTCTCTTCCATTTACTTACGTTTTATTTGATCGGCCCATGACGGATTCGGTGTACGCGTACCGTTACGGTACGCGTACACCGAATCCGTCATCGGCCGAAGTATGCTCGGGCGTCATCGGCCGAACTCGGCCGATCAAATCAAACGTAAGTAAATGGAAGAGAGCGCATACACTGCTACTACCGACGTCGTCCGATGACGCCCAAAAACGGACGATCAACTGACGAGTCCGAACGTGTTTGGATTTTTTGTCAGTTTTACCGGCTGTACTCTGTAGTTGCACAGTTCAGACTTCATAAGTTCCACCGACAACGGCCGTTATCGTCTGCAGTGTATTCAGTTGAACGTCCGAGTTAGTCGTACGTACCGTTACGGTACGCGTACACTAAAACCGATTTTGTCGGCCGATGGCGGACAGAACTACTCGGACGAGAACTGTGCAACTACAGAGTACAGACGTGTTTTTAAAAATGGAGGATTTCGAAGAAATGTATTTTTTAGAAAATGTATACCTACCTACCGCAATTTTGTTCGTCGAAGTCGACGTAATAAATAAATAATGTAAATAATAATAATAAATGCAAGTAATTAATTTTTCAATATCCATTCTTGATCGAAATAACGACTCGATCGCAGAAAGAAGTCGGTAAAACTGACAAAAAATCCAAACACGTTTGGACTCGTCAGTTGATCGTCCGTTTTCGGGCGTCATCGGACGACGTCGGTAGTAGCAGTGTATGCGCTCTCTTCCATTTACTTACGTTTGATTTGATCGGCCGATGACGCCCGAGCATACTTCGGCCGATGACGGATTCGGTGTACGCGTACCGTAACGGTACGCGTACATACACTAAAACCGATTCGTCCGTTTTCGGGCGTCATCGGACGGCGTCGGTAGTAGCAGTGTATGCGCTCTCTTCCATTTACTTACGTTTTATTTGATCGGCCCATGACGCCCGAGCATACTTCGGCCGATGACGGATTCGGTGTACGCGTACCGTTAGACCTTATGTCCGAATACAAAATAAATGCACACAAAAAATAAAACACCCCACCAAAGACATAACAGAGACAGCGTCGACGTGTCTAAGCCTAATAACAAAGTTAGAAAACGGAGGTTTTTATGAGGTATATGTACTCATACTCGAAATCTTTTGTTCTCTACAATTATGTTCGCATAACTCGTCAAAATGTATGGAACAGCTGTTTTATTTATTATTATTTATTTATTTAAACTTCATGCACAAACGTGGTACATAGGCGGACTTAATGCCACAAGGCATTATCTAACAGTCAACCTTAGGGTCAAATAGAACAGCATTGTGGTAGAGTACAAAAATAAATAAATTAGGAGAATACTATTTTGTTAACATAAATGAATATACCTACATAAATGGTACATACTAATACATTTATGTAAAGATGGAATTGGATTGTATTGATTTTTTGCGCGTTTTTAAATTAACACAAAGAATACATAAAATTAAGATACTTGGTTTGTACTAACGTAAAAATTGATTTATAGTCAACAACTTACAACTGCCGTGTGTTCCAACAGCGTGCAGCGCCCTGACAATGCCAATCACACCCAAAAAAATTTTAGGACTACGTAATATGGCGTCAAAAATCGGGCATTATTTTTTCCTTCTTGTATATCCAGTGTCACTGGCACTATCGAGACGAATCTTACGACACCCCACAAGCCAAAATCTTAAAAAACGTTCAGGCCACACATGACAGCCGAATACAATATACAGACATGACACCCGAAAAACATAACCCTCCTGGCGCAATCGAGTAAAAAGGCCCACGCTCAGCTATGACAAGAATTTCTGTGCCCCAGCTTAACAAGAAAATGCTTAACAGGATTTTGGAAGGATTCTGTTCAGAAATACTAAATACTGTTTTGAACAACGAAAGCAAAATGCTACCAGATGCTGACTCTTTAAAATAAACTAGCCAAGTGCGTGTAGTAACACGCTGTGCTTATTTTCAGATGAACTGAACTCCTCCTAAACTGCTGGACCGATTTTTATGAAAATGTTTGTGTGGATTCGAGAATGGTTTAGATTTACAATTGGTACCGGTAGGTGGCGCTGCTGTCCTGGCAGGGCGACGTCTGCCAGGACCGCTAGTTATAATATATAATTCTCCTATACATGTGTTTGCCAACTCACTCCTAAACAACTGGAATGATTTGGAGGAAATTTTGTGTGTATCTTTCAATAGGTTTCTGGATGGTTCAAATTTACAAATGGAGCCATGTAGGTGGCGCTGCAGTTGGTGTGTCTGATCTTCTCTTAAAGAGCTAGGACGATTTTAAGGCATTATTAAATGTGGCGCTGCTTTTCCCAGCATGCAGCAGGACGATATTTCTATATAATTTGATATATTTCTATTGCAGAATGTAAAATGCTGACAATTAATGAGAACCATGACCATCACTACTGCCATCTACCATAAGTAGGAAAATTAGAGATGAAGATTGTTACTAATTTAGTTATTTATTTCAACAGTAGATGGCACTAAACAAAACGAGAACAATACAACCAAAATTCTGAATTACAAGTCGAGGTGACAACTAAGATGACATGATTTCAAGCTCTCAGAAATATTACAAATATACATACATACTTCAATCTAGCCCTAAAGATAAGTAGATTTATACAGGACTCCAATAAGAAAAAGCTGAATTTTTTAAGAAGGTAGCTTGAATATCATTCTACGCTGGTCTGTCATATTCATTATTATTCATATCCACTCATCAAGTGTTCTGTTAAGCCATTTTCATTCGGAGCTAACAGACAGCCAATCTGAAACGCATACAAAAATATTTGTTAATCATTTATATAAGAGACAAATAATAATGGCATTTATGATACTTATATAACATCTAGTTCATCAAGTAATTATAGAATAATTGGACCAAGTCTATGTAGGTGTACCAGGCATATACCTACTTGGACACAAGAAAAACATTAAGTAGGCCATTTATATGTTTGCATGATTGTGTCTCCAACATGCTCCTGCCTCCAGCAACAAATCACTTGCCCACTATACCACTCATAAAGCACCACATAGCTCAGATAACCATCAGTGCTACATGCTTACCAGGAACAAGCTGTGTTCATGAAAAAGCTACACACCATTTAGACTGCATGCAAGTTTCCAAGATTTTTATTATATTATGTATAAGTAGAATGTTTGATACGTTTCCAATGCAAAGAGATACCTATTCATCATCAGCCTATAATCTTCCAACTGCAGGGACTTAGGCCCCCTCTCTAGGAGAGGGATGGCCTATAATTCACCACGAGGGCCCAGTGCGGGTTGGTAGATGTCACATCTCTGCAAATTTTTTGGTTCTAACACATGCTGGTTTCCTAACAATGTTTTCCTTCACAGTTTTGAGAGCAGTGGTGATGAAATAAATAACACATAGTAATGCGCCTGACTCACTGTTCGTAAGTGGGGGCCGCTACCACTGGGTCACAACTGCTCTCCTACCTATTTATTAGTACAAAGATACCCAAAATAATTATTCTCTGTTCAAGAAATAGTTATGTGTCAATAAAAACTAGGTACACTTTTGTAGCAGCTTAGGGCGACTGTTAAGATACAGATTTCCTATCATTAGATAAAATAGTTGAAAAATCCAATCAAGTTGTTGAAACCTGCATCTTTAAGTAGCTTACCCTAAGCAGTCACAGTGGAAACAATACCTTAACACATCGATTTACCTTTGCTTTATATTCTGTACTCCCAGTGGACAAGCTGCAATTCTGTAATGACAGAATCTGTTGAAAGCTGAAGCTGGCACTGGTCACTGAAAATAGCAAATGGAAACTCATGAGATGATTGAATACATATACAGAACTGCACTCTAATGCAATGAGGAGAATTCTTAAATAATACCAATAGGCTCTGTGGAAATGATAAACAGGAATGACAGAAGTAATTTTTATTAATGGATTCGGTCTCTTCTGCAATAAGTCCCATTCTTTATTATGTAATACACTTAAACCACATAGGTAAGTAGTTTACATGCAAACTACTTACCTAAATAAATGTAAAATTTAATTTCATGAACAATTCTGTATGTGGCACTGACTGGTACTAGTACTGGCAGAGCAGTCTGTGCAGTCGAGACAGTTTCTGTAAAATCAATCTCTGTCATGTCAGTCTCTGTCACACCAGTCTCGTCAGTAATGCCGTAAATTTGTATTCCTCTATTTCATCAAAAGATTAAACATATCTCTATCAAAGAATTTAAACAATATGTCTAGTGGTTTACTGTCTTTCGTCAAGGCTAAACTCAATCCTAACTGTACTGTGAATGGCAGACAAGTGCCAGTAAAAATCTACCAGTCAAGCTCCAGTCAGCCATCATGTGGTCCATCGGATGCAGTAGCATTGGCAGTCTCTCAGAATGATTGTTCTCTATCTTGAGGTAGTCTTGTGAGGCCTTGTCCAACAACACTTCACAATATGATGTCTCTAATTGTGTTGGTTGTCACACAAAGGTCCATGTCCACATCAGGTAAGTCTTAATCAAGCTTTTACAGCCAATCCCCCAAGTGCCAGTCTAGCTTTGGAACTATAACAAATACTATAATATAGATAAGAATTTACCTGTTGGTAGATTCATAAATTTATTAAGTTTGTGATGAAATGTTAACAAAACGAGCTGTATATAAATACACACCAACCTGTTCCATGTAAAGCCTTATACCAGAGTTGTTTCAGGTATGCCTGGTCTAACTGGCACCCAATATGCACCGGGGACAGCAGTTTCCTAGAAAATATATATTTATTAATCACAAAAGGTTATTTTTTTAAATTTGAAAGAAGTTAATGCTATAGACATTTAATATTAATATGATATGGTTTCCTTATCTTGCCCGTTGACGTGGGCACCACAAAATCTCAAATCTTTTAATAATGTTTTGTTTGTTTTCTTCAAATGCTCTGTAGTTAAGATGCTATGACTTATGAAAACCACCAGCAACCAGATATTTTTTTTCATAAAAGAATTTCTTCTAATAACATGATTATTATTCTTTGTGCTTGGACCAGAGCTCTAATGTCTTCTTTCTGTTTACTTACTCTTCCTGTTTTAAGCTGTTTTTCCTAATCCACTATGATTAACATCGAACTTGAATACCCTCAGAGTGTATGACAAAAATCAGACATAAAGAGGGTAAGTATAGTCAGCAACTTATATAATTATAATACCTTGTGCATGAACCAGCAACAGCTACATCGCTCCTCTCACACTTGATTCACCTCCTACCTCTTCTTCCTTTGCTTAAATGTTTGAATAGAAAGTTCTTGAATGCATTCTTCAACCCAATGTGCAACATGTGGGCATGCATTATGGTGCATAAGGAGGAATTGAGATGTAGCCAGAATATACCAAAACATGTTCCTAGAGAACCTCCTCAATGTATTGGGCTGCAGTTAGCCGGTTATCAACGATAGCCAACTCCGTACGACCATCGGAACATAATCCTCCTCAAACAATTATGGAGCTTCCATGGACACTCAGTTTGTGTGGTGGTAATGGGAAGAAATCTCTCTTCTTCTTCTTCACGCTCGCCATTTTGTTATTGTTAGTATTTTGCGAGTTAAGCGGTTGGCCAACCAACCCTAAGACGAACCACTGACCCAAGATTCCGTGGTCCGTGCCGTGCCGCTGAGTGTAGAACAAGACGGTTTCCTCCATTGACTTATATATTACTGCGTAAGGACTGGGCGGACGGCATGTTAAAATGACGCCTTAAACGTGGTCCCAATATGGTCTTTCCTAAGCCGAAGTGAACTAGTCCACGATCGGCTCTCTTCGGGTGCGGTCGTAAATTTTATTAAAAGCTTTATTTATGTTCTTTAAACCTCGAAAATACCACGCCGCTTATACAAGGTTACACAAACGAGCAGACAACACCGATTCTCTGTATGGCGAACGCGTCGAGCAAATGTTCGGACGACCGTATCTTTAGTTTTTATATCAATGGTTTCCTCACAATGTTTTCCTATCAACAGTTTCAAAATACTTAATTGACAGAATCAGGTTCAAAGCGACAAAGACATAATTCGCTCACCATCTTTCTACTAGTTTGTCTTTTATCAAATTAATATGCAGTATTTTTAGGATTTTCTTCAGTCTCCGGCTGCTCAAGTAAATCGAGAAGAAAACAGTTGAACGTTCAACAAAATTGGCGTCTGGTGAACTCTGGTGTACCATAGACTAAAATAAGTAAAAATAATAGTAATATTTATTTATATGATCCCGCCAACGACAAGACCAGTGTTGCCAACAGATAAACAAGCTCTCCACCAGATTCAACTTCTAAAACCACCAGAAAGAAACCCACTAACAAAAATCGGCTCTGCTCCAAAAAATAATTGTAAAAATCGCTAAAATTTCTGAAAGGTTTTTTGGAAAGAAAACAGTAAGTAGGAAAATTACTTAAAATGTTATTTATTATTACTACGAAATAAAATATTTAAAATCAGTAAATCAACATTATTAATAAATCAACAAGCTATGGTTATTCCTCCGTAGTAGCCCGCGAAATTCAAATTTTCATGTGTTTTTGCAATTTGCATATCAGTGACAAGTTGTGCCTTTGTGACTTGATTAAAATATGATGCGCGACAATAACAAGTATAACTTTACTCCAGTTTAGCAGTAAAGTTGGTTTGTTGCAACTACGTGTAGTCGAGTTTACTACAAACAAAAGAATGATCAAAAAGTAAAAACTCCTGATAATTAAATGAAGTAAAAATAACATGTTTCGTAACGTTTTAGTGGCTTAATGGTTGAAGGATAGCATTTTAGTAATTGAAAGTAAATTCTACTAAACCACTAGAAAAAACCACCAGGCACTAAAAGCAATATTTGGCCACTAAAAGGGGGGTCGAAACCACCAGTTTTAGTGGAAAATCCACTAAGTTGGTAACACTGGACAAGACAACTAATAACTAGTGATTTCAATAGTGCTGTGTGCTGTCAATGGCAGGCGATCGACTTAAAAAATATTTAGTCGATTACCGATTTTAATATTTGATTGAACAATAATTTTATTTTGATTAAGAAACAATCAAATTTCTAAAATAATAATAAGTTTTGGGGCGATAATAAGGGTTGTAAAGTCACAATATATCTTACAATACAAAAAAAATAAATTGGTTAGACTAGGAGTGGGTTAGACCAGTGGCCCCCTGCCGTACTTCTGAAGTTGTGAGTTACCCGATAGATTACTTTGTATTACTACTCTACGTTGTGAGTCTTGTGACTAGAGTTTTAAACTCGTGCAAACCGCATTTTTATTTCCATGTCAAAAATTAGAACAACTGAGTAGGAAATAAAAATGTTGTTAAAAATAAATGTCTAATACAATCTAAATTCATCTGATGGGCATTTCAGGATAATTATCCTATCAAACCATGCGACTTACCACTTCATTTAATTCTTTTAACCAGATTCCATTACGATAACTATAAATAAAACTATTTACATTTGATCACAAGCAACGTCCTTAGTGACCTCGTATCGATCGGTCTTCGGGCGTATTTAACTTTACTAGAAGAGACTAGTATTTATAGTACCTGACTGAAGTTAGTTTTAAACTACCATAAACCGCCATAAACCCTTTTGATTGCAAGATGACATGCAGCGGGTGGGGGCAGTGCATTCAACCACAGTATAAATATGGACAGTAGCGAAACTAAGCCTAGTTGATGCGATAACTACCTACGCTCCATTGAAGCCATAGGGTTGTCCCTTTTATGCACGGTTGCTGAAGTCCCTAGATAACTTCTCAACATAACATTTTTATTCTGTTGTGATCAATCAATCGAATTAAAAAAAGCTAGCTTACAAATACAATCTAAATAGGTTATCTTATGGCGTCGGTTAATCTCAACAAAAGACATTTATGTAGTTTAAACACGGAAAACAGTTTAGTACACAACAACTTGTAGAACTATAGATCTTTAACTTTGTCATAACGGCGCACGCGGCTTAACCTGTTACAAGTCTTGGCGGGAGCGAGCCGCGGTTGGACGATACTCGATAACGTTTCGTGCGCTCGTTGGAGTGCGCGCTCGCTATCCACGGCTGCAGCACAGGTTGCGCGCGGGCAATGCTCATGAAAAAAAAAGGAAATCAAACAAACAAAAGTCACCGACTTCAGAAGCTGTTTTTTTAAAATAGTTCTTTTCATTTTTCCATTTTTAGTTGTAATATCCTATACTAATAGTTACGATGCATTTAACATTCAACCAAGAAACCTAACCCTTAACCTTCAAGATTCTCTTATAATTGCTTTTAACTCCTAACCGTTGAGGAGTTGTACCTTCCACAATCAGCTCACCTAGATAACCTGAAAGAATACAACCCCATAAGATTTTATTTAAGAATTATCCTCCAACTCCTAACCGTTAAGGAGTTATTCCTTCCATCATCAGCTCATCAACATGAGGTAATGACTGCCAGATGTAAATACTTAAATAGCATTAGAAAAAATACGAAACACGTAATACGTGCCTATAAAATTTGATGGTTGCCCTCGATTTCGTTAAGATTCCATCATCAGATCCAGACATGGTAACAGTGGGACCATCTCGGGAGTATACTTTTTCGATTAAATTTTTTTTTTTTCAATTCGGTTCATAATTGAGTTATGCGGAAACAAATATGATACAAAAACAAAACCAAACCGACGAATTCAGAACCTCCCTCTTTTTGGAAGTCGATTAAAAATACTTTCTTCTGCTGATGAAGCCGAGTTGACACAGCCGTATACCGCGCAATACGTTCGTTGCATTTAAAAAAATATCGGGAGATATGAACTTATACGTGACCAACTGACCACTCGTCTCGGCGCGGCACGCACAACTGAGCGCACTGCGAAGACTTGCTAAGTGCCCCGTCGATGCGCATGTTTGTGTGAGTGTGCGGTTTCGAGCGTTTGTAGGTAGTTTCCGTACTGTCCATATTTATATTGTGATTCAACGCTGGCTAATGGCTGATTTTCACTATGCAGTAATCATAGAGTAAAGTAATATAACGGGTAGCGCACAGAGTACATTTTTATATAGGGTATAGAGTCGTCACTCGTCATTTTGCGGAATGTATGGCGTGTGGCGCCATCTGGTGCTTTGTGCAAGGTACTTTCGCACTAGGCACTTTTAATACTTGTACGATTTTTAAAAAAATGGCATTGTGATTGTAAATTAAATAAAACGAAATAGATTATACAAAAATCTGTTTTATTTTTTACTTTTCTGCCATTGTCACTTTCGACTTTGAAGATTTTATATTTCCTTATTCAATGCAACCACCTCACGATTATACAAAGTAGTCCTCTTCAATTTACCTGTAACAAATATTTTTAATTTATCATCCAGTCATTTTATTATGTACTTAGAGGACCAAAATTATCTAATCATAATATATTGGTTGTAATATTAAATGCACTTAGCCACTTACGTGTTTTGCTGCAGGCACAACATCTTTTCATAGGCATGGTCGACAAAATTCAATTCACAAAGCAAAACAGTGAGTCCAAATTGTTAGCCACAGGTCAGTCGATGATAGCGGTATAGCCGGATCGTCATTAAAAATTTACAAAACTTAAGAAAAGAATTTAAAGAATCCATTCACCTCAAAAGTAAATAACTAAATACGGATTGGAAAACAAACAGTCAAATGTCAATGTCAATAACACGTTCCATTCCCAGATGAATCACTGTAACTGAAATTTATTTCAATAAATAATTAACATTTTCTGTTATTAGTAGTTATTTTATTATCAATTTTTTGTAAATAAACTACAAAATTTAAAAGTATTTTTTTTTGTCTGCTTTTCTTTGAGAAGTTTTTTTTCTGCCAAAGATAATGGAAATACGTGTCTGCGTCATCTGCGTGAAAAGAAATAAACACATGACAACGATAGTGTGTTGTAGCCATAACAAAAAAAAAAACCAGTAATACCAGTGTAATAAAAATATTTATATTTTAATGTTTAAGTAGCGCCATCTGGTGTTCTGTGCAACATAACTTTTTGACGATTCTATCAGGTTCTTTGAAGTTATGACACCATGGGGTAGCGAGCGTAGCAGTAATGCAGTTCCAGTCACTTTCAGTTTCCAGTAATTTTATAACTTGAGAGTTCTTGATATTGCTATCTACTGAATTATTCAAGTTCCTTTTATGTAGATTGTAGATAGATACTGATATGATTTTTAGCGGAAGAGTAACATAAACAGAGGAGTAAAGAAAAAATCTTATAAAACTTGTTCGAATGTTTCCATAGTTACCACATTGAGGTTACCATTTGGGGCCATCTTCTTCCTTCTTCTTCCTTCCAGTCACGAAGATATTAAAATTTGATAATAATTTATGTAAGGACATAAGAAAGAGTGCAAAAAGATAGTGAATTTAGTGCTAGACGTGGTGGTTTTCTTCGATAACTTATTTCATAGGTAGGTAGTTAGGTACTAACATTAAAGCAGCGATCATACACGAAAATATGAGTAATGATAATCAACCAAAAAATTGTGTAAGTGAAGGTAAAAAACCTTCACGGAAAGAGCTGCCATGCCGGGATTACATATGGGGTATATGTACTAAAGGCGCTACTAATTGCAAATTCAGTCATTTAGTGGACATTGAATCTATGAAAGACGTTATCAAGTTTTGCCACGATCACCAAAACAGAACAGGTTGTAGCCGAATTGACTGCACATATTTGCATGTTTCAAGAGAGGAAGAGACTTTGTTTCTGACTGCGAACATATTACCTGATGCGATGCGTATCAGATATGCAAATAATGAAATGGCGGAGCAGATGTTGGGGAAGGCTTCCACACAGCTTTCATCGCCGCCGCCACCACCAGCACCCCTGGCTCCGCAGCGGGTACTGCGGGCCCATCCACCGCCGCCACCACCGCCGCAAGTACTCACAGCTGCACCAGTTAGAATGCCAGCAGCTGCACCAGTTAGAATGCCAGCAGCTGCACCAGTTAAAATGCCAGCAGCTGCACCAGTTATAATGCCAGCAGCTGCACCAGTTAGGATGCCAGCAGCTGCACCAGTTATGATGCCAGCAGCTGCACCAGTTATGACGCCAGCAGCTGCACCAGTTAGGATGCCAGCCGCTGCACCAGTTAGGATGCCAGCAGCTGCACCAGTTAGGATGCCAGCAGCTGCACCAGTTAGGATGCCAGCAGCTGCACCAGTTAGGATGCCAGCAGCTGCACCAGTTATGATGCCAGCAGCTGCACCTCGCTTCAACACTCCTGCAATGTTGCCCGGAAGTCAGCCATTGCTGCCTGAAGTGCCCACGTATGATGCATATATGCCTCCACCATCAAATCCTATCCCGTGTGGTGACAAACGCCCTGAAGGACTTCTTGAAGCCGAGCAGAACGGAGTACCAGCAGAAAAAGCGTTGAAAGAGGCATATCCCGAAGTAGTTGAACCAGGCTGCAACAAATGTGTGGAACAGGAGCTCAGGCTGGAGGCCCTAGTTAAATTAGTGGAAGAAAAGAAGTGCATCGCTCAGTTCCTTAAAGCGTTATTTGTTCAAAATGCCACAGAACTTCTCGAGGGCCGGGATATTTTAAACAGATACTTGGGTTGAATCTGAAGTATGTTCTCTGAACCCATGAGACGCACCAGTTTTTCCAACTGAATTTCAAGAAAATAATTAGCATAAATTATTATTATTGTTATTTTAGAGTGTGCTTTTGCTTCTCAGCTTTACTGGAGCGTCCAACTACATCTACGAGTCGAAACCAAAGTAAATGCAGCGTGTGCTGTGTTATAATGAGGATCTATTTCGTTTTCTTCTATTTCCATGAACTTTCTGACAATTCAACATGTATTTAAAATTGCAGCTTTTTGTATGGTGATAAAGAGCATTTCTATAAGGTTTAGTAATTTGAGGCTATGGAGTAAATGATTCGGAATAACACCTGTTGTAGAGAGAACTACACACATCAAAAGTGTCTAGGGATCAACATATATTTTTGCAATAACTTTTCTCCTGATTGATATTAATTAAAATTTTCTTTAAGGATTCATCAAATAAAGTGTTTTCGTTTGTCACAGTAACGATAAACCAAGTCACCTTTGCATTAATAAAGAAATTTGCCATTTTCCTAATAAAGGGATTTTTGACATTTGAACCACTAACATTAAAGTTCGAAAAAAAGACTGAAATAACAGTTATCTTTAAAATTTTATTGGGTAACTTAAACAATTAATAATCCGTGTTTCTACCGCGAACACTAACAACACAAGAACATCGGTTTGGCATACTCAAAATGAGTTCATCCAAATCACGCTGTGGAATGGCCGCCCATGTTCGTTGCAACAACAAAAAAAGGTCTTCTTGCGACTGGATACCCTCCATATTCGGCAGAGCTCTTCTCTGTAGCATATCCCATGCATGCTCAATCGGGTTCAAGTCTGGCGACTGAGCAGGCCAGGGCAGGACATTGATGTTAGCTGCGGCGAGAGTCTGTCTTACAACTCTTGCGGTGTGCGGTCGTGCATTATCATGCATTAACTGAAATAAGGGACCGATTTGCACTTGTAGAGGAACGATGACGTCTGATACAATCGTCTCAGCATAAATTTGAGCGTTGAGGTTGCCTCTGATCCAAATCAACTCAGTTCTTCCGCCGATCCAAATACCCGCCCATACCATGATGGTTCCACCACTATAAGGATGGACTTCCTGGCAGGATTTTAATCGCTGTTGGCGTCCAGGGGTTCTCCAGTGTCGTATACGTCTTGTATCCGGTCTCATACCAAAACGAGACTCATCAGAAAAGCACACGAAACGCCATTGTTCTTCTGCCCAATTTCTGTGTTCAAGAGCCCATTGATATCGAATCCTACGATTGTGCATTGCTATAGGTGGTACCCGTAGCGGTCTTCGGGAATGAAGGTTCACTTCATGCAAGCGGTTTCTGACTGTTTGGTCGCTAATTAAGTTCCCTGAAGAGTGATGAAGCCTCACGGCTAACATCATGGCGGTTATTGTTGGAGCTCTTAGAGTTAAGATTTGAATGTATCGGTCTTGTCTCCGTGTGGTGCAGCGATACCGTCCTCCATGGCGCTCAGCCACGGTACCAGTGCTTCGGTAACGTGTCCAAAGTCGACTGATAACACTCTGACTTGTATTCAGAGCTAAAGCCACAGTACGTTGCCGGGAACCAGCTTCTATCATTCCCACGGCTCTGAGCATTTCTTCCCTGCTTAAATGACGTCGCCGCACCATAATAACGTTGGTTTTAATCAGTAGTAGGGAAACAGTAGCACTAATAATGTCTTCAATGCGTTGTATGTTTTTATAGGGAAAATATTGACAGCTGATTTTCATCTTTTACTCGAATTTGATTCACAGTTCCTGATTCAAATTATGAAATGCACCAAAAAGGACCCATATAAATTTATAAAATCATAAATTTATTACAAAGCCACATCTCAATCTCAAGAAATCCGCATAAAAATGCTTGATCCCTAGACACTTTTGATGTGTGTATATGGACGACATACACTTGTTTTTTCCTAGGACCATATTCTTGTTACTTCCCGTTTGAGTTCTGCGTATTTAATAATTTTTTCAGTGTTTGTTTTTTGTGTGTTGGGTACAGCGATATCTATTAAGTAAGTGGTTTTATTTATTTTATCTTGTAGTATTATATCCGGTCTAGTGAATTTACCTGTCTGTGAGAATCCTGCGATCATAGTAAAGTTTGAGTTTCATTTTCGAGTGTATCTTTTGGTGTGTAATTATAGTAGGTACGGCTTTTTTGTGTCTTGTATGAGTGTGTATTGAACTGCCAATCTTTGGTGGATAACATTTGCCACCTGATTGTGCCTGTGTGTGTAGTCGGTCTGCGTGAGTTTATTATTATTAGGCCTTCCTTCACTACGTCGACTATCTGTATCATAACTGTAAGTTTTCTTAAGAAATAAAATAAAATGAATAATATTTGTGTTTTATTGTAACGAAATCTGCTTAGGGATGGCGCTGCTTGCTGTGATACAGGGTCCGTCTTGGTTCACCAACAGAATTCCTTGATAAAACTTGTATACTGTGCCTATCAAAATACATATAGGTGTATAAATTCACACCCTTTTCAAATGGGGGTAGACAGAATGCCACTTGCTACGATATTTACATACCTACATACTAAGCACCTGTCCTTTCTGAAGTACCTACGTTAACAACAAGGTCAGTGTATGTCTTTCTAGGGCGTCCCCTCCCGTGGCGTTGCCACTCACATTTGCCTTGTACAAGTACCTTTTGTTGCTCGTCTTTTACTTATCCTTTTCACATGATTAAACCATACCAAACCAACTCTTTTCAATTTTCGGCAATACATCTTCTTTTAAACCGCAATGTTCTCATAACCTCATTCCTCAGTTTTTAATTCAGAGTTAGGTACATATTTGTTGTTGTTGAGTGAAAACTCCTCCGGCAAATCCCTACCTGTGACCAGAAAGGATTTGTGAGTGATTGTGTCACAACTGAGATAGGACTCCAGTGTTGTGATAACTGCAACAAAATTGTAATTTTCGAAATATGTATCCACTCCTCCAGCCATACAAAAAATACCATACAATGTTAAAACTTTCATTTGATAATAAAAACATGATTTCCTAAATTGTATTTCATTTATTAATCCTTGAAATCAACACTGTATAGTACTAATAAAAATAAATATATCTGCATAGCTATATGTAGGTGTCCATCCACCCATACCAAAGGGTGTAGTTCTAAATAGAAATATCAGATGGCGCTAGTTTCTTCACGAACGCAAGTGACCCTGTTTCACAGTACAAGATTGGTCTCTATTTCAATATAATCTAATGTACTCTGTGGGCAACAGCCATGGAATTTTCTTTTTCATTGAACATTATAGTTTGACGTTTAGCTGACAGCAATGAATACTTGTTGGGACTCAAGAGATGTCAATGTCAAATGTTCATTAATCTTTAGGTAAATATCGATTTTCAGATATTTTTAATCGATTGAGTTCTTGTAATTGTTGGACTGACCTTATTGGTGAGGTTCTTTAGAAAGGACAGGTACGTAGTAGGTACTCTCAAACAGCGTGCGTGTATGAACGTGGATGAGGCAAAAGGACTAGGAGGTATGTTAGGTTTGTGGCGAATCATAATTTAGTTCTATGATTCCCACTACCGTATTTTTTGTAGTTTGTTTATCTGTCATTGATACTCCTTTTTCTTTTATTCTATGGTGAAACTAGTGAAGACTGACAGTTAAAGGCGGACATTTAGAACGCAATACATATTATTTGGTAATTATCTCAATATTAACTACATATTCCATGTATTCCTTTTATTTATTAGTAACTTTATACATTTTTAAATATTTATTCATGTATTATTATTACAATACCTAGTGTAAGAATGGAGTTTTCTCAGGGTTAGATATTTGGGCTATTTCAATGAGTCACGTACGTTATAATAATAAAAGTATATTGTAAAAAAGATTAAACACAGAACTATAGGTAAAACAAAACAAACAAACAGGGGTTAAACAGTAAAATTAGGGGAATTAAACGAGCGTTTCGCGGATGTGTTCAAAGCGCGCGCGAATCGTACTCCACAGTCCACTGTCCTTGAGTTCGCGCATCGCGGGCTGGGTTGCCAGGAATCGCGAACGGTGTTGCCAGATCACAAAAGTGATTTAAAAGGTAGTGCTACAATAGTAAATATAAGTACAAATGTATGACTCTCCTATCGTTTCATTGAAAATTTATTAAATTGGTGACCCCGATGACGTAAGAAGAGCAATATTATAAGAAAAAATTGGGATCCAGTTTGTTATTGCACACGGAATCTCAGAACAAGAAAAAACACGTATCACTTACTCCGGGCAGCAGTTTTTCTGGGACATACAGATTCATTGACTTCTATATTACTGCGTAAGGACTGGGCGGACGGCATGTTAAAATGACGCCTCAAACGCTGTTTTACTGTTTAACCCCTGTTTGTTTGTTTTGTTTTACCTATAGTTCTGTGTTTAATCTTTTTTACAATATTCTTTTATTATTATAACGTACGTGACTCATTGAAATAGCCCAAATATCTAACCCTGAGAAAACTCCATTCTTACACTAGGTATTGTAATAATAATACATGAATAAATATTTAAAAATGTATAAAGTTACTAATAAATAAAAGGAATACATGGAATATGTAGTTAATATTGAGATAATTACCAAATAATATGTATTGCGTTCTAAATGTCCGCCTTTAACTGTCAGTCTTCACTAGTTTCACCATAGAATAAAAGAAAAAGGAGTATCAATGACAGATAAACAAACTACAAAAAATACGGTAGTGGGAATCATAGAACTAAATTATGATTCGCCACAAACCTAACATACCTCCTAGTCCTTTTGCCTCATCCACGTTCATACACGCACGCTGTTTGAGAGTACCTACTACGTACCTGTCCTTTCTAAAGAACCTCACCAATAAGGTCAGTCCAACAATTACAAGAACTCAATCGATTAAAAATATCTGAAAATCGATATTTACCTAAAGATTAATGAACATTTGACCTTGGCATCTCTTGAGTCCCAACAAGTCTTCATTGCTGTCAGCTAAACGTCAAACTATAATGTTCAATGAAAAAGAAAATTCCATGGCTGTTGCCCACAGAGTACATTAGATTATATTGAAATAGAGACCAATCTTGTACTGTGAAACAGGGTCACTTGCGTTCGTGAAGAAACTAGCGCCATCTGATATTTCTATTTAGAACTACACCCTTTGGTATGGGTGGATGGATACCTACATATAGCTATGCAGATATATTTATTTTTATTAGTACTATACAGTGTTGATTTCAAGGATTAATAAATGAAATACAATTTAGGAAATCATGTTTTTATTATCAAATGAAAGTTTTAACATTGTATGGTATTTTTTGTATGGCTGGAGGAGTGGATACATATTTCGAAAATTACAATTTTGTTGCAGTTATCACAACACTGGAGTCCTATCTCAGTTGTGACACAATCACTCACAAATCCTTTCTGGTCACAGGTAGGGATTTGCCGGAGGAGTTTTCACTCAACAACAACAAATATGTACCTAACTCTGAATTAAAAACTGAGGAATGAGGTTATGAGAACATTGCGGTTTAAAAGAAGATGTATTGCCGAAAATTGAAAAGAGTTGGTTTGGTATGGTTTAATCATGTGAAAAGGATAAGTAAAAGACGAGCAACAAAAGGTACTTGTACAAGGCAAATGTGAGTGGCAACGCCACGAGAGGGGACGCCCTAGAAAGACATACACTGACCTTGTTGTTAACGTAGGTACTTCAGAAAGGACAGGTGCTTAGTATGTAGGTATGTAAATATCGTAGCAAGTGGCATTCTGTCTACCCCCATTTGAAAAGGGTGTGAATTTATACACCTATATGTATTTTGATAGGCACAGTATACAAGTTTTATCAAGGAATTCTGTTGGTGAACCAAGACGGACCCTGTATCACAGCAAGCAGCGCCATCCCTAAGCAGATTTCGTTACAATAAAACACAAATATTATTCATTTTATTTTATTTCTTAAGAAAACTTACAGTTATGATACAGATAGTCGACGTAGTGAAGGAAGGCCTAATAATAATAAACTCACGCAGACCGACTACACACACAGGCACAATCAGGTGGCAAATGTTATCCACCAAAGATTGGCAGTTCAATACACACTCATACAAGACACAAAAAAGCCGTACCTACTATAATTACACACCAAAAGATACACTCGAAAATGAAACTCAAACTTTACTATGATCGCAGGATTCTCACAGACAGGTAAATTCACTACACCGGATATAATACTACAAGATAAAATAAATAAAACCACTTACTTAATAGATATCGCTGTACCCAACACACAAAAAACAAACACTGAAAAAATTATTAAATACGCAGAACTCAAACGGGAAGTAACAAGAATATGGTCCTAGGAAAAAACAAGTGTATGTCGTCCATATACACACATCAAAAGTGTCTAGGGATCAAGCATTTTTATGCGGATTTCTTGAGATTGAGATGTGGCTTTGTAATAAATTTATGATTTTATAAATTTATATGGGTCCTTTTTGGTGCATTTCATAATTTGAATCAGGAACTGTGAATCAAATTCGAGTAAAAGATGAAAATCAGCTGTCAATATTTTCCCTATAAAAACATACAACGCATTGAAGACATTATTAGTGCTACTGTTTCCCTACTACTGATTAAAACCAACGTTATTATGGTGCGGCGACGTCATTTAAGCAGGGAAGAAATGCTCAGAGCCGTGGGAATGATAGAAGCTGGTTCCCGGCAACGTACTGTGGCTTTAGCTCTGAATACAAGTCAGAGTGTTATCAGTCGACTTTGGACACGTTACCGAAGCACTGGTACCGTGGCTGAGCGCCATGGAGGACGGTATCGCTGCACCACACGGAGACAAGACCGATACATTCAAATCTTAACTCGAAGAGCTCCAACAATAACCGCCATGATGTTAGCCGTGAGGCTTCATCACTCTTCAGGGAACTTAATTAGCGACCAAACAGTCAGAAACCGCTTGCATGAAGTGAACCTTCATTCCCGAAGACCGCTACGGGTACCACCTATAGCAATGCACAATCGTAGGATTCGATATCAATGGGCTCTTGAACACAGAAATTGGGCAGAAGAACAATGGCGTTTCGTGTGCTTTTCTGATGAGTCTCGTTTTGGTATGAGACCGGATACAAGACGTATACGACACTGGAGAACCCCTGGACGCCAACAGCGATTAAAATCCTGCCAGGAAGTCCATCCTTATAGTGGTGGAACCATTATGGGCGGGTATTTGGATCGGCGGAAGAACTGAGTTGATTTGGATCAGAGGCAACCTCAACGCTCAAATTTATGCTGAGACGATTGTATCAGACGTCATCGTTCCTCTACAAGTGCAAATCGGTCCCTTATTTCAGTTAATGCATGATAATGCACGACCGCACACCGCAAGAGTTGTAAGACAGACTCTCGCCGCAGCTAACATCAATGTCCTGCCCTGGCCTGCTCAGTCGCCAGACTTGAACCCGATTGAGCATGTATGGGATATGCTACAGAGAAGAGCTCTGCCGAATATGGAGGGTATCCAGTCGCAAGAAGAGAGAGACTGTGGCCGGGAAACTCCCTGCGACTCCCGACGCCCGGGGCGTCTTCTTGTGTTGCGGCGGCGTGAGGTTTCCCTCTCTCTCACGCGTTTTGCCTCTTCCTTCGCTAGCATTACAGCTTCGCAGAAGAAGGTGAACCATGGTTTGGACCAGGGCCGGACGCGAGAGGTCACTGCCGCCGATCGCCTTGACGAAGACACGGCGGTATACCGTGTCCTACGGGCGATCCTCGCAGTGTTGACACCCGGGCGTGTCCTTCCGCCGAATCCAAAACAGGCACCTCCCGGAACAACCATGTCCGGTAAGTACCTGCGTCAGGCGAAAGGTGCGGACACCGTGGCCTCGCTCTAGCCACTCCTCAAAGAAAAAAAAAACATAAAATTGAAAAATAAAGGAAATCAGAAAAAAAGAAAAATCAGTATTCGGGGGTCTAAAATGACCACTTTAGATATTGGGAACGTGCACGACGTCAGCGCCATTTCGAAAACGCAACTCGAGGGGCATAATTATGTCAAACTAGCTGTGCCCGCGACTTCGTTCGCGTGCTTGTCGGAAACTAAAATGCGTCGCTTAGATAAAAGTACATTAAATCATTGCCCTGCGTTAACTTACTGACGCTGTAGAAAATAAGAAGAGGGTAATGCAAAGTACTGACTATGTCTAATACTAAAGTTTAGATGGATGGGTGTTTGTTAATCAACCACGTCAGAACGGCCGACAGGTACTGTCGTTGGCGCGTTCGTGTTCCACGCGCGCCTCAAAGATATGTCAGCAACAATTAAGGGGTCCTTTGGGGCCCCTTAATTGTTGCTGCCGTCGTCTGCCGGGGCTGACGGTTGTCCGCAAGAGATACCACGGCCCCGAAACACAAAGAGCTAAGAAGAAACGTGGGTGGTTTTTAGTCAGTAGAAGACTGACACTTTCTTTCGCTCCGCCCAGAGCGGGATGAGTCATTTGATAATTTACGAACCACAAAAAAGGGGGGATTAGAGGCTGTTTCGAGAGGTCCTGTACCGAATCTGGGACATCGAATCTGAAATCTGCGCTGCGTGTCGTGGGTTCGATCCCTACACGGAACAAATATTTGTATGGTCTACAGATAGTTGTTTCGGGTATGGGTGTGTTTGTGTATGTGAGTTTAAATGTTTGTAAACGCACCCACGATACAGGAGAAATTCCTAGTGTGGGGCAACGTTTTATTAAAAAAAAAAAAAAAAAAAAAAATGGAACGCCGTCACCTCCTTCTGCGAAGCAGTAATGCTAGCGAAAGAGGTGAACGTAAGAGGGACACAACTCCTCTTCCCAGCCGCCGCGGGAGACGCTCCGGGCATCGGGGGCCACGTAATGGCTTCCGGCCACCGTAGGCGCGGGCCTGTGAACGGTGAGTAACGGGCCAGTTAATCGTTCGTCAGTCCTATGACGATGGAGGCGCTTTCGTGTTCCACGCGCGTCTCAAAGGGATGTCAGCAACATTAAAGGGGCCCCCAAGGACCGACGCCCGTCGGGGCTGCGGGTTGTTCGAAAGAAATACCGCGGCCTCGACACATAGGGCTAACAACACACCACATCTATATAAAGACATGTTTGGTGCAGTGGCTGGACGATTAACAGTAGCACTGTGTGTCGCATGTTCGATTCCCACACGGTACAAACAAAATATTATGTCGTGGGTTTTATCTAATTTTAATTTAGTTTAAAAAAAATAGTATTTTTATACTGTGTAATTGGTAAATCTTTATTTGTTGACTATTCACGAAACATATGTTTATTTAATAACACCGTGGTTCAGAAAATGACATCAAATGAATAACGCCATCTGTCGAAGACGAAGATAAACTGCTAAAAAAGAGCGATCAAACACACTATAAAGTTTAGGCTATGTAGATTTTGAAAGCAGCGTCATTTAGACTAATATCTACGTACCTTTTGCTATCATTACTTATTTAAAGTTATCTTGTGAAGGCATTTATTAATAAGTACCATATTCGTTCAATAGATGTCGTTGCTTGTCTCATTCTTGACCATAATGATAAGTTCTTCTTGAAAACTATAAATGCATATATCTTTTGATAGAGAGCACCGATTACGATGAAACAAAAACTAAGTAATAGCCCAAGTTACGCACAATATTTATGTATAAAAGTTACCTACATTCGTTTCGTAAATTTGACGTGATGCTTAGTCATCGAAACAGACAAACAGACAAAAATTCCAAAAATGCTGAAAATGTGTTCTGTTGGTTATACTTTAATACCCTGACAATTTTTTTTTTTTTAATATTTTCGATGTACAAAAAAGATTTTTCTACAGATTTATTATATGTATGTATAGAAGATAATGAATGACATTTGCTTATTATTTTGCATAAAATAAAGTAATTAAAAATGGTTTAGAAAGACAATAAATAGTGTTTTTAGAGGCATTTGTTAAAAACAGTACCCAAGCAGTAAAATTGCCCTATAGTAATCGACTTATAAGACTAAACGTCTTATAAGAATCTAATAGACGCTTTGACTAAGATCAGTGATCTAATAACAGCATCTCACAAGATGATTTGCGCTACAAGTACAAACGATTCTATAACAAGTTTTATAAACGTTTACAGGATTACTTTATAAGATTGTTACTAGAACTAGCAGTCTAATAAGCGCAAGTTATAAGACTAATTGGCATAGTGTCGCTTTTGGTCTTATAAACGCATTTAATATGACTATTTGCTCTTGTTAACGCCTTGTTTCATTCTACTATAAGACATGCACTTCTAAAAACGTCTTAGATATTGCTGCTATAGGTAAAGGATATTATAGGATTGATTTGTTTTAGTCATGACTTCTAATGGATAGTCAGCACCAAACTAGCATGCCCTCCGACTTTTATAGGTAAGATAAATATGGTGGCGAAGTAGGTATCCTGCAGTAGTCTTAACTTTGACTAAATTGTTTTATAAAAGTTTTGATAGTGCCATAATATGACACGTGATCTGGATCCTATGGCGGCTTGAGTATTTGTTAATTATTAATAGAATAAACAAATAATAAAAATGTTTAGTTTTGAAGGGGCATGAAGATATGTTTATTTTCATCGAAAACTTTACCAATAAAATTAATTTCGCAAGTTTAGTAGGCTTTGTTTAGTTGGCACAAAAGACAAAAGTTACATAATAATATGTCAAACTAATAGAAATTATAAAATATAATATAATATTTTTTCTTAAGACATCAGCACGTCATCGAAGAATGAAGAACGAATGCACGAATGAACGATTCTAGTAATGGCATTACAATGACAACTGTTGGATCAATTACACCAGTAGCTACACGTGTCAGATCGTTAGAGGACTAATCGCGCTTGCTCAGTGCGTTTACCGGATCTTTATAGGATAATTTTCATATCTTGTAAAAGCACTAATAAGATAATTATAAAATCGAATAGCACCTTACCGGACTGTTAAAAGACAACTATAGGGCGTAATAGTCCGATAAACTGCGCCCAAATCTGGTTCTATAGACGTTTTGAGGATTTCTATAGGGCTAAAAAATGCGTGCTCCTAGGAGACTTCCAGAACCATATTTTGCTACTTGGGTACCTATACGGAAAAATGGACGTTATTATCAAAACTGGGTTTGAGAGAGTAAAACACAAAATAAGTTTCCAGCCCCAAACTATGATAAAACAAATAAATTGGTTTTATCAGATCACGTAAGGAATGTTGAAGAACTAAGAACTAATGGCAATAGTTATTTCATACGAACATCACTCGTCGAACATCGAGGACCTCAACACCCTATAAAACTACTTTAAACGTAACTACTCTGCTAGCCTAAAACAAACATACATTTTACACTAGATAAAGTATATCTAAACATTTTAATTAATTTATTACAGATTAAAAGTTCTCGGGTTGTCATTGAACTAAAATGCAGCTGCATTTATGACCAGAGCGGCAAATGCAAACATGTGCTGCTTTAATTATTATGTTACATCAACAATAAAGTTGGTCATTCAAAAACAAGCAGTGAACAACAATGGACAAAACCCAGTATACGTCTATTTGTTCATTGTAAATATTCCGAAAGAAGGAACTTTCAAGTTATTTATGTTTTGTCATCACAGTGATCAGTGTAAATAAAAGTAGGTATTGCAAATAATGGTTGTTTCCCTTAAATTTATTTCAGAGATATTGACTTGACATCCTTGATTGACCAGACGAAGTTGAGTTTGATGTAATTAATTTCCTTCTTCCATTATTATTTTATTTGTTGTGGTATCCGAGACTTCTGTTGTTGTGGTATCTTCAGCTTTTTGTGGTTCTTCGTTTGATTAGGCGTGTATATCTAATATCTAGCTAGAACATGTGACTCGTAAACCTTCTGCTTTCGATATACTTTTCGGGTATATCGTGCGAAACTGGGAACATAACTCGGACTTGGTTGCGCGACAGACTTGAAATGTTCACTGCAAATTTTATCGTCAGGTTTTTGATACCCTGGCGATCCATCAATACAAAGAGAATAGTTAACAAATATTCTACAAAATGCAGAGCAAATGAAATTGATTTAATTGAAATTGTAATTTAAGAATATGTCCAATACCTATCAATATTTCTTTCTTTTTACAGCCCTATCACATGGGTACACCTGTGCCTAACCCTTCGGGGATTTCAGGCGGATTGTTATGTTATGTTCATTTTTGCAGTTTAAAATACACCCACAGTAATGACCCATTTCCAAAACAACATTGATAAGTTTCACTGTGCCCCTTCTGTTGCACATTTCTGCCGCGGCGTGCGCTGCGATCGTTTATTTTTTCCCGCCATACACTATGCACGCTCCCAATAGATAGATAGATATAGACAGATCATAAATATGAATTGCGTTAAAAAGCGTAAAATGGACCTTTCATAATAGTGACTACGTCTGTTCCATTTTAGACACCCTTTTTTTTTTGGGCGGGTGGAAAATCATCAAATAACCCCTCCCGCTCTTGGGCAGAGCGAAAGGGAGTGTCAGACTTCTACTGACTAAAAACCACCCATGCATGATCCTTCTTAGCCCTTCATGTCTAGGCCGCGGTATCTCTTGCGAACAACCCGCAGCCCCGACGGGCGTCGGCCCCTTCCATGTTGCTGACATCTCTTTGAGGCATTCGCAAGAAATACCGCGGCCTCGACACAAAGGGCTAAGAAGGAACATGGGTGGTTTTTAGTCAGTAGAAATCTGACACTCCCTTCCAAATGAACCATGGCATGGTTCATTTTATTTTTGAATTGTTTTATGGGTTCTATCATTTTACTCTTTCAGCTCTTAACTTGCACGTCTTTTTACATCGTTCTCCTATTAAGTATTTATAATCTCAACATTAGGTAGGTAATGATGTTACCAAGATTTTATAACAATACTAGCTGTTCCCGGCATGCGTTGCAATGCCCTTTTTCCTACCTACTACCTGCCTATGTACCAACCACCTATCTACCTACTACCTCCTACCCTACCTACCTACTACCCTACCTACCTACCTACTACCCTACCTACCTACTACCCTACCTACCTACCTACTACCCTACCTACCTACTACCCGACCTACCTACTACCTTACCTACTTACTACCCTACCTACTACTCTACCGACTACCCTACCTACTCTACTATCCTACTTACTACCCTACCTACTACTCTACCTACTACCCTGCCTACCTACCTACCACTTTCTCACCTTTTAAACCTTCCCTGGACTTCCACGAATAATTCAACACTATAATTAGCCAAATCGGTCCAGCCGTTCTCGAGTTTTAGCGAGACTAACGAACAGCTATTCATCATTTTTATATAATATAGCTGTACCCCGCGTGCGTTGCAATGCCCTTTTACCTGCCTACGTACCAACTACCTACCACCTACCTATTACCTACCTACCTACATACTACTAATTTCTCACCTTCTCTGGACTGCCACAAGTGTTTCAAAACCAAAATTAGACAAATCGGTCTAGCCGTTCTCTAGTTTTAGCGCGACTAACTAACAGCAATTAATTTTTATATTATACGCAAACACCATTTGAAAAATCGTTTTTCTATTGGGAAAGAAACAGTAATTATTTGTGATTATTGTGATAATGTCGTATGGTCTGTTTGAAGTTGTCATTCGTTGACTGAACAACTGAACGTCACTCAATTGTTTTGCCTTCCCGGAACCTCTCCACTAACACTTGAACTTTATGGGTACGGTATTAAAGCTCAAATTGATTTTACGTTTTAGTTAGAAAACGTTTGTATGGGAAAAAGAAAAGGGCTGTTTTTAGGGCTTTTCCGGCCATTATTCGAATTTTTCTCGCCGTAAGAACCATCCTTGAACTTCAACGAACATTTAAAAAAATAAATCAGCCAAATCGGTCAAGCCGTTTTCATGCCAAGTCGTGACAACGGAAAACGGGTTTCATTTTTATATAGATAGATAGATTTGGATTTAAAAAGAGGACGCTCTTTTTAAAGGAGAATTATTCGAGATCTACGCTTTGGAATGGGCAAGTACAGTAGTTCCACATGATATTATGCCCCGTGACTGTGACTAGCTACTTAGGTTTTTTTTAAGTGTCTGTAACGGTGTCGCGAGGGCGCGTGGATTCTCTCTTCATATTATATTCTGGTTATCTCTAGGTTTACAATGTGATTTGTTTTATAATAATAATATGGGATTGTACTGCTTCGCTTTGATGTGAAGAGAAATCCCCGCCTCACGATATATTAGAGACACTCACCGATACGGATCCCCCTCCGACTTGCAAGCGTCTCCCAATCCAGTCTCTTATCTTCGGTCCGCAAGGGCACCGAAGTGTTAACACTATGCCGACCATCAATCCATCCAACTTCTCAGGTGTAACTAGGATATCTGTAAGTTTAATTACCCATGAATCTTTGGGTTAAGTACTACCTATCTGTTTCCATCAATAAAGCTATCTAAAACAGTTATTCAATTGCAATATTATGTATGATGAAATTTACTTCAAGTTCTCATCAACAGTCTTTGTGACACCTATGTGCTAATCAGATACTAGGATTCTTTCCACGTCTGCAGAAGCACGCATTCCTGTTCAACTTCGGCCCATCGCCTCCGTCTAGAATGCTCCCCCTTTATATTACCTATATATATATGATATAGTGTAATTTTCCATACGTTCGTCAACGTTTGTGCCCGTCGGCACATTCACTAAGGCCATGGGGGACCAAGAAGATTTATAAGAGAGGTTGGCCCACGACCCTTCCTATAAACTCCCAAGAGCTTTTATGTCCGGACAAGTAGCTCGCGTGCGGTCGCTGTTATGCCCCCAGCCCAACGCTGAAGGCACGACCAACACATTTAAGTTTAGGTGACTCAAACAATTCCGAGTAGGTAAAAGTACCTCCGTATATTTAATCACTAGAACAACAGATAAATAGTACTTAGCTTTCCAGGTGGCGCGTATCACGGGTGACAAGAATCTACTTATGATCTTCTTGCACTGAATTTACTTTACAATAAACTTCATTAAATTAGTCAGACTGAATATGCTATAATGACCATTCAAACAGAGGCGTCGTTTGGTGCGTCAAGTTGTCAATACTGATTTAGTGTTGCTATTACATTAGTTCTGTGCAATTATATATTTACATTTTAAGTTTGGAACATCGCGATTTCATCTTTCGCGACACTCCCGACGACGACAGAAGTTACATGTGTTCCATCAAGTCTCGCGTCCACTCTCGGATCTTCTCTCGAGCCTTCAAGGACGCATCTCTCACATCTCTCACTTCAGGAGTTTGTGTTATCTCAATTGTATCAGTGCTTTTAGGTATGCTATCATTAAGGTGTTTTTCATCAAGAATTGATGGTTCATCATTTCCTGAGGTAAGTGTTCTCTGAGTTATTTTCTTTTCTATTTCTTCTCTATTTATGTGTTTTTCTGTTTCAGGTTTGTCAACGGGTTCTGCGGTTTGTGGAGTTGTGGATATTTCTTCGGTAAGAATAGTTGAGTCGAGTTCTTCTAGCAGAGGTGAGTCATCCAATGTTGGTGTAACATCTTCTCTTTCAAACTCAAATATAACCCTTTCTTTTCCAGATATATCTTCTTCAACTTCCAACGGATAAAGATGTGCGATGGAACGAGTGAATTCCGTATCATTCACCTTTACTCGTGCCACTCTGCATTGACCGTCGGCTCCTTTCAACAAAGATATAATTTTTCCAACCTTCCAGTTCTCTCGGTTCTTCGTATCTCCTTTAATCTGGACGATATCTCCTAGTTTTGGAATTTCTAATTTTGTTATCCTTGGTTCTTTAAGAGAGTGTCGGTATCTCTCCCTTAGACTTGGTAGGTACTGGTCGACGAACATTCTCTTAAACTCTTTCAGCATGTTCTGTCCACGTTTCCAACCTTCCACTAGATTCTGTTTTGTTACTGTGCCTTCTTGTGGAAATTCTGCATCTGAAGGTGTTGTGACGATGCATTTATTCAAGGTTAGAAAATCTGAGGGTTTGAGAATATCCTCTAGATCAGAACCTACACACGTCAATGGGCGTGTGTTTAATATTGCCTCTATCTCTTTTATGATTGTACTTAGTTGATTATCTGACAGTAAACTTTTCGTCAGAGTTCTCTTGAGACAGTGTTTAACTAGTCCAACTAGTCTCTCATAGAATCCTCCATGCCACGGTGCTAATTGTGGAATGAATTTCCATTCTATGTTATTAGTGATGCAATAGTTGCTTGACAGTATTTCTGCAGTTAATTTAAATTGTAGTGCGTTATCTGAAACTATTCGTGTTGGTATTCCTCTGCAAGATATAAATCTTCGTAGTGCTAATAGACATTCCTCAGCCGTAAGATCCTTAACGACTTCCAAGTGTATAGCACGTACTGCTAGACATGTATACAGACATATCCATCTTTTTTCTGATTTATTACTTGTCTTTACTTGAAGAGGACCCAGATAATCTATTCCGGTATATGTAAAAGGTGAACTATAGTTTACTCTTTCCTTAGGAAGCGCTGGAGTAGTTGGTAATTTGAATGGACCTCCTCCATGTTTGACACAATTTATGCATTTTCCTAATATTTTCTTTACTTGGCTTCTTCCTTGGGGAATCCAGTACGTTAATCTGATCAAACTTAAGGTGTGGTTGACCCCTACATGATAGTTTTCCTTATGTGTTTTTAGGATCAATTTGTTAGTGAAATCACAATCCTTTGGGATTAATATTGGATATCTTTTATCGTAAGACCAATCAGCGTTTTGTAATCTTCCTTTGCAACGTAGGATACCGTCTATGTCGGTAAATACTCCTAAGTTTCGTTGTAAGTTAGTATCTTTACCCTCTACTTCCTCAGGGAAATGTTCCTTTTGGATCCTTTTGATCTTTTGTGTATGTGATAGTGTATCGTCTTCACAGTGTTCTGTGGTGTTGTTTCGTGATTCCTCATCTAATTGATTTCTCCGTTCCTGCTCTTTTGAGATATTTTCTCCACTCGTGAGATCCTCCCCAACAGGAAACGAAAAGTCATGTTCCACAGAAGAACATGTGGGATTTACTGCGACTTCGGTTTCATTAAGTAAAGAAATTTCGGCTCTACAACCTTTCGGCCAAGTTCTGGAGTGTTTCAGTAGAAAACTTGGTCCGGATAGCCATTTCTGCTTATCTTCCATAGAACTCGTGGGTCTAGTAGCCACGTCTGCTGGATTCAATCCTGTTGGAACATATCTTACTGTTACTGGTGTATTTCCCTTTATCTCTTCTATCCTCCTTGCAACGAATGGTGGTAGTAGTTTGTTGCCGTAGTACCAATCAATCACTATTTGACTATTTGTCCATATAGTGTTTTCTGTAAATTCCAAGTCCAGGAACTTGGTTACGTACTTCAGCAACCGGCTACCTATTAGAACACCTAATAGTTCAAGTCTTGGGATTTTCAAATTGTCCTGCTCCTTGATGGGCACCACTCGTGATTTTCCTATTACAAAACTTAATTCTTTTCCATTAGAAATATATACAACTGCAGCATAAGCTTTGGTTGATGCATCTGTGAAAACGTGCAGTCGAATATTGTCATCGCTAGCTTGTTTGAAGTATTTCCTTGGTAAAACAATATTTTTTGTGTCTTCCAGTTGTTCTCTAATAATTTGCCATTCATTGGTCAATTCTTCTGGTAATGGGGCATCCCATTTGAATTTATGTATCCACAGATTTTGTAGTAAAAGTTTTACTGGTAACAAATCGGGTGCAGCATATCCGCATGGATCGTAAATTGACGCTATGTTTTTTAGTATTTCTCTCTTGGTAGTGGCTTCTGTAGTCTTTCTTGGTCTCAATCTGATCGTATCTTCTCCTGTGTTCCAATTCAGTCCTAATACTTTAACTTCTACGTCTCTGCAGGCATCTGATGAAGAAATGCTTTCTGAGAATCGTTTGGAATTTGAACTCCATTCTCGAAGATTCATTGAAATTTCTTCAAATGTGATCTTACACGACTCATACATCTCTGTTGCTTCTTGTACAGATTCTACTCCTGTGACAAGGTTATCGACGTAGATGTCATTCACTATGCGTTTTAGACTTTCCTTATTGGAACGCAGTAGATGATGTTTCAAAGTAGCATTTAGAAGAAATGGACTTGATATCACTCCAAATGGTACGCGACAAAATCGTAAGTGTAGGATGTTATCCTTCGTGGCCGCCTTTTTTATGTCTTTCAACCATAAGAATCGAGTTACGTCTTTGTCCTTTTCGTGTAATGCTATCTGTAGAAAAGCCTTTTCTACGTCTGCTGTTATTCCTATTTGATGCGACCTAAACCTTAACAACATTCCGGTCAAGTCTTCTAGCATAAGTGGTCCGCAATGTAAACATTCATTTAAACTTTTGCTATGCTTGGTCTTTGCCGAAGCGTCGTAGACTATGCGAGTTGGCTTACCCGGATGACTAACACCGTGATGCGGCAGGTAGTGTATAGGATGATCTACATCTTCGACTCTTCTTTCATTGTCTGGTACTTTTTCAATTATTTCTTTTGCTAATTGTTCCTTTAATGTAGTATCGTACGCTGTTAGAGAATCGGAATCTAATCGTTTGAGTAGGTTGACTAGTCTGCCTATGGCTAGGCCAAAATTAGTCTCTAAATTAGGTGGGTAATCTATCCATGGCCAACTAACAGTGTACCTATCATTTACTAGTTCTATGGTATCATTGAATTGGTTGATTACTTCTTCGTCCCTAGTCAATTTTGGTGAATCGCATATTCCAATGGATTCTAGTTCCCATAAGCATTTGAGGTTTCCATTGTATAATGGAAGATCCGGTGGTGTCAATTTGTGTTCTACTCCCTGAAAGTAAGTTATTACTGACAACGTGTCCGTGGATTCCGTGTTAGTTTTTCCAGTCAGTATGTAACCGAATTTAGAGCCAATCAGGAATAAATTACTTTCCAGTTGAATTTTGTCTTCAAGGATGAATGAAATGTAGAAGTCATTGCCGATCAATATGTCTATTTTGGGTGACAATGAGCCGTCGTCCGCCAAAATTAGATCATCTTTGTGTTTACCTATGTCGATACCATAGAAAGGAACTCCATTTGAAATATGAGGAACAACGTTTGCTTCTATTTGTAAAATATTATTTGTTTTTGTTTGTATCTGTAACTTGACTACGGGGCTTTCTATTACTTGAGGAGTTTTCGATCCGAACGTGAAAACTGATAAGGTACTTTCCTCTTCGATAGGAAGGTTCAATTTTAAAGCTACTTCTTGCGTTATATAAGTACGTTGACTACCCGAGTCCAACAGTACTCGACAGGTCTTCTCACCTGAATTATCGCCTTTACGTTGAGCCTTAACTATCGCCGTTTGTAATATAGTGGAGCTTATAGAGTTGACATGAAGCGTCTTGACCTCCTCGGTTTTATTTATGCAATTCTTATAACAAAGTGCTCTGTTATGTTGCCTTTGGAGGCTTTCGGTACTTTGTATAACGCAGCGTAGTGTGCGTCTATGACGTGATTTTGTTTACCGTATCTATTTTTCAGTGTAGAAACAGCTATTTCATAGTTCTTATTAGTGGTCTCGATCCCTTCGATAACCTTCTTTGCTTCGCCTTTCAAAGAACCTTTAAGGTATAAAAGTTTGTCTACCTCTGATAGTTCTCTATTTCCTACATTGGAGCAGAATTGGTCCCAAAATTGATGCCATTCCAGAATGTCTCCGGAAAATTCTGGCAAACTTAACTTGGGTAATTTTCCCATTAGTGCAGTATTCCTACCCGGTAATATAGTTGATGCAGAGTTTTCTTTTATCCTTTTCAGTTTGATATTCATTTCCGCTAGAACCTCCTCACCGTTTAGCTGTACTTCACTAAAGGAAGTGATCTCTTCCACAGAAGATTGCATTTCGTTTATTGATAGACTACTGTTTAACTCAGTTCCGAACCTTTTCACCGTTACCTCAAGCTTACCTAGCACTATTTCTAAATTTTTAGAATTTTCTTTATTAACGTTATCTTTATAGGTGAGAGCTTCTTTAGTTAGTTTAGAGATAGCATTTGAAATAGACTCCAGTCGTCTTATAAGAATTTGTTCCATTTTGAAATTCTGAAATAATATTTTACAATTTGACACCCTGTATCCTAAGTTAAGGATTTACATCGTGTATATTGTTAAATTTCCAAATTGCGTGGTGTTCGCAATATAATAAAAATGAAAAAAAAATAAAAATTTGGTTAACACTCTGTATGACCAAAAGTTTATCTAAAACTTCTTATGAACAAAGAATCATACCAACACCTGACATGTAATGGAATGATATTTTATTAATGCCCTGTATATATAACAGAAAGTTTTAATTGACATCCAGTACAGAACAGAAAAGTTTTTATTGACATCCTGTATAAAACAGAAAAGTTTCTATTGACATCTTGTGTAAAACAGAAAAGTTTTCCAAGTTAAAAGCAAGGAATATTTCACTATCTATAGGATACTACATTTTCTGTAATAAACTCAGCCATTGAATTATATGTGTAAGGAAAATTCCCTTGTACCCATGAAGTTTCAGTATTAACTCAGAATATATTCATGCTGTTCGACGGGTAAAACTGGTTAGTTTCATTATTTTAAATTTTCCTGAATTTATTTAAAATTTCTATGTCATCCAATTATCCCCTACTGACCTTTTCTTCCATTCTCCCCTGTTAACCACCACACAATTATTTAAACTTTTTCCTTCATACCATTTCTCCCACAATCCATTCATCGTTTCTTTGGTTTTCATCTCACTCTTCATCCATCAACATTTATATGGTTGATGTTCTATAAGTTGTTTCATTACTTATTCATAAACATATTAGGTACCAACATCATTTATGTATGCATCCATAAATGATATTAGAGTTTACCTACATCAACTTAGTATCTAGTTACTTGGTACACTTCAGTAGCCAACATGAAACGATGCAGTCAGTCAGGGATGATGTGTATAACATGACAGAAGTTCAGACACAAGTTATAATATACAATCCAGTTTCCTCCGCCAGCATATTTTATTAGTTTTATGAGAACATATCTATTTTATGCTTAGTTCTTCAAATTAACTGGTAAAATAAACTTACAATGAGTGTTGATGTACTTTTCTTTATATAGTAGCATCTATACATGAGATGGGAGGTGTGTAGAATCAGTGTCATACATCTGCCTTCATTTGCCCATCTGTATGGAGAGTATTAGGTATAAATAAACAGTTTTATGCAAACTCATACATAACAATGCTGTCTTTAGGTAAATTTTAACACATTACAGCTTACAAAAGTTACTCTTCAGCTACATAATTAGCAGACACAATAGTAAACAATGACATCCGTGTCGAATTTGGCACGGGTGTACTTGAGCGCTTAGGGAGGTACTTTTGACAAGGCATACATTAGGTAATTTCCTCTCGGGTGACTAAAGTCCCCTTGCGTTTTGACCCCGCGAGCGTTCCTGGGTGACATATGTGTATGTTATAGCTTGTAAATCATAAAATAGTTTACCTGATAATCTTCTTATTTATTCCTAAGTTATGTTAAGCTTTCTTTCATTCACTTTATAACTTTCTTGGAATTATTTCGCCCAAACAAATTGTGAGCTTCCTGGTTATGATAGGAGCACTTTTTCACAGTTGAACGAATTACGTGTAGGTAATATTCACACAATACGTAACAGGTTTCTAATAATTTTATTCTTGTAAAAGAATGTAACGAACTAAGTAAGTTTTAGTTTTTTCGATATTCAGTCTGACACACGAGACGCTACGCTTTTGCCGCCTTTTGGTTTATCATCGCGGCCATTCGCGGCATCGCCATTTTGAAAGCAGGGAAAATTTTCACAGTCGAATTTCGTAATTCGTGAATATTGGAATTTTGTCAATTGTTTAGTGTAAAATCGTATGTTTATTTGAGCTCAACTCATATTACTTCCTGCTTCCGGTCAAAGAGAGCATCAGTCATTCTGCCAAACTTGTAGCAAGTTTTCAATATTATCAAATCCGCGCCAAATTCAAATTAGAATGTTTACTTGGCTCATAACGTTGCACATTATACGTACACACGCTACATACCCATTCAATTTGCAGTAACTTCGAGAATCTTTCATCTCGGCCTGCTGTTCATCTCATTATACTTAGATAAATGAACGTTTACTCATCATCACCTTGACGTTCGAATTTTGGCGCCAAAAGGTGAATTTTTATGTACATTCGTTTATTGAACGTTAGTTCCAATCGAATTATATAGATGTCGCTGACAACCTGATTTTTACACAATATCTCCAATTTTAACAATAAGAGTCTGGATTGGTTTTATGTCTTGGGATTCGTTTTTGGAATGCTTTAAATGCTAGCTTCTTTGCGATCCCAGCATCTCCACCATGTCGCGAGGGCGCGTGGATTCTCTCTTCATATTATATTCTGGTTATCTCTAGGTTTACAATGTGATTTGTTTTATAATAATAATATGGGATTGTACTGCTTCGCTTTGATGTGAAGAGAAATCCCCGCCTCACGATATATTAGAGACACTCACCGATACGGATCCCCCTCCGACTTGCAAGCGTCTCCCAATCCAGTCTCTTATCTTCGGTCCGCAAGGGCACCGAAGTGTTAACACTATGCCGACCATCAATCCATCCAACTTCTCAGGTGTAACTAGGATATCTGTAAGTTTAATTACCCATGAATCTTTGGGTTAAGTACTACCTATCTGTTTCCATCAATAAAGCTATCTAAAACAGTTATTCAATTGCAATATTATGTATGATGAAATTTACTTCAAGTTCTCATCAACAGTCTTTGTGACACCTATGTGCTAATCAGATACTAGGATTCTTTCCACGTCTGCAGAAGCACGCATTCCTGTTCAACTTCGGCCCATCGCCTCCGTCTAGAATGCTCCCCCTTTATATTACCTATATATATATGATATAGTGTAATTTTCCATACGTTCGTCAACGTTTGTGCCCGTCGGCACATTCACTAAGGCCATGGGGGACCAAGAAGATTTATAAGAGAGGTTGGCCCACGACCCTTCCTATAAACTCCCAAGAGCTTTTATGTCCGGACAAGTAGCTCGCGTGCGGTCGCTGTTATGCCCCCAGCCCAACGCTGAAGGCACGACCAACACATTTAAGTTTAGGTGACTCAAACAATTCCGAGTAGGTAAAAGTACCTCCGTATATTTAATCACTAGAACAACAGATAAATAGTACTTAGCTTTCCAGGTGGCGCGTATCACGGGTGACAAGAATCTACTTATGATCTTCTTGCACTGAATTTACTTTACAATAAACTTCATTAAATTAGTCAGACTGAATATGCTATAATGACCATTCAAACAGAGGCGTCGTTTGGTGCGTCAAGTTGTCAATACTGATTTAGTGTTGCTATTACATTAGTTCTGTGCAATTATATATTTACATTTTAAGTTTGGAACATCGCGATTTCATCTTTCGCGACAAACGGTCTGATTCGGAATTCTGAACGGATCTGGAATGCTTTGAATTTTGAGTTAAAAAAATCTTATTTTTTAACAAACTATTAACGTAGTTAACTAACAAATAACACAACATAACTAAAATAACTAACTTAACAATAACTAACTACTTAAATTCACGAATACTTATATAAAATAAACATGGTTAGTGGAGTGCCGTAAGATTTATACCTCGGAATCCAGGGCCGGTCAATGAATCTTCATAAAAACTTTTGGACTGCATTGGTAAAAGCTCAAATAAAGAAGTTAAAAAAAAAAAATTGCGCGCTCTTCATTTTTTTTTTTTTTATTTAAAAATGTAGTGAAAATGAGAGGGACAAGGGAAGAAGAAATGTTTAGAGCTAATAAATAATATTTTTACCGTAGCTTTATTGTTAATTTATTAATATTTCGTAAAAAATAACGAGTTACAACAAAAAAAAAATTAAAACGTATCTAATACCTATAAGCGAGCAATTCTTGTAATAGGTATAGTATTATCTGAATCTCGGATACGGCTCCAATGATTTTCATGAAATTTAATATGCAGGAGGTTTTGGGGGCGATAAATCGATCAAGCTAGGTTTCATTCCCAAAAAAACACGATGTACCAAAACAACCAAGCAAATTTCGATCGTGTGGATACATTAAGACGCCACTGAGGGGGGGGGGGCAGAAAAGGGACAGGCTGAATCTGAGAGAGTTTATTTAGAGGCTGGTTTAATACTAGTGTTTCAACATCGCAGGCTGGCTCTAACATGGGTCAGACCGCGGCTGCGCGATCTGAATGACGGATATCTGTATTTCTTATTTCTAAGTGTACTGGTTTCCCTATTACTTTGAGCTCCGTACCCCACAGGAGGTGCACTTAGCGATTAGTCACTTATAGTATATCAGTTACTAGCTTATGACCGCGGCTTCTCCCGCGTAAAGTTCGATAATGGCCCCGCGGATCATACTACCGAGGTAAAATTGTATACTACGTTTTAATCCAGGTTGTAAACCATCTTTAATAAGCGATATTTTTCTACCAAATCCGTTCAGTAGATTTTGCGTGGACGAGTATCAAACTTTCGCAATTATAATAATATATAAGTAAGATATGCCTCTGGCAGGAGGCCTTAAACTCAGGGCATCTACAGGATTGTTTTTTATTTAGAATGCTTTGGTGACAGCGATGCAGCGGTACTAATCCTTCACCAACAATACACCAATAATGTTAAAATGTATAGTACCACACGATCGAAATTTGCTTGGTTGTTTTGGTACATCGTGTTTTTTTGGGAATGAAACCTAGCTTGATCGATTTATCGCCCCTAAAACCCCCTGCATACTAAATTTCATGAAAATCATTGGAGCCGTATCCGAGATTCAGATAATACTATATTACAAGAATTGCTCGTATAAAGGTATTAGATAGATACGTTTTAATTTTTTTTTTGTTATAACTCGTTATTTTTTGCGAAATATTAATAAATTAACATTAAAGCTACGGTGAAAATATTATTTATTAGCTCTTAACATTTCTTCTTCCCTTGTCCCTCTCATTTTCAGTACATGTTTCAATTAAAAAAAAAAAAATTAAGAGCGCGCAAATTTTTTTTTTTAACTTCTTTATTTGGGCTTTTACCAATGCAGTCCAAAAGTTTTATGAAGATTCATTGACCGGCCCTGGATTCCGAGATTTTACAATATTTATGCTTTACGGCACTCCACTAGGTGACAGTTCATTATTTAGCGAACTTCATTTTTTTTTAACCTTATTTATGGAAATTTGAATCATCTATTCCGTCCGAATTGTGCAAAAATTGTGATTGATGACAAAATTTTAAGTGCCAGCCGCTAGAACCGCAGGACTTCTTACTCTTGGTTTTTCGAAATTAAGTAGAACGGTCAATCAACGGAAGTAAATGCTAGAATCGTTCACTGATGGACAATGGGTCAGGATATAGGACTAGGGTGAGGAGTGTCACTGTAGGGGCAGTACGGCAATAGTAAAACTAACGCCGCCCATACTGCGCCCTGGGCGTACATCTCTCCACGTGCGCGGCGCGACAGAGACGCTCATGGTGCTGGTCGGCGGCGAGAGCAGGACGCGCGCCCGAGGGCGGGGCAGCAGCGACCCGCACGGCGGTGCCCACACCACCGCTCATTCGTCTCTCGCTTAGCCTCCGCTATGTAAACCGGCCTTGTTGTGAATCTAAACAAAATCGGTCAGTCGTCGTTTTGTTGCCGTCAGAGCAACGCGTCGGAGGTTCCGCGCTTTCGGGTTGAGCATGTTGCGACAGTGAACGTAGCCGGCAAAATGCACGCGTTGTTTGGTGAACAGAGCCCGTATGCGTACCGCGGAGGAGCCGCCGGTGGCTATTCAGCCGGCGTTACACCATATGCCTACGAACAATACCGCTATGGATATGGAGCCCCCTACCTCCATCCACATCAGCAGCATGTTGGTGCTCCTAAAGATATGGTTAAACCACCCTATTCATACATTGCGTTAATAGCGATGGCCATACAGAACGCCCCCGAACGACGGATTACACTAAACGGCATTTACCAATTTATAATGGAAAGGTTTCCTTACTATAGAGAAAACAAACAAGGCTGGCAAAATTCCATAAGACACAATCTAAGCCTCAATGAGTGCTTTGTGAAAGTGGCGAGAGATGATAAGAAACCTGGTAAGGGAAGTTACTGGACTCTGGATCCCGATTCGTATAATATGTTTGATAACGGCTCTTATTTGCGTCGGCGGCGTCGCTTTAAGAAGAAAGACGCGCTAAGAGAAAAGGAGGAAGCAATGAAAAGACAACAGCAACTGCAGCAAGCGCAAGAAGCGCTCACCGCTCAGGAGACGCTGAGTGCGGCGGACACGCTAGGGCAACAACGAGACGTTAAACCTGACGTGAAGCCGCGCATCTTTGAGTGCCGGCCAAAACGAGAACCGGGTGCAGATTGTGCCAGATATGATAAGCCTGTCGATTCTCTCGATGACTTTAGTGAACCGCGTCTTCCGGCTTCCGCCGTCTACTGTTCGCCCCAACCATACTCGCTGGTAGCTGAAGAATTTCGTGCGGCCACATCCGGCTGGTACACAGCGCCCGAACCTCCAGCGGAGCAACTACCGCCGGCATTCCGCGACCTGTTTGAGCCACCCAGTTGCCAGTTGGCTGGGTTCCGCAGCGGCTCGCCAGTGCCGGACGCGTACCGAGCGTCGCCACCGCCACATCACCATTACCGCACGCCCGCACCTTCCTACTACCATCACCAAGCCTGCGTTGCCGCCGGTCCTGCGCCAGCACATAAGTCCTACTGAGGCAATAACCTCAGGTGAGTTCAGAGTGTACATACTACGTTTGTTTCGTAACTGCAACGCTAAGGCTGCCCTGCGATGTTTGTTTCGATGAAGTATAGCGTTCGCGAATTCCGCTGTGCTTGTCGGTCGGCAGCGCCGTTATCCGTCGAGGAAGGGCCGGTGTGCACCGAGACACTTCGTGACGTGGTTGTGGTTGCAGGAGGCCGGCATCGTTCGGCGCCGCACGGATTTAGCCGCACGCGTCAGTTCCAGAGCGGTTAAATATAGCGCAGTAGCCGGAGATGCCGCGGAGGCAAGTGGCGGCGCGTCGATAACCACTGTTTACAGATCGGCGGCCGACCCTGCCGCCTCCCGCTCCGTTCACACCTATAGGTATGTCGAAAGTCCACATGTGTTAAAATACTAGACGTAACAATAAGTGGTGACGCTGCCGCGCTGCAGGCGCTGGCAGGGTGTGCGTGCGGGCCTGCTGGGTGAGCGCGTCGAGTGCGCCCCAGCCGATATGTGAAGTTCCACAGTTACGGTTGTCTTGATTTGTTTCGGGCGTACATTATCCAAAGAATGTTGTGCAGCATTACCGGGGATGTTGCGTATATTTATTACAGATGTGTTTCTTGGTGTGTTCAACTGTTGTGTCACGCCTCGATTATTTCTTTATATCATTATTTACCAAGAAGGTAAGCAAAAAAAAACTTTGCAACAAAATGAGATAACATAGGTACGTGTCTGTTTGGTATCTACACACATTTTTTTATGTGAAATCTTGGAAGTGTTAGAAACAAAACAATGTTGGTTATTTTACATTGTATTATATCAAACAACTGACCATCTGGTGACCAAGTGCTCAAACATAAAAAAAAAACAAAAGCATGTGCTTGGGAACTTACTGCTAATAACGAAGCAATATTATACTTCATGGAGGGCTAATCTAAACACTAAGTATATAGCTACACAATAACATACATTACTAAACAATGCATCCACTTTAGCTTTGCCGTACTTGCCTACGCTTAATGTAGATACTTAGGTTGGTGCAGGTGTAAACAATAAATAGCACAGTAAAAGTCTGAAAACTTAGAAAAATATTATTACCTATTTTTGTTATAAAACCAACGGTTATAGTTATTATTATTAGTTATCTTAGTTTCGGAAGACGTTGAATTTAGCTAATTGATTTACTTTTTCGCCAACGACATTTGTACACTTCCATTTATAGAAAACCCGCAAATTGTTAACCTTTTTAATAAGTCGATTAACACCTGCCATCATGTGGCTTTACCCTAGTAACATGAAAGCTAAACATGAATTGGGTCAATGTAGGTGTACTTTACCATATCTGCGTAGGTACCTCTTCAGAGCATACGTCGTGTTGTGTTATGAAATTGTGTAAAGTATACGTATACCTACATGTGATTGCTGCTATCACGGCAGATTTGCTGTAATTCATTGATAATTTCTATTGCCCACCTCCGAAGGAGTTCATCAGGACGTCACCAAATTCCAACCTTGGAAGAATATTCTTCCAAACAGTTCTACTCATTCGTGTTAATTTCACACCAGCTTTTACCCGTACCGTTGCAATGTAATTTTTATACCTAATACCTGCCTACCTACTTGACTACCTATCTACCAACCAACTACTTACCTACCTAGTACCTACCCGACTACCTATCTACCTATTTACTTACCTACCTACTACCTACCTACCTAAATTGGTCGAGCTGTTCTCGAGTTTCGGCGAGACTAACGAAGTGCCGGAACGGATGGCCGATGGGGCCGGAAAGTTCTGGAGTGGCGACCGCGGACCGGAAGACGTTGCCTTGGAAGGCCTCCCACTAGGTGGACCGATGACTTGGTGAAGGTTGCGGGGACACGCTGGATGCGAGACGCACGGGACCGGTCAATGTGACGACAACTGGTGGAGGCCTATGTCCAGCAGTGGACGTCTTTTGACTTCTTTTTCTTATCGTGTGGGCAGTAAGGTCTAACGACCCCACACACCCTAGTGTCGGAGTTTCTAAACCGCCTCAAATGATGATGATGAACGAAGAGCAATTCATTTTTAACCGACTTCAAAAAGAATGAGGTTCTCAATTCGTCGGAGATCTTTTTTTACTGTATGTTCCGCGATTACTCGAAGATGGTTGAACCGATAAATATTTTTGGTTTTCTTGATGATCATCAAGTCAGGATCTGATGATGGAATCCTGGGGAAATAGAGAGAACTCTTCTAATTTTATAGGCACACTTAAAGTGATTTGAGTAGTTTTTGGAAGAGTGCTTTCTCGGAGTGGTCCTATTTCAATTCGGTGAAGATCTGATAAAGAATTTCGGAGATAGGCAACGGAACTCCTCAATAAACGATAGCAAATGGACTGGGATTGCTGATGTGTCATGTCTGTCTATTGTTTACATAAGTTCACAACATATAATATCATCACACCGGTATCCAGTGAACATGTGAACTACTAAAAAGTGAAAAATAAAAACTTTTTAACAAGAAATAAAACAAAATTTAAGAAAAAAAATCTGTTTCTGAAGTCGGTGACTTTTGAAGTTTTATTTTTTGTTAAAAAGTTCTTTTATGTATTTAGAAAGATTATCCTACAGCAACGTTCAAACATAGCCTAAGGCAATAAAATTTAAAAAAAAGGTTTTATTTTAAATTATTTTTCTATGTCTAATTCACCCATGGATAACGTTAGAACCCATTAGAGAAAGAATTTTCGGAATTGAATTAGTAGGTTCTAAAATGACCCCTACATACAAATTTATAAACATTACAAAGCAATACATCATCTTCATAATAGGGTAGTTGACTGACTAAAAAAAATATGATTCTGTTTAGTCCGTCTTTTAGATTATCGAAAAATATTGGATAAGTACGTGTTTTTTGTTTAATCAAAATAATAAAAACATACGAAAATAAAACGATCGTGAGTGGGGGCTGGTGAAATCACTTTCTGGTAAAAAATTAACCAAACTGACGTCGCGCGACTTTTCGAAGCACTGTATCGTCTTCATTTATTGTTTAGGTGAAAAAAGAAAAAATACGTGTCCAATATTTTTTGGAAATCTATCTGACAGACTAATTAGTTTTTTTTGTCAACTACCCTATACTAGTACAGGTCGACCAGTTACAAAAATTACCTCTACATAATACTAGTAGGTACAGGTCGACAAGTATTATTATTTATTGAGGCAGTCCAACGACATATTTACAAAAATTGTCACAATTAATCATAGGTCTTCTGTGCTGTGTAAATAAATCACTTACAGGCATGCACAACATTCACAATAAAAGGTGAGCAATAATTCTACAAAACATTAATTTGAAAACTACATAATTAATATTAAATTATAAAAACGATTTAAAAAAAAAACAAAGCTAAGTATAAAATTAAATTAACTATATTATGTCATATACATACATCATTTATATAATTATGGGAAGCAGATACAATTTTCATGATTAAAATCAACTTAAAACTTACTTAGCAGAACATAACCGAATTAATATGCGACCCCTGAGACACCCCTTTCCAATACAAAGGATCATTGAATTTCGTCGACGTGGTAGAGAATTATCGCTGAATATAATAAGTACAAGAAAAACCATTCAGATGAATTGATAACCCGCCCCTGCTGCATAAATGACGTATTAAAACATAGAGCTTTCTGTGCTGAGTTAAATATAAATGAACTTATTAGACACATTCAGAATCATAGTCAGCCTATAATACACTTCTCATCAGAAAAATCGAAACAACTTGCAAGTTTATGTTTTGTAAGGATTATCAGAAAAATGTGTATATTTAGGAATAATAATTATGTCAAATGTCGTTTTTCAAATCCTAACGTTAATGTTCTAAAATCAAATTAAATTTTCATAGGTTTCTTATTTTGTTTAACAAGTCATTTTTACCCTGTATGGAGTGTGAAGGAAATCGATAAAACAACACACGTAAATGAAAAAACAAAGCTAAGAAACGTTTATTTAATAACTTGTATTCCCTCCCCGAGCTCTAATATTACTGCTTCCATACGGTTCTTCATCGATCGGATGAGAGTCACGATCAAATGTTGTGGCTTTCCATTCCATTCCTCTTGAATCGTATTTTGCAGCTGGCTAAGTGTTTCTGGGGAGGATCTCATGCACGAATTCGTCTCTTTAATTCATCCCATAGATGTTCAATCGGATTCATGTCCATAGGCTTCTTGCTGGCCATTCCATAATGGAGATACCGACTTCTATAACATAATCTCGTACGACGAAATGTCGTGCATGAATATGAAACCGTTGCCAATAAAATGTGCATAGGGCATCACGTGAGGCTCAAGACACTGTTCGATGTACCGATGACTATTTAGTGCAGGCAGACGTGGCCCACACACAAATACAAGCTCTGTCTTGCCGTCGGCGCTGACTCCTTCCCAAACCGTCCACGAACCACCACCATAGCTTCTTCAATGCAGCATTATGCAAAGCGTTCTCCATCTCTTCTGTAGACCTTGTTCCTTCCGTCGTTACCATACAGCATAATTTTACACTCATCACAAAAGAGGACTTTGTTTCACTGGAGGTGAAACCAATTTAGGTGCTCACTTGCAAAGTTAAGGCGCGCTCTTCGATGGTTTGCAGTTAATTTCGGCCCATTTGCTGGCAATGTGCGGTACCAGTCTACGTTCCTTCAACCTTCTTCTAATTGTAGAGTCACTTACAGCCACCCTACGTACAACATGAAGCTTCTGCTGCAGTTGAAAAGTATTAAGGCGTCGATTTCGTAAAGAAGTTATTACAATAAATCGATCATCTCGCTCAGAAGTGACCCGATTCCTGCCAGATCCTGAACGGCGCGTGAATAAACCAGTCTCCCGATAGCGTTTGTAGACTCTATGAACAGACGACAGGCTTAGATGCAATCTTTCAGCCACAACACGCTGACTTAGTCCAGAATCCAGCAATGCCACCACTTGGGCGGCTTTTGCAGGCGAAGTATCCATATGTTAAACAAATAAAAAACAAAAAGTTTTAAGAAAAGTGTTAATTTTTAGTTTTTAAACGTGAAATGTACTCCAACTCAAACACATATTTGTCACAAAACAGTGAATCATTAATTACAAATTATAAACAAATGAAATTCTAATTTATCAATCTTGAATTTTCGCTTATCACTGTAATGGCCAAACCGCCAGCTATACAATCAAGTGATTTTTTTCATTGAATGATAACTCCATACGGTGCATCTCTTTCGTCTTAAATTAGGACAGAAACCATAAAAACGGAAGTGTTTCGATTTTTCTGATGAGAAGTGTATAACCGCAGCTGGGATACAGGCCACCACGCTATGAGAGGTACATAACAGTGATGTTTGGGTGCCACTTCGAATGGTCATGTCGGTAAATAAATGCGTTTAATGATAGTGAAAACCACATCAAAATCCATTTAATTGTTTAAAAGATCTCATCGGTCACATACACAAACAAACACGAAACACGAATTTATTTTGTAGTACGAGTAAACATAGTTACTTTGCATGATACGTTCTAACGAATATATAAAGTGGAGTCCTCCAACATCGTACAGTAATCGTTTGCTCACAATATCTTTTGAGAACAATCTACACAAATTAAATAAAATTGAAGTGTCTGTTTGTAATTTCAAAATAATAGTTTTTTACTGAATGCGTATGAAAGTCCATACGGCCATTACATTTTTGTCGGTCTTTCTCTCTGTCTGTCTGTTTGTTCCGGCTAACATCCGAATCGGCAGGAAAGATTGCTGATGCTGCTGATGTCATAAGGACTAACATATGCTTATATTATAGAAAACGAATTAGGGGTCCCAGAAAAAAAATTAAAACCTTTGAAAATGTTACCAAAATGTGCTTTATGTCACGCGGACACCGTGTTTGTTGCGAGAAAAATGACGTGTGACTTCACTTGCCGCCTTACTGACAATTTTATACTAATTGTTTTATGCTAAGTACTAGCTTTTGCCCGCGACATCGTTCGCGTGGAATATAGCCTAAAGCCTTCCTCGATAAATGGATAGGAAAAAAAAACTCAAAAAATATTTTGTCAATTCCAACCAGTAATTTCTGAGATTAGCGCGTTTAACCAAACAGACAAATTCTTCAGCTTCATAATATTAATATAGATTAGGTTTTCTTACGACAATATCGGTGGCTATATTATACTTTATTTTGATATATAAATAATTACGACATAAATAAATCGATGCATACATATGGTACATAACCTCACGCGCCACACAACGGTTAGTGAGAACACCAAAACTTTGCCAATTGCAGTATAGTAATTTATTTTATCGACATTCATATTCTTTAAAAGTTGCGTAATATAATAATTTACATAATGAGTGTAGGTAGAATTGTTACGCTGAAGTTAAAACAAAACACTGGGCGGAGTATCCGAACCTCAGTAGGAGGAACTGAATATCTCATAAAACATCAGTGTCGTAAAACCTTACGATTGAAAGCTATAAATATTTTAACGCACCACTAGATTCCATAAAACATAGATATGTAGATAAAGTATTATTTATTAGGTGTCGGTCAATACTTATCGACCGAACACTAGTTTATTTTGTAAGCAATTCATATTTTATTGTTGTTAGACCAGCTAAAAATAAATTATCGTTTTATACTTCGAAGGATGAAGAAGCAGGTATTTTATTTGTTTTGACTCGTAAGTTTAAGTTCCAATTGTAAAATAAAATATCTTTAAATAGTTCCATCAGACCTGAAAATGCCGTTGGACTGTATGATCAATGCGTAAAATAACAACTCAATAATATTCGTATGCAGCATTATATTTTTGAATAAATAAAAGAGCAAAAATATTTTCTTTATGAATAAATAAAGAAACAAAAATATTTTTTTATGTCACCACAACTACTTTTAAATAGGAACAAACACAAGGTTAAAATTTAGCTCTATCTTGGTGTATTGTAACAAAATGCCATCTCAGATCCTAACACTAAATAAAAACATAATTTTAAGAAACCACGCTTAGATAGATACTATGCTGAACAAATCTTCAATTAACTCAAAAACCTCGAAATTCTCCTCAAAATCGTTTTTATGCAGGTTGACAATAAAAATTAAAGTCTAAAAGAAAACTAAAGAAAACCTCAAACAAAACATCTCTCCTTGCCTGCGTTGCCTTCCCAAACATTCTTTTGTAAATTCAGCGTTTCTTACAGCTCTTTTCACCTGCTACTGTGTACCTACCTATAAAACTTCAGTGTATATATACTTCCCGGTTTTTTGAAGTTATTTTGTTTAGTGGCCTGAAAACTGGACCTACCTAGTCATTTATACCTGTTTTTTTGCAATCATAATGCAATTACTAGATTTAACGAATGAATAAAATCTATTAAATTGGCTTCTGCAGCCATATAGTTGATATTGATACACATACGTACATAACATACATGGACTCAGGAGCTCAGTGCTAAATAATATCAGCCGCACGGGTTTATCTTCAAGGGTAAACTTTCCTTGCCGAGGTTGGTCCGTGGATGGGTGACCATCTTTACACACCGAGTTACCTCCGTACCTCGGAAAGCACTTTAAGCACTTGGTCCCATCTGTCGTTTGTAAACTTTGATATTAGTAACAGGTAGTCAGTGGCCTGAAAGTCTGACAACCAGTCTTCCCAAGGGGTACCGTATTATATTAATTATTATTATTATACCCTCTCCCAGTGCTAACTGGGAGAGGGTAGAGGACAGGTAGGCAGTCGCTCCATATAAAATACTGGTATTCAGCTGCATCCGGTTAGACTGGAAACTGATCCCAACATAGTTGGGAAAAGGCTAAGACATTAACGGCTTACGAAAAACGTGTGCTTTGCAATTGGTGAAATTCTCATAAAGGGCACTTGCACAACGGGCAGTTCTCAAACTGAGTATTTTGCAAAAAGAGCACATCTTAAAATGAGCACTTCGCTAAATGAAAATATTATTTAAAACAGTTATCAAATAAAGATCGTTTGCTTTTTCATAAATATCGGACAATATCAGGAACTACTTTTTTACTAGCCTGTTTTGTCCCACTTCTGAGCAAAGGCTTCCCCCATTCCTTTCCACCTCAGGAACTCCTTAAGACGAAAAAAATATCATAAGGAAATGGCGATAAATAAACACATACAAAATCACTATAATTGCTAATGAGTATAACTACTCGTAAGGTATATTTTTTGTACCCGTTCGTCTTACTCTCCCTCTCTGATGATGATTCAAATCTATCACTCAAACGATAAATAAATACTTCACATACATATTGTACGGATAGTGTCATGGTACATGGTACGGAACCAAACCAAAAAGAGAGATCGAATCGACAACAAGTAATGATAATATTACATTTCAGAACATTTTATAAAGTATTTGTGTGATTCAAACGATGAATAAAACAAATTTTGCAATTTTCGATTTAATTTATTAATAAACATCAGAAATCATAGGAATAAAAACACAAAAAGGAATTAATAACACTATAAAATAACCACGCAAAAATTCGTAGCACAATGCTACGACGTTATGATTTTGCCGTAGAACCTAAATTACTCCGAAGTCTAGACGAAGAACGACGAAATGTAGTTTCAGTAAAAATTAAATTGTGTCTATGGCATACATTAAAACTCGACGATATCATAGTTTGGCAAAAACACTAAAACCTTAGCCATGATTCTAACAAAATCACAAAAAGCAGTGCTTAAGATGCTACGGCGTAGCAAACCAATGTGTTCTAATTGTGATTAATACAAATGTAATAAAATGTTAGGATCGTAATCATAGTTTTTTACTGTCTTCAATTTCCAAATTAAGAATATTTCTTAAATCCAAATATTTTCGTATATTATAAAAATAACAGTATTTATTCAAAAGACATGCAGATAGGTATATTAAGTAGGTACTAATGTGGACGGAGGCAGTATTGCCAAAAAAATGGAGATAATACATAGCTCAGTACATATCATGATACGAGTATGTACAAACATTTTATAATAGGTACCCACATGTTTTTATTTTTTGTCGCATTCAAAACTAATGTTGCCACCCCGCGTGATACTTTACGTAGTTGCGAGTAGTTATTAGCTGAGTGGATCTTGTTTTATTAAGTCATACAGTACATATTATCTGAAAGTGTGTAATAGTTCTAAAACTTTTCGTGGCTTGACGCAATAGTCCATTTTAATGAGAATAAAGAATGTACGTAGGTATAGACCTACGTACATTCTTTATTCCCATTAAAATGGACTATTCATCCGAGGTGCGTTCGTGCCTATAGAGGCACGAACGCACCTCGGATGAATTATTACCTTCTTACTTGGCGTTAACAGAATATGTTCTACTATCACAGTTAAGCCGAAAATTTTATTCCGCAGTCATAATTTAAATTCTTAATTAACGTACGCTTCGTAACTGCGCAAATGAGATGTATTATTTGATTTCATGCAATGTAAATATTTTATCAGATAAGATCTTCGTAAGATTTCATAAATATATGGTGTAACCCTTTCTTGTTAGAAAGGGTTACACCAAATATTTATGATATCTTTCAGCTGAAAAATGAAAATAATAAGCAAGAACTAAGTAGACATAGTCACCTCCGATTATTCAAGTCATAAGCGTCAAAATAGCGGCAAAATATAAATCCCTAAAGACTTCCGGTAAAAATATTCGAAAAATATAATAGCTCGCCAACAATTTTATCAAAGAATTTGATAATGCATGCACATTATTCGTCATTCTACTAGGCATAGGCCCCTTTTACAACACAGAAACATAATTATTGCACAATTGCTCTTTAATCTTACTAATATTATAAACGTGAAACTTTGTTTGGATGAATGTACGTTTGTTACTCTTTCACGGAAAAACTACTGAACGGATTTGGATAAAATTTGGTATACAGATAGTTTATAACCTGGATTAACATATAGGATAGTTTTAATCTCGATTGTATCTTCTCTTGGGATAATTTTCGAGTGGTAGCGGGCGAAGCCGCTGGCAAAAGCTATTACAGACTTAAATTAAACTGATCTTAAGATCAGTCAGACACCCCAAAAAAACGGTCTTGAAAGTCGTTAGACTTTCAAGACCGTTTTTTTTGGGGTGTTGGGAAATAATCAAATGACTCCTCCCGCTCTGGGCAGAGCAGAAGGGAGTATCAGACTTCTACTGACTAAAAACTACCCATGTTCCTTCTTAGCCCTTTGTGTCAAGGCCACGGTATCTCTTTCGAACAACCTGTAGCCCCGACGGGCGTTGAACCTTGTCGACGCGCGTGGAACACGAACGCGCCATCGACACGGCCTGTCGTCGTCATAAGACGGACGGACGGCGAGCTAGCCCATCACTCACAGTCCTCAGGCCCGTGCCTACGACCGACGGCCGAAAGCTATCACGTGGCCTCCGACGCCCGGAGCGTCTCCCGCGGTTTCTAGGATGAGAGGTTCTCACCCTCTCACGTTACGCCACCTCCTTCGCTAGCATTACTGCTTCGCAGAAGGAGGCGACGGCGTCCCATTCCCCCTTGCCCCGGACCATGGCTTGCACCAGGGCGGGACGCGAGAGGTAGTCGCGGCCGATCGCCACTACGAGAACATGGCGGGGCTCCGCAAAAGCGGGGCAGACCTCCACGGTATGCTCCACCGTGTCCTTCGGCTGATCCTCGCAATGATAGCATCCGGGCGTTTCCTCCCACCTGATTCGGTGCAGGTACCTGCCGAAACAACCGTGTCCGGTGAGGACCTGCGTCAGACGGAAGTTGATGGCGCCGTGGCGCCTCTCAAGCCACTCCTCAAAGAGGGGACTTACCGCCACTATCGTGGCGTGCCCTTCACTATCGTGGCGTACCCTACTTTCGAGACCCTTAACCTAAAATAATTGTTTCTAGTTATTATTATAAAGGGTGGCGATACAGTTACCTAGACCTTTTAAGGAGGTGAGTCTATGCGTCAAAGACAACTTAACTAAAATAAAAAGAGTCGTAACCGTTTTATTAAAAAAAAACGAATTTCTATACAACAGTAGACAGACTTTCGATGCATGTATTTAATTTTTTTATGAATCTGATATATACGTTTGTTTGGGAAACTTGTTAATATGACGGGTAGAATCACCTCCTTGAAGGCTCCATTACACGGTAACTAAATCGCCATCCTCTATACTTCTATTCGTAAATAAAACATTTTCATATTTATTTATGACTCTAGAACATGAAAACCTGTGCAACAACCAATGATATTGACAATGGAAATATAATTTGCCTTACGAACTTGTTATTTTAATCGGTCCAATATACATAATAATTATGTATGAGAAGACCGGAAGGTATTATGGCGACATTAGCTCGTTCGACTTGCTTTTGTCTTAAGAACCGCAATGCATTAATGAAAAATGTTTGTTTGTCTCAGGTACGGCGGAAGCGGAACTCACACGTGTGTTGAACGAGCGTGCGAGCGTGTCCAGCGAGTGGCCACACAGTGTTGTGAACTCTATTTCGCGTGGTGCACATATTGTAGCAAACGTCACTTATTTATAAAGTTCACGCTATCGTCATAATCTCCCCAAGAGATATTGTCGAATGATAGTGCCCGAAGACTTATTGTAGTATGTATATTCGTTTACCTATGAGCTTAATATTATTAATAGATAAGACGAATCCGATAATTTCGGTGTAAAGTAGCATTCAATTAATGTTGTAGTTACGTAGGCCAAGACATACCTAAATTTCAGTATTATCCACTCAAGTAGTATTGTGTACAAGAAGGGTGTACGACGTGTACGTACTGTACGTGTCACATGATCTGTAAACAAATATTCTTAGATAAATGTAAATACGTAGTTATATACCTATATCTAGTTATTTTATGAAACGTAGATTTCCCCCTGTGGAAAATGAAAAGTTTTTATAAAAATATAAATATGGAGACGTGCTGTTATTCTAGTCTGCTACTTTAAGCAAAATATTTGTGTAATATAGACCGAATCTTATGAAAACATGAAAGAAACATCAAGGTAATTTGAGGGCAACAAGTGAACTACACACATGAACAAGTCTAAGCAACACGGCAACTATGTATGTCAAAATTATGTAAAAATTCTGAAAAAAAGTAAGTACTAAAATTTTGATGCATTTCAAAATATGGAAGGAAAAACTAAGCTTGGTCGCAGTGTAGAGCATTTTGTAAAGTTGAAGAGTATTTTTCTGGTAAAAAAGCAATGATTTTTCTATGTTGTAACTTCTGTGACTCAGAGCGTTATGACATGTCGTAATTTAACGCGGAAGGGATACTTAGGGATGTGGGTATGTTGGTAAAGTGGCCGCCGTTAACGCAGAAAAAGTGGACACAATTAACATGCAAATAATAGTAATTTGCAGATTATGGGCTATTTTTAGACGCTTAAAAAATGTCGGCTAACGTTAGCTAGGCAGATATAGGATCACTGCCCAATGGTTGGGCCGTTTTCTGCAGAATATAGCGAGAGCGTAGCCTCAAACTCAGTTTGCCAGCCGGTTGGAAAACTCTAGTCTCAGTTTCAAGTTGTGATCAAATTCAAATTCATTTATTTCGTGAACGTGGTACATACAGAAGATGTTACAATCCAAACATTGTGTCCAAACAGGAGATGAAAAAAGAAGTTCAATCAATACGCTCGTATACCGTTAGGAAGTCCAGCTCTGCAACGTTACGTCGAGGGCGTTGTTGGTTTTGAGATGCACATTTGTACTAGGCCGATTCCGATGAGCTTTGCTTTAGTTAATATTCTAATTTAAGGAGAATGCGTGTTTCGTGAGATATTAGTCACCAAAGCCGATTACACAATTCTCAGGAACTTCATCCTTTTCCAAGCAGAATTCATTTTGCTCCTTCATGTCTTGGGTGTAAATGGCCCAAGTAGAAAAACCGATCACAAAGAAATACCGTGACAAGTATGCGTAACCTATGGCTAATCCTCATCGATAGCAGTGTGGCTAAGATTTCTGAGCCTACACTCATCGAACACCAGTAAAAACAAAGTCGCGATTTCACGTTCACACTTCACGACAGACTTACCGTGTACGAGTATAAAAAATTAGCTACGGGGTGACAGACTGAAAGAAATAATTAATCTTCTACTAACTTATGATACCCTAGTACTATAGCACATTTCTCCTGTTAACTCCTTGTATTTGGTGCAAATGACAATCACCGGGGTAGATGAGAGTGAGTCAATTAATTGCCATTTATACACAGTATGAAGTTGTGTACAAATGAAGTGTTAACGTGAAATGGCGACTTATTATAAATTAAAACGGTGTTAAAGTGAGTAAAACTTACTTCCTCTCCATAAAAGTGGTGTGATAGTGTGGAAAAAAATCTTACTATCACATCAGTGTGTGACAGAGCGGTGTGAAGGTGATGAGATCGGGCGCAAAATTTTGTTCATCGACCACAATATTGCGGTATTAGACCGGCCGGCCTGCTTAATCCGTTGATCTCAACCCCATTAAGCATACATATTTGCTTAGGGGAAGAGTTTTAAGTAATCTTTACTAAAATATTAAGTTACCTGAATAGTGACTTACCATAGGTGGTAATTAAAAACCTCATATTCGGTATATCGCCGAAGTAGAGCCAAGATCCAACTGAATATTAAAAAGCTAGAAGACATTTTTCCCGATTTAATTCTTAGCTTAATTCACATAAACTTGAATTTTAGTATTTCGCCTAATTAAATTTTTTCTTTTTAAATTTTTATTTTTCACTTAGTAGCTTTTTAAAGCACCACATATAAATTATATATTAAATTAGGTAACCTACTATTGTTGTATGAAATCTACGAAAACAATATTATAAAAAAATGCAAGGATATCCTTGTTGCTTAAACTTTTTGATGTGGGTACTTTATCACAAATAATTATGTATTGCATTATATTATTCTATCACCTACCTTATGTAACATTTTTAGGGTTTATCATAACAGCAATCTCGTCAGTGCTGAAGGCGTCATCATGGCTAGGTATTATTTTCATTTATAATAAAATTTTAGACACAGTCGTTTCATAGTTATTTTATTTTCTTCTATGGTTCTTAAAATTTTACTTGATTATTGTGACAGCTGTCAGAAAAAATGCCGAAATAACTTTGTAACCAGTGATTAATATTTGCAAATGAAAATTATATGGTAAGCGCAAGAGAATGATAATAATGATGATAATACGTACCTAGTCATTAAATTGCAACCAATTTCTACGAAACCCTTACAAGGGTAATTCATGTTGTCAAAATGTTAGAGGGATCCTTTTTTTAAATATCAGATTGTTTATGATAAAGAAGTAGATACTTCTTCCCTGTTCAAGAACAAAAACGCAAACTCGTGTTTTTATTGGGTTGTTTCCGTTTAAACAGATTTGCGTTTCGGCAGATTTTTGTTTCGTCAGCGTGTCACTTTGTTATGTCCAACGTACAGCTATGTACAAAATAAAGGACACAGGTATATTCATAAATTATATTGATGGTATAAAGCTAGGGAAAACTAAAATTTCAAATTATATGTCCTGCAAACTCAATGGCAATCTACCGACGAGAAACATAATCTAGCATTACAGCATTAATCTTATTACAGCCGAGTTCGGAGCATTGACAAAAATAGATATTACTGCTTCTGGTATCAGCTCTCTCGTGTAGTAATGTTTTGAAGTGCATAGTTTACAAAGCATAAATAATTAAATGAAATGATGTAAAACAATAAACTTTTCTACACTTGTAAATGTGTATCCTAATAAAAGTAGTGCCAACCGCGGAAACATGATTAAATAATAGTATTGTGTTGAATTAAAAAAAAAGCTTAAATATATCACTTTAATTGTACTTTTCCAGTCGAAATAAAAATCTGGCGAAACGAAAATCCGACGAAATAAAAATCTGACGAAACGAAAATCTGTCCAAACAGAAATAACCCGTTTTATTGACGATACTGAGCACATTGATGTTGTTTTTTGAGTGTTGTCGCTTTGTATGCACTTCGTGTTTTCTAGTTTTCTTCATTACCCGACTGCGGCGAAGTCCAAAAGGAAGGTCATATTTTTGCGCAAGTGTCACTGGCTACATTAAATTTAAAAAACAAAGAAAAGTTGCGCCTTTACGGTGCCATAACGTGGAGTTGGTTTTTTTTCTTCCATAGCCATCACGTAGGATATCAAAATAAAGGGTTTTAAAAGGAGATTACAAAAATTTACACAACATATTATAGGTTTAAAAGAAATTAAAAGTGACAAGTCGTATAAAAAACGAAATAATCATGTTCGGTTTTATCACTTGGCCGGTTTTTTTTTATATTCAAACTAGCTGTTCCCGGCATGCGTTGCAATGCCCTTTTTCCTACCTACTACCTGCCTGTGTACCAACTACCTACCTACCTACTACCTCCTACCCTACCTACCTACTACCCTACCTACCTACTACCCTACCTACCTACTACCCTACTTACTACCCTACCTACTACTCTACCTACTACCCTGCCTACCTACCTACCACTTTCTCACCTTTTAAACCTTCCCTGGACTTCCACGAATAATTCAACACTATAATTAGCCAAATCGGTCCAGCCGTTCTCGAGTTTTAGCGATACTAACGAACAGCTATTCATTTTTATATAATATAGCTGTACCCCGCGTGCGTTGCAATGCCCTTTTACCTGCCTACGTACTAACTACCTACCACCTACCTATTACCTACCTACCTACATACTACTAATTTCTCACCTTCTCTGGACTGCCACAAATGTTTCAAAACCAAAATTAGACAAATCGGTCTAGCCGTTCTCTAGTTTTAGCGCGACTAACTAACAGCAATTAATTTTTATATTATACGCAAACACCATTTGAAAAATCGTTTTTCTATTGGGAAAGAAACAGTAAATATTTGTGATTATTGTGATAATGTCGTATGGTCCGTTTGAAGTTGTCATTCGTTGCCTGAACAACTGAACGTCACTCAATTGTTTTGCCTTCCCGGAATCTCTCCACTAACACTTGAACTTTATAGGTACGGTATTAAAGCTCAAATTGCTTTTACGTTTTAGTTAGAAAACGTTTGTATGGGAAAAAGAAAAGGGCTGTTTTTAGGGCTTTTCCGGTCATTATTCGAATTTTTCTCGCCGTAAAAACCATCCTTGAACTTCAACGAACATTTAAAAAAAAAATCAGCCAAATCGGTCAAGCCGTTTTCATGCCAAGTCGTGACAACGGAAAACGGGTTTCATTTTTATATATATAGATGAACGCCGCCTGCCGCCAAGTTTTGTTTAATTTAAAATGTGCTTGTTTTTTGTTTTAAATTCAGTTTTTTCAGTCAGGATTTTTTTTCGTTAATTGACTTACCTACTAGTTATTATTTTGTGTTTATATTGCCATATTAGAAGATTGGGAGCACGATGTCGGCTTTGATTCAATATGCGACCAAGAATTAATCATCAAGATTCTTTAAGTGGTTTCGTTTCTGGTGATGATGACGATATTGACTTAGGATGTGCATCATTAAGTCAATAATTGTATTAGGACTCTGTCTATTTATAGTTTAATTTTATTGGTCCTAATTTATACACTTCTTTCTTTCCATAGTGTAATAATACTTACTGCTTAATACGCATTTTTAATGATTTATATCGATATCATCAAAACTACTATCTTAGCACTTATAACGTTTAGGCAGCGGTAATTTTAATCAAGGTCGTATTTATTGACTGTAAATTTGAATCACTGTCAAGTCACAGTGATCTTTATTTCGTTACATTAAGGATGTTGTTGTCTTGATGCCACTGACTAGTCTGTTAAAATATACTCTTACATGATAGTTGTTTTGGTTTCTGCTGTCAAAAATTACTGCGAAAGGACTGTACTGTACACGTCAACCAACTTATTGTGCAGGCGAGTAAACAAAGAACTAAAATAAATGTACCAAGTTTGACATATCGAATCCTGCACACATAAACTGGTTATACTGTAGTCCAATTTGTGTTCTAATCCAAGTTGTCAATGGTCTGTAATACGTCCCTATTCGTAACCAGTGCACTTACACACAAAATATGTTTTATAGGCACAATAGACGAAAGTGAAAAATGTTCTTGTTAGTGTAATTGAGTAAATTATGTATGAACGTTAATCAATATAATTAAGCTAAGACAATATTAAAGTTGTAATAGGGCACGAATAAAAGCGACAATTGGTTTCTATTCAAATAACGTAAGTAAAGGAATTATACATAGAAGAAGAGCACCTAAACCTATTGTTTAAAGCTAATCACTGAAACAGTTTGGCTGTCTAAAACAACAAAATACAGTTTTAGTGATAAATTGTGCATTTTTCATAGCGTAGATTAGTGAAATTCTGTCAATAGAATTGTAGTCTTACGGTATTTGCCCCATAAAACTCACGTAGGACACAGGATAGAAGGAAGAATCCGATAGTCGAACGCCAGCCTCACCATTAATCAACAACTGAACTGTCGTCAAATCTTTTGTTACTTGCCCAGCAGTGTAATTGTGTAATAAAGTTAAGGCAATTGGTACTTACTTTAATATAACAATGTTGACTCCGTATCCGACGAGCTTGGAAAGTGTCAAGTTGTAACTCTGTAACATTCTTATAGAAAGGAGACAAAAACCTTCAAATTTATCTATTTAGCTGTTCATGAAATAAGTAGGAATTTTTGATAATTTAAGTACTTACAACTAAACCATCACGCCACGGTTTCGTCACATGTACAATAGCAAATACAATTTGTTAGGTGCCTACACAGTAGCAACCTTCAGTTAAAATTGTGCGATTTAGAAGGCATTAGAAACGCCACTGAATTAACGTGGTCACCTTCTAGGCTTGAAGTATTTCGTAAAATATTTTTTGATATCTACATAATTATTTTGAAATTGGAGCAACTCTACCGTCAAACAGTACAGTTGAATCGATGGGTGTGGGGACTGTGTGGTACTGATAACTGTTACTGAAAAATGACGTATGAAATAGTTGTTTAATTTAGCGTTAGCCTGTTAAATGGTACAGTTTTAACCGAAGATGTGTAGTCATTATAGAATCAAAGTTGCAAGTCCAAGACAATCTCTTTCAAGGAATTGCAAAGCAACATTGACCAGTGGGTCTAAAATGGCCACTTTAGCACAATCTGAATTGCGTTAAAATTCGTAAAATGGTCACAGACGCAATTACTATTATGAATGGTCCATTTTACGAATTTTAACGCAATACATATTATGATCCTATTATGATCTGCTAAAGTGGCCATTTTAGACCCCCTGTTGGTTAACCTACAATATAAGTTGCAATTGCGATTTATATTGCAAGTAAACCTTCTAACGGGACCGAGGGACCGACACTCATAAGCTAAGATCTTGTTAGTTGATACTGTGTATGTAATTATCACTTAAAGAATATATTAAGTCAATACGAACTACATTTTTTTCTATACCAAGTAGATTAATACAAGTGGTTGTCTTGAACAAGTGTCGTAACAATTTAAATACTATTTAATATGCTTTTTCTATACTGTATTCTGTGATTCTTAATGTTATTCACACATATTTTTGCAAATAAATAGCAGACCTATTTGTGCATGTTTAAATTTCCATACATAAGCTAATTTTATGGCCACCAGTGATTTTGTCATAAGTAGTTCACATTGCATCAACCTTTGGTTTCGCATAGTAAAATATTAGATAACCTACCTATTAGTTGGTAAATTTGTGATAATTATCGTAATCGTGTGTACATAAATGTATTTAATAATAAATGTATTTAGCATATCGAAATAATTCGTGTTTTTTTTTCCTTCACAATTCACGCAAGGAAAGAAATACTATCGTTTGCGGCCGAAAAACAAAGAATGTAATTCAATACCAGAAATATTAGTTTCAAATCAAAATATTGATCCATTCAGGACTCAAAAGTGTGTTTAAGATTTCAATAAACGGTCAGTTCTCGGAAAAAAAGTAAAATACGTTTGTCAGGTTCGGGCCGTTCGTTAGTGAGTAATAATTTTAGCTTGTTTGTAGTGTGAATGAAACGAAACGAACAAGTGGCCACTCGGCCGATTGGATACGAGACTGATTTTATCGAATCATCACTCAATCAAACATTGGTACACACATTTTTTAGAAGTTGAAGCAGAACCATTGAAAAAACAAGTCAATAAAATTAGGCAGGCAAGTAGGTGGTTTGAGTAGGCGTTAAATGAATGTAACAGGTTAAACAGGACCGTGGTCACTTCAATAATTGAAAGTCTACTTGACTGGTAACTGGGTATTCCTGCCAGTGTTTGTGAAGAAATTTAGTTTCGGGGTCCTATTAGGTATCAAATCTACGCATTTGGAAAATGCGTTAATCCTGCTACAAGGCTAGCTCTTTTTCACCGTAGGTAATAGGTTGTCAGTTGAAATAATAGAATACGCGTTCTCATGGACTTCCTCCATAGCATGGCGAAAAATAAAATAAGTAGATAAAACCAAAAACAACCCTACACTTTCAACAATTTTAGAAGAAATGTTTTTGTATCCAGCTGTGCCCATGTCAATGATTTCTAAAACAATTTTGTCTCAAACTCAATCGTTTGAAAGATATACACATCCAAAGTGGTAAAATGTGTGTCCCCCCCCTCTAACTTTGAAGAGTGAAAAATATAAAAAATATATATGATGTAGATCACAATTCAAACTTTCAACGAAAATTGGTTTGAACGATATACTCGTATAGGGTGTATAAGTACCCTTAACGCAAACGAAGGGCACTTGTTCTCCCCACCACTGCGATCATTTTTTTGTTCTAGACCATACCTGGGAACCTCCTAGTTACGGAGATATTGGGGGTGAAAGTTCCAAATTTTTCACAGCTGTTTTTATAAATACTAGTTTTACAGGTTTTAACTTTACTTAAATTACCTCCATGACCCGTTTACTATTCAAAGCATCCACTAGCACAATGTTTTAAGAGTGCTACTTTGAGTTTTACCGTAAAATGTGATTTTTGACCCCAAAAAAAAAAGTCATTTCCCAGCAAAAATTTTTGCGTAGGGGTACTTGATTGATGTACAGAATGCTTGGTTGACGGGTGTGTGATGGGTATTTCTGATATTTCTGTCGCCGCTAAACCAAGAACCCCTACTACGTAGGAACCCTTCATGTGCAAGTCCGACTTGGTTTTTTTTTGGTATTGTCAGGGAACATTATAATATGGGAACGTGAATTAGTAGCATATTTCTAACATCCTCCACAAATCATTTATTCATTCATTTTCATTGATTCCCCTCAAAAATTCTCGGCACGCTTAGAAGAAGTTTATGAACGAAAGCAAATAGTTGCAATTCATGATCTATACGATTAAAAATTTAGATAAAAAAAAAAACCCTCAAATACCATACTACGATTCTGGAAAGAGTTTATTTATGTTCCGTAATGGCTAATTTGAAATCATACAATGACATAACTGTAAACATCATTGTTACGTCGCCGCGGCGTCGTCACAATAACCATGCATTGACTGCGCTCATGTCAACCATGTGGAAGAATTTGTAACGCTGTCGTGACCATACTTTGATCCTAAACAATACAAGCAAAGAATAAATAATAAATCCAAGCCACCCAAAGCTGATGATGATAATGGTCTGGGGTGATGTTATATACCTATATCTTTTTAGAAACTGATTTACGGCAAGTTTGCAATGAAACCATCCCCAGGAAAACATTGCTGTACTTAGGTCCCATAAAAACTTGGAGAATCCATTCTAACACGACATTAGAATCATCAGTCGCAGCATACGAAGCCAATGTAATAGAAAATACAAGATCGTAAAAAAAGCTATGATAGTTGGAGTTAAAGGAGCATTTGAAAATTACATTCCCATTAGCAATTTCTTATCTTAATCACGTATTTGTAGATCAACACAGTTGCATGTAATCCGGGGGCACGGCAGTGCCCCCGCCAAGTCGAGCAATAAAGCGGCACGGCCGTACCATCCTTTTCTCGAATTAGTTCAGGCCACCTATAACTTCGTTATGGATAAAACTAGAAGCCTAATTTTTACCAGTAACCAATTAGGCATTGTATAGAAAAGGTATATTTCAAATTTTATTAAATTTGAACCAGTATTTTAAGAATTATAACTACTCAAAGTTTCTTAATGTTGTCACTGACTGACTGACCGACCATCAAAACTCTAAGGCACTTCTAGCACACATAGGGGCTTCAAATTTAGAACACAATTAGGGTTTGGTGTATAAATCAAGGAAAAACTAAAAAAATGCAATTTCACTCCAGTTTTCTAGACACCAACTGCATAAATAACTTTGTAATCCCATATAGGAATCCCATATAGAATTACAAAGTTAAAGTTATATTTTCAGTGAATGAATTAGTGTACCTGTATATCTATACTAATATTATAAAGCTGAAGAGTTTGTTTGTTTGTTTGTTTGTTTGTTTGTTTGAACGCGGTAAACTCTGGGACTACTGGTTGGAATAGAAAAACTCTTTTTGTGTCGGATAGTTCATTTATCGAGGAAGGCTTTAGGCTATATAACATCACGCTACAACCAATAGGAGCGGAGCATAAATGAAAAATGTTGCAAAAACGGGAAAAGATATTCCTTTTTGAGAGCTTCCGTTGCGTGCGCTGCGAAAACGGTTTAAGTTACGCAAATACCATGTATGAAAGAATTGTTCCTCTTTAAAAGTTCTAAAAAAAAGTCCGCGACAGCATATGTCTATCTTTTAAGATTGACTCACTGTAACCATTTTTTACTATTAAAATGTTAGGTTAAAAAGAATGATATTTTGCGAAGCTTATTTAACCCATATGGTATTAATCTATATCTAAATAAATGTGTTTGTTAGCACGGAAATTTAATATAGAATATTTGTGCCCTTTACTCTATACAGTTTAAACAAATATCTTAGAAGATATCGCAATGTAAAAATATCCGCGCGACAAAATAATTAAGCGCGCGGCAGTCATTCGGTCCGGTGCGGTAGGTTAGTGGGGATTCTGGCCTCCGGGGACTCCGGAGAAATTCATATTCAAAATATTTACTGCACCATAATGTTTACAAGGTGTTACTGTATATTTAATAGATAATATTTAACAGTACGAGATACCAATAGTAATTCACACTTTAATATAATCTAAACTAATATTATAAAGAGGAAAGATACGATTTTTTGTTTGTTACGATAAAACTCAATTTATGTTGACATTTTGTTATAAGCTATATTATGTGACGCAGACGAAGTTGCATGGGTCAGCTAGTGTATAATAATAATGGAATAATCGGTGTATCTACACCTAGGTAGCAGGTAAATCTAATCTATGTACAACATATAGGTAAAACTCTATTATATTAATATATTAGCTTCTATTTAGTTTCACCTGTCCCGATGTCTATCTGTAAAGGAATTTTACGAGTTAAGACTAAGGCACACTTCTGATTTTCGATTGATCTAAAATTTTGCACGTATATGTATATTGCCTAACATTGCAATATTATGATGACATGGAGCTGATCTGATGATGAGGCTGGGAGATGGCCATAGGAACCCCGGTATAAAACGACGCAACCCCATCGAGTTTGGACTCGTTTGATTTGTCTTGATGAGTTCTTTGTCTTTAGATAGTGTCCAGGGTCTGTTGGTGGAGCGGGAAGGTGGCCATAGGAATTCCGTTATAAAACGACGCAACCCCATCGAGTTTGGACTCGTTTCATTCGTATTGTCGAGTACTTTAGAAGTTCTTTAAATCGATGAATAAGGCTGCTCCAAGTTCGAATCAATCTAGTATTGTTGATTAATTATAAGTATCTACAAAAAGAAATAAGATCCTACTTAAAACAAAACTTGTAAAAAAAAGCCAGGTGGCGCAACTCTTTTCTTCTACCGTAAAAAGTAGTGAGATCCATGTAATACCAAGTCAGTTAATTTATTCAGTCCCTACATAAGGAACCTAACAACATCTTATAGTGACCATATCAATATTAAAAATCTTTGATGTTTTAAATAAAAGATTGGCTTGGCCATCGCATCGCATTCGCCAATAATAATCAGGCCATTCTTATGGCTAATCGCCATCGCATTGACCAGTATGATGCGATGGCCAGTCAATCTTTTATTTAAAACATCAAAGATTTTAATATGGATATGGTCACTATAAGATGTTGCTAGGTTAGCTAATTACGTAATAACTTAAGATAGAAGGTCCCTTAAGTAGGAACTGAATAAATTAACTGACTTGGTATTACATGGATCTCACTACTTTTTACGGTAGAAGAAAAGAGTAGCGCGACTTGGTTTTTTTACATTTTTGTTTTTAGTGGGATTACACTTACTGCAATTTACGGTGCACACGCCAGTAAAAGTGAGGGTATGATTTCAATCAGTCAATGAAAATACGTTTCTATGCATAACAAAGTGACAAACAATCCTTGTATAGTTTTCCCTATTTTATATAATTGGGGAGAAACAAAAATCATTTTTGTCAACCACTTTTGGCTTCCCATCCAATAAAGGGTTAGGTAGTCTTCATGCTTCCGAATTGCCACGAACGTCGCCGCAGTTTTACCTCAAATGTATACCTATGTTACTGTTAAAGCCCGCCTATTGGTTAATCTTAGGTTTTACCAATAAATCTTGGGATATACCGAACATCATCATCATCATCATTTCAGCCGAAAGACGTCCTCTGCTGGACGTAGGCCTCCCCCAGGTGTCGCCACATTGACTGGTCCCGTGCGTCTCGCATTCAGCGGGTCCCTGCAACCTTCACCAGGTTATCGGCCCACCTAGTGGGAGGCCTTCCAACGCAACGTATTCCGGTTCGCGGTCACCACTCCAGAACTTTCCGGCCCCATCCGCCATCCGTCCTGCGAGCAATGTGCCCTGCCCACTGCCACTTAATTTTGGCAATTCTTCGGGCTATGCCGGTAACCTTGGTTCTCATGCGGATGTCCTCATTTCTGGTTCGATCACGCAAGTCCTCTTTGGGTGACTTTGAGCTTTCTGATGAGGCCCATTTTGAGCGACCACGTTTTGGTCCCGTATGTAATCACTGGCAACTCTGCCCTGTGGTAAGTTGAACGAGGAGATACCGCCCAACTTCCCGAACGCTGCCCAGCCGAGTCGGATTCGACGACCAACTGGACCGTTTGTCCCAGGTAGCCATAATCGTCCACAACTTCGAGTGTAGTGTAGATTCTCCGATCTTGATAAGAGTGGGTGTACATTCAACATAACCTTGGTTTTGTCCATGTTAATTTTAAGACCCACTCTTTCGGAAGCTCCACTGAGGTAATCGAGCATTGTACTGAGCTCTTCCGTGGTTTCAGCCATGCATGACCACTATATCGTCGGCAAACCGAAGGTGAGTGATGTACACGCCATTGACTTTGATGGCAAGTCCTCTCCAATACAGAACCTTGAAGACATCCTCCAGTGCAGCGGTGAAGAGTTTCGGACACATGACGTTTCCCTGTCTCACACATGGTAGCGTTTTTGTACAAACACTTTAACACCTCGATGTACCGGTAGACGATTTTGCACTGATGGAGAGACTGCAGTTACAGCCCAAGTCTCGATCGAATCGAAGGCTTTCTCGTAGTCCACAAACGCTAAACAGAGAGGCAGGTTGTACTCTTCGGTCTTCTTTATAACCTACTGCAGCGTATGTATGTGGTCTACGGTACTAAAGTCTTTTCGGAATCCGGCTTGTTCGGGAGGCTGGAAATCGTCAAACCTGCGTGCGAGACGATTCGTGATGACTTTTGAAAACAACTTGTAGACATGGCTTAGAAATGAACGGGCCTATAGCTCTTCAGCCAGGCATTGTCACCCTTTTTGAAGAAAAGCATCACCACACCCCTGCACGTTTTCCTGAAGGGCCTTAAGGAGCGGTTTACAACACACTTTTGCGATGTTAACTTCAGTTGCAGACGTTGATGGCCTACCAGCAGGGCTATTGCGAATCTTTTTAAATGTCAGTGACTATCATGTATCTGTCAAATGGTTATGGTTTGGTACAAAATGGAACCATTTGACAGTTAATCGATGGATAATATGATAGCCACTGACATTTAAGTAGATACGCAATAGCCCTGCTGAGCGAGGCAAATATTCCATCACATCTCGACCGCTTTTGAACGCTTTGTACCACACATAAGCACGTGTTTTTGAAAAAGTCGATTCACCGTAAGCCTTCTGTAACATTTTCAGTGACTCCGAACACTAAATTCCATTGGCGATGCAAAATTTAAGACAAACTCTTTGTTCGATGTTTTTGTCCATAATGAAATTCGCTATACACACTAGATATGATATAACTAAAAACAGAACTGTATTTAATATAAATAACAGATGCAACTCAAACTCCGCGCCAAAATGGAAAACAGTTGTGCCAATCTAACCAACCAAAAAAAACAAAAATTTGAATTTGGAACCATAAACAAATCATCCATTCCCGATACTTTTTTGACTGAATGCATAATTCAACATATTATGGTCAAGGTACTCGTGAAAGTGTTTAAAATAATAATATCAGTCTAGTTAGAGCTTTAAAGGGCTGTGGAGAGGGTTATGCTCGGAGTCCCTGCGAGATCGCATTAGAATGAGGAGATCTGTAAAAGAACCAGAGTTACTAAAATAGCCCTAAGAATTGCTAAAGATTAGTGGCAGAGGGCGAGGTACACTGCTTTTCGAACAGATGTGACGAAGAATTCTAGAGTGGCGACCGCGTACCTAGCTGGACCGATGATCTAGTGAAGGTTACGTGTATCCGGTGGATAAGAGCCCCTCAGCACCGGTCGTTGTGGCCCTCTTTAGAGAAGGTCTATATCCAGCTGTTGACATCTTTTGACTAAAATGATTATGAGCTGGAGCTTATCTCAAAGGCAAAGCCAACTCCGATTCGGATACAAATATTATTCATAAAATATCGTCCCAAGTTTAGCACTCAACAGACGATACTGACGACCTGACATTCCAAAGATAAACAAAAAATATCAAGTGTCGATACAAGAAGCTGAGGTTGGTCACAACAATGACGATACACCCACCAGTTTTGATGACACGCTTATCCTACTTACGTTTCGAGTGGAAGAGTGTCTTGTGGAACCGGTCGGCAGCAACGTGTGCTGAGTCGAGAGGCTGCATCATTTAGTGGCGGATTCTTCAATCTGACACGCCACCGCCCGCGAAGATGTCTTCTTGATTTTTTATTGAAGGCAAATGATTGTCATTGTATGGAACGTTAAACATTTTGTTGCATGTTTTTTAATGTACTTAAAAAAATGTCATGAAACTCTGTGATAGTCCATCAGGTCCCACGGTCCGCACTATTAAATGCTGGAGTTTTCTTGGAATCCACTTTCAATTATTTTTATCTACTGCTGATGTACACATGCATACATACATAAACTGACGCCCTTTTCCCATGGGGGTAGGTAGAAACCACAGAACGCCACCTGCTACGATCCTTACATACTCCTTTTGTCTCATTCACATTCATACATCTGGTCATACACGCAAAAAAAAAACAAGAGGAACACTTAAAAATTAAACAGTATTAAAAATAAGTCCCGTATGAGACCAAAAGGCCACTATCTCAGCATGGTGCTGCAACATTTTTGACAAATGTCACAGCGCTGGTATTCTGATAGGGCCCCAGGTGACGCCACGTTCACAGAAATAAAAATATAACAGAAAGAATATGGTATGCGAGGATAAATATGGACATAACTAATGTATTATATACATATATAAGTCTAATGAAGAGAGATCTGGAGAGCGTGTGGGGTCATGGCACAATTACATCACAAATTAAGGTTTGTTTTTTTTACATATTTGGGACGAGAATCGAATACAGAATACCCTCCTTCAATATGTCCTTCATTTAACCTAACACACTGTATAAGTGTAGGCACCAGCACACCATTGGGAACAGCCAGCCGAGCTTCTTTTGACATGGACTACTCTAATTTCCACATCTGCGTCAATCTTTCCATCTCTTGTAAACATACTGCCCAAATATACAAACTCATTCACTTATTCCGCACTCTTATCATTTATCTCTACATCACACACCGATACATCCTCTTCTCTTTCAAATACCATTCGTCTTGTTTAAATTTACATTTATCTCTCTTTTCTCTTAAATGCTTCATTCATAACAGTTACCATATATTGCTACTGTTCCGCTGACGATGCAAGAAGAACTAGATCATCTACGTACAGAAGACATTTGTCAGGAAACTTATCATTCATCCTCAATCTACACTCACTCTCTTTCAAATTTGTCAGACAACTCTCCATGTCTATACATGGAGAGTTGTTGAACAGCCAAGGAGACGCTACACAGACCTGCCTAACACCTCTTGAGATGAAAAACCAGCCAGAGTATGTCCTAATTATCCTAACACAAGCACTAGAATCCATGTACAAAGACTGTCCACACCATACATAGATAGAGTCGACCACAGCTCTTCCCTCCCTTTTATTTGTTTTTGGCGGGTGGAAAATCATTGAATAACCCCTCCCGCTCTTGGGCAGAGCGAAAGGGAGTGTCAGATTTCTACTGACTAAAAACCACCCATGATTCTTCTTAGCCCTTTATGTCGAAGCTGCGGTATCTCTTGCGAACAACCGGCAGCCCCGACGGACACCCGCAGCCCCGACGGGCAGTTATCCACTCCTTGCACACTATCCTGAACACTAAACAAACTTTCAAAAGATCCCTTCCAGCGTTCTATAACCTTACATTCTTCGCTTAGTAGGCATCCGTCCTCTGCTCTTACAGCGATCATACTTGATGTTCCCGACACAATTCAAGCTAATCTTACCTGTTTCCAGAACAGCTTGAAGTTGTCAGCGAACTTCCTGTTATTCTTTTCATACTTCCTTGTATGTATTAAATTAACATTTTATTTACAAATCTTTTCGCTAATGAACATTCTCATGTCTGTAGACATTGTGGAAGGTAAGGGGTGCTTGTTTTGGCAGAACATACACTGAAACGGTCAATGAACCGATGTTTATTGTTTTTCTACAACAGCAATGTTGATATTGGCACAAATTCTATTTGTTTAAAATGGTAAGTCTCGTACAAACAGGTAGATTTACGTAACCATGACCTTATAATAACACAATACAAACTCGAGGCGCGATGCGTCAATAAGTAAGTATACTAACTAGGTACAGTGTGTTCGATCAGCATTTTAACTTTTTTTATCTTGACTTTTCTTTGCCACATTTGTTTCTGAAAACAGCCGGGACAACCGATAGGCTGTTTCATTATTTAACACAAACCGCGTATCATAATAAAATAATCATTCTTTTCGCGGAGCTGCAAAATGCGAACAAAAGAGAACTTTACTATTAGCATCTACCATACATTGCATTACATTGTACGAACAACAAAACAAACTGCTCACCTCAAGAAGACCAAAAAGAACCTACTAATTAAATAATGTTGTAAAACAAGGACACCCACCTTACTTACCTACATAGTTAACTTAATTAGTAGACTTTAGTTCGTTTCTTTGACTTTTTTATTGCCACCGACTTTCGAAAGTGAGACTACTTTCCGAAATCACTTTAATCTTTTTTTACTTGTGGTGTTTCACACAAATTCTTGTCCAGTATTCATATTTCATTGCAACTGGTTCTGGTTGGATCTGGTTGAGAGATCAAGAGATCATCTACATATAGACGAAGAAGAGAAAATAAATACACCGTGCTAGAAAACTTACTCACAAGTACATAACTAATCAAGCCACCGCACGGGTTTCCTATGCCAAAACAATCATTTAAATCTACCCAGTAATCTTGGAGTATACAAGATAAAAAGAAACCGGGCGAATACATACATGAACGACTCCTCTTTTTTGAAGGCCGTAAATAACAAGTAGCCTTAAACTTTCGCTTATTAAGTAACATACTTTATAGAGTTAAAATTACAATAAAGTCTGTACACAACTATTAGATAAAATAAAAATGTATGAGTACCCCAAAACCGTACTAAAATATTAGTCAACTTCGCTCGTTCTTTAACATTATTTAAAAAAACCTTACATGGGTGCTTTTTATCCGATGTAAAAACTTTTTTACATCGGTTAAAAAGCAGTTTCTTAATTTGACATACGAGTATATACTTGAGTTCAATGTGTAACTCAGTTAAACCACTGTTTAGTTTCATCTTACACGCATAGAACACACATGAATTCGTACAATTATGTTTTTTAAGTCAAATTTATTAGTATATACGTGTTAAAAGCTGTAAAATATTGTAAATAAATCAGATTTGAATTTTATAATCTTTTCTCATTACCCCTAACTGTGGCCAAGACACTTTGAGCCATCTCTGATCACTCCCGTGACTGGCATTGAGTGTACCCTTCCCGAACCTGGATACCTACTCACTGTCTGTCTGTAATCTGGGGCAGATATCCTGATCGTATTTATATATATATATGTATGGTAATGTCGCCTAGTGGCTACCACTGATCCTTAAATGTGTCTATCTGCGGATATTGCAGTTGACTGTAGCGTTATTAGGTCAAGCTTATGAATTATTTATATTGTAGTTGTTTAATATACCCTTAATAAATAATATAAAAATATATGTTTATCACATACTAGGTACATATGATAGGTTAGGGCGGTAGGGTGGCTTATAAGTCTTACTGCGGTACTCAGAGATGTTTAATGATTACTTAAGCCGTCACTTAGTGAAGGTTTGACATACGTTTGTATGACAAAACTGTCAAAACCTTTTCTAAGTGATGGCCTAAGTAATCATTAAAGCTCTCTGAGTGCGGCAGTTAGGGTCATAGAGACTGTTAGGCTGGTAGGTCCATGTGTTATCATAAATTTTCATATATCGTCACACCCTTAACATTACTGCTCCCATACGGGCCGTATAATAGGGTGAGCGTATAACTTGAAAGTCAATCAATATCATCAAGTAATTGTGTAAAAAGTATGCAAATAGGAATGGTAAAAAGAAAATATGGCAATTCTGAACAATGTTGCTTCGAGCTAGTTGCGTTCGTTCTCGAATATTGTTATTAATATTTTTACAAAATCATAGTTTTATCACTAATAAAAACATACGATTAATTTAAATCTGTAGATTATTCGTTTGGTTTCGCTAAATTACTTAGCAGAAAATCTTCTAGGCACGGGAGATCTCAGATACGTTGCAGCCGCCGTCGGCCGGCTTATAACCGCTAACAGCGGTATCAAAACCGGCTAGGTTGGGCATATATAGGTACGTGAATACAGGAAGAGACCAGGTGGTACGATGTTATTAGTTTGTTGGAAGATGGGTTGACCTCTGGGAGAGGTACGCAATCTGCCAACAAATTTGCAACCTCATGTTTCAACCAAGACAGACTGAGCTGTTGCTGCCACTACAGCGCCGAAGACTCGAGATAAAATAAAATAAAAATAAAATAAAATAAGCCTTTATTGCTGTAACTTGCATGCTTGGTATTTAACATTTAAAGAAACTACTAGACTAACGATACCATTTACAAACTAAATAAATAAAAATATCTTTTAACTAATTGTTTCGGAAACCGGTTTCCCTTTTACAGCTTGTCCTTCGACAAAGGCCTCCTCTAAAGCTTTCCATTTTTTCCTGTCTTTTGCAGTGCGTGTCCATTCTGGACCGGCTATCTTTTTCATGTCGTCTTCCCAACGTTTAGTTTGTCTACCTTTATTCCTTTTACTATCTCGCGGGTACCATTCTGTTACTAGTCTCGTCCACTTCTCTATTTCTTCCCTTAGCATGTGTCCTGTCCATCTCCATTTTAAGCATTTATAAACAGTACATATATTTTTAAATTTAGTTATTCTCTTTATATTTTGTAATTTCACTTTGTCTCTTCTTTTAACTCCGATTACGCTTCTTTCAATTCCATTTTGACATACTTGGATTTTTTTAAGTTGTTGCTCAGTCAGTGCCCATGTTTGACATCCATACGACAGACATGGAAGGATACAGGTGTTATATACTTTCCTTTTCTCTTTGATAGGCATGTCTTTGTCCTTCATAACCTCGCTCAGAGACCAAAACCGTTTCCAACAGTTTGCTATTCTTCTATCTATTTCTTTTTTCATTGTGTCTTCTGTAGATATTAGTTGACCTAAATAAATGTACTCCGTGACATAGTCTATTTGTCCACCATTTACTTTAATGTCACTTTTGGTTGAGTTTGTCATAACCTTTGTTTTTGATGTGTTCATTGATAGGCCTACCTTGGCGCTCTCATCTGATAGTTGTTGTAACATGTCTTCCAAATTATGTGGGTTCTCAGAAAAAAGGATGATTTCATCCGCAAAACGTAGATGGTTGAGTTTGTCTCCGTTAATGTTCAATCCATTTGTTTCCCAATCTAGGTTTCTAAAAATCATTTCTAGAACCGCAGAGAATAGCTTCGGCGAAATGGGGTCGCCTTGCCTGACACCTCTTTCGATAGGAAATTCTTCCCCTGTTTTTTCCAGTTTGACTTGGGCCGTACTCTTTGAGTAAATGTTCTTTAGTATTCGAATGTATTTGTCCTCAACACCCTGACCTTCCAATGCTCTCCAGATGCCATCGTGATCCAGGGAATCAAAAGCTTTATTGAAATCCACGAACCCTAGATAGTAGGTTTTCTTGTATTCTTTGTACTTTTGAAGCACCTGTCTTAGTACGTGAATATGGTCTATTGTCGAAAACTTACTTCGGAAGCCAGCTTGTTCTTTCGGTTGGTTTTCATCAAGAGTGACAGCAATTCGTGATAGTATTATCTTTGAGAATATCTTATATATATTTGACATTAAACTTATTGGTCTGTAGTTACTAATATCTCCTTTGTCCCCCTTTTTGTGTATCAGTACAATCGTTGACTTTGTCCAATCATTAGGAATAATTTCAGTTATTAAGATGTCGTTGAATAGTTCTGTTAGTCTAGGAGCAATCACCGGTATTGTGTATTTTATTAGTTCGTTAGATATTTGATCTGAACCCGGTGCTTTGTCTAGTTTCTGGGTGTTAATTGCTCTTATAGTTTCTTCCTGTAATATTATTGGGATTGGTTCTGATACTGGTACTATTTGTTTTTGTTTTTCTACTAGTACTGTCGTTTGTCTCTTGTATAGTATTGTATAGTAGTCTGTGGCGATTTTGAGTATCTCTTCTCTTTTACTTGTTGGATTTCCATTTTTAGTTTTTAAGTTTGGCATCCAAATTTTCTTTTTGTTCAATTCCTTTAGGGCTTTTTTAATCCCTCCAGTCTTTTCAATAAAAGATTTTATAGTTTTCTGCCTTTTTATTTTTCTGTCTTTTCTTATATGTTCATTAATCTTTTTACTTAATTCAGATATCTTATGTCGTATTTGTTTGTTTTTTATTATTTCTTTACATATAAGTTCCTTTCTCTCATTAATCAGTTGTTTCGTTTCTAAGGATAGTGTATTTTCAGTTTTTTTGTTTGTTTTCCTGAATTCTGTTTTGAGTATATGTAATATGCTTTCGTATCGTTCCTGAATTGGTTTATAATTCATCATTTTATTTTTATTTAATGCAGTATTTAGGTTATCAAGAAGTACATCCTCATTTCCAGTTAATGTAAGACTCGAGATAATTGTAAGTAAATAAAGTTAACTAAACTAGAATGATCAAATCAATTTTAACGGAAGCAACTTGTACTCAACCAGATCTGGGGATTGCCTCTATGTTCTAATGAGTCCAAAATCATGATCTAAAATTCATGGTACTTAACAGTTTGCTGCACACCTTGCCCTGAAAATTAAATAACGATCGAATCTCAATTTAAGTATTATTTATTTCCTTTATTATCTTCCTTAATTTATATTTTTTTAAAGATCTAAACAAAACATCCGTTTCTTTCCGACGGTTTCGGGAACAGTGTCCACGCTCGCTAGTGGCAGTCAGGGCTACAGAGGTCAGGGCTCCAGGCTCCACCTTCTAACAATACGATCCGTGTCCAGAAGTACCACTTTCTGAATCAAGCCCTTGATCCAGCTGCCTAACGAGAACCTCCTCAGCCGTATTGGTCGAGCCTCACGGCAATTAAGCCATTGGCTGCAACCACTATCGGCGCAAAGATCGCACCTCGAATGTCAACAACCTCGCAGACAAAGTCAAGATGCTTTATTTTAATACATAAATCGTCATCATAGTCATAATCACAAAAGTATCTACTTAATACCTATTACTTCACTATAATTTGATCATTAGAAGAATAGTTTAAAGCGTTTGTAAGACTATTACTTACATTATACCATAGAGCAGCAAAACAAAGCTCTTGTCAACTATCCTACAAAGGCGCTGTGGCCGAAATCGGCATCATTATCATCATACCATTATTTTAAGTTAAAGAGTGTGTCTGGCATGTTGAACATCAGTTTCAGTTAAAGAAAGGTAGGGGACAACCAACCAGAACATGTGTAAGATACCGAACTTTCGCTTAAACATCGGGAACAAATTTTCAAAATTCCGAACTTTAAAATTAGTCGGAATGAGTCAGAGCATTACTTTCCCGGAGATCGGAGGTCAACAACCAACTCATCTGTATGGATTATCTTCGTCTTAACGCGATAATTTAATCCTTTGTTTATACAATGCCTCTAATAGTCCCGATGCACCGGAACGGTAAGCATCTGAGCACAGTCATGTATCATACTCCAACAAATAAGAAAATAATCCGCCCGCTTGAATTACGACCGAGGGTTGATATTACAACAAGCTTCGACGTTTCAAGAAAGTCTCAATTAGAGAATAAGTTATAGCTTCTAAAACTCTGTTGTTCGTGAAGCATAAAATTCTATATTTAGATGTTTTCCTAGCTTATCTTGCGTATGGTTTTATAGTGTGTTTAGTTAAAATGCTGTAATCGTAGAATTTGAGCTCTGAAACCCTACAATGTTCAAATTCATTGAAGAGTGAAATGTTACCCAAACCTCGAGAAAATACATTGCTATAAAATGGCGTCCCCGCCCTTTGGCTTGGTTCCCCTATCCAGCACGCCCCTTAGTCAACTGTCGCATGTCGGCTGCTCCATTGACGGTTATGTCACTGTTTACCATTTCCCCTATAGTTCATGAAAATGTATCTCAACATTTATGTTCTCAATATTAGAAAAGTCTATTGGATTATAAATTCTTATTAATAATAAAATGATTTCCCTCATAAAATACAAATTATTTATGTTGGAGTACGAATATTTCAGCAAACCAGTACTGAAAAGTAATAAATGTAGAAAAACTAATCTTAACGTGATCTCTCTTTCTGGCAGATCATCAGAAACGTTTATCTCCTCAACTGTACTTACTTTTGACAGCACCACGCTAAAAAAAACCAGATCGATATGAAAACGATCCATTAAAAGTGTGTACTGAAAACCAAAATTTTCCCTGAAACAGAAGATCTTTGAAGACAAAGTTTTAATTAAATCTTATTCCGTGGCAGTTTCCCGATAGATTTCCTATTTCTAATCGCATTAAAATCTCAACATTGGAAATCCGAGAAACGCGGGCCGCAACCACCCGCAGTCTAGTCGAAAAGCAATTTGATTTGACGGCTATCTCACCTCCTACTACGTTTATATCGAAAGCTAAATAAATATTTATTTTATCGAATCTAATTTGGCACGAAACTGGCCCCAGATCGCCGCCCTCGAGGACGAGATGTTTCTGATGGAAAATTAAATGAGCTAGTGTTAAAAAGACACGCTTAGAAGGTAGGTAAGTACAAGGAATTAAGGATTTTGGTAATTATTTTAGTCGTTTAAAACGAAAACGAATCGAATTGTACGTAAAATCGGTCCGAACTGTGACGGACTGCTGGGATTTTTGTACAAATGATATTTAGAACGTTAAAAGTATAACACATGTCGGTAATGACAGGGCGCAGCCGTCGCCGCCGACGGCGACTGTGGCGTGCGGCGGGCTCGCTTGCATGCCACCGGGTTCGGCTCTCGGCTCGGGTATCGTGCCGTATACACGTTTTAGTTTACGTTTACATTACTAAGCACTTGTTGAGTAAATAAATAAAGACGTTTTAAAATAAACTTTACTATTAATCCTTGACTTAGTAACGTTTACATAACCGTGAGATCGGTGATGGGTACGGACAGACAGACACACAACTCTGTGGTAGACCGCTCATTGGTCGTAAATAATGTCGCTAATATTTTGCAGTTGATTAGTAATTTCCTTACAATAGTATTGTACCAGAGAGATTTATTATTACTTGTGTAATTTCAATCATTTAACTTTACGCTTCAAACTTTCTTATTCATTAATAACACAAGTTTAAAAAATTGGAATAGAGTTACAGGACCTTAAAAAAAATTGTTCACAATGCTGTCAACAGTAAAAGTAGAACGCTGGCAGTAATGCCAAGTTCGATGGCAAAGCTGATTCTTAGGCAAAAAAAGGACTGCCTTTAGGTACGTGAGGAGTCTATTTCGGTATATTGTGAAGCGATTAGCGCTTTAATATACCGAAATAGGTACTAGATTGGCACTTGGACCCCATAGCCTAGTGTTGTGTGTCCAGCTAAACATTTCCATGTTTAGTCAAAACAAAACAAAGTGTAAGTATCTGCTCATTCATCATGAGTGTGGCGGCTACAACACAATTAGGTGTTTCCCTGAAGCGATCGTGGCGCCCCGCCACAGCACCCTCCCCCCCCCCCCCGTTCCGCGCCCGTCGGCGTCGTTCGGCCGCCTGCAAACTGTCATTACAAAAATAGTGGCCCCAGAAAGGGTAGTCCAAGACATGTCCCATATGGACCCGAGTGCAATGCCGCAAGTTATTTTAACTTCTTTCATTGCCACACTACACAGCTCTCCATTTAATTTTATAGCGTTAAATGAAACACATAATAACTGTTGGGAAATCCATTGGACTACCTAACAATTACACATATTTTACAACGTTCTTTGTGAATACCTAGTATGTACGCCACATATAAAACTTCATTCCCTCTATAATTTCTTAGGGAAAACCCATCCGTATAGGGAGTTTTCAATAAATCGTAAAAAGGACTGAACACATTGTGCGACGAGTTTATTTCCTACACTTGCGCAAAACGAGGAAATCTGTCAAAAGCTATTTAATTTAGATACTAAACACGCACGGAACGTGTCGGTCGACCAACTGTCGAATAAGTTTTTAAACAAAGTCTGTGTTACCGCTTACCGGCAATCTCCAGCAGGTTTACGTTATGATTCCAATCACTTTGATCACTTCGCACGATCTATTGTTAACAATTCGGCTGTTCTCAACATTCTCGTGATATTGTTGAACGTTTGTGTCGTGGAACAAGTAAACGGAATACACTAACATTTTTATGTAAGTATAAGTATAATGAAATGCAAAGATAGTTATAGATAAAAAAGCATAAATTAGGTAATTATACATATTTAAGAAAGTTCGTGTTATACATTCTGAGTTCAATAATACATTTATCGATTTAAGACTAAAGCCTAATCGTTTTCCAATAAAAGCATTGACTCTTCCGAAATCTTCATCTTTCAGACGTCATAGGTACTTTAGAGCATCATCATGTAGTTTTTCTTGGACAGATATTTAGCCAAGTAAAGTATCTTCTGTCATTCAACCATCAGGTACAAACAATCGCACGAGCAAACCTGTGATATAGTCAATTGACACAGTGGATGTAATCAGTGGCTCGAGATTGTCTTGGCTAGAGCAGATGATTTTGACTACCTCGATTGCTGAGCATGAGGATTACGAATTTTATTCACGAATTCACGTAACATAATATAAATAATATTTTGTTGAAAGTCACAGAGTAGACTGTTCCATGTTTAAACTCTACTTAACCACGGATTTTTTCCGTTGCAAAAAATAGCTGCCATGATATCACCGATCCTGAAAACCCCTAATCACGCGGTAAGTGTCATTGTTCTTCTCAGTTTTATTTACTTAAACTGTGGTTATCTAATATTACAGTTTTCTACCGCAAAATTCGAGATTTTTCAATTCCTCCCGTTAGAGAGATCACTTTCTATTTTCTATACAAATGTCGAAAACACAATTAATGCTAGTAAATCGTGACGAACGATCCATGAAAAAGTACAGTTGCGAAGTTTTCTGCAATAAGAAGCTGATACTCGCGCGTCGCGCCGTACATCCTGTATCCTTTAAGAATCGGACATTGACAATATTGATGAAATTCTTCACGTTACATTTGTATCAGGACAATAAATCTTTACCTCAACATTAACACAAATTAGACAACGTGACAAATAGATGTGATGGAAATAGAAACGCTGACACACGTCGATCTGTTCGCGTGCTAATGCCGGCTTCACATTCCATTTTTCATGTTAAATTTAAAATAGTGGGAACTATATTTTTGTCCGTGTGTACTGTGTAATAATAGGTGCATTATGTCGAAACGTTACAGGAAGAGAGAGTTGAGCATCAATTCGTAATACATCTTGGCATTGGGTACTATACCTACACCAAGTTCTACTTACAGCCAACTAGTTCGGTAGGTTCCGTTAGTTACGTACGATACGTACCTACTCGTATGTGTTAAGATGGGCCATGACCGCCATGTGCATCGTACTGTCAGTTGAATTCCAAATGACCAAATATTTGTCGAGTCCCGAAAATGTTTGCCTGGTAACCTATCCGATGCTCCATGAACAAATATGCAGAGATGTTCTTCTATAGAAAAAATAAAAAAGCAGGGAGTCGGCACCAATAAATCGATTTGGAAATTGTTTGCTGAAGGGTGGGCCTGAGGTATTTAAAGAACAATTAGTCGGCTGCTTCCCAGCCCTCAGGCCAAATATTTGCCTATTCCCGCCAACCCTCGTTTGGGCCAATGCCGCCTCGGGCGTCGTTGAAAACGGTTTATAGCTAAATGTTTGCCCACTCTTCCCCTATATACTTAGCTATAGGTAAACTTCCCCTTCTAACAGCCCCGGTGATTATAATTTACATTCTGGTCCACGTTATAGAATCTCACACACAGTTTGGATGCTTTTTGAGAATACTTTACTAAGGCTTTACTTTCAAGAAACTTTCATGTTTGAGATTGTATACAAACGTTTAAAGCTTATAACAAACGATACATGTAAATATATACAATTGCCGTTTATTTAAGTAGTTCTACTTAGTGTAGGTAGACGGAATAAAATAGCTTAAATAGAGTGCTCATCTCGCCATAATATTATATGTTTGAAAGTACGAACAAATTCCTGTGTTTAGTACTGTATAATTAGGTATCAAAAAACTGTTTCAGAGCAAAAAGCTATTCCGTCATCTGTTCAAAACAACGAAAACATTTCAAATCGTAATTTTCCTACTTACACGATATTGTGACATAAAGATTAGTCGGGATTCGAGTTGGCCCGCTGTATTTTAATGTTGTTTTACAAGAGATTAAATACCGACAATGTTTTGATTTCTTTCAAAATAACATCTCGTTAGTTTTGACCGCGTTTCTACTTTAATTTATCGAGTTAAATGTCGCTGAAATTTTAATACAATCAGGAATTAGTGACTCAATTTTTATACAGCGCTACTTACTTTCATGGAGGTATTTTTGGAAATGGTACGCATATTTCGTACAAATTAAACTTATGATTTGCTAAGACATATAAAGCTAAAGTTTAACAGAACGACAACATATTACGGCAGAGACGCAAACAAGTAATAAAGCTATTTCAATTAATTGAAAATGTGTTACGTAGATAGTGGAGTAAGGTGACCACCAAGGCGTGAGTCGCCGCCGGCGGTCCGGGCGTACTTACAAAAATACCAGAATGTAATTAAATGTGGATAACTTGCGCTTTATAGACGGCTGCGCGCGTCTGTGTTTGTTTAGTTTGTTATAGATGTGTTTTTACGCAATCTGGAAGTCGTAAATCGTGAACACCAAATTATGTCGTTCACTAGAGTGAGGTTACCTTTTTCACGTTTTCGGTTTTCAGGTTTTAGGTGTGGGTAATAATAATAAAGGTACGCATTAAATACTGTACCTACTGTCTATATTTGACAAATGGGTAGTATTTAAAAGAGTGACTGTAAATTAAAGTTGTAAGTGACAAAAATAATGAATTTAGCTCATAGTATTACTAAGTGAGCGACTGACTGCGAGTGACGAGAAATCAACAGAACAGCAACTAACAAACATAAACCGGCCAAGTGCATGTCGGACCACACACAATGTATGGTTCCGTAGTTGCGCATCAAAATATGTGAACTTATTGAACTGATTAACCAACCTGCCTACCTGCCTCCGAACGATGACTTTTATTGGAAAAATAAAACAAACTTACATTTGCAGTTTTGAGACCTGCGCTGGAATACGTTATGTATAGGAAAATATTTCATACAAGTACATTTTATAAGTTGGTCAACTATTACATGAATTTTTCAAACGCCCAAACACCCGTATAGACTTGAGTCTAACAAGAATGTACACTTTAAAGCTTAATATTTCACAAACGAATCCATCAATCGAAAAAGTGTTTGAGCAAACTCGCAATATTTTTTAAAGACCTATATGTATCCAACGATATTCGACACTATGGACTTCGCGAGAAAAAAAAATCATCCCCACTTTAATATGTCCAGAAATCACATTTTACGGTTAAACTCGATGTAGCACTGTTAAAAGATTGTGTTAATGGTTGCTTTGAATAGTAAACGGGTTATGGAGGTAATTTAAGTAAAGTTATAACCTGAAAATCTAGTATTTATTATACAAAAACAGCTGTGAAAATTTGGAACTTTGACCCAATATCTCCGTAACTAGCCTCCTAGTTACAGAGATATTGGGGGTCAAAGTTCCAAATTTTTCACAGCTGTTTTTGTAAATACTAGTTTTTCAGGTTATAACTTTACTTAAATTACCTTCGTGACCCGTTTACTATTCAAAGCACCCACTAGCACAATGTTTTTAGAGTGCTACATTGAGTTTTACCGTAAAATGTGATTTATAACCCAAAAAAAAAAGTCGTTTCCCAGCAAAAAAATTTGCGTAGGGGTACTTAGTTTGATGTACAGAATGCTTGGTTGACGGCTATGTGATGGGTTGATTTACACCCTGTATAGTGTTTAAACGAAAATCATAAAACAATAATGAATAAAATTCAGGTATATCCGAAAGCAATTGGCCGTTTCCACGAGTTTCATCAAAAAGTATTTAACAATTCATATGCGTAACCTAAGCATTAATATTATTTAAAGTAAACTTGATTTGAAATCTCTCCAAAAGAAATAGATAAGTAAGAAGTTTTGTTATAACTAAAGATGGTCTACAAGCAAATAATGGAGACACAATAAAATCTCATTGTACACTCACACAAAACTAATAACTAAATGCGCAACAATCCCGAGATCGTGCCCGCATCGAGAATAGAATCCGCACCCGCGGGTAATGTGGCGCATAATCCACCTCGTGCGCCACCGTGCCCCGGGCGAACACAATACAGGGATAGGTATAATCCGCAAAAACTAACAGTATACCGATAACCAAATAAACTATTCTTCAAACCAAAGTAACGTTAACTTTCGACCTTCTGACGCTATGGAAACGCTCTAGTTTCCCATGAGTGTCAGCACAATATTTCTGCAAGAATCGTTTTTTAACAAAACGTTTTATTAACAACATCGTCACGCTACATTTTTCGCAGCCGATTTAATTCAATTTGTTAACAATACTACGAGCATTCTTACTCCATTATACATTGGTGGTCTTGGCTATAGAGTAAACGTTTTAGAGCTTTGGGCTCCTTGCAGTTTTTATATATTTTTTGCTAATTTCATTTTGATGGTACTGATATTATTTGCTATTTGGATACTTTTTGGGTCCACGCACAATTTTGAAATCTTTTCATCAGGTTTCAAAAGACGTGCAACTTTATGCAATAGGTATTTAATTTCTTAACGAAATATGTATTTATAGCCATATTGCAGTATAAATATCAGAGTAAAACTTACATTAATTAAAAACTATTAAATAAACTAACAAGAAACTATAAAAAGGCATAAAAAACTAATCCTCACCGCTGTCAGCCGATAATGTGCCCAAAACACTGGTGGCATTGCCACGTTGTATGGCAACACTTAGCCTCTAGCCAAGATAAAAGTCAGCCCTTGGGTCACGCACGAGAAGCGTCAACTAAGCATTTTGAAATTTGCTTAAACAGGCTGCACTCGGACCACACGGCCCCAGAGGTTCAACCCCAAATGGCTGGATAATATAGTTTCTTCCACAAAGGTTACTATATTTACGCCGTTTGAGGTTCTCTGCAGCCGCAGCGGCACCACCTGCGCAGCACGATGAGCTTGGAAGATGTGATGGCGCAACACGAGTATCGACACATGTTGCGTCCCACTCTAAAGGCCTACCCATCTTCCAAGGAAACAAGGACATGCCGTCCGGTCTTTTGCCATCGTCACGTGCCAAGCCATTGGGTTCTAAAACAGCTGGTACGCCGACGGCGACAAGAGCACGCCGGATGAAGTTCGCGTGCGGTGCGAAACGACTAACACTAAGGCTGCATGACAGGCCGTGGTGACCGAGGCTGTCGACAGCTTCACCACATTGACAGCGATGAGGAGAACAGCAAGCGGCACCAAGGCGCAAAGAAGCAGCGAGGCGGAAGGTCGTTTCGTCGAACAAAGTGCCTATGCTCTACGACGGCAGTGTGTGAAGCCAACGACCCGATTCCCATTCACCTACAGCCAGCAGGCGCGCACGCTCAGCATTAGTAGCAAACGTGTTCACTAAATTGTTCTGAACTACTCTGCAAAGCGGCTTATCCCACCGTGTCTGGGAAAATGGATGGTCGGGTGCTTCAGTGTTTGGGCAAGCGAGTTTCCAAGCCTCGATAGCCTCAGAGAAGATTAATTTCCTAACTAGATAGGTCATGTCATGATTACAGAAAAGAAAATTAGTGGTCATCATCATAATTAGCCTCTAATGTTCCCACTGCTGGGAAGCACGCCTCAAAAACTCAAACTCAAAGCATTTATTTCAATTAAACCTTTACAGGCATTTTTGAATGTCAGAAGAACAATTCATAAAACAAAACTAAACTACGAGTGCAATACGTCATCCCGAAAGCCACCACGCCGAGCCACACGCCGCCGAATGCCCGCAACAACGAACACTGCGAGCACGAAAGCACGCAGCGACGCACACCGCAACAACGAATGCACGAGACTCCAAATCACGGAACAACGAATGCACGCCGCAACGCGCAACCGCCGCCCCGCGACCCGGAGCCCCGCGCACCCATCGCCACGGCACGCGCCGCCGCGCAACCCCGCACCCACAGCACTCGCCGCCGCAGAGATCCGGCGACGCGCAACTCGACGCAGCAACCCCCGGGACGACGCATTGCACTCCTAAGCTACAGTCACAGTCACAAGGCATAATAACTTGTGAAAGTACTGTAGTTGCCCATTCCCTAACGTAGATCACTATGGAGAAGAACGGGCAAGAAACTCCATGGACACTCTTTTAAACCAGAATATTTTTACAAAAAATCTTGGTACATTACATCATTCATGTTGAGATGGTATAATATGTGAGAACTATGTAGCAAGACGTGCAAGTTAAGAGCGTCCGGAGTAAAAAGATATAATAAACATATTAAAAAAAATATATATATATATATATAAACCATGGCAACTAAGATATGACCAGTCTCCACTGACAGCGCCCGTTCACGAACATGACGCATGGATCAGCACCATTCAACTCAACCATTTTGAAGGGAACTAAATGATCCGACACACGCGCCACCATCAGCGAGACATTTGAGTGAGCATGACATTCTCTCAGCCGCCAGGGCAACGTCACTAAAATGTAACTAAATGTAAAAAGTGGCTTTATAGTACATAGTACTCACACATGTGCCATGCAATTATATAATATTAAGAAATTGAATCTATACAATGCAAAGATACTTTTACAATCTTCTGCAGCCTTTACAATAACTTCACAGTCATGATTTTTATACAGGATTTAAAATTGCGTCTCATTCAGTTGAAGAATGTGAGGGGGTATTTTATCGAAACATTTTAAACAGTACCCCATGAAAGGTGAGTCTACTTTAGCTAGCCTGAATGTTGAGATCTTACATATATGTGAGAACGATGTAAAAATACGTGCAAGTTAAAAGCGTCCAGAATAGACGATACAATAAACCAATAAAAATATAACATGGCAACTAAGAGATGACCAGTCTCTACTGACAGCGCCCGTTCACGAACATGACGCATGGATCAGCACCATTCAGCACCTCCTCTCTATGAGAGGGAATGGGCTATAATCCATCGTGAGTTGGTAGATGTCACGTCTTCGAATTTTTGGTTCGAGGACATACCGGTTTCCTCACGATGGCTTCCTTTGCCGTTTTCTCGTAAGTCGAGGCCGCCACCACCAATGGGCCACCGCTGCCCAAGTTAGTGGAATTGATATTAAATAAGATACCTTCTAAAGTTTTTGTAGGAGACATGTACCTAAATACCTAACTAAAAATCATCATCAGTCCTTACAAATGGCGATAAGACCCTTTTGAAGAATTACATAAAAGTTTGGCTTATCTACAAATAGAGGTTTTTATCAAGGGACCAAGGGAGCCGTCACGATTGCGTATCGTCTAGTCCGTAGACTTGACGAGTTTCAGCCATCACAGCGGACCGACTTGGCTTGCACTTTAGATGTCTTTATAAAAACTAACCAATGACCGGCCAAACTCAGCACCCGCGAACGTGTTAGGTACTTAAATTTGGTCATTTTGACGATTTTTATTTATATTTCCCACGACAATCTAGTAATTTTAAACGTTTAGATAAGTTGATGGGCAAATCACTGACAAGCGGATAAACGTTTAGCCACCGGGTCTATCATAAATTCAGCAAAAAAAATTGAAAATGGCTTGTCATTTTGACACCATTCATTCAGCCCGTCCGGACCCTGTTTTTTGTGGACAAAAATATTAACGTCATCTCCTGATCGTTATTGCAAACGACTAAGCTTCAAATTCCTGTAATAACATCAGTCGCCTCACAAAGTCACAACGTAAGCTTGTTTTTTCGCAGCAATATGTCTTAATGAATTCCTTGAGCGTCCATTCATGTCATTTGCTGAGTAAACACAGACCTTTATCAAAAGTAATTTAATTTTCAGCGATACTTCGGAAAGGAAATAAAGACTCCAAACCGCTCGTCAATATCAGGACTCTTTAGTGACAAATGTCAAAAGTATCCTACAATGAGTTTTCTTTTTAATTAGCATAATTATATTATTGTCTCACTGCTGGGCAAACCCCCAAAGCATTCCACTCTTTTCTCCGGGTGGTTTTCTCCGGCCAATCTCTCACAAAAGCCTCTAAGTCGTCCCGCCATCGCCAGAGTGTTGGGGTGAGATGAGAGAGGGTGGGTTTGAGTTTGGACTTTTGCGACACGGTCAGAGGGGGGCCATATACAACCAAATAGGGGGCAACCAAAGAATTAAGCTTGTGACTCCAAAAGAAGTTATGAGAGAAATTCAAAATAATATTAGCTCAAAAAAGTCTCCGGGTTACGACCTCAAACGCCTTCCGCGCAAAGCCATAGTAAAGCTGACCAAACTGATCAATGCTGCATTTATATTAAAACATTTACCTGGGCCGTGGAAAGTTGCTGAAGTAATTATGATTGCGAAGCCTGGGAAACCACTCCATGAAGCATCATCATACAGACCCATTTCCCTGTTGCCCGTTTTATCAAAACTATTTGAAAAACTGTTATTAAAACGGTTAAAACCAATAATAGAAGAAAAATCCCTTATTCCAAACCATCAATTTGGCTTCAGGGAAAAACACTCAACGTTAGACCAGGTACATAGAATAACCAACATAATTGAAAAAACTCTTGAAAATAAGGAAGTTCGTGCTACCGTGTTTTTAGACGTCGCGCAAGCTTTTGACAAAGTATGGCATGAGGGTCTTATATTTAAGCTCAGACGCATGCTACCAGAATTTTCAGATATCCTAGAGTCGTATATATCTAATAGAATGTTTAGAATACGGCAAGAGGATGCATATTCCCAGCTAAAAACTATAAAAGCTGGGGTGCCTCAAGGAAGTGTGCTTGGCCCAATTCTGTACTTGTTATACACTTGTGACATCCCAGAGCTGGATAACAACACCATTGCGACCTTCGCAGATGATACTGCTATTATGGCTACCGGGTCAAGCCACAGAGAAGCAGTAGAAAAAGTTCAACTAGCCGTGAAAGAAGTTTACGACTGGACACAAAAGTGGAAGATCAAACTGAATGAGTCAAAATCAGTTCACATTGACTTCACAAACAAACACTGTAACTACCACCCAGTCTACATAAATGGTATGCAAATACCCTATAATAATACAGCTAAATACCTAGGCATAACTCTCGACGCTAAGTTGCGTTGGAAAGCTCATGTCAAAAAGAAAAGACAGGAACTCGAAATACGTTATAAACGTATGTATTGGTTACTTGGAAGGAAATCCTGTCTATCAATACATAATAAGTTGATAATATACAAGCATATTCTGATGCCAATTTGGACGTATGGTATCCAACTTTGGGGCTGTACTAAACCAACCAACGTCAACATAATTCAACAGTTCCAAAGTACTCAGGGCTGCAGTGAATGCACCCTGGTACATAAGAAACGATGACCTCCACCGTGACCTTGACATGGAAGTCGTCACCTCCATCATTCAAAAATTTGCTGAAGCCCACGAACACAGACTCCATCGACGTGAATGTTGAGGCAATTCACCTGCTAGACAATACAGACATAGTGCGTAGACTTAAGAGAACTAAACCATTTGAATTAGTGTAGTATAAGTAAGTGCAAAGTGAGTGAATAATAGTAACAATGTTGTGCTATTTATATAACACATGAACATGGAGTTTTTATAATTATATCAGACTCTAAGAAAGTGCTAAGGACTTGTGTATATGTGCATAAATATGGACACTATTCTATAATGTAACATAATAAGTCAGATTTAAATTACTTATTAGTCTTTTTAGGCTAGATTGTAATTAGTTATTAAGAACTTCGTTCTTATAATAATTTAAAAAAAAAAAAGGGGGGGGCAAGTTTGAGCCCCGTAGGTTAGGATGGGCCGAATGCACATGTCGGTGAGTTTGCGCTTCAGGGATAAAGGTAGGTCACCCTTCATCAGCGACTTCATGGACCAATAGCTCTCCCAGGCGTTCTCGCCTCGACGCGACGGTCAATTTCTCTGTCCTGTCTGTTTTCGAAGGAGCTGGCCCAATTAAATGTACTCATTGACATGGTGAATTTCTTGCCAATCTATCTCATCCCTAGCTTTCGTGCTATTGGTCATGACTTTAGTCTTTTACCGATTCATCATTAGTCTGACCTCAAGATTTGCTCTGCTCAGATCTTGGAACATCTGTTGTAAGTCGGTAGCAGTTGGTGCAAATAAGATGATATCATCAGTGAAACGAAAGTTAGTGAGATTTTTGCATCCGACTCTTATACCTTTACCAGACTTAGGAGACGCTCTCTTCCAAGTCTAGTAAAGGCATAACAAACGGTCACCCTGTTTCACGCCTTTGCCTATTTTAAAACTTTAACCAGGGAAGTTTCATAATAGAGAACTTGAGTTTAATGTGGAAACATGAAACTCAAGTTCTGTTGGTGTAAATTATTTTCAAGATATTGATGTAGGTTAGAAGAAAATATGGCTGCATGTTTTACGCTGTCAAATGCCTTTGTATAGTCCAAGGCCAAATAGAAAGGTTTTCCAAATTCTATGTGCTTTTCTATGATTTGGTTTAATTAGAGCAAAGGTGATCTGTAGTGGAGAAACTTGGGCGGATATCAGCTTGATCGGGTGGTTGGTGGGAATATCTAGTTTTGCATCGCAGGCAGCACTGGTTAAATACTTGTTTTACTTCATAACCCGAAGGAAAAGCAAGGAAAGCTATCTTTACAGGATCGGAGCATTCGTACACTATTTCAGTGTTAGTACTTGTTGGGTCTGAGTAAAGATTTTTATAGTAGTCGTCTAAAATCTTATTGTGTACCCTGTTGTGGTGTTTAATACCATTACTATCCTGTAGGTTATTTATCCATTTTCTGGTTTTGCAAATGCCTTGTTCAGCTATCTTAAAGACTGGTTTTTCTGAAGTGCTATTTACACCTTATGGGTGTTAAAATTTCGGATATCTTGCCTAATACTTGGCTTCACCTGTTAGTCTAAAACACTGCGTTGCCGCGTTGTTCAGAGCCGATGTTACGTTTGCATCTTTCTTCTATTTGTGATTTAGTAAAACTAAACAAATGTGACTTTTTGCCATTTTTTGTTTTTATCCGACTGTTACGTTGTATTGCTCTTCAACATAAGATTAATCGAGGTTTAGACCTTTGAAGTGATTGGCTGGTTCCATGTTACAGTTTTCTACATTGTAAAAAAGGATTACCCTTCTGAGTTTTTTGAGTGGTGGTCGAAATGATTTGGCGCGATGAATTTTGAAGCTAAATCTTATTTTTGCACGAAGAAGTCTATGGTCGGAATTAAATTTAATAATGTCAATAACACCTACATCTTTTATTATTTATTATGAGTTACCTTAGTTAATTAAAAGTCCGATTGCAAAGTCAATTTGATTCATCATCTGCCTAACCTTTTCCTAACCGAGTTGAGGTCGACTACCTATTTGACCTCCACAACCCAGTTAGTACCGGGTAGAGACTCCATGGTAAGACTGGATGTCAGATTTTCGGGTCACTCACTTCCTGTAACGACTGTCAAAAAGCTACAAATGGCAGCCTCCAAGGCAAGGACGAAACTCGGTATTTAATGGGTTCTAACCCATCCACAGACCAATCTAGGCAAGCGCGGCTTAACCTGAAGACTGATCCTAGTGGCTATTTTCACGAAAGTCAATCTTTACATAGTATTAAATAAATTCGTTTCCTTTGTTTGTAAGCGTAGATCTTTTAAAACTACGCAACAGATTTTAATGCAGTTTTCAGCGATAGATAGAATTATTCAAGAGGAAGGTTTATACCTACATGGCACCCGTGCGAAGTATGTGCGGATCGCTAGTTACCTACTAACAAATACATTTTAATAGTTTGTTGTTTTAACATTAATGTAGACTATTAAATATTCTGAGTAAGGTTACAAAAAAGAGTAAAGCTAAAGTATCAGGCAGATAATTTAGGTAACATAAAAAAGTGATAGATAAGAAATAATTACAAAAAAGAATTGTGTATTACGTATAGCAGGTAGCAATTGTGCGTACAATGTTAAAAAAAAATGTCATGCGAGCAAGTGGTAGCGGTAGGTGGATGATGACGTGTCGTGGGCGGGCTGCGGGTCCGAACAATGGCGGGATTAGTGCGCGTCGTTCATTTTTGTTCGCATTGTTCCCTGGCCACGGTTTACACAGCGCATTGAGCGCATGCAACTGCGGCTCAGCGCTCAGCGCTCACGCATCACTGGCGCCGCGCCGCGTTATCACGCCGCTACACGTCCACAACCCCTTTCAACTCTATTTTAGATGTGGTTTCAATTTGAAACTGTTTGCGGATCAGCATATTTTACTTGCGGCGTTTTTGTAATGGAGTTCCATTCAATCTGCTATCAATTAATGAGATGGGGATGGGGTTTTGTTAGCGTACAAAAATAATAAACGTTTATCTGTTCCAACGCGACGACTAGTTTATTGTGATATCAGCTGGTGTTTTGGATCAAGTTGGTACAATTTGAGTCATTCTTGTAGGTACCTACGTCATGATTATGAAACTTACCCAGAAGATGCCAGAAGTCATTCTGTTTTTATATTCAGCCGATCCGGATTCCGGATGCTATTGGCATTCGGCGTCTGCCAAACTTAACGCATAAATAATCTCGGACGGAAACGGAGGATCGATTTCTGGACCGGGCGACCATTAATCTATCATCTCCACGCTCTGATCAAACGTTTGTCGCGAATCAGCGCCGGTCACAGGGCCTGATGACATCTGACACAATATCGTGAAGATGCTTCAAAGAGTTTTTAAAGCGAATTATTTGCACCTGAACGGATGTGCCGAAATATTTTAGTTTTCAGTGACTATTTAGTATTTATTTCGTATCTCGGTTTTTGGTAAATTAGAATCGTATTCATAAGAGTTACTTTGTGTTGACATGCGAAGTTGTTTCTGGATTTATAATATACATCAAAGGCGACGCGATTAACTGAGCAATCATCGAGGGGGAAAAACGCGTCAAAGCGCCCTCTTCATGCGTCATGACGTCACCACGGTCAATTTGTAACGACACGTGCGTTTTGCTTTTGTTTCCACCTCTGTAAAGTATATTTGCTCCAAAGTTGTGTTATCCGACGTCTGAGAATTAATTTGACTTTGTGTCGGAACAAATTACGACACAATTATCGTTTATTTGTTAAATGAGTTATTAAAACTGAAGAGTGTTTTCCTTGTGTGAACTTACTAACAGAGCTTAACTTAACTTCTATTTCTTTTCCGATACATACTCTAAAAACGTTGTGATAGTAACAGTACCTAAGTTACACAAATGAATAAAATATCTATACTTAACTACAAAAGGTAGCGTTTTGATTAGGTTACTTTTTAGTCATTATTTCCACAAACATTAGATGTTTGAGCTGCAGTCGTTAATTTTTAGACATAACTCGGAACTATATATCGCGATTAAAGTTCGCCAACTTATCGATAGAGTGAGTAACAACCGCAAACGACTCAAAAAGCAAACAGCTGCAATTTGGATTTAGCCTCCACGCCTAATTTCGGTTGGTAGACTTATTTTAACATTAAATACACACACAAATATCCCTTGTATAAACACATCGCCCCTAATATTGGCATCTTGGGATGGAAACAGCTTAACTTCAATTAACGTTGTTACACCACTTTCGTCTTTATTGCAACTGCAAAAGGCAGGTACTTTTGCCACAGTTAAAGTATTTGTATTATTTAGCTTACCTACACAAATTGTTTTTGAATTTCTTATTGTATTTATGCTAAGATAGTATTTATTCATTTTAGTATATAGCAGCAAGGATATATTTATGTGCTTTTCAACATTTATCTATTTGGTGAGTCACACACAGTGGATTCTCTCAATTAATAAACCTTGGGATTTGCAGAAATGTGATTTTTTTTATCATAACAAACTATAAAGAAATTGTGGAGATAGTGACGTGAGTCTATGTGGCAGGCCCCAACGAGATTTATCAACAGGTGGCAGCTTTTCAAAAAAATATTATTAAGTACGTACCTACCGAAAGAAAATAAATAAGATGTATATATATAACCTCGACAGTTTTTGTTTGAATGACGTTTTTATGTAGTGTCTAGCTGACGGGCCCCTTATGGTAATATTTTCTGTTATTAAACTTTCAGATCGCCCAATAGTGCATAGAGTTAAAAACTGTGTCTTACAAATCCAAAATTTCGTCTTTCGACCTTTCGTCTTTCGTTAATATAACAAACGTCCAGCTAGCGGGCCTTTTTTTTAAATACTACTCTTTTCATACAACAGTGTTAGGAGCTTGATACTAAAGTACCTTACAAATCCGAAACGTCGACTTTCTGTGAACTATTAGTAAATTACAGTCACCCATTTATTAAACGAACAACGAATACACGAATACGAATATCTTCAAAAATATAGCTCATAGACAGTCGAAATTTTGGATTTGTAGTAGTTTGTGTATTAGAATGTGAAGTAGTTTGGTTACATTTAAAGTAGTCTAATCTTATGAACATGTCTTTCCGAGAACCTGACTTTTGTTCACTTGTTCTTGCAAAATAGTCAATTTGTTATAACCATTCCTAACAAACAAAATCTTCTTTCCTTTTTCATACTAGTTCTGTAAACAAAATATATATGTACTTGTAAGACTTGGTTTACGTGTACCAACACAACCAAAGAAAATACAATACCTATCTGTCTGTTAGCAGGCCAAGCTTTGCTCTGTTGAGCAGAGCTTGATAAAGTTATTCCCTACTTTGTGCTGTTCCTAATCCTTTCCCGTGAGGCTGATCTTAATAAACAAATGACGGACAGTATTTGGTTTTACCTTTCAATACGTTGCCCGTTAACGCGGACGGCGTGCAATGTGGCGAACACATGGGCAAACTCCGCGGTCACCATGATATCTCAGTACGCCCGGGATACTGACTTTAGTAGCATTCATCCAAAAAATGTCGAATAAAGGAACTAAAAGCCAGAATTGGAGATTTACTAACTGTAGGTACTTTAAAAAACAGGAATATTCTTGATACTATACCTAATTAGTTTTAAAAACTAGGTGCATATACATTTAAATAAAATTTCGTATCAGCGAAATTAAGATCATACATAATGCACTTTGTAGCCGGGAACTTCCAATTCTCGATAAATAATGCTGCCTGATAATTTAATAATTGTGATGTGAAACAAGGATAGGCACATACTTAGGTGTCGTTGCCCTGTGAGGATCAGGAGATATCCCAGAGCGAGGTGCGTATGGTTGGTTGCCCGCGTACTTCAGTGAACACGTCGCCGTTTGGTGAGCCGAGCCGGTCGTGGTTGGGCTGGGCACACGGCTCACGGCTGCACCGCGGTGCGCCCGCGCACTTATAACTCTTCGCCAGATTATTAACGAGCTTATTAACTTTACCCCAAATGCCTTTGTTGTGGGATAAACAATTTCGAAATAAAAAGTAAACCGTTGTAAGAATAACAAAGAGATTTATTGTTTTCAATTTTACTGTATTCCTACTTAGATATTTAGTAATTCTAGATCAAAAAACTAATTAGTCACTTAGGGTTAATATTATAAAATAAGTCAAAAGATACGTAAAGAATACAAAATTCATGCGATGCATAGCATAGCATATTTACGAATCTTACAGTCGACTTAAATAATAACGTGAGCTAATGATATGTTTTAATATCTAGTAAATGTAGTAATAAACGTTGGCTTGTTGTGGCGGCGGTATGGTTAAAATACAAGATAAACAGAACGGTGTCAGTACACTCTCGGGACTCGAATCGTATTTATTTGTCTAACTTTTGAGATAAATAACATTCTGTTTATTTAATATCTTCTGCCTGTTGCCCGATATCGATTTCAGTATCTGTTGCTGAAGAATTAGGAAGTTTGTTCATGGGTATACATTGTAAAGAAATTTTGTTAAAGCAGTGATTGATTATTAGTATTAGTAGAGTGCCTAGATTTATCATTGTAACGTACAAATAATTAGCAGCATTAAATTGCAGCAATATCTACACTAATATTATAAAGAGGAAAGATTTGTATTTTTGTATGTGTGTATGTTTATAATGAATAAACTTAAAAACTACTGAACCGATTTGAATAATTCTTTCACCGTTGGGAAGCTACAATATTCCCGGGTAACATAGGCTACTTTTATATGTATTCCCACGGGAACGGGAACTACGCGGGTGAAACCGCGTGCCGTCCGCTAGTCGTGTATAAGGCTAGCACAAGAGCATAGAGCTTGGCACAGGAAAAGAGCGGCCTACACCCAGCAGTGGGTTAAGTGCTTTGGTCGCTGTGGATGATATTGATGAGATTGATGAACTTTTACAGATAATTTGTATATTGGCAGATCCTCGTGCTTAAGAGACACAACATGCTCGAATTCTATTAAAAGAGTAATTATGTATTTACTTGCGACGAAATCAACAAAAGATGAGTAAGTATTTCATTATTGTGATTATTATTGTTATTGTGTATTTTATTTATTTATTTGTGTGTATTTTATTATTGTTATTGTGCAGATACAAATTGTATTTACATTCTACTGCCTTCACTTAGTATAGGCAGTTTAGAATTATTATCAAAGTAGGTCTCAATCAAAAATGAAAGTACAGTCCCAGGCAGAAGACGTAACTGTAAAAGTGTTGTAGTACCTACCCACCTGGTAGTGTAGCAAATAATCTTTTAGGTACTTAGTTGACGTAGGTAACAACAGTTGAAAATCTATTTGAAAGAATTAAATTGCACAAATCCTGTGTCGCTTAGGTATTTAGTATAAGGGGCTATTTATAAAAGCGAGTTTTAATAAAATTTGTTACTAGAAAGTTAAAGTGGTGGCGGGACTAAGCCGCGGTTAAACTTAGTGCCGTTTGTTTAGATAAGCCAAACGCGTGTGACGGCAACACACACCGCCCGCGCCTCGCCCTCCGTGCGGGTAAGAGCAGTGGATATATTGTGGCCTGCACGAAGCAAACAGCCAAATTTATTATTACATTATGGTCACTTTTGTACGCAAACAGAAATAACTTCAATTTAATGTAGTTTACTCTTTTGTCTCAATATACTAGCAGACATTAAACTGAAAATGGACCACAAACTAAATGTGTAGAATGTTCCTTAGGAGTTTAGGACAACCCTAAAAGATAACTAAGCATGAAATCCAACTGAAGGTACTGGAAACGAGGTGTTCGTATCGAACATCACCAGTGTCACAACATACTATACGAAGGCAGTCTCAGAAAAACGCGGCCTCTTAAGAAAACACAAAAAATATTAATCTCTCTCTACTTAGGCTGCGTTTAAGTCTAGATAGACTTAAATACACACTAGACTTTTACATAGATATGAAGGTACTTACTTTAAAAAAAAACTCTGCTTTATTGCCCGATTTAAACATTTTCACTACTCTATTCTGTTCCATTTTGAGGAATCGCGGCAGCCATCTTGGGCTAATGCGATTCGCTAGCTTTTGCATATAACTTTTATACTGACATGGTCGCTAACATTCTTACAGAAACAAATAGTAAACTTGGCAAATATCCCATTTTCAGTGTTAATGATAGCTTTTTCATGCCAACATTTTTGCAGAAATTCCTAACTTACCACACTTTTTTCCACCATTTCTGGTGTAGTCACTTGGTTCGGTCGACCAATCCGACGTTCATCTACTAGCAGCTCTCATATACGAGTAATTGTGGTCTCATTTAAACTCAGCCATCCAATATATGTTAATGTAGTACCAGACTCTTTCAGAGTATAATTTTATCAATTGCGTCGTTGAAGTTCTAACACCACGTAACTCAAAAATTGGATAGAGACGTTGCTTGTTTCTGTGGTTGGCAAACGCTAAACGGCATCAAAAACCACCAAAAATGACTATTATGTGGTGTTAGTAGTTCAACGACGATTGATTGAACTGAAGTATTAGAAATGAACGTTTGTATCAAGTTTTGTTACTGTGACCAATTATCTCCATGTTCTAAATTTCAGTGGCAGTGTTCACTATTTGATGGGCGCAAAATAAAATAATAAATACCTGAGATGGTGGTGTGAAACTCTATATTTTAATTTTATAATGTTGGTACCAGAGAAGGCACAACACCAGGAGAGTTGGAAAAAAATGGGGGAGGCCTTTGTCCAGCAGTGGGACACAATTGGCTTATTAAAAAAAATGTTGGTACTCTACCGAAGACATTATTTTCAAACAACAACCGCCTTTATACGCAGGCCGCAGCGCACCGGGTACTTGTAGAACTCTAGTAGTCACCTGTCATGCCGCACTGTGCTCTCATCCTCACACCATGCTCTCTTCATTCCGCTCAGTGGAAGCTGTCACTTTTGTTGTATAATAAAATTAAATAGCACTCTATTGCCGTAGTCTAAAGTGTGTTTTTTAGCCATTCAGATTAAGAGAACTGATGCGTAAGTTTCCAAAGTCATGGTGAGTGGTGTAGTTCTGGTTGACGTAACATAAACCTTTAGGTTAATGCCTATTGGCATTACACCGCTCGTAGTTACAGACATAAAAAATATAGGTATTATAACAACGCTCCCATTTCGTAGGTAGCGGTAAGTTTCGTAGCGGAAGGTTTTCGTAGCACTGTCAAGCGATTGACCATTTATATCTACACGTTTAAACCTAGTTAGTACCTATAGTTATAAAAATATCCCCAGTAGAACCTTCAAGCTTCATGATAAACAGAGGACACTAACACCCGTATCTATAAACAAGTTAAAGTGATTACCTGAATAAAAGTAATTGTTGATGATACGATTTTTTATTCTGTAGTTTAGTTTGAAGTTAGAACAGTCAAAAGTTCTTACTTACGTTCTTCTTATTTCCTTTAAATTCTTGTTAATTGCATAACCTTATCCCAATTTATGTGGGGTCAGCGAAACATCTTCTTGTTCCATACTTCTCTATTACTCGTCATCTCGGTAGTCACCTCCTATCTAGCCATATCATCCTTCACAAAGTCCTTCCATCTTTTTTTTTGTTCTTTCGCTCCTTAAAAAGCCATTTACATTCGTACCCAAAATTTTCCTCACCACACATTCCGTATTCCGCCGCAACACACGTCCATACCACGCTAACCATTGCATAAAAATGTTTTCGTAAAGAATTACTTTAACTTAACTAGATACGGGTGTATATTGTTGGTAAAGTACTTCACTCATTTTATCGATTGCACGTTACATAGTTCGCTTACTTGGCGTTATTCGCTAGTTCACGAATATAATTAAATTCTCAAACAAACCATTGTGTGCACTTACTTTATTTATAATTGAAAACGTGACTTGACAAGTAATTACTCAACCATTAAATTCTGTGTTCATGAATTTATAATTTTTCATGAATGGAGGCCGTGCTTAATTTTGAGGCTGGCCGATTATCCAGCGGAACAATCCGATGTGTAAACACTGTCAGCCGCATTCCCGACATCTTCACGACACCACGTAGGTGTTACTATGGCCCACACAAATTTCAATGGAGCCGTAACAATGCGCGTCACTTGTCGCTTACCAAATCTGGTCAGTTTTGACATGTTGTCATGTTTTTATATACGGCCGCTGTCAATGCTTCCACGACGATTTTACGGATGGAGGGCTGCCCAATTTGCCACAATGGCCTACACTTCTAATTCCCATTGTGAAGATTACGAATTTACGTCTCCATGTTATTGCGACGCGCTCACAATGCGGATTAAGCATTATTTGTTCAAATGACTTTAGTTTTTGGTCCTAATTGTGACGGGAAGAGATTATATTTGCTCATCCTGTTTCGTGTGACTTTTCAATATTGTATAATTGGCTTACCAGCCTTTACATACTACAATTAGGTGCTAATTATTTTTAAGTATTTTATTATTTCTATTGAATGGAGCCAACCCAAAAACCAAAGTGAACTAAACTCACCTAGGTACTTATTACAGACTATTTTATTCTTATCCTTCATGATTCACATTACGTTAATGCAATTCATTTCCAAAAAAATCTGAATGTAATCCAAAACACACCACCCGTTTTCCTCGGTACTTACGAGTATGATACACTATTTATTAATATTGATTAGTTTGCCTATCACCACTTTATCTACTGACGATAAGCGAGGATGTGCTTGAACATTTTGAAATCAATTTAAATCCTGAAATAGGTAAGTACGTAGTGCGGTAAAATCGCAGATTGCCATGAAGAATTGTTTTAAATGTTTTATAACTTAATAACTATAAGCTAAGTGCTGGGGTGAAAATAGAGAAAATATTTTTTTCCAGCTCATAGAGAAGAGGCCTGGAGTCGCAGCAGTGGAATCATTATAGATGATTATGCTTTTATGAGACCTAGGTGAATCGATTATGATATTGTAACTTCCATGAAAATCTTTAGAGCCGTTTTAGAAAACGTTATAACAAGTATGAAGGGTGGAAAAGTAACCTTAACGAAACCGAAAGTTACTTGTGAACTTGTTAGATTGTGATCATTGTTTTTCTAGACTATTCTGAACCATATCTGGGATCCTTCTAGTTACGGAGATATTGAAAGATTCAAATTATTCACAAGTTTTTTTTAAATACTAGTTTTTTAGGTTATAACTTTACTTTTATCTCCATATCCCGTTTGCTATTCAAAGCATCCACCAGCACAAAGTTTTTGGAGTGCTACATTGAATTTTACCGTAAAATGTGGTTTTTCACCCCAAAACAAAAAAAAGTCATTTCCTAGTAATAATTTTGGCAAACCTAATTTGATGTACATAATGCTTGGCTGAAGGGTCGGTTTACACCCTGTATTTATGTAGATACATATACATATTGCTTATTTAATAGTTTAGGATAAGATACGTGACATTTTAAGTAATGCTGCTGGAGGAGGTGGTGTGGTTGTACGGACGCGATACTAACTGGGCTTTCTTTTTACATTACTTTGCCTTACACAGAGCAGATAGTGTATTCCTACAATTCATGCCATAATTTGAGATTTTTAATATGTATGTGATGTTTACACAGCCGATAGGGCGATGACTAAACGCTTTGTGACAGTTACTGATCTACAAAGAGGCCAATAAAACCCTCTATTGTTGTTCCTTATAAAAATAAAAAATAATATGTTGAAGTACCTCTATTCTGAGTTTCATTTTAAACGATGTATTTTATTATAATTCATAATAGCACTACAATAAGATCTAAATTTGTTCGACCCCGCTTCCCAATTGTAAGTAGGGGGACGTCATCCCTTTGTATGAATTGATTTTGTGTGAAAATGGGGTGTTACTATAACATCTCTGTCTGTGGTCAGACCCCCCAGTCAGTCGCGAGATATTAATAAAATTGTTTAGATCTAAAGCAAATATTTATTGGTATGAGTAGTAGAAATCCATTTAATTTTGTGACAGTCTTTTCCAATTTAATACCTGTATAATATTCAAATACGGTTTATTAAATGTCTTTAATAAACTTCAAAAAATTTGAAGACATGCACAAAACCAACCCACACTGGGCCCGCGTAGTTGATAGCCCATCCCTCTCCTATAGAGGAGGCTTGTGTCCCTGCAGTGGGAATATTATGGTGGGCTGACGATGATGATGATGATGAAATTTATTGATTTATAATACTTTAGTTACTGGTCAATGTTAGAAATATAACTAAAATATTACAGGCAATTAGGAAATCAAATGGAATTTGGGTTCGAGGGTTATTTATTAGATTCCTATTAGCCAAACATTTCAACGTTTTTTTAGAATAGTTTACCCACATTTCTAAGTAAAACGCAAATAATCGTGCTCAAATTGTATGGGTACATTGAATATGATAGTTTTTTTGTTTTTGTGTAATTTTTTTTTTTTTTTTAAAGTGCCCCCCACACTAGGAATTTCTCCTGTAACGTGGTTGCGTTCACAAACATTTAAACTCACATACACAAATACCCAGACCCGGAACAACTATCTGTAGGTCATAAAAATATTTGTTCCGTGCGGGGATCGAACCCGCGACACGCAGCGTAGCAGTCCATTGCTTGAGCCACTGAATGAATGAATGAATGAATGAATGATTTATTTACTTAAAAAGGTCTTAAAACTAAATACATTGCCCCACAAAACTGCTTACGCAGTTTAACTGTGAGATCGCTGAGTCCTGCGCTGCACTGCGCCAACCGTGTCGTCAAAATTAAAAATGTTTCATTTTTCAATTATGTTTGTATGCTGGTAGGCCACGAATACGTATAATCTTAGTAAGGAAAGACTGAAACATGATGTGTCAATGCGAACATAACAAATATTAAAGGTATTCTATTGTTTTATTTCTAAGACATACTGAACCTGAATTTCGTATCACTCTTTCTCCAGCCTTTATTACATTTGATCATAAGAGCCGAGGACACTTAAAGGTTTCCAGGTGTCCCATCAATTAATGCAGGAGTAGCTATAGTACTAAACTTGCACAATAGGGAGGTTTGTAGAAGGTAAGGGAGTGGGGGCCGGTGTACAGCGGTATCGGTATAGCGACCGGTTTCAGGTCACCGGCCAGGACTCTGCGCATGCGTCCTTAGCTTTATATTATCGAGCGGCTCTTCCCCACCTTATATCTTGGCTGCCATTTAATGTCTATGTAAAGGCATCCATTATATTCAGGTATTTGCGGCCAGTTATTTTAAAGAGCTACGTTTTGTCGCAGTGCTTTACTTTTGTTTTAAATTTTGGGAACTCCCAAAGGTAGATGAGTTTATAAAACCATTCCGATGTCTGGCTTTCTACTCTTTGTTTTGCTTAAGGTTAAATGAATATAGTTTAAAAATTCTACAAACCCCAGTTTTGGCAGTTAGACTCTAACAGCCTCCAAATTAAAGAGATTATTGCGACTTTTCTTCGGGGTATTTTTAAATACCTACCCCGAAACTGAAACTGACTGCGTCAAACTAAATGGACTGTATGTACCTACTCAATATAAGAACTTGTAGAACACTATCTATCAGGCAGATGTTCTTTGTCTTCTTTATCGTGTAGTGCCTAACCTGGTGTCTGAGTTTTTATGACGCTCATGGACATTCTTCAACTTTATAATTATAAAAAGGGGATAAATATAATGACCACCAGAAATAACTCTGTGACCAATAACATCTGTTACCTGAATATATGTTATATGAACCAAAATTTAATAATTGATCACCCAATTTTAATGAGTAAATTATTACGTTAAATAAAGCGTTTGATTGCCATAAAATGTTGCGTCGGATCCCCTCTATTGTTGGTGAATCATTTGGGTTGACCATAGAAATATGGTTAGATGTTAGGTTAAAACTGATTAGATTTTAGGTTAGGTTAGAACTGTGACATTGCATAGTGCCCTGGCAGCGGTCGCCGAGTGCTAGATCCTCTCTATTGTTGGAAATGATTTATCAAATGCCATTTTATATTAAAATTCTGTTCAATTTGGTGGTTATTAACTATTTTTGGATTAAACTTCAAAACAAATCATAATTTGGAGTTGGTTGCTTTAAGTAGGATCACAAGTTGTAAAATTTTGATTTTTTATTTTTTAATGGTGATTTATTTTTTTTGATTATTTACTGTTTTTTGTCATCTTTTATAGGGTACTGTTTAAATGTTACAATAAAATACTCCCTCACATTCTTTAACCGAATGCGACGAAATTGTAAAAATATGCAGAAGATTGTAAAAATATATTTGCATTGTATAGATTCAATATCTTAATATCTATTATATCACTGCATGGCACATGTGTGAGTGCTATGCATCTACTATAAAGCCACTTTTTACTATAGTTATATTTTAGTGACTTTGCCCTGGTGGCCGAGTGAATGTCATGCTCACTCAAACGTCTCGCCAAAAGTGGCGCGTGTGTCGGAACATTTAGTTCCCTTCAAAATGGTTGAGTTGAATGGTGCTGATGCATGCGTCATGTTCGTGAACGGGCGCTGTCAGTGGAGACTGGTGTCATCTCTTGGTTGCCATGGATTATAATTTTTTTGATTTGTTTTTTATATCTTTTTACTCCGGACACTCTTAACTTGCACGTCTTGTTACATAGTTCTCATTAATATACCATCTCAAAATGAATGATGTAATGTCCCAAGATTTTGTAACAATATTCTGATTTTAAAGAGTTTTTTGCCCGTTCTTCTCCATAGAGATCTACGAGTACGCTAGGGAATGGGCAACTACAGTACTTTCACAAGTTATTATGCCCCAAGACTGTGACTGTAGCTTTGTTTTATGTATTGTTTTCCTGACATTCAAAAGTGCCTGTAAAGGTTTAATTGAAATAAATGCTTTGAGTTTGAGTTTGGGTATCCAAACTAATTTTTTGCTGTTACATTTTACTAAATCTGGTGGTTAGTTAAACATAAGCCTTTTAAAAATACTAGCTTATGCCCCCGGCTTGGAGTTCGAGTTGCTATTGCAGTTGTTCTTCAGAAATAAACAATAAATCAGACTATAATCTATCTCTGTGCCCAATTTCATCCAGATCCCTTCAGCCGTTTAGGCGAGATTGAGTAACAATCAACCATCCATTCAAACTTTCGCAATTATTAAAAAAACTTTTACATTTATAATAGTAAGATACAACATGCATGATTGTTTACATAACAAATTTTTGCCAACCCAAAACTAGTATTAGGTGCAATATATAAATTATTTTTTGTATCTTTCACACATAATTGTAGCTGTTTATTGTCCCTAAAAAAATAAAATTAAAATAAAATAAAAAATATTATATTACATTCCAGAAGTTCTGAATTCACAACAATCTGTGTAGAAGAAGCAATAATTGATGACAGTATATCGGTAGTAGCCGTAGCTACGTAGTACTCGTAGTACTAACTAATAGCACTAATAGGTACCGTCGACACGTGAAGCTGTGACCATGCACTATTATATGAAAACGCTGCCACATGACACCTCCGGTTAGTTTTATAAAATAACACTACCTACTGACGAACGTGCATTGTCATCGACAGAATTCGAGCGAACACTCGGCTCGTCATTATGGACGTACAATTAAAAAGTAAATGTAAAGTAAATACTTAACATTTATTGTCGATTTGATCCGTGACATTTGTGGTGGAGTGGCTTTAGGATCCGTCCGGTCACTACCAATCTAATATCAACCGTGCTCATTTACAGCAAAGTCGCTTTTTCATCGACCACAATGTAGCATTGTCACTGGTGTACAGTACAGCCCACACTGCCCTCACATTTTTGTAGTGTCTGAATATATTTAATGGAATTTATTTTCACTTTAAGGCTTAAGCTGAATACACAGAAGGTTTTAAATAATACAAACTAGTTTTTAATCGGGTAAGTAAAGTAATTTAGTGGCTGTATTCAACCATGTTGACATAGTTTTAGTGGTTATAGGTGGTAACAACTCGTGGCTTAATAATAACTGTCACTCGGGTCGATCATTAAGTTGAGCTGCGCTTGCCTAGGTTGCTCTGTGGACGGGTGACTGCCCGTTACATACCGAGTTTCCTCCGTGCCTCGGAAAGCACGTTAAGCTGTTGGTCCCGGCTGCCATATACAGATCTTTGGCAGTCGTTACAGATAGTCAGTGACCTGAAAGTCTGACAACCGGTCTTACTAAATGGTATCGTATTACCCAGTATTTACTGGGTTATGGACGTCAGATAGGCAGTCGCTCCATGTAAAATACTGGTATTTAGCTGCATCCGGTTAGACTGGAAGCCGACCCCAACGTAGTTGGGAAAAGGCAAGGCAGATGATGATGAGATGGTATCAAAACTATCTATCTTATAATGGGTGTAAAAATACCCTTCACGGAGTCATTGTAATTATTTTTGTTTCTTGCCCATATCTGGGAACTTTCTAGTTACGGAGATATTGGAGGTCAATGATCTGAGTTTCTGACAAGTTATTTTTTTTATAGAAGTTTTGAATGCATCCATCATCACAATGTTTTGAGTGCATTACATTGAGTCCTTCCATAGAACGTAATATGCATTAAACTCAAAAAAGGTCGAGACTTCTTAAGTAGGAACATAAGTAGGTACTTACTTTGCTCAGCATGCTTGATTGACATCTTCCTGAAGGGTCCGTTTCCACCATGTATAACCTTACCAAATTCTAGAATTAAACATAAATCCATGGCGTAATCGAAATATATAGTTAAAACACCTGGATGCATTCTCATGGCTACCGTGTGCAGTGAGCTGTGCGAACAAGACAACAGCACAGAGAGAGTGAGAACATAAACGGATATTCAGTTCTCGCCATAATTAGCTATCGATTGATAAGTAGGTAAGTGGATTGGAAGAGTTGCAGTTAAGCTGCGATGACCCCGGGCTTCCACGCTAACTCGCTTCTCAATATTCATAATTCGATATTCATCGGCGTCCGCATAACTTGGTGGTATTACACAGCTCGGTAAGGATTATACCTACTTTGCTTCCACAGATAGAAGATTATGAACTGGATATTCCGTAAATAAAGTAAAAGACGATAGATTCAACCGTAACATTGCTTTAATGGTTTTTACTCCATACTTTTAGCTACTACAGGCGTTAATGGAGGCATTTGGAGAGTGCGTTTGGTAATAGAGTTGTTCCTGAACATCCTGAAATGTAGATAAAGCTAAGATTGCGCATGTATGGCATGCATAGGTAGGTACCTACGTAACCAGCATCACAAAGTGAGTGGTGACACTTTACAAACGTGATAAAATTCGGCACATTTACCAAGCTAGGGAAACTAATTTGGTCTATGATGCCAAGGTAAGGGTACTTATATTACCAAATCCCATCCCAAGTCAGGCTTACCTATAAGATTATGTTAATCTCAGTACCTACACTAATAAGGTACCTACACGTACAGATAACCTGTGGTTCCGTATTAGTAACGTCAATAGCTCAACTCGTTCCTCTGGCAATTTGAGGCTCGCTCCACGCGTGACAAAGGCGTGTTCCAGCACGGACATCACAGATGTACGAAAGTATAAGCAAGCATGTGTCCTATTGTTTAACGATGGCCTCAGATTCGTCGTAACAGAAAAAACCCCGCCGACGACGCCCTGCGCCCATATGGCTTACAATAACAAATTCTTAACCAAAAGTAAACCGATGTATCCTCGCGTTCCGTTTTTAGTAAGTCCGCTATGCATGCAGGCGAAAATGGCATTAAGCTGTTTAAGTGTTTTTGTTTCTTTCAACCTTGAAGTGTTCGAATCAAGCTCTGTGTAAACATCGCATTCTTTTTGTAAACCAACTACTTCAAACCTGCAGCCTATAGCAATAATTATGTCGTCTCATTGAAACTGAGATTACGGCTGATACAGGTGGTCGACTCGTACTAAAGAGGATGATGAAAACCATAAAAAATGTAAGTACCTACACAAACACGGTAAATAAGATTAATTTAATAGTTTTTAATTAATGTATATTATTATATGTAGTTAGTTTACTCTATTTAGGGCCGGTTTTCCAATCGCCAGTTAAATTTTATCTGACGAATAAGTTTGTCATTTTGACAATTTTTGTATGGACAATCTGTCAAAATGACAAACTGTCTGTCTGACAATCTGTAAAAGTTAACTGGCGATTGAAAAACCAGGCCTAAAGAAATACCTAATAAAGTTATACCTATTTAATGTACAATCGTACATCTTCACCATACTTTATGCCGTGTGGCATTTTATTTTTGTCGCAAAATACAAAAAACAGAAAACAATCCATAAAATTATGATTTTAAACAATACCACATCCAGTATGTATATTTAAATACAACCGAAGTAGGTACATATTACGATTTTCAAAACACAATAGTTCTTACAGCTTCCTAACGCGTCTGAAACCGCACTGTAGTTCCGCACGGTTCGGAAGACTAAGGTGTTGGTTGATCTAAGACTCTCCACCAAGGGCGGATCCAAAGGGGGGGCAGGGTGTTCTCGTCTAGCTAACGGAGAGTACTTGCGTAGACGCAACCTTGTAATGAGGATGATCTTCTTCTTTACGTGTCGATGAGCTCAAAATGTGTTAGACCAGTACGTGGCCACCCGCACGACCTCAAAAATATGTCCACATTCAAGGAAAAGTCCTTGAATGTGGACATATTTTTGAGGTTCCTTAATTCCCATTTCAACAGTACAATTTTATTAATATTTTAAATCTATTTCTAGTTCGTAAATAATGTACATACTAATTAATAAAATAAATTTATAAAAATATGCATCGACAAAAAAAATATATATATTATGATAGATTTTTTTAATATAAGCTTAAATAATATTTTTAATAACATTACAATTTTAATAATTTACTGCCAATGCTTTAATTCAGTTATTTATACTTTGGATTTTTACACTGGAAACGCTGGTTCGGAAAGGCGTTAACTTACTTTTATGTTTCTTACCCAAAAATGTATTTATTACATTTTAATCACGATTTTTAAGGCAAGTCCTTTGAATCCGCCTTGTGCCATACGCCATTTTTTCTTTTACCTGTGTGAGTCAGGTTATTCTCTTCAGGAACCTCAACCCCCTGTCCTCGGAGATCATTGCTGTCCTTGTCTAAACTGTCTACCAACCGCAGCCATGCGGGTGCCATATTTTTTCGTCGGAAATGTAAATCCCAGTCTACCCTGGATTTGTCCGCGTGTCGCTTCGCCTCGTTCAAAAATATCATTGCTGCGAAATTATCAATTTCATGACCCAAATTATCTATTTCTACCATAGTATCATAAACGTACTGAAAAAAAAATATTGAATTGAAATTATGCAATTAAGTACCGGACTGCCTGCAAAAATGCTTGCAAAATTATAAATGAAACAGGTAAACGCTTCTATATTCTAATATAAGAGGCAGTTGTATCATATCAAGATTAAATTTATTTAACCAAAAAATCAGAACGTCTAATACGTTCTGATTTTTTGGTTAAATAAATTTAACTGATTACCTATTAGTATCGAAAATATAATACAAGTAATGTTTTTTACATACGTGGTTATCCTTTGTTTCAGTTACGTCAAGATTTAGTTCCGGATTTAACGGAGATGCGTTAATGACATTTTCAACTCGGGCGTACAACTTGAACATTTTAGTGCGTCTGTATCTTATTTCATAAGTTAATTCACCGTATTGATATTGCATGCTTTTGGCAAGCTCTGTAGACCTATCCCTATAATGCTGTATACTCTCGACCTTCGATGTAGCATCCATTAGTAACTCTTCAGATAATTTATGTATTTTACCACAGATTCTTTTCACAACGTTCTCATCGTATACAGAAACAACACAAACACAAGGTTTCCAAATGACTGCAATTAATTAATTCAATAGTTAATTAGGTATCTACTGGCTATTGTGGAAGTACATCACTTCGTTGTACGTCTGACTGTCTGTCGACACCATTTTTGTCAAGAACGCTTAGTGGTATCAATGTCAAAAACTCAGGACTCTGGTCCCTTGGAACTGTAAAAATCAACGTAAGTAGTCGATCCAATAAAATGACATGGCCATATTGGCCATTTATGTCGCATAACTAGTTTGCTCATTCGCAATCGCAAGTAAATCTAATCCTGGATGCTTCCCGTTATAGGATCATAAATCATAATATTTCAAAACGGGTAAGAAGTATGGTAATTTGTAGTTAGTATCACATTAAAACATACTTGTGCGACACATTCGGTATGCGAGTGAAAATAAATGTTGATGCATGGAGAGGGAGAGAAAGACCAAAGACCAAAGATATATATTTTGTGAGGAAGATATGTAAATAAATGTATTATGTGAGGAGGATATGAAGAAAAATCTGACCAACAAGTGCAAGTCGGACTTACACATGAAGGGTTCCGTACCATCGTAGAAGGGATGCCCCCTTTAATTTGTGTTATTTCTTGTTAAAGCGGCAACAGAAAAACGTATTTTGTGATAAGTTTGTTTTTCATAGTGTTTGTATGAATGACTAAGTTATATTTGCGGTTTTTAAATGTGCTTATCTCAAAAACGATTTACTACATATCGTTCAAACCAATTTTAGTTCAAAGTTTTTATTATCTACAGCATAATTATATTTTTTCTAGATCTTTCACTCTCTTAGTTTAAACATTAGAGAGGAGGGGGACACACAATTTATCACTTTGAAAGTGTCTATCTTTCAAACGATTGACTTTGAGAAAAAAATAGTTTTAGGAACCTTATTGTCATTTTTAAAGATCTATAATTTATAATACCCCAAGTTTTTTTAGTTTCAGTTTCATGTATGGGAATTGAGAAGGCCCTCCTTAATCGTTTTATTTTTTGTTGTATAAAAATCGTAAAGTGGTTTCCAGAATACGTCTACCTAGACTACCTACCAATTTTCAACTGTGTAGTGTTAATAGTAGCCGAATAAAGAGGCTGTGACATACGGACGGACAGACAGACAGACATGAGGAATCTATAAGGGTTCCGTTTTTGTCATTCGGCTACGGAAACCTAAAAAGGAGTGAATTGGGTGAAAGATAGCGTGACTATTTAACAGTGGAGAATGGAAGAAAAAATACCCCAAGTAACATGGGATAAGTCAAACTGAGCTTTGGCAGCATATAAGTGCAGGTTTTATTAATGAAGTCTTTTGGCAAATAAATGATGAACATAATTTAGTAATCAGGAAAGGCAGGCTTTCGCAAATAGTTTGAAATCGTTTTACCACTTAATACTGTACTTGTGTACAAGTACCTACACAAGTACAACACCAAGGGTACTGTACTTCAGTTTCATATTTATGGTACTTATAGGTGAATTATGAATTTCCGTACCTAATAAACATACTTCAATACTTCAATGCTGTTTTTGTCTTATATCCCACTTTTTTTTTTGGGGTTGGGAAATCATCTAATGACTCCTCCCGCCCTGGGCAGAGCGGAAAGGAGTGTCAAACTTCTACTGACTAAAACCACCCATGTTCCTTCTTAGTTCTTTCTGTTTCTCTCTTTCTGTTTCTCTTTGAGGCGCTCGTCGAACACGAACGCGCCGTCGACACGGCCTGTCGTCGTCATAAGACGGACGGACGGCGAACAAGCCGTAACACACCGTCACATGCCCACGTCCACGTGGCCCCTAACGCCCGGAGCGTCTCCCGCAAGCGGCTGGAAAGAGAGGTTCTCTCCCTCTTACGTTCTGCCACCTCCTTCGCCAGCATCACTGCTTCACAGAAGAAGGCGACGCGGCGTCCCATTCCCTCTCGCCCCGGACCATGGCTTGCACCAGGGCCGGACGCGACAGGTCACCGCCGCCGATCGCCGCTACAAGAACACAGTAGGGCTCCGCCCAACCGGGGCATCTTGTCCCCTAACATAAGCTTACCCTATAGTCGCTGTTCCATAACTGTTTTTTTTCTATTTGTCATAGGTTTCGAAAGAGTAGACGTGGGCTCTATTTTTGCGTTTTACCTTTACACTTCACCTTAAGGTGTCACTCAAAAGCTCAGGAAATTCTCCATCGCCATTTCGCGGTGCGACGCCAGGCCGGGAGATGAGAATTTGAAGTTATTCCATTTAAAAAGCCATCATTGTTCAATAGGGTATTTCACCAAAAAAATCTAAGTAGTCCGGCAGATAGATTTCCAAAAAATAATAGACACATCTTTTTTCACGTAAACAAAAGATGAAGACAATACAGTGCGAAAAGTCGTGACAAGTCGTGTGACGTCACAGATTAGTACGTTTTTACCCAGAAAGTGACGTCACAAGCTCGTACTCGTGATCTTTGACACGTTTTATTTTCGTTTTATTAATTTGATAAAACAAAAAACACGGTACCTATCCAATATTTTTCGATAATCTAACACTAATTAGATTTTTTGGTGAAATACTTATTGTACTTAATTGTTGATATTTGTGATGTCCTTGGGAACCTTGTCCCCAAAAAAGATAGCAATCACTAATTTTGATTTCATCTAATAATTATCTTCTTTCAACAACGACTTCTTAAATTATAATTAAGTATTCAGCAGTGGTGAATTCCTAAATTCATTTCGCTACTGTGTCTACCTACTGCCTTTTGTGTGAGCGTCATTTTCGACGTAAAGGCAAATTAAAAGGTCTGCAGGAAAATGCTCACTAGGTGGTAGATAGTGAGTGGAAAGGACAGTATCTTCACACAGTTAACATCAGGTGTCGGCCGGGTTTCCAGGAATGCAGTGGATTTTGTCTGAGAGCGTTATCAGAGGTAGTACTTTGCCACAATTTCAAACAGTGCATATCCCATTGCATGGGGGCAAGGGTACGTAATTTCCCCGAAATTATTCACCATTCAGCGCAATGAAGGATGTGATTAAGACCCTGGACGGGAAAGGAAGTGGCATCAACATCAACGGCGAGTCCATAAATAGTGGCCAAGAGCCTCGACCAATACCTGGGGAGGCTCTCGTTAAGCAACTGGATGGTAGGTACCTACATACTGTAATATGGCTTGTATTGTTACGAGGTTCCCGTCTCTGGACCCCTTACCGGTAGCTTGGATCCTGTTCCCGATACCGGCGGACTACTATTTTTCATATTTTTAAAACTTTTTAATTTGGAATTCTAAAATATGGAAAGAAAATATAGTAAATGTGCATGGAAATGAAAGGAGGTAATAACTTACTTAAATGGTAAATAATAAACAAGCGCAGCAACATAAACATTACAAATGGTGTCGTTTAGTAAATCGTTTACAAATATACTTATTTTTGTACACCTATCGCCTTATGAATTAGTGATGTGCTAGAATGACTAGTTCTCAACATTTCGGCTTCGGCTGTTTTCAGTTTAATACTTACTCGGTTCTGTTGGAAAAACACAATAGATTGTACTTATATAGGTATATATACGGACAATCTATTTCGATTTGATCTGTACTGTATGAATGAAGATAGGCAAGTACAGTCAGGTCATTGATATCTTAATATTCGAACTTCACAATGTGGCCTCCAAAATCCACAATTTTACTTTGTTTTTTCACAAAGACAAACCTAACGCCGTATATTTTATTCAAACCTGTTCATCCTTTTAGAAGTCATAAGAAAACGGACATACATACATACAGGTCAAACACATAACCTTCGTTTTGGACTTTGCCGCAGTCGGGTAAAAATCGCTAACAACAAAAAGTCACTGAATGAAAACTAGAAGATAAGATGCTTTACTTTATCTGTATTTTTATCTGATAGCTGTAGGTACATCTCCATGCAGCCAGCAGCGAGTGCATCTCCTGCAGCCTGAAATGTTCCTCTCTACTACTTGGAGGTACAGTTCTAAGTGCCAATTAGTTGCTGTTGCAGTGTTGCTTGTAGACCTCTTTCTCACTCGCTTTTTAACCCTTTATTTCAATTAGCCTCAAATGTGCGCGAACGGATTTAATTTTGTACCGTTTGCCGTCCACGGTAACATTTAATTAAGATGAGAGTTTTCCTATACAGACTGGACCGCTTGAGCTGTGTAAGCAAGGATACTGTCTTGAATTACAACGAACCCAGGAACTCAGGATTTGCCGTACCAACGGAAAAGGAACACCACTGCCGGGGCTGCGGGACTTTTCGAACACTTTGCTAAGAAGGAACATGGGTGGGTTTTAGTCAGAAGAAGTCTGACACTCCCTTCCACTTCGCCAAGAGCGGGATGGATCATTTGATGATTTCCAACCCTCCAAAAGAAAATAAAGGACCTCAGTATCTCCGGAGGCCTGGTGACTTTATCAACGTAACGCCGAGCAATTATGGTACCTGCAGATACTTAGGTACACTCACGATTTTAGGTTTTGAACTGTAAGCTAATCAATACACAAATTCTTCGTGAACCCCTCACCGTTTGTTTATAAAGTTGACTGCAGGCTTCCGAGTATCCGGTTATTCGATGATTTCCCACGCCCCAAAAAAAAAAAAAGGAATAGGCTTCCGAGTATCGGTCACCATACTTTGCATTCGTATGTAAAAGTATCATGCCTGCTTTATTTTATGTCAAATTCTAGATATTGCTGACAGAATCATAACCCTTTTTTTTTAAAACCCTTTTTGCCGGGTGGAAAATCATCGAATAACCCCCCCGCTCTTGGGCAGAGCGAAAGGGAGTGTCAGACTTCTACTGATTCAAAACCACCCATGTTCCTTCTTAGCCCTTCATGTCGAGGCCGCGGTATCTCTTGCGAACAACCCGAAGCCCCGACGGACAGAATCGTAACCCTGAGCCCTGCACTAAAGGAATTCAAACGACTCGTCTTCGTGGTGTTTAGTGGTCCACGTTCGTTTACAATCGATTTCGATCCGATCCTTCCTTGTTCTTTTTGAAAAGTTTGTACGAGTATGTTACGTTAGTATGTTAAGTTAGTATGTTGGATTCGGCTTCTAACTCATAATCTTGGTCAAACACCATGCCTTCCCCAGTACCTAACTAAGAAATAAGACGCAATTAACACTATCAGATAATTACGTTCTAAACTTTTTACTATGTATGAACGTGTTAAGTTTAGTTTTTAATTTCACACGTTTATATTACCTACATCATATCAAAGGACACGATTTCCATCTTCAGCGAAATAACATGCATTTTACCCAATGCAGCTTTACAACGGACCGTTCAATAAACAATCTAAACTTTTTGTAGTCAAGTTAAAATCTACCTAGGTAGATAATTACCTAATGTCTAGGCCCTAATCACTAGAGGGTATCCAACTACCTGATTATCTTCATTCGTTTCTCATAGGAACCCTTGTGACTGCCTACTTTTTAGGGTTCCCTACCCAAGGGTAAAAACGGGACCCTATTACTAAGACTCCGCTGTACATCTGTCACCAGGCAGTATCTCATGAACCGTGATAGTTATATAGACAGTTGAAATTTTCACATTTTCACAGATGATGTATTTCTGTTGCCGCTATAACAACAAATATTAAAAACAGAATTAAATAAATATTTAAGGGGGGCTCCCATTCAACAATGGTACGGAACCCTTCGTGTGCGAGTCGGACTCACACTTGGCCGGTTTTTATATTGCTACTAGCGGACCTGGCAGACATCGTCCTACCCGGACAGCAGCGCCACCTACCGGGTCCAATTATGTTTTCAAACCATCCAAGAACCCATTGAAATATTCCCAGAAAGATTCATCCAAATCGGTCCAGACGGAGTTCAGTGACATATACAGACGTACAGTAGAATTAAATATATAAAAAAGATACAGTATAGATGCCTAGGTACCTAACTACCTACTTACTTGGGTACTTAATTCACCTTTAGATGGCCGGCCTGTAAGTAGTTTGTGTCCGATTCAAAAATGATACCTAAGAGCTATAGCTACCTCCTGTCGAGGCTGCGGGTTGTTCGCAAGAGATACCGCGGCCTCGACATGAAGGGCTAAGAAGAAATATGGGTGGTTTTTAGTCAGTAGAAGTCTGACACTCCCTTTCGCCCTGCCCAAGAGCGGGAGGGGTTATTTGATGATTTTCCATACGCCAAATAAAAAAAAAAACTATAGCTAGAACTGTGTTTAAATATTCGTGTACAATAAATATATTCTGTCTATACAGGGTTCGAAATCAAGGGCTATGAAAAACGAACTAACAGCACTGTATAAGCTCATAAGTGAACGTATCAACCAAGACGATAAGGCACACCGCACACAAACCATTGAAAAAAGTCTGTATGTCGCGGGAAGTGTCAGAAAAGCGTACAAAGAACTGAGAACACATAAGTCATGGATCGAAGAGTTGAAAAGCAAAACTAACAACAAGCAATAAAAATAGCAACAGATTTTTACAGAAACCTTTATAGCTCGCCAAATCAACCAGCATATAAATTACCGAGTATTATTTAAGATGAGGCGAACGCAACCATTGATGAAGACGAAGTGGTGAAAGGAATTACTGCACTAAAAACAGATAAATGCCCAGGATCCGACAGGATCACCAACGAAGCTATAAAATCAGGATACACATGTATCTAGCCAAACCTCTAACCAGACTGTTCAACATGATACTGAGCTGCAAAAGCACTCCACGTCAATGGTCAGAGTCAGAAATAATTTTGCTCTACAAAAACGGAGACCCCAAACGACATTAATAACTATAGACCAATTAGCCTACTACCTTCACTATATAAAATTATTTCCTCCAAAATAGAGAAAAACATAAAAGAAACCACACAAAAATTTCAACCTATAGAGCGGGCAGGCTTCAGACGAGGCTTTTCTACAGCTGATCATATACACTCACTAGAGACGGCGATAGAAAAATTCCAAGAGTTCAATAGACCACTCTATGTTGTTTTTATTTATTACCAAAAAAGCTTCAATACTCTACTCCACCCATCGATCTGAGAAGCTCTACTCTCCCAAGAAGTAGCATTGGGTTACATACAAGTCCTAAAAAAATATCTATGACAACAATACTAGCATTGTGAAGCTGGAGACCACTGGACCACTCATACAAATAAAAAGAGGTGTAAGGCAGGGAGACCCAATCTCCCCAATAATCTTTATAGCAGTACTAGGGTTCATCATCCGCAACCTCAACTGGAAGGAGGTCGGCATAAATATAAACGGAAGTTACCTGAGGCATCTTAGATTTGCTGGCGATATAGTTCTGTTATCAGAAAACACAAACCAACTACAATTAATGATAAACTGTCTACATGAAGAAAGTCGTATAGTAGGATTGGAAATCAACTTAAATAAAACTAATGTCATAACGAACCATACTAAAAACGCCTATGCACCTCGAAAATCTGCCTTTAACCTATGTTGATTTCATTCAACCAGCACAACAACGTAGAGAGAAGAGTCAAAAAAGTCAGAAATTCTAAAAAGCGACATGACCAAATAAAGTTAAAAAGTAAAGTCATGAACACCTGCCTACTCCCATCACTAACATATTATTATATGCCTGTCAAACCTGGAAATTTACTAGAAAAATAAAAACAAGATCATAACAAGTCAAAGAAGCATTCTGAAGATTTAAAAGATCGAAAAATTCCGCCATACTGACTTATGACAGAAAACTAAAGTTATCGACGCTCTCAGTTATGCACAGAAACTAAAATGGGGATGAGCAGAGCATGTAGACTAGACTTAATGACAATCGCTGGACCAGAAAAACAACATCATGGCTAGGACCATCAAAGAAAAAGGGGTAAACCAAATACACGCTGGACAGACGACATCATAAAAATAGCGGATACCCACTGGATGCGAGTAGCAGGAGATAGAAAACGTTGGCTATCACTGGAGGAGCTTCCACTGAGAAGGGTTCTTGCAATCCTACTAATATTACTCGTATAAACGCGAAAGTTTGTAAGTATGGATGGATGTTTGTTACTCTTTCAAAGACAAAGACTCGTAGGATATGGTAGGTACAAGGTTGTTACAGAAGAATGGTATTGATCACGAATTCACGACATATCCGCCGCTAGACGCGGCATACGAATATTTACATTAGTAGCACTTTCACGCAAAACCTACCGAACGGATTTGGATAAAATTTGGTACACAGATAGTTTATAACCTGGATACACATAAAATAGTTTTTATCCCGATTTTATCTTCCCGTGGGATAATTTTCGAGTTGTAGCGGGCGAAGCCGCTGGCAACAGCTAGTTGAAATATAATGAAAGAAATTGCAAATTAATTAATGGAAATAGAAAGTTTATTAATGTCTAACAATCAAATGAATTACCAACTAAAATAATATTTTATAACAATAAATCAATTAATTAATAAACATTTACTGGAATAATAATTAATATTTTTTAACCTTTTAATTTTAATAAAAATAATCAATTATATTAATGTCTGATTGATTTGGTGTGCACACAGTTTTTTTTGTTAAATTGTTTTGTTAATGCATGAAATAAAAGGTTTTTTTTTTATTTTAGTTTATTTTATACAGGGTTACTGGTAACTCGACGTAGGTATTCCTTGCAGGACACCATAGTAGGGTTAAAATGCAACAAATTAAGCAACCAAATGTTCCCTCGAAATTAAAAAAAAACCGTAAAAATTCATTAAAAAACTATAATAAAGATCATAAATATCTACATTTCAATCACTCGAGCGGGTCAGTCGGTGCGTCTTGCTGACTATTTGCCGACAATAAATATGGCCGGCCGGATAGTCTGCTTTCCCGAATAGTTTGTATATCTATACCATAAACCAATCAATATTCTTAGAAAACAATACGTTTAATACTTCTTCTTTTCATGTCGATTCATCTCATCTGCCTAGCCTTTTCCCAACTATGTTGGGGTCGGCTTCCAGTCTAACCGGATGCAGCTGAGTACCAGTATTTTACATGGAGCGACTGCCTATCTGACCTCCACAACCCAGTTAATACTAGGTAATACGATACTCTTTGGTGAGACTGGATGTCAGAATTTCAGGTCACTGACTACCTGTAACGACTACCAAAGCTCTATATATGGCAGCCGGGACCAACAGCTTAACGTGCTTTCCGAGGCACGGAGGAAACTCGGTATGTCGGGCGGTCACCCATCCACAGACCGACCTAGGCAAGCACAGCTTTACCTAAAGATCGACCCGAGTGGCAGTTCTTATTAAGCCACGAGCTCCTCATGTCGATTCTACTTCCATATTATATTAGTAGGTACTTGGTAGGTAAGTACCTACTAATATAATATGGAAGTCCTAAAAGCTGAAGTCAATAAGTCGATGTAAAAAAAACACGAATGGCTCTTTAAGTGATTGCAACTAATCTAGATTGTCTATAGGTAAACGTCCAGGATTTAGGGAGATAGCAATTATACTCACATTTAACCCAAAAAACTACCTGCACTACACTGAGGAGATCAAGTGAATGTGATTCTACTAGGTAGATACTTCAATTTGTTGACATTTACCTACTTACATTAATGTTTTAAATTGAGTTTTTAAGAATAATAAATTGTGGTTCGAGGCTATAGGGGTTGATACAAATACTTACAGGGACGAGGAGGCGGGGCGACCGCGCCCCTTCCAACTCGATCATACACGCTATCCCACTCTAGCAAACATTATCGATTTGAGCCTGACTTCCGACATTCTGCACAGTTTATGGCCAAAATAATGACACAAAAACGAACATAACATCGCCATTTTCTAAAAGTTTTAATTTTTTATAGAAAAGATATTTTTGGCATCTTGCAGCTAACTAAAGATATTCATAGAGCTCACACTAATTATAGTATGTAAAAATACTAATATAGAATGATTGACTGGATTGAAAAAAACAAAAGACAAGTGCTTATCACCATTGGTCAATACACACACAGGTAGGTACAGGATTGAAACATTACATATAAGTAAATCAGTCCTGAGTCTTAGTTTTACCGAAATTAATGCAAAACACACAAATTCCAGCTGCTAACTACCAGCTAGCTGAAACCTAGAAGTTGGATTATGTCCTTCCTGGTGAAGAAAAAACTTCATTTATCCACAGTTGATAAGCACACACAAAGAAAACAACCAACCTGAAGAAATACAAAATTTCAAACGTAAATGGTGTAGTTGCAATGTGCTGATATTGATAGGCAGCTATTCACAGAACGACAGTGTGGTGGCCTGGTGTGTTACGATAAGGCGCGTGCTCCCAGCCCACAGCCCGCCCCGGCGACACCCATTTACATTTTAATTGAACCTCGAGGGTAACTGCACCGGATAAATTCCAAATGGATTAATTGTGTTTCTCGGCGGTTCCACGTTCCACATCCACCCCGTGGCGATACTTCTAAAACTTGTAATACCGTAAAGCATTAAGGAAAATTTTAAATTAAATTATTATAATGGTAAGCTGTATTCTGAATGGTTAGTTATGAACATAAATATAGGTGGGTAGAGACTCATTTCATAAAAAGGGAAATGTGTTGCGGCCCCGACTTACGAACAGTAAGCCGCGGGTTCGAACCCAGGCAGCAGGCAGGCGCATTACTTTGTGTAATTTATTTCATCACCACTGCACTCAAAACGGTGAAGGAAAACCAAAAAAATCGAAGACACGTGACATCTACCCGAACTGGGCACGCGTGGTGTAGCACGCTCTCCTAGAGAGGCCTGAGACCCTGCGGTGGGAACATTATAATATAGGCTGATGATGATTCTTGCCTTCGGTACATTCTCCCAATTATAGTAAGTAAAAGAATAATTATAAATAGAAGCCGTGAGAGAAAATACGCGCAACGATACACTCCTATCCATGCAGGAGAACAGGAGTGAATCGTCGCGCATCTTTCCTCCTCCTCTTTATGCATGACATACAAGATATTACAAAAAGGTAAAAGCGTTTATCTAAGATCAACATGCATGCCCTTTGGTCACCTTTAAAGTGTTTAAAGCCGAAGGTCTGCATACATCCGGTGAAGGCGACAGGCAGTCTACCGCTTGCTGTTTAAAAAAAATCAACGCTCTTCCAACGTCGTCCAAATAACTAATCATTCACACACTAATAGAAGGATGCTGCAAAACATACTTTAAGCATTGGCCCGAAGGATATTTTTAATTCAAGAAAAGATTTTGTGTGTATAATTTATGGAGAAATGTGTTAGAACGACAGCCGGTAGCGTTTCATATGTCACACATAATTAATTACTAGGCCCTTCAACGGTTTTTTTTTAATGCGTTCTGCTCTCTATATTGATGTTATGCTTATTTTTTCCTCCGTAGATACCATGTCGGAAGCGCGAAAAAAAGGATGCTAAAAGCTTTAATGCTCATTTACAGTGTATCGCAAAAACTCATCTTCAGTGCTAAAAATATAGGTAAGTAGTTATGTTGATAAAGAACTACGGTAAATCTTAAGATTTTCCAGTAAACCCCAATTTTTTTCAGTAAGACCCAAGATTTTCTAGTAAAACCTAAGATTTAACCAGTTTTAATGGTACAAGTCCGAATTATAGTGAGACCATAGTTCATTTATAATTTAGAAAAAACAATGGTACCTAAATATTCAGTTTTTACCTCGGAGGCTCGCTGAATGTTGTGGGTGTATGACTGAAATCGACTAACCGTAAATTTAATACTTACTTCAGTCTTTGAGATATAGTGCGGACAGACAGACGGATATGGCGAAACTATAAGGTTTCCTTGTATTAGGTTCATTTATCCATATTTTTAAAATCAATTAAACTGACAAAATATTCTCGATTATAATTATTGATAACGATTGTTTATGTGGCCACATCAAGCGGTGTGGGCGGGGAAAAATTCAAGGAGGACGCAATCCGGCAATCGAGTCGTTCACTTTGTTAAGGCATGTTAGGTACTGTATAGGTTAGGAACTGTATACTCATTATACGCAAAGATCTTTCAGCGCTCTGCGCGTCCAATATAACAATGCATTCAGAGCGTTGTTGGGGCTGCCGCGCTGGTGCAGCTGTGCGTCGGGTATGTTTGCGGACGCACACGTTGACGGGTTCCACGCCGTACAGCGCAAACGATGCGCCGCTGCGCTTGGCAGGTTGCGGGCCAGCACCAACGGCATCCTGGCTGTTATTGCGGATAGGCTGGACACGCGGTAGGTACGTCCAGCACTGGGTTAACACCCACATTAGGAAATAACTATTTTTGTTTTTACTACTAACACTAGTTTCATAAGTTTTGAAATAAAAAGTTTTTATTTTTATTTATTTTTTATAGGTACCCTATCCATTATAGCTGCATATAATAAAATAAAGTATATATACCTACATCTGCCCGAGGAGTTTTTTTTAGTTGACCCCCAACATCTCCGTAGCTAGAAGGTTCCCACTTCCCAGGTATGGTCCAGAACGAGTATCTTTCGGCTTCGTTAAGGGTACTTTTACACTCTTTATAAAATAATAAAATCTGTGCGCTCCTTTAGAAGCAAACACAGCCAAATAAAGAGTCCAAGTAGGTACTGAATCATAATATGACCTCTTTTTTTACATACATACATACATAAACTCACGCCCTTTTCCCATGGGGGTAGGTAGAAACCACAGAAGGCCACTTGCTACGATCCCTACACACTCCTTTTACCTCGTCCACATTCATACATCTGGTCATACACGCACGCCGGTTACGAGTACTACGCACCTGTCCTTTCTGAAGAACGGCACCAATAAGATCAGTGTATGTCTTTCTAGGGCGTCCCTCCCCTCCCGGCGTTGCCACTCACATCTACCTTGTAAATACCTTTTGTTAATCGACTTTCATTCATCCTCTCCATATGACCGAACCACCTTAGCATACTTTTTTAAATTTTTGTCACTACATCTTATTCGTTCTCGTATAACCTCATTCCTCAATTTATCATTCAGAGTTACACCACACATGCTTCGCAAAGAACGCATTTCCACAGCATTAATCCTACTTTTTCAATTTTTGTCACTACATCTTATTTTAAACCGCAACGTTCTCGTATAACCTCATTCCTCAATTTATCATACAGAGTTACACCACACATGCTTCGCAAATAACGCATTTCCACAGCATTAATCCTACTTTCATGCTTCGTTTGCCACACCCAACATTCACTGCCATACATAAGAGTACCAGCACACCATTATGAACAGCCAGCCGAGCCTCTTTTGACATCGACAGGTTGGTCACCACCGCATGCATAGCACCATTTACTTTATTTCCCGCGTTTACTATCCTTTCCACATCTGCGTCAATCTTTTCATCTCTTGTAAACAAACTTCCCAAATATACAAATTCATTCACTTGTTCCACACTCTTTTCATTTATTTCCACATCACACACCGATACATCCGCTTCTCTTATAAAAACCATACCCTTCGTCTTGTTTACATTTACATTCATATATATCCCTTTTCCCTTAAATGCTTCATTAATTACAGTTACCACATCTCGCCACTGTTCCGCTGACGATGCAAGAAGAACTTGATCATCTGCGTACAGAAGGCATTTGACAGGCAACTCATTCATCCTCAATCCACACTCATTCTCTTTCAAATCTGTCAGACAACTATCCATCTATAGGTTGAACAGCCAAGGAGACGCTACACAGCCCTGGCTAACACCTCTTGAAATGCTAAACCAGCCAGTGAATGCCTCATCTATCGTAACACGAATCGAATAGAATCCATGTACAAAGATGTTAGTGCTCGTATCAAGCACACCTGTCCACACCATACGTAGATATAGTCGACCACAGCTCTTCCATCCACACACTGTCATGAGCCTTCTCCAAGTCTACGAAGGCACAGTAGATAGACCCTTATGTGCTTTGCCAGATGTTTTTCAGCTACGCACCTTAAGGAAAAGATGTCATCCATACAGCCCATGCCTTCTCTAAATCCTGCTTGCATTTCCCAAATCTTCTCATCTGTCACTCTTATCACCCTGTCTATCAACACTTTCGCATACAGTTTCCCGACAACGCTCAAATTACTAATGCCACGGTAGTTTTTACACTCCTGGTGTGGGTGGTGACCTCTTTTTTTCTTTATTTAAAAAGGAGGAAAGTGGCTCGAACGTTGCTTTACCTTCGTCACCTTCGATAGCTGCAGCGATTATTAATTATTACAGCCAGACAGAAACAAAATCTCGGTCCGAAGCCCCGACTGTCAACGACGGCCGGTCCCGGTATCCTACGAAGCCACGCTCCGTCCTTATAGCGCCATCCAGCGGTTAGATTCGTTACTGTTTTGTTGGAAAAGTATCATCCGACAAGCACACAATTGAACATTCCGTCGACAAACTAGCGCAGCGCCATCTATGATATTAAGTCATAACTAATATTTTATGCTGTCGTTAGAGCTGTTTCGCACTAAGTCCGATCCAAATCCGATCCGAACCCATGAAAATACGGTCCGGAGAAGTCTTAAAACTATTTCTATGGCACTTTACGCTCCGAGATAGATCCGGCTTCCGTCATCCGATTTCTTTCCGTTCTGGTGCGTCGAAATGGCGGCCCGCGATGAAAGTGGTACGTATGGATAGAGGACATTTAGACGAACAAAAAATGTCCCGTAACACGGTACTCCAAAGTGTAACTTTACCGAGATATTTGAAAGATCGACAAATGAGTTAAGCCTTGGGTTGGATTTGTTTTTTTTTATTATTTTCATGGAGCCTACAGCTCGGCTCATACCAACAGTCTATTGTAGGACATTGTACTTTCATTTGAGACTACTTCAGTTATATCAACTTTTTTTTATGATTCTTTGTCCGTTTTTAAAAACGGCCAAAGAAATGAAAAGTATGTGCGTGTGGTGTGAGGGCCCGTTTGTTAAAACTCTGTAAAAATGTGCTTAGGATTTAGTGAACATTCCCCAACAATTGTGAAAGTTGGAATCAGATTTTGTGAAAGTCATATAAGCGAGTTATTGACTGTAAAGTTGAGCCCTCAGTTCGCACATAGAGGACTGAGGGCTGACTTTTAACCTTTTAGATTTAGAATAAAAAGCTTTAACATTGCTGTTAAAATATTCTAGCACCACTCCCACAATATCTACTACACGCACCTATTCAATTAATTATCTTACATTGTCAGTATTGTCACATAGAATGTATTCAGTAATATCGTTTTGCAATAACCTTGTCACTATTTTTAAATATTCATCATCATCATCCACAGCCCGAATTCACCCACTGCTGGACATAGGCCTATCTTTTCTGGTGCCAATCGCCACGTTCTTGTGCCAGTCTCATCCAGGTTTTTCCCTCGATGTCAACTAGATCGTCTGCCTATCTCGCCGCCTGGCGACTTACATTTCTTTTCCCCGTTCTTGGACACCATTCGGTGGTAGCCTTACTCCACCCACCTGCCATCACTACGCCTTGCCAGGTGTCCTGCCCAACCCCATTTGAGTTCCATAACGCGCTTTTCAATATCAGTAACCTTTGTACCTACGTCTTCGGATGTCGATGTTCGGAACTCGGTCTACCAGTTTTATGCCTAGCATGGAACGCTCCATGGCTCTCTGTGCAACTCGTAGTCTGTGTCATGTTTCAGCACCGTAAGTCATTGTGGGCAGAACACACTGGTTATAGAGGCGGGACTTTAGACATAGCGGAATTTTGGCTGACTTCAGAATGTCGTCCAATTTGCTGAACGCGGCTCACCCAAGCTGCATTCTTCGGGATATCTCCCTTTGTTGATGCTCTTTGCCAAATGATTATATACCTATATAACCTTGTCACTAATAAATAAAAAATGAATGTAAGATGTAAAATGCACCGGGGCTACGGGTTGTTCGAAGAGACACCACGGCCCCGGCCATAAAGGGCTAATGGCTAAGAAGGAACATGGGTGGTTTTTAGTCAGTAGAGGTCTGACACTCCCTTTCCGCTCCGCCCAGAGCGGGAGGAGTCATTTGATGATTTCCCACCACACAAAAAAAAGATGTTTATTGCAGCTTTCATTTTCATTCATTACTAAACTCTTATTTATTCATAAATATAACATGCCGTACAAAACACATCATCTATATTCTATTACAACGCTATAGGCTAAAGCTTTAAAATATATACTTATTATTTAGATGCTTAACTGAAGTATTACAATTATTGTCAACATAGTCTTTGTCGGACCTAGTTTAAACTTTCACTAGGTACAGAATATTATTTCGTATATTATTAGGTACCTACTGTACAAATATTAGTTATATATATAAAAAAAAACTATTTGTTATCTCATATAAATAGTTTTTCAGTTCTGAGTAAATATATTTTGTGAAGGCTTGGGGTCTAAAGGGCCACTGTAGCAAAATCATAGTAGGATAACAATATGAATTGCGTTAAAATTCGTAAAATGTTCACAGACGCAGTTACTATTATGAAAGGTCCAGTACAATTTAAGTTTTTTAACGCAATTCATATTATGATCTCCTAAAGTGGCCATTTTAGACACCCAGATCGAGAATGCACTATTCTCGAGTAAGAATTAGTGCATGTGCTGTTTTTAAACTGCCCATAGCAGGTGCTCACTTAATCCATTTTAAAAAAGATTTTTATGTATTTACACCAATTTTATGGTAAAAGTAAAATAAGTACGTAGGTACTACATAATTATATTGACAAGTTATTTTAATAATTTACTTGGTATGAATACCAACTAAAACAAATTGATTGAACATTTCATATCTATTAAAATGTTGTTTACCCAGCAGACTTAATTTTCTCTAACTCCTTGATTGCCTTGTTGTAGTCTTCTTTTACCTTCTTGCATTCAATTTGTAGATCTTCAAATTGACTCTGAAATAGCAGTAAAAAAAGGAATTCAATACAATTTATTTAGGAGTTAAGTACTTGTTTGGTAGATAAGGCAGCAGATATGGTAGCGTGGTCGAAAATTAAACTAAGTAAGGTCATGAGGTCTATCTGAGAAATAAATGTCATAATTTTATGGTGATGATTTGATGAATGATAAATTCTAGGCAGTTATGGCTTCCAGTATTTTACATGAAGTATGGATATCTGACGTCCACAAGACCACAACCCAGTTACTACCCTTCACTGGACACTGCTCACTGACAGTTTTCTATGCAGAGCATGCATGGGGGTAGAGCAACGGAGGCGCATTTACTCTTAGAGTGCACCGACGACGTCACCCAGATCCGCGAGGATACTCTTGGAACAACTTGATTTTGATTTTGATCCCTTGCAGACGCCCTGAGAAGACTGGAATTTTGCTCTGCTTCTGGAGGGAAGTAGGCTTTGTAGTAATGACCTTGGCTCACTTACAATGGACCCCTTTAATCATGCCCTGTTCTTCACTGAATATATGTTGAGTTATTTATTGTTCGTGTTTGCAATGCTTCTTTCCATAAATTGTAATGGCTTTTTATATCAGAGGTTTCTTTACATGTTGTTTCCAATACCTATAAGATTTTAGACTATCCACAAAGAATGCAACTTCACCATGTTCTAAAGTATTATTTGTTTCCGAAGTATTATTTGGTGATTTAAAGTTCTATAAATACTTCTTGGGAACTCGCATATTAAGTAGAAGCTAGATGAGTTTTTCCAAAAGTGTCCCTGTAAATTTTATACTATTAAGCACCGACATATTTGACTGTACTATTGCATGCTATATATTGGCCAAATGTGTGTTACCAAATATTTTATGTAATAAGAACTTCATGTACCTACCATATTTGATGCAATAAATGAATTGAATTGAATTGAAGTACTGTCCTTACAAGGCTATGGTCAGAAGTAAATACATTACTGAGAACTTCGATGTTGGTTATGAGTTGAGGTTGGATTGTTATTTGAAGTCTATTTCGTTTGTTGTATTCTGATTAGGCGAGATCCAAGTCCAACCTTGTCTTTCATTTATTATGGAGACTTTGTTTTCGAAAGCAAAGTCGATGACTGGTTTGCCCTGGTTGTTTGGTTCGCCAGAACTATGTTTGCCCATTAATAAATGCCCGCCTGCAGCCCTGATTTATCGTTAAAGCCACCCGTTTTTTTTTTTTATTCACTGTAGATAACAATCGCTGGTATAATTTAGATAAAAACGGTCAACTTATTAATTTACACCTCATTAAAATGAAAAAATATCTAAATTAAACAGAATGCGATAATACTGATAACAATTCTGTAATATTTTGATATTTCCTAGTGTAACTGAAACAAATGGCACTGATATACACAATATACTCATAAACATTATATAATTTTTAGATATCAATGAACACTGGCAATTATTTAAATTGACTAGTAATTACTGATGAAGTTGTGTTCCATAATTTGTTCAACATGTGAATTATGAAAACATTCATGTTGGACGGCCTCAAACATTTCTGGAGAAAAAAGGCATAATGTAACTTATTACTCAACTTCAGCCCTACTTTGCTTTAACCGGTGTGGCTGATTGGCAGCTGACTTTCTCTTGCTAATTAAAAAAAAAACAATTCCTCGATTGAAGTAAGTTATATTTCAGGAATAGTAATAGTAAACTAAAATATTTAAGAGGCTAAAAATGACCCTCTGATAACTCTAACTGCCACTAGAAACTTACACATTTTCTTTAAGTCTTCGAGCGTCCTTATGATCACCCGGTGGATCATAAGACATTCAAGCAATGTTAGCGGACGTTCAAGAGGTTAAACCAGCGAGTCTAATTCGTACCTTTTAAAAAATTTTATTTCTCTTAAAGTGTGAGTGGTGAAGGATTTAAGGGGCAAAATACACATAAAATGCTAAGTTAATTTATTGAAAACAATCCTAGCCGAACCATAAGATACTAATACACGTTATTTGAAACCACCAATAGATATTTTTGCATATTAAGTTTTTTTTTTTTATAGGGGCAGGGGCAGAGATGAGGTCGACGATGGGACGAGCTAACCCAGAAGAAGCCTATTTGCTCGCGACTTAAATAGATTGGGGTTATATGAACTCGGGAAAACCGACGCAGGCAGGGAGTGCCACTCTTTGGCTGTGCGCATAAGAAAAGATTTAGCATAGCGTTTTGTACGAATGTGCGGAACATTGACAAGGTATGGGTAATAACCTGCGGTACGTCTAGTCTCTCGAGGGAAGAAAGGAGATGGCGGAATCAGCTCGTGGAGCTCCTGTGCACACTCTCCGAAGAAGGGCCAGGCTATGTAGCTTGGCAACCACCTTATCGTCACCAATTAGCCTCACAGCTCTGCGCTCTACAGAGTCAAGTGTGGTGTGTTGGTATTTGACTGAGCCATCTCAAAGGTGACAGCAATACTCCATGCCGGACCGGACTACATTATACAGAAAAATGTGTCTCCTGAAAACAACCTAATTTGCAGTTACTCGTAGTTATTCGTAGGATACGATGACATGTTGCACCAACCCCAAATTATAGCATGGGACAAACGCAGGAAGATGATGACATTAAATGACTGTCAGTAGACCAGTAGGTACTTAATTACATAAGATTAAAAAGAAACAGCAATAATAAATTTAACAATACCTGACATATGGCAGTTTGTTGTTTCATGGCGACACAGCTATCCATTACATCTCTATATTTTTCCTTTTCAGTATCATGTGCTTTCTGCGTCTCAGTTAATAACTTGTCAATGCGGTTTTTATACTCCGTTACAACTGGAACATGAAATAGATTAAGAAAAGAAATTGGTGCAGTACTGGAGAGTACAAACCATGTACAGTCATTTATTTACCATTTAATTGGTATTTAATAGAGGTCAGTTCTGATAAACATCGTTCTTCAGACCATTGAGCACTGTTATAGCTGTTTTGCAAATGATTTAAATAAAAATATACGCTCCCTAATATAAATAATATTATTACAAATATAGTTGCTTTCTCCTTGAGCTTAATTATTGGAATGGATAACATTATTTGTTTTAAATATGTCCGGCATTTATTCTCTACTGAATAGATTGTGTACACTTCTATACCATTTTATTATTTGTGTTGTGTGAAGACTGAAGACACGAAAAGTATCCAGTTCGAAAAAACATAAACCTGGTAAATTGGTCTCACTAGCTGTCAAACCAAATGTTACCAGTACGCCTCGACAAAAGTGCACACGTAAGTGGGTAGGAGAAAAATTAAAACCTATAACATTTAAAATAAGGCGACAAAAAACATGTCACGTTGTGTTGTAAATGTGTAATCCGTTTATAATGGAAATTAGCAATTGCCTAAAGCCTCACGATTAAAACACTATAGAAAAAAGCACTATAGAAAGTACAAGCATAATTATGTTCCCATTGTTCAACATACACAAGACCTCTGTATAAGACGGAATGGACTGTAATCTACCACACGGGCCCAATATGGATTGGAAGATTAATCTGTGAATTTTCTGAGTATCGGACATATAGATTTTCTCGCAATGTTTTCCTTCTCCCATAACAGAGTGAGGTAATAAAATAAATATTATAATATTAGTTGAATGATTATGGTCTTATGGTCTAACCTCTGGTTGGAGCTAGGTTGGCTATAGGGGCGCTATGGAGCGAGGGTTAGGTTATTTGTGCTGCTGGAGCTGCGTCGATTTATTTAAATAAATTTTCTAAAAATATTATAAATCACTTACGGAAACAGAACGTAAATTTTAAATAAATTCTGACATTTTTAATGTTTCATCTGCCAAAATAATCTCAAAAGTGTAAAATGAATAGGATATCTTAATATTTTGTTAACTGTAAAGTATATAATTTTGATACTTCGTGTTGTTTCCAAAAGTTTACATGAAAGTACTCCCAAACGCCCCCACTTTGCTACTCTGGACACCGATAGTCCGATAATATATTATTGTAAAATTTAGAAATATGCTTATTTGAAAATGGTGGAAGCTATAATAATAAAATTATGTTTATATATTATAAACATAATTATATATTATTATTATTTATTGTTTATTATTGTTTATTGTTAATAAACGTAAATATTTTGATGTGTTATTGAATGCTAGAGCAAAACAAAGCAAGGACTTGGGGCACCGTAACAAGTTATGTTAGAAGTCGACTATTATTACTTGTTTCACCTCCCTCTCTGTTTTAAGGTGATTTTTCTCAGAAAACATTCGATAACAATAAATGTAACCTTTAAAAAATGTAAAAAACTACACACCTTCGGCAAGGGGGCAAAGTGGTGGTGACTCTTACCAACCCCTCCCAACACCCCCCTCACCCCTGCCCCTTAGGCGACTCGATGTAAGACGTTACCCGAAAAAAAAATTCAACAAGTAATGACCTAATTATGTAAAGTTGCTGCGAATTCAACATTTTAGATTTCCTACATTGTCAAAGTTACCGAATATTCTAACAGAAGGTAAAGAGCAGGCAACTCAAAAAAATGAGAGACAAGTTGGAATTGCCATTAAAAAAATATATTTTAAGACTTATATTGTGCTTAAGTTTCATTTTACCTAAAATGTTTGAAGAATTTTAAAGTTTATTACTCTTTATGTACGCGAGTAGTGATAAAAATCTGATGCTAAGTCTGTAACAGTTGCAGAAAAAACTTATACGATAAAGTTTTTTGTACAGGTAACATTACGGAATACTTTAGAGTTGTGTATTATCAATATCCAAATCGATATCGATAGATAATGTTTGATAACTTTATCAGGATAACAATAATGTAATAATATCTGCCCTCTCTGGATAGAAAGCCTGTGCCTAAAAAGGCACTGATTTAGGCTGATAATGGTTTAGCGATGGCGTTAAGGATGGAGCACCGTCAGCGTAACAACAAGATCCGATGCGGCTCAACTCCATCAAAGCCCAACATGGCTATTTGTGCCACACATTGGTGTTCATCTCCCGTCTTCACTACACCACAACGGCGGAGCACACGGTGGTGTACGCGCGACAAAAGACCAAGTCTGAGGTGACAGTGTAGTTGCTAGTCGAGGCGTGTTATCTGCACCTCGTCTTAGAAGAGGACTTTAGGCCACATGGAGTGGTGTTCACGTGACCGCACAGTGACATAGTGCACAAGTAAAGTGTTCCACGTATATTTTTAAGTATTTTAAGTATTCAATATTGCCTGAAAATAATACATTTTATGTTATGTTAATTACATGCCATTTCACCCTCAATATTAAAAATTAAGTATAAGGCGCTGTTTCTGCATAAGCAACGTAACACATGATCCGATAAGTGATCTGACACGCACGCAGCCTGCCACGGGTATCAACATTCAAAGCAATTATAAGGAATAGAGCCAGGGTTTTTCTGCAATCCACTATATATGAACCACTACTAATAGCCACTAAAAGCAATGGACTATGGTATGGGCATTGTACCAACATCGTAAAAGTGGTTACTGATCCCCTACACATATATTTATATCTATACAAATAAATAAAATTGAAGTATCTGTTTGTAATGTCAAAATAACAGCTTTTTACTAAGGTGCAGGAACTTGAAAAAGTCATTTTTGCACCTTTATGAACTTGGAAGCTTATATTGATGATTTTGATGATTATATTTCTGTAACTACATACGCCTTACAGCCGCAATTTATATTCTAATCAACATACAAACTAACACTGACCTGCAAATTGCTAAAAACGTAAAAAAAATTGAATTTCGCGGGCTAGTTGGAGCAGGATCTAAAACAATTAACAAGGCCTTTCATTTGAATTTTCACATGCATGACATATCTTGCTAAACTTTTTTTTTAATTTCTGGGCTGCCCTCTCTAAACGTAAAAAAATGTAAATTTCATACTCAAAATTACTTTGCAAAATTTTACCCATATTATCTAGTTTGCTATAGGTACATCGAATGGTGTTATAATACAGTGTGTTAAATGTATGATTGTTTTTTATTTCGAAACCAACGGGTTTGATACCTGGTTAGAAATAGTCAAAATGAGTCGAGACTCCTTTTAATGTTTCGCTATTCGTTATAGTTTCGATTAAGCCATCCATAAAAACCCACAAGAAAATTATCTTTCTTTCTCTTTTAAATAAAACGCTGCCACAATAAGAATTTCTTCTGTAACGTGTGTGCTAGGTGCCAGGATTTCTTTCAGGGGGGGGGCACATATGTAGGCTAGCTAGTCAACATTGAACTTTTTAGTTAATTTTTTATTATTCACTAGCTGTTGCCAGCGGCTTCACCCGCGAAAATTATCCCACGGGAAGATATCGGGATAAAAACTATCCTATGTGTTAATCCAGGTTACAAACTATCTGTGTACCAAATTTTATCCAAATCCGTTCAGTAGTTTTTGCGTGAAAGAGTAACAAACATCCACACATCCATTCTCACAAACTTTCACATTTATAATATTAGTAGGATATTTTTCGGAGGCGGAGATTTTTTTTTTACCAATAAGTACTTGTTGATAAGACTACATGTGCCCCCTCCCCCCCCCCCCCCCAGAAAAATCCTATTCCACCCAGAAACGCGCAAGTTTCACTCATGCTTTCTGATATGTTGCTCTGATAATTCGATTTGGTTATAAAGTATGTGCTGTGATGGAAACTCCATAACAGTCTGGGGGGCACGTGCCCCCGTGCCCCCCCCCCCCTGGATCCGCCCTTGAACATTTAAACTCACATACACAAACACACCCAGACCCGAAAAACCTATCTGTAGGCCATACTAATATTGGTTCCGTGCGGGGATCGAACCCGCGCGACAAGTAGCGCAGCAGTCCAACCGCTGGAGCCACTGCGCCAACCGTGCCGTCATTTATAGCAATAGCGCGCAAAAAAAGTGAGTGGTTGGCTAAACTGCACGATATAAGTAAAATTTATACCTACGAAGTGTTTCTTTCTATCAGTGAAAACAATATTTGACTTGGATCATTAGTTCCGGAGATTAATATACCAAAGAAATTTTACATCTTTATATAATAATTAAAAGGATGGATTAAATTATTGCCATTTAATCGATACTTCTATTTTGAAATTAGACATCACTTTAATCCGTCTATTGGTACGTGTCGCACTTGCTTGGTTTTGTATAGGCCTTCTCTTCATTCAGTTCTATGCTTACTTTTTGGTTAATAGGGCACGTATTGTTTGAAAGTGAAGTTATTGAAGTTTCTATTATTTATTGCGGATGTAAATATAATCATTTAATTTTATAGGGTTATTCTATAAATTAAGAATACTAAATTAGTTTAGTAAAATTATAAAAACGGCAAAATGTTAAAAGGTGGTGTGTAAATAGATTCACAACACAAGGTACGGTTATTTTACTGTACCAGTACCTGTCTGTTTGGTGCTCTTAGAATTGTTCATAGATTGAAGGTAAGAAGATTTTCTCAAATATTTATATTTCGAAATAAAATATAACTTCACATGTATTAATCCTTTCGATTTATGTGTAATTTAATTGAGGAATTAGGATAAAATGATACGTTTGCGTAGTCGCAACTATATTCGATGATAGGTTTACGTGGTCAGCATGTGACTTGACCTTAGACCAATTTAATCATTAGTTACGAGTTAATTTAATAGCACTTCTACAAGATCTTATGGCCTCAATAATAAATACGGATGAAGGGTTTAGTCATGTTGCGATTGTTGCGAATTTACGTAAAACTGTTGCGTTCCTCAAATTAGACTTTGACACCTGTTAAGCGTGTGTGCGTGTAGCGAAGCGAACGCGTATTTATATCCTAGAAGCTGCGAATGTGTGCGGAGATTTCTCTTATGTACCTACGTAGCACCATGTATTCATTCTGTTTATTATTTTCCGACATTTAATCTCCAAGTACTAATGGTGAATAATTTTTATTTAAGAGTGAATAATTACTTGTAATTCTAACTAACCATATTAATTACTAATACAAAAGAAAAACGTAAATAGTCGTAGGTAAAGGTAGGTATACGTACTGTTGGTGTAAATAACATAATCATTATTCTAATACTTACCAATGTTCTACTTTAATTCATAATGTTGGACTCATCCAAACATAATGAATTTGATGAAAGTTATTATTGTGGGTACATTTAGAGCATATTTAAGTTTCTATGATTATTATAATGGTCAAAGTAAACTTTGTCTTGTTTTTATAGATGTATAATCATGTCAATGCATTGTAATACAGACTAAATCATAATAAAATTATTAATTGTTCCATAAAGTTTAATGTACATTTTTCCTAGACTCATATGTTATTACCCCAGCAAAATCATTACTTATGGCTCAACTACATAGTATTACAATTCTTCTTCTTCTTATTGTGTGGGCAGTAAGCTCTAACGACCCCACACACCCTGGTGTCTAGAGTTTCTGAACCGCCTCAAAGGCCTCTGACATGGTTTGACAACTGCCATTTGACGGCCAAGACCACTGGCTTATACGTGCCTTCCGAAGCACGGAATCATCTTTTTATCAGACAATCAGGTGATTCAAGCCTGCAATCCAACTTTACAAAGTATGCTCCCATGGGAATCGAACCCACAACCACCGGGTCACAATCAAACCACTCGACCACAGAGGCACTTAATATTACAATAATTAATTATCATTCATTTGTCTCAAATTGTCAAAATCATAATGATCTCAAAGAGTTTTTTGTTCTCTTAGAACATCTTGTTATCTTAGAAGTTGACAACTGGCAGGACTTTTAATGAGGTAGATAAGAGAAATGTCTAGCGTAGTGATACACATTGATAGGGCAAAATATTAATTGCCAACACAGGCAAAAGATGGCTCACTTGGCCATATATTGTCTAATTGTACAATTTTTTTCTACAATTGTGTTGTTCTTGCCAACAATATGGAACTCCCAAATTCCCTTTAAACTTATGGGGAATATTTCAACACTTGAAAGGCAAAAATTACAAAGGGGAATTGTCAGGGCGAGGGAATTTAGAGTTAACTCCCAAGCAAAACGTTAAAAAGTTTAGATGTGAATCCTGAGTACACCTATTATGGTAATTTTTGCCTTTCAAGTGTCCATTCACAAAAGCATGTTTCAACATGCTGTCTATGTATGTATGGATCAGAATGTTGGGCCACAAAAGGGACGAATAAAAGGCAATTGCATGTGACATAGATGAGAATTGTAGGGGGGATAGATGTGTGGTGCAACGCAAATGGATAACATAAGGAATCAATACATAAGAGGAAGTTTTGAAATGGCACCAGTGGAGAAAAGTTGAGTGGTACTCCATTATTGTGGTATGGATTGAGGGAAATGTGAGTATGAATGTGAATGATCTTTAGAGTAGAGGAAGACCCAAGATACAATGGATAGTATGTGTGAAGGATATGGCTAGAAAGGAGATGATTGCTGAGAATTAGTCATCTCCTTTCTAGCCATGAGGTTTGTTAAGCCAGTCTTCTGACTTTTAGTAAAGTAATAATGCTGTGAAGTCTAATAAGTACTGACTGTTAATAATTTATTAAAGCAACATCACATTATTAGTTATGATGATATTTGGATACACATAACAGATTCTTAAAAACTAAATTCCATTAGTATGACTTTGCTAGAATATGTTTGCTAAAATACTTTATGGGCTCCACCATCTTGTTAAGTGTCCGCTGTATCCATTTCCAGGTTTGAAGCTGTGTCTGACCTAATTAATAAACTAAAAATGTTTCAATTTCAAGCTCATAGCTTACAAGTGCGCCAGTCCACAATGAAATCTCATCAATCTCATCGTTTATTACAGGATATTGTGTGATTTAATACAACACACAACTTTGTGGTAATTGGTTGTCATGGTATGGGCATGTGATGCCAAGGAATGAGGAAAATGTGAGGAAAGTTTTGAGTATGAATGTGGATGGGTATTAGAGTAGAGAAAGACTAAAAACTATGAATAAAATCTATAGGATGATATGGCAAGGTAGGTGTCTGATGCGATGACGAGTAATAGAGAAGTATGGAAGAAGAAGACATGCTGCACCAACCCCAAATGAATTGGGATATGGGCAAGAGAATGATCATGACATGCGTGATTTGATACTTTTGGAATAGCCAGCCACCAAAAGCGACCATCATTATTTTGCATGACAGATTAGTTTTGAGGACTTACTTGTTACCATGATAGATAGCCCAAAAATGTATGAACAGCGTCCCCACCCTTGTAGCACTTTAAACTTTATGTCGTTGTTGGAAGTTTCTTTTTCCCAACTATCGGGGTCGGCTTCCAAACTAAACGGATGCAGCTAAATACCAGTATTTTACATGAAGCGACTGCCTATCTGACCTCCACAACCCAATTAATACTAGGTAATGCGATACCTTTAGGTAACACTCGTTGTCGAGAGTTTCAAGTCACTGACTACCTGTAACTACTACCAAAGATCTATAAATATGGCAGCTGTGACCAACAGCTTAACGTGCATTCCGAGGCACGTAGGAAACACGGTATGTAATGGGCGGTCACCCATCCACAGATCAACCTAGGCAAACGCAGCTTAACCTAAAGATCGACCCGCGATCCCCCCGTGATCGCGATATTTGGTATTAATTTGTATAATAAATATTAAAATGTTTACAATGATTTGATTGTTCTAGGCTAGTGACGCACAATGGCGGAAGCGCACTCGGCTGTTGCGTTTTCATTCGCAATCACTCACGACGGATGGGATGTGAACTTTGACCGTGAGGTGCTCTATCTAGTCTGGGAGTCGGGAATACGCTCGTGGAAAAAACGACTGGCGCGATTCAGTGTAAGTACCCCCCCTATTACATACATTGTGCAAATGTGCACCGACATTTATCCACTTTACACTCCAACCGGTGAATCCAATACATACAGCAAATGGTTAATCTATCCAGAAGGGGGTATATCACTCACACTTGTACGATATTCGCAAGGAATGATCAACTTGTGCATTTTATTTATTTATGTACACACAAAATAAAAAAAAGGAAAAAAAAACAAAAAAATAGAAGAGCACAAAGGTGCTGCTTATTTAAAAATTGATAGCAATTTCTCATTTTACTTAGCTACCTACCTAAGAGGCCTCGATATCATTACGTACCTGATTGCTTCTACCTTATACTACAATTCTACTTTATATAAATATATTATACTATGTAAATTAGTTTTGTAATTGCGTCCACATTGTCGTTTTCCTCTATACTAAACTGTGGCAACCACAGTGATAATAAATTAATGTGCGATAACAATGTCTTTCAATACCGGTGATTAGTATTTAAGTAATTGACGAGATACATGTTACTGTAAAAGCCCAATAAATGTTTTAATATGGTTTCGGCCATTTGGCCACGGCAGCTGGCAAAAACATGGAGTTCCATGCTGTATTCCGGCAATAATGCGTTGAATGTTCTCTTCGAAGTGGTAATTTTTTTTTTTTGTTATTTGGAAACTTTTCCCCACACTAGGAATTTCTCCTGTATCGTGGGTGTATTTACAAACATTTAAACTCACATACACAAACCAAACACCCAGACCCGAAACAACTGTCTGTAGGCATACAAGTATTTGTTCCGTGCGGGGATCAAACCCGCGACACGCAGCGCAGCAGTCCATTGCTTAGCCGCTACACCAATCGTGCCGTCATCAATTAATTGTTTCTCATTTCGTCAAAGGTTCTAAAATAATGTTGGTCAGACTCGGAATGTTACAGTCAACGGTGAGCAGTACAGACACATATCTAACTTTCATGTCTTAATTGTTAGGCAAAGACATGTGGACGTAAAGGGCCACCTCTGGGATCAAATTACTGGAACTAAGAACCGTCTATAAAATAAACAAATAAAATTTTGGGAAATCCCTTATCTATAGTGTTAATACCATGGAAATATTAAAAACAGGTTAATATTATAGAATTCCGTTCAAACAATTGTAACTAGGTATCTAGATACAATGCGACGTAACGTCTGAATTGAATAATTGTATTTGAAGCCTCTGTATATAGTAGCAGTGTGGAGTCAATTGCTGTCAGCAGTAACACCTCGACCAGGATGGATAGAGGAGCTGTAATCAATTTTTAATCGAAATCAAAGATTTATTTTGACTAAGTTGCGCTGGCACGGATTCCTCGGTGGTTTAGTAGCGCTTCGTGGACGCAGTTAAATTCCCTCGGAAAATCAATATGGCTGATGGTGTTTGTCAACTCAAAGACATGGAAAACTATTTTTTTAAAAGGAAAGTAATTACTTTACAGAACAGTGTGCACAATGGCGTTTATCCAGGCCACATGCAGTCTCTCTACGTGCTGTGGACACTACTCGTGGCCGCGCACTTTGCTGGATTTAGTGTACCATTTGGATTAGTACAAAAAGCATTATCTGTTTTACCTAGGTAAGTGTTACTTGAACCCGATATATATAATTTAATTATTAGACATAAAATTATATAGGTACATTGGCATATTTAAAACGCAATTGCTATACCGTTATTGATATTTTAGTACTTTTTCATCGATAGTGCCTATTTCAGTAGTGAAACATGAAAACCCAGGTTTTATGGAATAAAGAAAGTTAACGCATATAATAAATTATCAACGGCGCTGGCCAACGGCTGCCAGAAGTTTCGGGTTTTGGCTCAAATGGCGCCCTTTCAAGTTCTGTCCAGTAACTTCATTTTACTTAGGGGTAATTTTTAGTCTACAAAATAATAACTGTAAAAGTGTAAAACGTTACAAGATTGCTCTAGATTCTAGAAAAACTAGAAAAATATTTAGTTGTGTATAGTGATTACTACTTTATTACAACTGATTATTACATTTTGTAAAAAAGTAAATTCTGATAATATATCAGTTTTAAAGCATTTAGTTTGTGCATATTTGTCATTTTTGGTGTTCATTATCATTTCTGTTTTTCTCAAAGTCAAAAAATCTAAAAAAAAAGAATGATGTAGATCGCAACGAAAACTTTCAACCAAAATTGGTTTGAACGAGATATAGTTAGTAGTTTTGGAGATATAGCACATTTAAAAAACCGCAAATATAACTTTGTCATTCATACAAATATAATAATACAAATTAAACGGGGCTTCCCTACTACGATGGTACGGAACTCTTCATGTGCGAGTCTGACTCGCAGTTGGCCAGTTTTTTTGCGTAAAGTTTGTTTCATCATAATGTAACACAGCTGTAAAACGCACTTGTAGAGTTGTAGTTTATTGCACTTCAATATATTATATAATGTGCGTCTATTCATATGGCAGTAAGCTCAGATATAGCTCAGATCAAAAGGTGACCCAGCGCAGTCGATGTCAAGGACATTGTCAATGTAGTCAAGATTCTGCATACGCATTGTCATTTTATTTGTAGTAACAATGAAATTATGTTTTGTTTAGCAATTCCACGATGTGGCAGGTCATCGCTTGTTTATTGGCAGCTCTTACTATGTGGCTTAGTGTGATATTTCTCATGAGATACCTTCTCAAACTGCTATTAATGTACAAGGTAAATGCGCCTCTTTACACATTCAAATTGTTAATGAAGCATGTTAAGTGATGTAGAACACCTATTTTAACATACAATTATTTTTTGATAGGGATGGATGTACGAATCTCGTGCTCCCGGATCGAAGATATCAACAAAGACAATGCTGTGGATAAGTATAGTTAAAGTATTATCCGGCTGGAACAAACCTAAGTTGTATAGTTTTCAAGGATCATTGCCAAGACTACCGCTACCTGCTGTTAAAGATACTATGAAACGGGTAAGTCCTTCTGAACAATTTTGTTTGCTGAGATCGAACAACTTGTTTACCAACGAATATTGACTTTTGAGCTGGGTTTGGGAAAATTCAAAGTTAAGACTGTTTACGACGACATCGTTTAGAACAACGTTCTTACCGCTCGACCAAAATCATACGCCCCGGTTACTGCGTTAACTGCGATATGGGAACAATTGTGCCGGCAAACCCGATGACTATAGACCTTTATACCCATCCTTCGAGAAAGTAGAGAAAGCAGCCCACTAAAATACGACCGGGACTCTAGTCACAGAGACTGCACGACGGTAGCACAAAAGAAACCTCTGTATGTGCTTGTCCCAATTTCTTTACCTGCTTTCCACGACTTTTGCCAGACTTCCGGAACCAATATATCTGCGACTTCATCTTCATGCTTAGGAATGGCGAAGAATTTTGGCCACATTGAGAAGTACCTAAGTAATCGTTGACAACCATGCAGTACTTGAAAAACAAATCAATTTATTTGCTAAAAGTTTTGGTACAATTTCGGTTTTAACATAAATAATTTAGATCCATAATATATATTATTTAGTCATAATAATGTGACATGCAAATATTTGGGTTTTATAATTTTATTAAAATTAAAATTGAGTAATAATGTTGTTAGATACATTTCCAAAATATTAGAGGGTAAATGATAATTGTAATTATGTTAATGATGATGATAACAAAACATTCATTAACTAATTTAAAAAAGATTATTTATTAACATTACATTCAACAGAATAAAATTGTTTTTCCAGCAGCCATAATATTAACGTAACAAAAAATAAATGATTAGTCAAGTCTTTTAAATTCTTTGGAATTTTGTTATAAATTAGCCCACACATATACTAGGAGTTATTTTCATATAGAGCAGTCTTCGGCGCTCTAGGCAGAACTATTCTATCTGGATCTCTTATTTTACGAGGCGAGGCAGTTGCTCCATGTAAAATACTGGTATTCAGCTGCATCCGGTTAGACTGGAAGCCGACCCTAACATAGTTGGGAAAAGCCTAGGCAGATGATTACGATCTCTTATTTTACAAGGGTAACGGTCTTCAGCCTTTTCCGAACAAATTCAACGCATTCTAAAAAGTACATACACGGTAATATGAAGCTTTAATTTTTGGAACGACGGTTTACAGGATTCCCATGGTGGAATGCCACAAATGGCCCGGATGCATTTCTTTTGTACCCTTTTTTTTTTTTGGGGGTGGGAAATCATCAAATAACCCCTCCCGCTCTTGGGAAGAGCGAAAGGGAGTGTCAGACTTCTACTGACTAAAAACCACCCATGTTCCTTCTTAGCCCTTCATGTCGAGGCCGCGGTATCCCTTGAGAACAACCCGCAGCCTCGACAGGAACAACCCGCAGCCTCGACAGGTTCTTTTGTACCCTGAATGCTTTATCCACATCTGAGTAACCCCATAGTATGAGGTCGTATTGCAGAGTGGAAGCAACACAGCCGTGATACGCATTTAACATAGTTATTCCCTCTTTCACTTTCTAGAAATGGTCCCGCAACGTCTAGTGCTATTCGTTCCCAAAAGCTTCCAACATTGCACACTTTCACTGCAATCCTGTTGCGTGTGTGAGACCTTTTCATATCCGCCCAACTGGTACATTTGCGACTTCAGTCCTCCATATTCTCTCGATAGTGGATCCAGTAAAAACATTTCCGATTTTGAGCAGAGTTCTTTTTACCCCCGTATGTCTTCCTGAACACCCATCATGGTAGAGCCGTAGAACATTCGCTACCTTACCTTGGCTATAGGGATAACCATGGCTAACTACAGTACTTTCACACTTTTATGCCTTGTGACTGAAACTGGCGGTAAGTTTCATTTTTTGTCTTAGTTCCGACAATTTAAAAGTGCCTGTAACTGGCCTACTTGAAATAAATACTTTGATTTTGAACCATTTGTGACAGCTGTGCCCTCGAGCGATTTCCCATTTACGGCACAACACTCTATCTTGATAACCTGATAACCCTGAAAAAATCTGTTCCATTACATAACATCACGCCTGTAATCCCCGAAGGTTTAGGTAGAGGCGTACCTAATAGTGCACCCACATTTTGCCAGTTATGTTTACGTCCCATGTAAGTAATAGGGGGTAATCCTACTGCCATCAACCGAGCATAAATCCATGACTCTGTGGCTGCTACTGGGAAATTCCTGATGGAAAAGCTCACTAACACTTTGCCCGAACTAGGAATCGAACCCAGGACCTCGTGCTCAGCAGTCGCGCTTACGACCACTAGGCCAACAAGGCAGTCACCAATATTTTCCATTGTGCCCAATAACTCTTCGTGGTGGAACTCATCGCTGTCACATCACCACACTAGGGTTTACGAGCCAGCTACTCAAAGATCGGTTTGATTTCCGCGTATCATTTTGCTGAGCCTACTGTATGGTTTATTTCCAATCATCGCTGAGATCGGTTCTACCATCCTCACGTGTACTATTTCCTTAGTCTCTTGCCTGGCACAGTACTTACAGTCTTCTTGACAGGCGCAGAACGCAAATAATATAGACGGCGTTACCTTGAGTTCTCCGACTGCGATGTTCAGTTACAAAGTCAAGTTCAATTCATCACGTCACATGGCCCTGTGTGTTCTTTATCTGTAATAGCCAGTTCATTGCAGCTTGGTCAGGTCGCAATTGGAATTTCCGTTCTAGCAAGTGTTCACTGAAGTGTTGCATGTTACTACGTCGTGTAGCTCCCGTCTCCGTAACGCACTAATTTCTTTCCGGTTTAGATAAAGAGCTGGAGTAAGCTATGATAACCTCCTGGTTTCCGTTCTTTTATTTTATCTTACTGGTATTACTTGCATCTACCTGCGTCAACTATGAAGTAATTTTCAGAGTCGGTTTACTTCGTTGTATATACCGACCCATCCTTCGAGAAAATTCTACCACTTTCTCGAACTTTCTTTACAGCTTAGTAATTCCAGGATTTTTCTCGAAATAGTTCCATAGCGGGACATATTAGACTCGAATGTAATCTACAATATTCTCATAAAGCAGCTAACGTAACAATACTAAGTGGAGTTTTAGTTTTTTTTACATAAATGTATGCTTTCTTCCAGTACCTGACTAGTGTTCGCCCCCTATTGGACGACGACAACTATAAGAGAGTAGAAAGTTTAGCTAAAGAATTTGAAGAAACCATTGCTGTGAAACTACAGAGATACCTTGTATTGAAGTCGTGGTAATTATTATTTTTTCTTAAAAAAATATCATATTCATGGCTGTAATCAGCAAAAAGTTTCAGATTGGCATTATAACTCCCTTAGGTATGCTCGAGAGTCATAGTATCATTGACTATTCAAGCAAATTTCGTCGTGAGTACTGGTCCGGCCCTAGAACACATCATGATAAAAGCATCGGTCTATTTGTTAAGACCCGTATTTTCGGGAACCAGTAACTCAATACATAACAGTCAGTGTCGCAACATTGTTGCAGTAACATGTTTCAGTGTCACTGGAAAAAAAAATTATAACATATTTTTGGCAAATTTTGTCGGATGGAGAAACTGCACTAACTGCACTGCACCAAGTGGGAACACCCCAATAAGACCTAGTTTGTTTTTTTGTGAATACAGATACGAATTTATGGATTCATCACAACGAAGGCAAGACATTTACAGTTTGAATAGTATATTTTTTGTCTCGTAGGTGGTCTAGTAACTACGTGTCTGATTGGTGGGAGGAGTACGTGTACCTTCGCGGGCGCTCGCCTCTTATGGTCAACTCGAACTTCTACGGAACTGACGCTATCCTGTTGAGACCAACCAACATTCAGGCGGCGCGTGCCGGCGTCATCATCCACTTGTGCCTCAAGTTCAGGAGACTCATCGATAGACAAGAGCTAGAACCGGTTCGTAACCACTAGAAACTTACCATAAGGAAAGAAAAATGTTTAATTTATTACATAATTCCTAAAATCTAAGTCTATTGATTGAGGTATTAGTGAGATCAACCTCCGGGAACCTATTAAAGAAGTACCAATTAGGAAGTGACCAGGTGTCAAATAATTTAAATCTGAAATATCAGTACCCATAGGTCGCTGGTTTATATCCGGCTCGAAGGACCACAATTATGTTCAGTGAAACAACATAATTGGAAAATATTAAATAAAAGTTTTATTAAACAGTGTTGCTATGCTAATAACAACTAGTCAAATAAATAACAGATATTCTCATCTACCTTATTAATCTAGTTAGCGTTCATTATATTTAGATTCTCTACTGAACAATCAGTATTTTAAAAATAGTAACTTATTAGTCCTCCCTCACTCCACAAGCGTCCAAACATCTTTGCCATCTGCCGGGGTGCACGTGAGCGATGTGGCTATGTGGCTAACCCACTTGCCGCGTTCATTGCGTGTAATCCCAAAAATCTGCTACATCAAGCGCAGAGTAGAGTTTTTAAAACATGTTAATTTGATTTCTCACAGATAATGCTTCAAAACATGGTGCCCCTTTGCTCGTGGCAGTACGAGAGACTGTTCAACACGGTGCGTGTCCCCGGCGTTGAGCGCGACAAGATCGTTCATTACCAGGACTCGACCCATATCACGGTTTACCATAAAGGAAGGTACTACAAAGTGCTCGTGTATTCAAGAGGACGCCTATTAAAACCTGCTGAAATCCAAGTGTAAGTTTCAACATTCAATTATTCTATCTGGCAGCATAATTACGCAGTCTCGGAAACCTAAATAAAACACAAGAATAGTAAATGCTGAAGCAATGAGCGCATTATGCAATTATAATCCACTGCGTCAGTCGAATACGCTTAATAAGTAGTGTGAAGCATCCAACTGCTTACCAATCGAGCTAATTGAGGTCGTCGTTCAATGCTGCCGTTTTACCTATCTGCATGTATGTAAATGTATTATAGAGCTAATGTCGATACGAGGCCAGTTGGGACAAAAGCTAAATTTATTTTATTTTGATCTTATTTTTTGACATTATCTCACTGACTACGTTTTAATACCTAGGTTCTATATAGTTCTCTCTTTCCCGTCGGGGCTGCGGGTTGTTCGCAAGAGATACAGCGGCCTCGACATGAAGGGCTAAGAAGGAACATGGGTGGTTTTTAATCACTAGAAGTCTGAAAACCGAACCGAGTCTGTCTGTAAGGGAGTTTTCGCTCTGCCCATGAGCGGGCAGGGTTATTTGATGATTTTCCACCCGCCAAAAAAAAAAAAAAGAGGTTCTATAAGTTCTCTCATGTCCGACCATAACAGGTTCTGATTGGTCTAGTGTAGCAAAGACCATAGACGTTGTGTCTCACTAAGGTGGTTGAAAATACAGTACTAGCAATCTGTATTTCTTTATGCAATCTACTGGACTGAAAGTCTGGAATATACTTGTTTTGTTAAAGTATAAGTTTTAACGTCACCATTTTGTGTAGACAAATTCAACAAATTCTCGACGACAAGTCAGAGCCCATGGTGGGAGAAGAGCGCGTGGCTGCGCTGACCGCGGGCGAGCGCTCCCACTGGGCGCACGTCAGGCAGACCATGTTCAACCGCGGACACAACCGCACCTCGCTGCACTGCATCGAGCGCGCCGCCTTCAACGTGTGCCTCGGTAAACAACACTCATACCACTAACCTTATATTCGACTCCGAACGAACAAACGAAACTGTGTTTTCGCTACACTTGTAGCTCCTTTAACACAAAACGTTACGAACAGTTAAACAAAATTTCAACACATCCCGGAACATAAAATTACTACCTCACCCACCTCGGGTCCTTCTAAAGTAAGAGAGGCATGCATTTAGGTATGCGTCTCGGTTCTATGCACTATTCTCAAAATGAACGCGTTTAAAATAATTATTTAATGAACCTTACAGTAAGCATGATTATTGAGATCGGATAATTATTTACATTTGAGACTTCAATTGTTTTCGCACAAAACTGTGGACGCAGAACCGTAAATCAGTTCCGTTATGTCAATACTTACCGCGATAAGAGTACGACCTTCATTGTAGATAGTGGATCTCATTGACCTCTTTTTGATTTATTTTATAAAATTGTACGCATTGTAGTAAAATTAGTATTCAATAAGCGACCAGCATGCTTATGTATGCGAAAAATGAGCTGCCAGTGAGCGCACGACTAGGGGGCACATCATTACCTCATAAAACAGTATTATTTAAATCTTACTACATTTGTGGGCAAGATATAGTAGGGCGTAGCGGCCTGCAGGCTCCATCTCTCTACATACTGGACTAGCATCAAACTTCATTAAAGTAGTACTGCCATAACAGCCAGTCACGAGCAATATTTCAATATCAGTAATCGCGTTCACGAAGACACCCAAGTACTCCACACAGTGCAACTGGTAACTGAAATTTTCTCCTACTGCATTCATTATTTTTTTCACGAAGCCTGACTATTACGAAACAAAAAGGTCTTTCCTCAAAGTAGTATTCGCTATTTCTGCTGCTGGTTGTTCGAAAGAAGCCTTGCGCCGAGGCCGCGGTATGGCCTCGGCGCAAGGGTTAAGAAGGAACATGGGTGGTTTTTAGTCAGTAGAAGTCTGACACTGCCTTTCGCTCTGCCCAAGAGCGGGAGGGGTGGGTTATTTGATGATTTTCCGCCCGCTAAAAAAAAAAGGTGTAAAAGTACCCTTAAAGAAACTGAAAGGCACTTACATTGTTCTCCCTGTCATTGTGATCAATTTTTGTTCTGGAATCTGGACCATGTCTGGGAACATTCTGGTTATGGAGAAATTGGAGGTCAATCTACTAAACACGAACTGATTACAAACTGCTGTTCTATAATTATTTGGTGCTACACGCCCATGCCCCTCAGGGTCGTAAACCGGAGTTACTATCTTTTATTATGTTAATTTTTCTTTTATTGCGTGAACTAAATACCTCGATTGTATATTTCGTAACCTACATTTGCCGCGCTCCCATTGCACGATCCATATTAGTATACAATATTGTACACTAGCGTAGTTCTGTTCGCTGATGGAAGCTAACCGCCCGTTCACGTAACAGTTTCAGGTTATAAAACTACTTGCTCGTACATATTTATATCGTACCTCTATTGGTGATTATTTTAGTTCAAGCATAACTACTAGCGTGCGTTATTCGTTCCTGTTACGTGTCAAATGAAAACTGCAAAGAAGCGAAAACTATTTGGAACTATCCTAAAACTGCTTTTAATACGTTTTTAGAAACACATTTTTGTCTACTCGAGATACGCAACGAACCGTGGTGAATCTGAAAGAAGCTAGTTATATTGTAGTGACCCACACTCCTATATATATGTAACGTTATCGTGACGTTTTGTCTAGACAATTACATTACATATTAATACAAATCTTATCTATACAATTGTTTAGTCCCACATTGCGTCACGTATTAGATATGTTGTTAGTAATATGATGAACCTTCCAGATGACTTTGAGTACGGTTATGACGAGAACAACCCTTCAAAACTGGACGAGATGGGCCGCGTACTACTGCATGGCAAAGGTCACGATCGCTGGTTCGACAAGTCATTTAACCTTTGCTTCAGCAAAAGTGGTTTTGTAAGTATTGGTTTTCTTTCCCTGTAATCTCCGAGTACCAAAATGAATTCTTGAGATATACCCCGATATGACCCGAGAAGAGGTCTTTTACCACACGCTAAGTTGCTGTAGCAGCGTTGGGAGAATGTGTCACATGCAGCTTACACTGGGTAGGGTAGAAACTACCTGTGTTATCGACGACCTTAAAACAACAATAATGACACAAATTAAAAAGATTTATCGACTCACTCACCTCTGCCTAAACCCCTCAGGGATTACAGGCATGATCTATACATATAATAAATCTGTAGAAAAATATTATATAAATGTATTCACCGGTGAACATAGTTTCTATAAATGTATTCACCGGTGAACATAGTTTATACAGCACTTATTATATGAAAAGAAAGTAAGTAGGTAGGTATTTATCGTCTCATTTAATTATGTATTCACATAAAACCATACTAGTAAATTTTTATACAACTGCTTACTTCTGTGAACTAAAGCTAAATTTAAATTTCGCAGGTTGGCTTTAACTCGGAACACACGTGGTAAGGAAACAAATCTCTATATTGCTGTATTTTATTTATATCATACAATTTCCTTACACTAAATTTAAATATTTTCAGGGCAGATGCACCAGTTATGGGCCACTTATGGGAATTTGTTATTTGGTGCGAATTGGAAGTTGGGTAAGCATTTTGAGTAATTCCATTCTATATTCGTTCAACCCCAAAATAAAAAAGCTTTCTGCCCTTACAGCAATTTGATTGGGATCGGAGCGGAAAGTATTTTTCGCTCATCACGCATAAATTGTCATTTGAGGCGTTATTTGATAAATTCCCACTATGTTATTTTGTTGATTGACTATTACCTAATTGATGCCCGCGGCTTCACCCGCGTTAAGTTCAGTCTGTCCCACGGGATCGTACTATCGGGATCAAAAGTATCTTATGTCCTAATACTGGATATAAATAAACTATACGTGTGTCAGATTTCATCCAAGTCTGTTCAGTAGTTATTAGGTAAAAGAGTAACAAATCCACCTTAACAAAGTTTTGTATATAAACTAGTTTGATTTATAATATATTTAGTTAGAATAAAGTAAAAGAAAGTGTATTTTCAGATACGGAAAAGACGGCAACACACTAGGCACAGTTGATTCGCCACCCCCGGCGCCCACTCGTCTGCAATGGGACCTCGACCATGAGGACCTACTGAAGAGCATCGATATATCGTACAACGTCGCACACAAGTTGCTCAACGACGTCGACCTCAGGATACTGATGTACACCAAATACGGAAAGGGTATGTTAACTTAACAAACATTTTGCTTGGATCATGCATCAGAGCCGACGAGCGCCTGCTCGCTATAGCTATGTATTTCAGTAAGCTAGTAAAACGATGCGATATATATACTGAATTGTTCTCACATATAGGATCTATAATAATGAACCCAAGTCTTTGTAATACAGTATCCAAGGAGTTTCACACATTAATCCTCTATGGAGATCTATGCTTTGGAATAGGCAACTACAGTCCTTTCACAGTTATCAGCCTGTGGGAGGACTGTAGTTTCAACTTCGTGTTTTTAACAATCCAAATTATCTGAACATTGAGTTTTCGTTAAGACGGCTATGTATGCTAATGTCCTTAAAATAAGTTACAATTTGGGTGTACAATAAACCATCGACCCGCAGGTTTCATGAAGAATTGCCGGATATCTCCGGACGCGTTCATCCAGCTGATCCTGCAGCTGTCGTATTACCGCGACGCGGGCCGGTTCTGCCTGACGTACGAAGCGTCCATGACGCGGCTGTTCCGCGAGGGCCGCACGGAGACCGTCCGCTCCTGTACCATCGAAAGTTCACACTGGGTGAAGGCGATGAACGACCCTCACTCCACGGTACGTCATAATCACGCCCCTAACTACAGCACATCGAGTGGTTACATTCACTAACTATTTTCGTCTTTATAAGTATTCATCAAATTATGTGACTGTCTCGTTGTGCAAGCGGAACATGGTCTTGTCACCGGGGATTGATTCTCAGGTTCTTTCTATCACTAATTTCACAGTTGCAGCCACGGAGTTTAGATTTGTGTCTGGTTGATGGCAATAGGCTCACCTCGTCTGCCTGTTTGTAGGCACAGCTTTATCTAACCCTTAGGGAATTACATACGTTCATCATCATCATTTCAGCCCGGAATCACCCACTGTTGGGTATAGGCGTCCCCTTTCCTCTGCCACTCTTCTCTGTTCTGTGCGTCTTTCTTCCATCCGTTTCCCGAGCTCCTGACGATATCATCCACCCAACGCGCTTTAGGACGGCCCTGGTTTCTCACGCCCAACCTTGACCACTTTTACTCCATCGGCCATCTCTGCGTCTAGCCAGATGTCCTGCCCAACTCCACTTTAGGCGTATTGCCCTGTCCCCGACGTCGAATGCAATGTTAAACTGATTGGATTCATCTAGGTGCAAGAGCGGATGGATCTGTTCGTGAAGGCCAGCCATCGTCATCAGCTGGGCTACCAGGACGCCATGGCCGGCAGAGGCATCGACCGTCACCTCTTCTGTCTGTACGTCGTCTCGAAGTACCTCGAGCTGGAGTCGCCATTCCTGCAGGAGGTGTTCAACGAACCGTGGCGACTTTCCACAAGCCAAACGCCTCACGGTCAGTATTACCATAAACTACTTATGAAGCACTTCCTAACAGAACCACAACGCGAGCGGTTCCATAGATGCTCACGCCTTTTTTCTCAAAAGGGCTCACGAAATTAGAAAACCTGATTTTAATATATAAATCCGTAATTTTACCGCTATTATTCATTGAACAGTGTGTGTTCTTTAGTGTAATATTACAATTGTTTAAAGATACCTACTCGTTAGAAGGATTTTAACACGTGACATCGCGAGCTCTTCGAATTTAAGGCTAGGCTTTTCTTTGAATGTGTGCGTGTAAATCGGTGTAAGTTTGAGAGAGAATGTGTGGTCGCGGCAAATATGCGCCAGACCTGCGCATACCGTGAATTTCAACAAAAGGATTTCAAATTAGTTCATATTTATTTTGAGTGTTTAAATTACAATATCACGGGGTAAAAATTCGGTATTTTTACGCCTGGGACCCCTGCGTTTTCGAGATATTTAAATTAATTTTTTTTTTTGGTACATTTATTTCAGAGGTATATCCACTAACTTTGCGTGGGCTGAACGACTCCACACGGGGCCTGCGAATTCACCCGCAGAGAAAGATAGCGCCAACCCAGTAGTCCACATGACGTCAGGCGAAGCACCCCACTTTGACGAGACTATTCGCCGTAAAAGACTATTGCGAGTGTGCATCTTCTGCTTAATGTTATTGCAGTTCTTGCCGAATGTTAGAGACCTGTCCAGAGTAACACCCAGATATTTTGGGTAGTTGCTGTGCTCGATGGATACCCCACCCCAAACGATGTTATGTTTGCGGCTCGGGGCTTTGCCTCCGTTTTACTGCGGGCACGCCACTGTTGTGGAGGTCATATAGGCAGTCGTTTTATGTAAAACTCTGGTATTCAGCTGCAGCCGGATAGACTGGAAGCCGACCCAAACATAGTTGGGAAAAGGCAGTTGATAATTGATTGAACAGAACATGAGATGATTGAAGTGCACTTAGTTTTTTGTTTATACGTTACTGTCGATCGATTAATTACCTGGGTAGATAAGCTGTGATAAAGTGAAATAATTTTAAATAAAAAAGATCCTTCCGTTTGGAGGACTCATCCTGACCGGACTTCATTTGAATATATTTCTTCGCATCACTCGTATAATAACGTATTCTCTATTTTCAGGTCAAACCTCAATGCTGGATCTAAAGAAATACCCAAAATGCGTGAGTGCTGGCGGCGGCTTCGGTCCAGTGGCTGACGACGGCTACGGAGTCTCCTACATCATCGTCGGAGAAGATCTTCTGTTCTTCCATGTCTCTAGCAAGAAGAGTTGCCCCATCACGGTGAGACTGTTAACCCGCATACGTCCACAACTTAACACATACCATTTCTAATTTGTTTGCATTGCTCATTATCTTACGATTTGTGTCTGAGTGAATAAATTCATGTCTCATTTATTAATTAATGTTTAATAACGCTATGTTTATTTCACAGAGCTCACCAAACTTCGTGAAACAAATCGAGACGTCCTTGAAAGACGTACAAGACCTCTTTAACGAATACAAAAAACTCAAAAACGGAGTCAAGAATAACAAGTAGATCAATATTTGAACAAGCTTTTGAATTGTTTTAGTTTTGTTGCTTTGTGTAGTTTATATGTTTAATTTTAAGACTAAGAAGCACTCAAATCTAACTGAAGTATTCTTCATAATAATTGATTGTGTACAATATTATTTTTGTAACATCCTTATTTTTTAAATGTAATGCACTGTCAAAGTAAGCTATATGATAGTCTTCATAAGATGTATTGCAACAGGACCATGAAATTGGATTTTCTCCCAATAGGGAAAAACATTCAATCTTTCGAGACTAATTATTTAATTGTAATCGTTAATAGTGGAATTTGTAGTGTGTTGATTCTCTGGTACAGTACACACATTACCATTTAAACTTCATGCTTCTGGTTCTGCTACTATTGGTTCAACAACAGAGTTATTCATATATTTTAAATTAATTGATTTGTTTTTAAATTATGTTATATTAAACTTAGTTGTATATTAGGTAAAAGTTTTAATTTTTTCGAATACCATTTGATAATAAGCCGGAAAATGTATTAAAATATAACTGGATTGTAATAATATTAGTATATTGATAAACCCTCGTTAGCAAAATGACAAAAGTCCAAGATTTCACGGTGTGCAACTAACATAGCTACCGTCAGTTTTCTAAGTTACAGTGATAATTTAATCATTATATGTTATTGTAATAATATGGGTATAGTATTGAATTCGCTTATATAAATTTCGGCGTCATGTTTCAATTTCCTGCTTAATTTAATAAAACTGCTCCATATAGGGTATACATACAGGAAACTTCACTATTATATTCTTACGGAGTCATTATAGCAGTGTACAACACAGATTCTCAGATATTTATTTGTCTATATATATTTATCAACTTTCTTATATTAAAATTTATCTTCTATACACATTTTTAAATATTATAATTATTCTTATTATTCCAGAGAAAAATATTCAATAAACTCGTGTTGGACCTGTTACACCTGTTACGATGTGGCTGCGTGTAATATATACTATTAGTATAATTTATGCATTCTATTAATCGATTTTATTATTAGACATACGACATGGCGGCGTAGCATGTGGCGCCGTCTTATTGTTTAGTTTTGTAAAAAAAATATATTCTCATGTTTGTAGACACTGTTTTATCCTTTATTATTAAGTATATTATGAATATTAAGATCAAATCATGCCTATAAATTATTTATTATGTACCTACATCACGATTGCTTTTAAATGCATTTTGATATAAAACTAGATTTTAATTATGTGAGTGACCGATGATTGGTGTAAAACTTGATTTTAATCATGAAGTACACTCAATCACGCATTCCAAATATTTTCTCTCGGTTCTTTTCTATTTATAATAATCTTTTATATATTTTTACTATATTTTCCCTTTTTTGAATACTCTGCTAACAAATACATCATGCTGTCCAATAATAAAATAATTTTGCTGTAGGTATCTGCAATATTTTAGTAAAGACCGTGTTTTAGGAGCATGTCGCATTGTTAAATACAAAAGATTTTTATAAACATTAAGTACATCTTTGACGTGCCTTTGGATATTTTACAACGAAAATAAAGGGATCGCTATATGTATATTTTAGAAAAGTATGTCTACAATGCAAAGTTGGTCCTCTTGAGTTTTCATTAATCTAACAATAAATAACGTTTGTCTAAGCTACTTACAAGTTTTATCAGTTTAATGTAAATAAACATATTTAATATTGAAACGTTTTAATAATTGATTCCTGGTGCCCTATGTTACCTAAAGTAACAGTGTAATCTATCTAGACAACATTGAGATGTCAACGAGAAGTGAATGCTACCAGTTTACTAAGACTACGCTCTCTCCTCTCGGCAATCACCACTCGGCGTCCCAAGTCAGCAGCCAATGCGGATAGAAGTTTAGGTTGTGGGCCGCAGAAAATATTATATTTGAACGAAAAGAAATTACTAATTACATCTTAACTTAATTTTTAAGGAAGTTTTCTCTCTTTTTACGTTCAACGCCTTTGGCGAAATCAGTGAATCTGACAAAAGAAGATAGAAGTTTCGGTGCCAAGTACCCAGCCTACGGGTCGAAAACTAATTGGTTTGGCAAGTGGGTCTTAAGCTTTAAGGGTTGTCGACACGAAATTATTTATTTTTATTCATTTATTTTCAGATATTACATCCATAGAAACTGGTAGGTGCGTCCCCCACTGGTAAGTCGAGGTGGAGTCGCGACAGTGTCGTTTCGTTCGTTTCTCTATATATCGCCTCCACTGCGCTCGTGCCGCGACCCTGGTATATGAGCGCATTGTCATTTATTCTATAGGGAGTAAAAGTACCCTTAACGCAAACGAAGGGCATTTGTTCTCCCCACCACTGCGATCATTTTTTTGTTCTAGACCATACCTGGGAACCTCCTAGTTGCGGAGATATTGGGGGTCAAAGTTCCAAATTTTTCACAGCTGTTTTTTGTAAATACTAGTATTTCAGGTTTTAACTTTACTTAAATTACCTCCATGACCCGTTTACTATTCAAAGCATCCACTAGCACAATGTTTTAAGAGTGCTACTTCGAGTTTTACCGTAAAATGTGATTTTTGACCCCAAAAAAAAAGTCATTTCCCAGCAAAAATTTTTGCGTAGGGGTACTTGGTTTGATGTACAGAATGCTTGGTTGTCGGATGCGTGAAGGGTTCGTTTACACCCTGTATAGGGGTGGCCAAATTAGGGTGGGTTCCCGGCGGTAAAACCTCGCGCTACGTTTGCGAAATTTATTTTTGGTACCTAACATGATACAGTGCTGCTGTTACTTGTACTATGTACCCATCCCATTTTGACGGCGCGCTTACTAGGGGGCGATAGGGTAATGGTTGCACACGCGCGCTACATGGGCTAGAGATGCCTGTGGATATGGCCCCCAAATTCCGTAATTTTTCTTTGTTTTTTTAATTTTAATGTAGCCAGTGACACTCGCGCCACCACGACGAATCTAACGACGTAGGTATATTTTATTCAAACCTGTTCATCCGTTTGGGAGTTATGACTATGAGGGAACAAAGAAACGGACATACAAACATACATACAGGTCAAACACATAACTCTCCTTTCGGGCTTCGCCGGAGTCGGGAAAAAGACCAAACCCCCCTTGTTTTTGTTTTCAGTTAATTGTTTAGATAAAACTTGTGCAAATTTTGCAAAAAGTACCTAGGTAGGTACCTAATTGATATTCCGAATTGAACGACACCTCGTTCATATTTTACGGAGGAGGAGAAAAAAAATTAACCAAAAAGCACTTGTTGACTAGACTACAGTCATGCCTGGGTTGTATTAAATACAACCCAGTGAAGGCACCTTAAATTTATAGGACGTTGATATGACCATTTGACCTTAAATTTTAAGGTCATATGCCATCGCATTATCATATCATTCACACACTAAATTTAAGTTAAAGCTTTCTCAAAGCATAGACCGAAGGGCTTAGCAGCACCACATTATCCGCATAGCTTATATTATTAAAAAAAAAAAAAAAAAAAAAAAAAAAAAAAAAAAATATATATGTGACAGCTGTTCCTCGCTTGCTCGTCGTCGCAGAGCGATGGGCTCACCAGCGACGAAGATGTCCTGTGCAGCAAAGCCCATTCCCACCGGCTTCCCTTTTGAAAATTAAGCAAGAAGAAAAAAAAGAGAGTAAAAAAACAAATTATTATGTACTTTAGATCAATAGTTTAGATCTGTAGATAAAAATATTTAATACATCTTAAGATTAAACGGATTACAAAAATGCCAACATTTTTCATATCAACAAAAAAAGCAACAGCCAGCGCCAAATAACCCGATGCTTTGGTGTCAGAATTCAGAACTAAATTCGTATGAAATTGGACCACGTGAAATCGCGACTCTTATCACGATTTTGTAGGGCAGTCAGTAAGCCGCATATTATCGAGTTACGACGGGCAGGAATTGAGACTATGTAGGGGACAAACGTCATTACTCCGTCATTGATGAACCGATTTTCAAAATTATTTTTTTATTCTAAATAATATACTCCCGAGGTGGTCCCATTGTCACCATGTCAAGATCTGGTGATGGAATCTCAAGGAAATCAAGGACAAACCTCAAACTTTATAGGCACGTAGGTATTAGGTACTGGTTTAGTGTTTTTTTTATGAAGTTATTCAAGTATTCGCATCTGGTAGTCATCATCTCATGTTGATGACCTGATGATGGAAGGTTTATCTCCTTAGCGGTTAGAAGTTGGAGAATAATTCTTAAATAAATTATTATGGGGACGTATATAAAGTGGTATTCTTTCAGGTTATCTAGGTGAGCTGATTATGAAAGGAAGGTAGAACTTCTCATCGGTTAGGAGTTGTAAGCAATAATAACGAAATCTTGATTGAAGGTTAATAAGGTTTAGGTTCGTTGGTTGAATGTTAAATGCATAGTAAATAAATATATTATATATAGGGTGTAAAAGTACCCTTAACGCAAACGAAGGGCACTTGTTCTCCCCACCACTGCGATAATTTTTTTGTTCTAGACCATACCTGGGAACCTCCTAGTTACGGAGATATTGGTGGTCAAAATTCCAAATTTTTCACAGCTGTTTTTGTAAATACTAGTTTTTCAGGTTTTAACTTTACTTAAATTACCTCCATGACCCGTTTACTATTTAAAGCATCCACTAGCACAATGTTTTAACAGTGCTACATTGAGTTTTACCGTAAAATGTGATTTTTGACCCCAAAAACAAAAGGCGTTTCCCAGCAAAAATTTTTGCGTAGGGGTACTTAGTTTGATGTACAGAATGCTTGGTTGACGGCTGTGTGATGGGTTGATTTACACCCTGTATATATATATGTATAAGATTATTACAACTAAAATGAAAAAAAAATGTTTTTTTTTGTATCATCGACTTCCCCTTTCTTATACTTCACGCCTCGCCACTGATATGAATGAGTTAAAAATAAATTAAAAAACAATGTTAGCACTCTTGGAAGATGGAATCCAACATACCTACCCCAGATGATCGATGCTGTGACTATCATGCCCTGGAGACTTTCCACTCACCATTTTTCTTATTACGGCGGCTACTTCTGTTGCAGTAAATCTTCCACTAACCTCCAAAGCCCCAGCATCGGGCATTGTTGGTGAAGCCGACCCAAGAGGGGATTTTACAAGAACCCGCAGAACCTAGGTAGACTTGTTGATGCAGTCGAAAGATATTTATCTCATATTGGTGTCCTCCCTGTCTTAGAAATTAATCTTGACTTGTGCAGAAAAGCTAGAGATTGATAGAATATGATGAGAACGTTTAATGCAAATCTAACTAAGGGAGCCCGGGAGAAAGTTTCAGTATCCCGCGGATCCCGCCTGGGATAAGTTTCTTTCGACCTCCACTCTACTAACTATGCATGACACTTACTTAGGCCCCCCCTTGAATCGTGGGGCCCTGGACATTTGCCAGGAGTGCCGGAAAAGATAACCTTTTGAATACGGTCAGATCTTTACGTCTGCCTAAACTATATGACCACGACTACGAACGATCCCAATTAATCGGAGCCCAACCACGACCTACCGTGTGAGTCTATCTGGCGGGCCCCAACGAGATTTATCAATAGGTTAGACATTATTTTGTACCTCAACAGTTTTTGATTAAATGACGTTTCTATGAAGTGTCTAACTAGCGGGCCCCATGTTTTTTTTTGTTATTATATTTATAGATCGCCCAATAGTGCTTGGAGTTAAAAACTATTATATACCTTACAAATCCAAAATTTCGACTTTCTGAGAGCTATACTTTAGGAGATCAGGATTCGTAAGGTACATAATAGTTTCTAACTCCAAGCACCATTGGGCGATCTATAAGTTTAATGACAAAAAAAATAATCAGAAGGGGCCCGCTAGCTAGACACTTAATAGAAACGTCATTTAATCAAAAACTGTTGAGGTACAAAATAATGTCTAACCTATTGATAAATCTCGTTGGGGCCCGCCAGATAGACTCACACGGTCCAACTTTTTTAACCCGTCCGAAAAATAGTTTTTGTCAAACTCTGCAAAATAGGCCTCCGTGGCGGCGATGACCTCCTCATTTGATCCATATCTATTATACTCTTTGACCACAACTGTTTTAAATCGGAACGCAACTTTAATAAAATATTTTTGTGGCAACATCGATCCTTACCTTATCATCTTTTTTCGCTTCGTATAAAAAAAAAGTAAATCTGTCAACAAATTACAAACTTACAATTATTACAATATCTCAAATTCTCAATTTATACTAACGAATCGATACTACCTAATATGTAATACGTTTACAATCATTCTTATTATCAATCTAATACAGTAATAAATATCATACGCTACGAAAATATTTTGGATATTTCCAATTTATGATGTCCATGTAATTATTAAAAAATAAAAATTATTTACAAATTTAAACATGTATCATATACTTCGGATAATATTATACAGACTGTGGGCCGTGTCGACCTTAACCTTAGTTTCTGGTGTTGTTGTATTTTGGTTTTACGGATATATATCATCAATTATTGTATTTACTTTGGGCATTTCAGGTAAGAAAAATTCAATTCAGAAAAAATGGTTAAATACTGGACATTGCTTTGCTTGCATTGAACATCACTGACTTGACTAGCAATAACCTGCATAGTACTACAAACAAATCAGTATTTTATTCCTATGGAGGTCATGTTGAAGACTTTATAATAGGTTCTTGAAGACCTGACCAGTATGAGGCAATGTAAAGGCAGTTTAGAAGGATGTGGGCTGCTGTCTTGGTTCCCTCGATGCAGGCTCTTCACAGAGGGCAGTTTGTGACTTACGATAAAGAAGTGTTATCAAAAGAGCCACTCCCTGTAATCGTGGCTGTACTTGTGCATTTGCTACATCATCACCTTGGGAGTCCCTGTGTTCTTTGATCCATTGTATGGTTATGTTGTTAAGATTACCAACTTTGTTTAGGTGTTGTTGACACTCATGTAAATTACCCCTGACTTGACTATGAGGCGGTGTGGAGCTTGCAGTACTTGCAGCACCATGCTCTCTGCGAATATGCAGTTTGAGTAACATATGCTAGTGCACAATGATATAAGTTACTAACATCCATGTGGATGTACTGACATCATCATCATCCACAGCGTGGATTCACCCACCACTGAGTATAAGCCAAGCTCCACATTCTTGTGATATCTATTCCCCCCGCTGCCCTCGGTGGTCATAAAGTCGTCTGCCCGTCTCATTGCCAGTACATAAAGGGCACATATTCATTAATGCTCAAGTTCAAACTTCTTGGTGCATTTTTACAGAAATTTTTTTTTCATACCAAAATACTTTCCAAATATCCGATCCAATCAAAAATTACAAACCTACATACAAACCTTATCCTGATAGTTATAATGAACACATAGCAAGCAAACTCCAGGCTGTTTCCTTAAAGTTTTCCTTTACCAATGTTCAGGATAACCTAATAGTTGTTTCATTGTGCTTTTATAGAAACACATGAATTTAACAAGTCACAGTGATGCTTGAACTACAACCTCATCCAAAACAAACCTGGCCTACTTGCTATTAGGTCTGGTGTGTTTTGCAATAGATTGTGAGATAAAAACACTAAGTTATCCAATATTTGTTCACAGGGATTCTGTACAATGCTCAAGATCTATTGTTATATTACCCCAATGACCCACCCGACTCTAGGGTGTTTGTTCTTCAGCCCAGCAACTACAAACTGCCATATGAAAGTATCAAAATTAATAACAAAGATGGTTTCAAAATTCACTTATTCCTTATAAAGCAAGCTGTGAATAGCAATCATAAACCAACTATGCTGTTTTTCCACGGTAATGCTGGTAACATGGGCCAGAGGTGAGTTTGCACTTATTTTTGGAGATACAACCATTTTGGTTTTCCAATAAATTCTTAATGTCAGTAAAATTAAATTTACTGTCAAATGTTATGCAAAGGCTTTCTTTGGGAGCGGTTGCCTGTAAGGTGACAATTGAATCTTGAATTTTGTACTGAAATAAGTGCGTTTGAACTGTACTATAAATGTATATGATAGGTAAACACTCCCTCTGAGGGTACGCCTTAAGTGGTTATACTTTGTGATCAACTGAGTGGTGTTCATAATGTTACTGTAATTAATAGTTCTTGTGGAAGAGCCATCACAATTTCGACAAAATCATATAGATACTGACTATAATATATCATCAATTACATAGCCAGCACAAAAAAAACAGTTCCATCGTGTTAGATGCATATGGGAAGACAATTATACCCACCAAAACAATGGCAAACTTAAAATAAATACAAAAGTAACATTGTAGTTTATATTTACAGACTATCAAATGTCTCCGGCTTCTACCATAAGTTGAACATTAACATCCTCATGGTTGAGTACAGGGGCTATGGTTTGTCAGAAGGATCACCGTCTGAAAAAGGATTATATGTTGATGCACAGTCTGCTCTTGACTACATCATGCAGCGAACTGATATTGATGTCAGTAAGATTATGGTATTTGGAAGATCATTAGGTAAAGTACTTGTTACAGTTACCATAATTGTATTCTGGTGCCATTGGACGACTTCCAATGAAAACTCTAGGCAAATGATGATCTAGTTTGTACAATAAGGTTGGGGGCAGCTTTCAGTCTGATTAAACATTGTTGAATCTCATGTTGTTATTATTCAAATAACGCACTTCTTGTGTATAAATCATCATCATTAGCCTATAATGTTTCCACTGCAGGGACTCAGACCTCCTCTCTCGGAGAGGAATGGGCTATAATCCACCACGCAGGCCCAGTGCGTGTTGGTAGACATCTACCAACCCTAATATCCGAATACCAAAATATTCATAGTCATGTGACGTCACATGTCTATGAATATTTTGGTTCTAAGACATGCCGGTTTCCTCACGATGTTTTCCTTCACCGTTTAGAGAGCAGTTGTGATGAATTAACTTACTCAACTTAATCCGCTTGCCTAGGTTCGAACCCAGTAAGTCGGTGCCATAATCTGAATCTCGGAAACGGCTTCAACGGTTTTCATGAAATTTAGTAAGCAGGGGGTTTCGGAGGCGATAATCGATCTAAATAGTTTTATACATTTTTAGAAAAATTGTTTTTACTTATAATATTCATTTTTACAAAAAAAATTCAGGTACTACACTATTAGTTGAATAAGATTGATATTACGGACTTTGGAACGCGTTTCTAGCCAGAATGTGAGCAATATCTAAAGCTGATAACAGACCCTTCACTAAAGTGAATTTTGATTACATGTTTACACAACTCGGTCAAAATAATATAGCCTTGAAATCTTATCTTCTTAGTTAGATTTTTTGATTAGATGTTCATATTTTGTTTAGACACTTCTCTTCGGATGTAAGATGATGGGCAATGAGAACCACCTCCTTTTTGAAGTCGGTTAAAAATGTATAAAAAGTGAAGCACCTGATTTTATTGAAATGTGAAAACAACTGCATTCTTTATGGGTAGCATTTGAAAATGTTAATACCTTGATTACATTTTGGTGTAATCTTTATGTTTCAGGTGGAGCTGTAGCAATTGACTTGGCCTCAAGACTGGAGTATAGGAACAAAATATGGGCCTTGGTGGTAGAGAATACCTTCACAAGCATACCGGACATGGCACACGTGATACTAAAATGGAAGTGTTTGAAGTGGCTCCCACAATTCTGTCATAAGAACAAGGTTAGTCTTTCTTGTTTTATATTAACCGTATTATATTCACTACATAAGGAAATCTACTGTAGTTCCTCAATCTGACTCTCAAACTAAATTATTATAGCATTACACCTTAACGGTGCTCTATTAGGTACACCTCTGCCTAACCCTTCGGAGATTACAGACCTGATGTTATGTTATTTTATAACTCAGGCTAGCTAGTCAATGTAAAAATCACAATTCAACTTGATGCTGCAGCCAGAAACGTCTCTTGATGAGGGGAGTTTTCAACGGTTACTTGCAGGGATATATATATTTATATGTATATATTTTGTTTTTTTTTATCATAATATGAAGCTGCAGCCAGGATTTTTTGCACAAGAGGGATCTTCTGAAAAGTTAATAGAACCGGTAGTTTTCATAAAAGCTTGTCGTGTGACTAAACAAAGAAAAAAAAAAGGAGGGATAAAATAAATAAAATAAAATTGTATATTGTGTCTCAAAGATTAAATTTACACATGTGAATGAAACAGCCCCAGTAAGTAATAAATTATACTTGTGTTGGGGTTGTTTCGCTACTTCCCTTAATAAATAACAATATTGGGACTATAATATTAAATTTAAGAACTAATCAAAACAAATTAAAATTAAGAACTAATAGGTGCTACCCTAGGAACTAACTACTGTGTGTGTGTGCGTGTGACTGTGTTTGTCTATATAAGTGTGTATTTATGCGTTTCGTGTTTGCTGGTAGTGCCATTATTAACATTATGATATAGAGCAGTTAATTATTGTTTATGCAAGTCTGACTAGAATATGCTCTATTTCTTCATATGTTAGAGTATAGGGCTGTCGCATATAGTTTTTAACTTTTTACACAACTGCCCAAAAAAAAGAGTTTTTTTAAGAAACCCTTTAAGGAAACAATTATTTTTCATTTATTCAAAGGTTTATTTTCTTCGTTTAAGTGCATTTTAATTAAAACTTTTCATTTCAAAACTTTGTGTTAAAATATTAAACAAGAAATGTCTTTTTAGTACATGTCTTTGAAGAAAATGGCGCACGTGATGACGCCTACCCTGGTGATATGTGGCTCAAATGATGCTCTGGTCCCGCCGTCGATGGCCAAGGAGCTGTACATGCGCTGCGGAGCTATCTGCAAGAAGTTAGTGGTGATGCCTGGCGGGGGACATGACGACACCTGGACATGCAGAGACTACTATTTATCGGTACAAAAATTCTTGTTGAAGGTCCCGCCATTACCTGATGAAATAGGCCCATTCTTTGATAGCCAAAGGATCGATTCCGATTGTATAATAGTACATACAGTGTAGTGTGTTCCGACAGTTATTTTTGTAGAAATAATTAGGAAAAAAAAGTATTCCATTATGATTTTACAAATTTTATATAGAAAAAATATTTTAATAGATTTTTAAATTTCTGTAGTTTAATATATAATTGTAGGTAGATAATATTTTCGTGTTTACCAACGTATTTGGCACAAAATGGCGATGCAAATGAGTGAGTGTGATCATAATAGTACATAAATCCTTTAATCGATATGTACAGTATGTTTGGTTAACGATTACCTTTTTTATACTTATTTCGATTGACAAATACACATATTGTATTTTTAATCGCTGAATAGTTTATCTAGGGCAGGGACTGAATTACCCAAAAATGACGGTACCTTTACTGTTGTACGGTATGACGTCAAACCGTTAAATAAGGGTTACCGAAATATTTCGATACCGTTATTTTTTTCGGTAGCGGAATTTTGAGGTTGGAAATGCATACCGGTATATTTCGGTAGAAGTGCCGTAACCGTTATAAATGTATCGGTAGCGGTACCTAAACCTTAATAAATAGGGGTTTTCTTTGACGTACCGCCTCGCCACTCACATACACAACAAAGAGATAAGTAAAAGAGTAGCAAATAAAATGTACAAAATACACAAGTTCTAACGTTTTTCACCGAGCACACGCGCGCCGCGCCCCGTCTCGCATGCATTTCGGTACCGAATCGTGTAAGGGTTAAATAACGGTTTAGCCCAACCTTTATTTATAAAGGTACCGGTATAGCGCAACTTTATTTTAAACCGGTACCGGTATATTTTTGAGGTACCTTAACCTTTAACCGTAACCGCTTTCAGTCCCTGATCTAAGTTATGTTCAATGAAATGCGACGTGCAAAATATCATTTTATTGCAAGGGTAAACGCCGAAGTACTAAATATTTTTTCCTGAAATGCAAAAAGTGCCTAGTTAATAAATTACGAAACATTACAAAAACATTACTTAAGTATCGGTAACCTTTAACCAAACACACTGTATAATCGCAGCAATGTAAAAATACAACAAACAAATCATATTATAAAATATGTTTATAACTTCGCACAAAACGTGCATATCAATAGAATAAGAGCAAAAAAACCACGACCAAAGTATCTAAATCACCACCGAGTTTTAAGATCATCTGTTGACCTTGTATTGTATTGGCTTAACGGGCTGGTGTCCGCAACTCCACCTCCAAAGCACGTATTTTGCGTACGGATCTATTAACCTTATCAGAACTTTAAAAAATATAACAGTTTTCTGTCTAGAAGATCTATTTAGATTAGGCCAGTCACGGTCGTAAATAATTGCATTGTTTTGTTTTTAGGATTCCGTAGCCGAATGGCAAAAAACAGAACCCTTATAGTGTTACAGGTAACACATGCAAAAATGTCGTTGTGTTCAAAAATCCTATGGTAGGAATCGACTATTCTGCAAACAGGCGAACGCAAACCAGAATTAGATTTTCAATTGCATTATCCACTGAAAATAATTTTCCAGCGGGCACCTTACGTCTGTAAAGGCTTTACAATTTTACAAGTAATGGTCGACCAACTTTTAAAATGTATCCACTAAACATATTTTCCTGAACATAATGAATGGTAGCACAGATTTTAAAACTGCAAATTTAAGTTTGTTTTATTATTACATTAAAAATCATCGTTCGGAGGCAGGAAGGCAGGGATGTTAATCAGTTTAGTAAGTCCCCATATTTTGATGGGCAACTACGGAAACGGAACCTTACATTGTGCGTGGTCCGACACGCACTTGGCCGGTTTTCAAAATCAAAAATATTTATTTCAAGTAGGCCAGTTACAGGCACTTTTGGATAGTCCAACAAATACACAATAAAATAGGCTACAGTCCCAGTCACAAGACATAATAACTGAGTGTACTGTAGTTGCCCATTCCCTAGCGTAGATCTCTATGGAGAAGAACGGGCAAGAAACTCCATGGAGACTCTTTTAAACCTGAATATTATTACAAAACCATGTAACCAAGGTTTCATTCATGTTGAGATGGTATATTATGTGAGAACGATGTGCACGATAAAAGTGTCCACAGTAAAAAAAAAAACGACGATTCAAAAATAAAATAATAATTCAAACAAACCGTGGCAGCGAAGAGGTGAACAACTGACCAGTCACAACTGACAGCACCCGTTCACGAGCATGACGCATTGATCAAAACATAAGTAATCTCGGAAAAAGTATCACTTATCAATAGAATAAACCCAAGTCTCTTAATTTCAGCATAAAGATACATTGAAATATATATAGATACTTCTATAGACATTAACCCTAAAATCACATTTTGACGAGTTATACGAATATAGATAATTGTAGGAACAACTGTTTTTTTTAGATTCGTTGTTGGTTCCATAGTAAAAGTTGTTCATAATGATGAGTATAATGAGCCCTTATGAGATTTCGAGTATGAATATTAGGCTCTGTCGAGATTAAAAAAAAAACCCGCCAACTATAGTAACTATGCCAATTTGGACTTAGTTCATCGGTGGATTTTATTCCGATCTAGATGTGATAAATTAAAAAAATCCATGAATGGGAAATTCATTGCATGTTGAACCTAATAGTAGTGCAATAAGAGTCAATTATCGAGGATATACCCTTCTAAGTCGAAAATAAACCTGTACTCCCAAATTTCACTAGTTACGTTTTAAGTCCCATCTTGAAGCTTGGGAATATGGCTATTGCCATCAACCGACCATAAATCTAAACCACGTAGCTGCCACTGACAGATTTCTGATGGATAAACCTAATGACACCCGATCCGGGAATTGAACCTAGATCCTCATTCTTAGCTGTCGCGCTTGCGGCCACTCGACCAACAAGGTAGTCAAGGTAGCCTTTAAATGATCGACCATCACCACCTTTATATTAACTTGAAATGATCTTAATACTCGCTGGTGCGTTGATGATCATAATTGTAATGTGTTCACCTGCTCCTAAACATATTTACATACCTATTGCCATGTATTCGACTGATTTTGTTATGTCGCCAGTATTTGTAAGGAATGTTTTAACTAAGAAATGCCTTAGTGTGAGAGGAGCTTTAGTTAAATCAATTCGTTATAGAATTAACATATTTTTATAGTCAGAGCAATTTCCTACATTGTTGATATCAATACGTTATTACAAAGCTTTAGTGTATATTCAGCAGAAGAAGTTATTTTATGTATTTAATAGTTTAAGTATGACAACGTGCGGGCTTGATGCTCCACGCATCGAAAGCAGGTCTGCAAAGAAACCAAAAGGGGAGGGCGACACCACTTGTACTAGGAAGCCAGCTTCCAGGTTAACAGGATCAAACTCTGTGAACAAAGAAGTCGGTTAATTAATGTACAGGCGCGAGCACAACAAGCTATCTGAAGGCCTGAAGCTATCAACTTTGAACCTAATGTTTAGCTTTAAAGTTGAAAATCTATTATAGAAAGCACATCAAGCATTTATAAAAAATACGGAATACTTTATTACTAAAGGAAACTGAGAAAAATGCTTTTTCTAATGACAAAAAAATATTTTTATGTGGTTAACTCGTTCTGTCAGCCTCACCCTGCGTTCTCACTAAGCACACAGTTTACAGCTGAGTTTTTAATGTTAAGAATTAGTTTGGGCACATAGTTCGTGGTTGATGTAAACTCAGTGGTAACATTCATCCGTCCTTTATACATTCTAAATCTGTCTCCAAGTTGTTAACTTAATTTTTCGTCGTCAGAACAGTCAATTTTAGTTTTAATTTTAATCAATTATAAATAGGATTTAGACATACAAGGTGGAACGGACACCGACCCTTTCTCCCTGTATAGTGAAGTGATAGCGCTGGGAAGTTCAAGTGAGCTGCTTATTGACAAGTGAGAAGTTCGCTGCTGACTGGGCTGCAGCCCCCGGTTTCACACGTAGGTATAACACGTATAGTTTCCAACAGGACCTGTGCATTTTCCTGGCATAATTAATACCCGAACACTAGGGAATACTGAAGTTTCGTATCAATGGAAAAGCTTTAGTAATCCTATCAGCAATTTAATATTTTATAAATAAACATGAAATGAAATGTTATCAGAAATTAAAAATAAATATCTTTACCTCTAATAAGAAAATGAAAAACGCATTATGACAAAAAAAATGTAGGATAGTTTAATTTTCATGTAGTGTTGTGATCTTTTCGTGTTTCATTATGTTTTCGATACTGACTGTATGTAGGTACCTGCCGCGTTGCATTGATACCATTGTGAGCTGCTGCTCTTGACTCGTTCTTTGTTGCGCCGGTTTAAGCCCCGTGTTACTAGCTGTTAGGTACCATTATTGTTGAGCCACAATATTAAATGGTGCTTAGAGTACCAAGAAGGCGACTACAAAACCCTATAATATAATATCTAGATGTAACTCTATTTGTTCAAGTTGTATTAGATATGTACTTAAGAGTGGTTAGACAAAACGCGGTGACACACAAACTATTGGGTTTTCTGCACAGAACAGATAAAAGAGGTTAGAAAGGAAATAGTTCCTGATTTGTATCAGAACGCGGGTCGCCGCTTGTCTCCCACTCTCTATATCCACTACAAGCAAGAGGCTAATACGTACGCGCATTACGCACACAAATAAACCGCACTTAGATCGCGAGTTTGCTACTGGTTGGCACATAAGCGCAACACTGCGTTTGACGTACACTCACACACGCGTTTATTTCTCATACATGTTACGGGGACCAAAAGGTCGATTATGTATGTCGATAAAATTACTTTAGTTTTGTAACTTTTTGCTTTAATTTCGGAACGGGATAAAAAGAAAGAAAAGGTATTTATTTGTCTCACACAGATAAAAAATTAAAGATTAAAAAAGTAAAATCAAAAGTACCTAAACATACGAGAAACACTTAAAAATAAGACATGCATTCAATTAATTACTACATTTAGTACAGCTACATTTAGTAGGTATCCATTCAATTCTACCGGTTGCCTTTATCCATAGTGTTCGTGTATCTGGATCTGTTGGAAACCTAAAAACAAAATTTTGTTGTGTTATGTTTCCATTGTAAATGGCTAACCTCCAAACAAATTTTAGACGAAAAACTAAATTAATAACCCACAATAAACAATAAATGCCCCGCCCACAAAGCCCTTCTAACCTCTTTTAGCTGTTCTGTGTTTTTTTTGCGTTCATGTGATGGCTCTAGCAGCACCCTAGCCACACGACAATCTTAGAATATTTAATTAAATCGCAGAAATAGTCCATCGACATCGTATTGCGGCACTGGCGCAAGCGCTTATTTTATTATTTATTCTACTTGTCTCAAATGTACCTATATTATACCTACATACTTATTCATTTAATTTTAATTCGAACGCCAATAAAAGCAATTGACACAAGTAAAAAATGGTCGTAGGTTACCAGAGTAATGAAGCGTCTTTTAATGTAGGCTATCTAAATAATAACGCAATATAGCAAATGAAGTACACACTGTACATATTCAGTGTGTGATGAAAAGAAAATAATAGTTATATATAATAAAGGGTGTAAAAGTACCTTTAATGCAAACGAAGGGCATTTGTTCTCCCTACCACTGCGATCATATTTTTGTTCTAGACCATACCTGGGAACATCCTAGTTACGGAGATATTGGGGGTCAAAGTTCCAAATTTTTCACAGCTGTTTTTGTAAATACTAGTATTTCAGGTTTTAACTTTACTTAAATTACCTCCATGACCCGTTTACTATTCAAAGCATCCACTAGCACAATGTTTTAAGAGTGCTACTTTGAGTTTTACCGTAAAATGTGATTTTTGACCCCAAAAAAAAAAGTCATTTCCCAGCAAAAATTTTTGCGTAGGGGTACTTAGTTTGATGTACAGAATGCTTGGTTGACGGATGCGTGAAGGGTTCGTTTACACCCTGTATACTTATTTATAATACATGTGGTGTTCGCTGTTAAATGTTTAGCTGCTTAAAATAATTGGCTATGGTGCCAAAATGTTATTTGATAAAATAGTTAGCATTTTGTTCTATAAATGTTTGTGTAATGCAATGTTTTATTTAGCAGAGTGACGCATAGACTTTAATGCTACTTATAATACTAATGGCAAATTAAATCCGCTCTTATTTTTTATTAAATATTATATTATCTTTTCTAATACCTCCTGGCTTTTAATTTCATATGAATTCCAGCATAGAAGTGTTCGACGATGTTAAAACCGGCGGCCGCGACGTGTTCCGCTTCGTCATCGGGTGTCTAATTTATACCCTATTACAAAGAGTACACTATGACAAATTTCAAATCCATGATGGCCGCCGCCACAAAATGGCGGATTACATATTTTTTCACAACTTTATCACAATATAATATATTATGGGTAGGTATCAAATGAAATGGCTTGATTAGTAGAACACTATGACAAATTTTAAATCCAAGATGGCCGTCAGCACAAAATGGCGTTTTTTTTAAAACTCCCTCAATATGGGTAGCAAGAAATGCCTCCTGATCAGAAGATCTAAGTAGCTAAACAGCGCAAAATGTCTAATGAGCAGTAAGTCTACTTAGCAAAATGTCCAGTAGCAAAACGTCCAACTATCAGATGGTCTGACAGGTAGAAGTGCTAAGTAGCCATGGCACGGCTGTCATAAGTGCTCTCTGTGTCGCCTACTCTCAGATTTTCAATACCAGTCGTGTTTTGTTCTTTTTTGTTCTCGAAAGTTCCATGCTACTCAATTAGTGATGTGGTTAAGATCAGTTGCAGATTTGATCGATAGATGTCGATAAAATAAAACAACGTTATACTTACCGTTTAACATTTCAATACAAAGATCCTAACATTCATACACAAAATTTATTTTGAAACGTGTACCTGTGTAACATTAAAGTTACATTACAGATGTTTTGTAGCTAATATAGAATCAAACTTTTACATAATAATTTTCACAGAGCGGAAAGAACAGTAGAAGTGGAAAGTAAGCGTGGCACGCCTGCGATAACTGCGCAGTGTGTCGCGTACTCTCAAATTTTCGATACCAGACAATACCAGTCGTGTGTTGACATTGCTTCGAGTCGCTAGTCTCCCGAAAATTATTTTTTGCAATAATATGCCGTATTGTTACATTGCCCGAATATTAATTAAGAAAATAAACTGTGACGTCTGTGTTGCATTAGTGACACATCATTTTCAGCCCTTCCACAGGTATATAATAGCAAGAGATCGAGGTGGCTTATTGTATCCTTCGCCAGATGTGGTGAAGATATGTCAAACGGCTGAAACATTTAAAAAAATGTTGATATTCGCATTTTTAGAAAAGAAGTGGCCCTAACCATTGTAGGGACCCTTTTGTTCAACAATATTGCCTCCCATCAATTAGGCGAATTTCCTGCATCCAATCACGTCACTGATTTGATGAAGGCCATTGTTGAAAAATATATAAATGTTCGTATACATCATTTATTGAAATTAAAAGTACGACTTTCGAAACGTCAGTTTTTAAACAAGTACGTTTTATTTCAAGGTCAATAAATAAAAAGTCAATATAACTTCTCTATTATTTTAACTCCTTAGAATTTTCTAATATAAAAACTCTGGTAGTATTTATTTTTATTTATTCTAACCTGATTTTTATAGGAAATAATAAGTCGAGCCACAGATTTTTTAATTGGCCACGTGATCAAACTTCTAATTTTATAACTAAGCCACGGAATAATGAGATAACCTCTAATAAACTAATTCGTCTTTTTTACAATGCCATCTAAATATCTTACAGAGAGCGTCAAATAAAGATAATCAAATATCATAACTTGTCCTTCTTATTTATAAATAGCCACCTAATTTACTAACTCAGCCACGGAATTTATATCTCATCACCATTTTACGTTTTATAGCCTCAACATTAGGTCCTCAAAAAAATTCAATTCAAGCGACCATAGACAGTATCATTTATTATAACTTAGCATGTAAAATAATACATCATATTCTTTTATCGTGAAAATAGCAAAGCAAGATTTGGCGCGACCGCGCCTGACGACAGCGACCGGGCATTTGCACCAATCAGAGAGTGCCATTCATGTAATGCTCTTTTGAACAATAAAGATTTATTATTATTATTATATTCGATTCATGTACTGACGAGTTAGCCATTTGAATTTATTTTTGTCGTTTGCGCGTTCGTATCGGGTGCATATTTGAATGTCAAGCATGGAAATACATAAAATTGTTATACCCAAGTTCAAAATATCAACTTTTAATACACTTTAGATTATTATATTTAAGTTAAAAATAACTACTAGTTACAAAAATGTTTTTACCATTGTCTAATTGACTAGTTACATACAGATTGTACGATTATTCATTGTAAAGTGAGGGAAATAGGTTAGGTTAGGTTAAAACAGTGACCAAACGCGCGCGAGCCAAGCGAGCGAAGCGAGCGGAGCCGCGGCAGCGGCCGGCGAGCGCTAATTCCGAATTGCTCGCAGAAATGTTTTCACCATTGTCTAGTTATCCGAAATAAAGTTTTGCAGCAATTCTGTCGATAACTTTTGTAGCACAAAATGTAATTATATATCGATCTTTAGGACATTCGATGCTCTGAATTTATGTTTAAGCTTTTCGATGACATGACAGTAGTTTCAACGTACTATTAGTGGCCATTATGTACTATTTGATGACAAATTTGACGATGAAATAATTGGGAATGAGTTACATTTTAAACATACTGAGTTAAAAAATTAGAAGCCATAGAATATGTTTTCTGATGTGAAATGTTAATATTTTAGAAGTTTACTGCTTGAATGCATGTTACAAATTTAGATGCTAAGAAATAACCATCATGCCAAGTTATATTTAGAGTGGCTCAGATAGAAGTTAGTAGTTACTAAGATAGTAATATTTAGATGCTCGTTAATTGTGGCTGACTTAGTAATTTAGAAGGCAATGTAGATTTTTCGAGGTGAATAATGCTATTAAAAAAGAAGCCGGTTTAATTAGCACCCGATTTTTATTGTTTAAAAACTGACGTTTCGAAAGGCGTACTTTTAATTTCAATAAATGATGTGCAACAAGTTTTATTTAACTTAAAATGTGGTTGTTACTTTAGTAGTATTTATTTATTTGGGTTTGTTTTATAAATAGTTTTATTTAAGCAATAAAATATTGTATTTTATTTTGTTGTATTATTGTCTATTTACATTTATTATTAGGTATAATATTTGTTCATAATACTACAAACTTTTTTTTCAAAATAAATTTGGTATCTATCGATATCGATGAAATAGATAAAAGCTCATTGTGTCACTTCCTTGACCGAGTAGCAAAAAATATAGACCAAGGACGCGAAGATAATCCTTATCGCTGTAGTCATTAAGTTCATAATTGCTTCCATTAGCGGAATTTACTTGGCATTTGTTTCTAGTTTGATTGCCGATTACAAAACGATGTATATTATTTCTGCCCAAAGCAAAAAGAAACCTATACTAAGAGCAGGAATGTATATTTTAAAATGTAGAATCTGTGAGTTATGCTAGTTGTGATTGGAATTTAAACGACCAATCAAACGAATTGTTTATATGTAGTGCAGTGTATGATTGATGGTTTGATTGTGTTAGTTTGGCGACACTGGTTCCGATACAGATTTCGTCGCTTAGCATTTCTACCTGTTTTTTCTGTTCTGTGGTCTCTGTAGCAGAATATCTATTTAGCAAAAAGTCGTTTTTAAAATGTGTACACGCATGATAGAAACTAAAAGTCATTACTCATTAGTAAATTAAATAATTTTTTTTAATAAAAAAAATCTGGGTTAAAAAACTCTTCAATATCCTCTTCTTACTATATTACTTATTATTATTCTTGCTTTATTTTTTTTTATTATATCGATGTTTCTTCTCTTAGTTCCTTCAAATAAAATATTCTTGTTTTTCCTTTATCTTGCCAAAGTGCTTCTTTTCTAAGAGCTTTGAGGAATAGTACCTAGGGTCGACTTTGATTTTTTTTACATTCCTGTTTAGCCGCCTACGCCTGTGCCAACCTTCGATTGCACTGTTTGTGCGAAAATTATAATTTATTTAAAAAAAAAACGGTGCCTTTACAAAACATTTAAACTCACATACACGAATACTCAGACCCGGAACAACTTTCTGTAGGCCATACAAATATTTGTCCCGTGCGGGGATCGAACCCGCGACACGCAGCGCAGCAGTCCAATCGCTCAGCCACTGTGCCAACCGTGTCGTCAATTGCTAGGACAGTTTATTAAGTGCCAGAGACTGTAGCTATTGTTTCTTGAAGTAATTTTAAAAAGCCACGATTATAATTTTGTGCCTGAGTATCCAGACATTTTGAGAATCTGACGATGCTAAATAGATGTTCTGCTATACAGACCATCTGATAGTTGGACGTTTTGCTACATGGACATTTTGCTAAGTAGACTTACTGGTCATTAGACGTTTCGCGTAGTTGGACATTTAGCTACTTAGACCATCCGATCAGGAGGGCAAGAAATGAAAGGGATTGTAAATTAATATACATACACTATATTGAAAGGGGATGAGGAATATAAATTAACGAAATTAAAACTAAAAGCTTGAAAATTGATTTTTTTGGTGACAAAGTTTGATTTAAAGGGAGTAAAAGTGGAGAACCAATGTTTAATATTTATTGCTTCTCAGCGAATGACTGCCGTAGAGTAAAGGGCACAAATATTCTATATTGAATTTCCGTACTAACAATCATATTTATTTAGATATAGATTAATATATGGGTTAAATAAGCTTAAGTCTGGGGGTTTTTTAAAATTTTAATTTAGTCTTGTTCATATCAAGATTTTGTTCGTACTCATCAGGGGCTAGCTACCGCCGCCGCGCCGTTTCAATCCGTAGAATGTTATCAAAATAGGCCGTACTTGCCAAGAAAAAAATCATACCAATAAAAATGTGCCCAACGTGCCCAAAGAAGTTCCACTTCAAAAATTACGAAATTAAAAATAGGAAAAATCTTGAGCCTTCCTTTGGGCCCCCAAACTGATACGGGGCCCGTTTAAGGCACGCTAGGCCACTGGTAGTATGAATTTCTGTTCTGAGTAATCTCACTCTCGTTTTGCAATCTTTTCTCTTTTACTTTCTCCCATACTTACGGACAGCAGTGGTGGCCCAGTGGTTGCGGCCCCGACTTACGCACAATAAGTCGTGGGTATCGTTCGAACCCAGGCAGGGATTACTTTGTGTAGTTTATTTTTTATCACCACTGCTCTCAAAGGTGAAGGAAAACATCGTGAGAAAACTGGCATGTCTTAGAACCAAAAAATTAGAAGATGTTACATCCACCAACCCGCACTGGGCCCGCGTGGTGGATTATAGCACATCCCACTCCTAGAAAGGAGCCCTGAGTCCCTGCAGTGGGAACAGTATAGGCTGATGATGATGATGATACTGTGTAGGTACATGAGCTTGACTTGGAAGAACATCGACGCACAAACGGTTACCTACCTACCATGTGTTCAGCACCTACATCATGTTCAATGAAAAAACAAATATTTGTTATTGCCGCGAATCCCATTTTATTTAAAACTAGCTGTGCCCGCGACTTCGTTCGCGTGCTTGTCGGAAACTAAAATGCGTCGCTTAGATAAAAGTACATTAAATCATTGCCCTGCGTTAACTTACTGACGCTGTAGAAAATAAGAAGAGGGTAATGCAAAGTACTGACTATGTCTAATACTAAAGTTTAGATGGATGGGTGTTTGTTAATCAACCACGTCAGAACGGCCGACAGGTACTGTCGTTGGCGCGTTCGTGTTCCACGCGCGCCTCAAAGATATGTCAGCAACAATTAAGGGGTCCTTTGGGGCCCCTTAATTGTTGCTGCCGTCGTCTGCCGGGGCTGACGGTTGTCCGCAAGAGATACCACGGCCCCGAAACACAAAGAGCTAAGAAGAAACGTGGGTGGTTTTTAGTCAGTAGAAGTCTGACACTTTCTTTCGCTCCGCCCAGAGCGGGATGAGTCATTTGATAATTTACGAACCACAAAAAAGGGGGGATTAGAGGCTGTTTCGAGAGGTCCTGTACCGAATCTGGGACATCGAATCTGAAATCTGCGCTGCGTGTCGTGGGTTCGATCCCTACACGGAACAAATATTTGTATGGCCTACAGATAGTTGTTTCGGGTATGGGTGTGTTTGTGTATGTGAGTTTAAATGTTTGTAAACGCACCCACGATACAGGAGAAATTCCTAGTGTGGGGCAACGTTTTATTAACAAAAAAAAAAAAAATGGAACGCCGTCACCTCCTTCTGCGAAGCAGTAATGCTAGCGAAAGAGGTGAACGTAAGAGGGACACAACTCCTCTTCCCAGCCGCCGCGGGAGACGCTCCGGGCATCGGGGGCCACGTAATGGCTTCCGGCCACCGTAGGCGCGGGCCTGTGAACGGTGAGTAACGGGCCAGTTAATCGTTCGTCAGTCCTATGACGATGGAGGCGCTTTCGTGTTCCACGCGCATCTCAAAGGGATGTCAGCAACATTAAAGGGGCCCCCAAGGACCGACGCCCGTCGGGGCTGCGGGTTGTTCGAAAGAAATACCGCGGCCTCGACACATAGGGCTAACAACACACCACATCTATATAAAGACATGTTTGGTGCAGTGGCTGGACGATTAACAGTAGCACTGTGTGTCGCATGTTCGATTCCCACACGGTACAAACAAAATGTTATGTCGTGGGTTTTATCTAATTTTAATTTAGTTTAAAAAAAATAGTATTTTTATAATGTGTACATATGTTTATTTAATAACACCGTGGTTCAGAAAATGACATCAAATGAATAACGCCATCTGTCGAAGACGAAGATAAACTGCTAAAAAAGAGCGATCAAACACACTTTATGGTTTAGGCTATGTAGATTTTGAAAGCAGCGTCATTTAGACTATTATCTACGTACCTTTTGCTATCATTACTTATTTAAAGTTATCTTGTGAAGGCATTTATTAATAAGTACCATATTCGTTCAATAGATGTCGTTGCTTGTCTCATTCTTGACCATAATGATAAGTTCTTCTTGAAAACTATAAATGCATATATCTTTTGATAGAGAGCACCGATTACGATGAAACAAAAACTAAGTAATAGCCCAAGTTACGCACAATATTTATGTATAAAAGTTACCTACATTCGTTTCGTAAATTTGACGTGATGCTTAGTCATCGAAACAGACAAACAGACAAAAATTCCAAAAATGCTGAAAATGTGTTCTGTTGGCTATACTTTAATACCCTGACAATTTTTTTTTTTAATATTTTCGATGTACAAAAAAGATTTTTCTACAGATTTATTATATGTATAGATTTCCTCTTCTTTTTTAATCTTTTTTCAAATTTGAAAGTTGTCAAACCGTTTTAGAGATATTTGCAAAAAACCAAACCCAATTTTTTTCAAACTGTAAAAAAATCGCGAGGAAAAAAAATTAACCAAAAAGCTCTTTTGGACTTTACGTGTGCCACTGTGCCTCCCCCAGAAAAAGATCCTGGATCCGCCCCTGGCTGTGCCCGCGACTTCGTTCGCGTGGTTGTCGAAAACAAAAATACGTCGCCTCATTGATCTATAAACTAAAGATACGGTCGTCCGAACATTTGCTCGACGCGTTCGCCATACAGAGAATCGGTGTAGTCTGCTCGTTAATGTAACCTTGTCTATGCGGCGTGGTATTTTCGAGGTCTAAAGAACATAAATAAAGCTTTTAATAAAATTTACGACCGCACCCGAAGAGAGCCAATCGTGGACTAGTTCACTTCGGCTTAGGAAAGACCATGTTGGGACCACGTTCGAGGCGTCATTTTACCATGCCGTCCGCCCAGTCCTTACGCAGTAATATATAAGTCAATGCGTCGCTTAGACAAAAGTACCTACATTAAATCATTGCCCTGCGTTATCTTACTGACGCTGTAGAAAATAAGAAAAGGGTAATGCTGAATGTAAAACACTGACTATATATCTAATACTTAAGATGGATGGATGAATCAACCACGTCAGAACGGCCGAACGGATCTTGATGAAATTTGAAACAGAGGTAGATTAGAGTCAACAGGCCCTATCGTTGGCGCGTTCGTGTTCCACGCGCGCCTTAAATAGATGTCAGCAACAATGAAGGGGCCCCGAAGGGACGACGTCTGCCGGGGCTGAAGGTTGTTCGCAAGAGATACCACGGCCCCGAAACACAAAGGGCTAAGAAGGAACGTGGGTGGTTTTTAGTCATAGAAGTCTGACACTTCCTTCCACTCCGCCAAGAGCGGGAGGAGCACGCCACGCAGCGGCGATTGGCGGCAGCGACCTCTCGCGTCCGGTCCTGGTGTTAGCCATGGTCAGGGGCGCGGGCGAGAGGGAATAGGACGCCGTCGCCATATTTTTAATTAATACCGCGATTCAGAAAATGGCATCAAATGAACAACGCCATCTATCGAAGACGAAGATAAACTGCTAAAATGTAATGCATGGAAAGCGATCACACTATAATAGGGTTTAGGCTATGTAGATTTTGCTATCATAACTTTTTTAAAGTTATCTTGTGAAGGCATTTATTAATAAGTACCATATTCGTTTAATAGATGTCGTTGCTTGTCTCATTCTTCATACTTTTCAAGAAGAACTTAATCATTATGTGATTAAGTTCTTCTTGAAAAGTCATCATCATCTGCCTAGCCTTTTCCCAACTATGTTAGGGTCGGCTTCCAGTCTAACCGGATGCAGCTAAATACCAGTATTTTACATGGAGCGACTGCCTATCTGACCTCCACAACCCAGTTAATACTAGGTAATACGATACTCTTTGGTAAGACTGGATGTCAGAATTTCAGGTCACTGACTACTTGTAACGACTGCCAAAGATCTATATATGGCAGCCGGGACCAACAGCTTAACGTGCTCTCCGAGGCACGGAGGAAACTCGGTATGTCGGGCGGTCACCCATCCACAGACCAACCTAGGCAAGCACAGCTTTACCTAAAGATCGACCCGAGTGGCAGTTCTTATTAAGCCACGAGAAAGTATAAACTCATATATCTTTTGATAGAGAGCACCGATTACGAATACCGAACCGATGACAGAAAATTTTCAATGAAAAAAATGCTTTTCCTTACATTTTAAACGTCGCAAGGCGACAAGGTAGCTCGCGAAATTCGAATTTACTTACGTGTTTTGCAATTTCCCGGTCAGTGTCAAGTCGTATCTTCTATAGAAGATACGACTTGACGTTTAAAATGTAAGGAAAAGCATTTTTTTCATTGAAAATTTTCTGTCATCGGTTCGGTATGACCGTATGATGTACTAAACAGTTTAGTGGTAACCGTTTGTGCGTCGATGTCCTTTTCACTAACCGTCACTAGGTCTGGGGTCGGCTTGGTGCTTCAACAATCGAATAAGCAGTAGACCACAAAACAGGAAGAACAGGTAGACTCGCAAATGGCAGTCAGGCCCGAACCACCAAAGCGAAGAGAGATGTGCCATTCGACCAATCACAGAAAGGGCAAAAGACCAGATGCATTTTAACTAATGTGATTGGCCGATTTCCGCACATCACTTGTCTCCTCTCCATGCCGCTTTGGTGGAAACCAGGGGGTCTAAAATGGCCACTTTCACAGATCATAATATGAATTGCGTTAAAATTCGTAAAATGAACCATTCAATAATAGTAACTGCGTCTGTGACCATTTTACGAATTTTAACGCAATTCATATTATGATCTGTGAAAGTGGCCATTTTATACCCTCAGGCCTCAAAAGGAATCTGTTATTCAGTTGCCAGATACAACGCCTGTAAGTGCGAAATAAAAACAACAATTAATTCCTAAAATATTTTATTTTATTATACGAAGTTAACATTCCACGTACTGTTATGAATAATATATACCTACCTAGTAACGTCGAGAAGGTAGGTTTGCACAATATGAAATATATATGAAGCTAAAAGTTTATCGAAATAGAACACTCGTACAATTATCCTTTTATTAAATAAAGATACAAAAGAAACAACTCATTTTCGAACATTCATAATAATTAAAGTCCTCACTAGCTACATTTGGAAGAATATCAGCTATACATCATTTAGTTACCAATATAGGTACATGTATATTGTATAATAGAATTGTAAAGAAGAGAAATGGAAAATCACAACGATAGAAAGGACAGGTCTGGATCATAATTCATAATGTATAAAATAAATAATGAAATTAACAACAAAATAAATGTTTGTTTTATTTTCAGATATACAAAATTACAAAAAATGTAAATAAATCAACAATTTGCCGTTATGACAAATTAAAACTATTTTGTCACATAATTTAAAGAATTGATAGTTTACAGTTCAGGTATGAGTAAGAATAATTGTTGCTTAAAACCTGATAGTTATTATTTTAATAATAGTATATTTTGTAGATACAAAAGAGGCATAAAATGCCAGGAGTATCATATTACGTGAAGTGTTCATTTAATTGATGTCCGATTCCCTCCCACATTGCACCGGCACACACATGCTTATTATACAATTCAACCTTTATGTTTTAATATTTGATTATGCCATTTATAATTTCCACGATTTCTAAAATGTAATGAATTTTAAAAAGATTATTTCCTAAGGAAATAAGTACACAAAGAATACGACAGTCAGATACTCGGAATTACGTATTAGAAATCGGTTAAATGGTTTATAATCGTTTACAAAAAGGGGTTTATGAGACTGTATATGATCTCTTGCATGTGCCTAGCTGTGCATGTGCCACAGCGCAGGGGCGTGTGTGTGGGCGAATCGGTGGCGTGCTGCTAGCGACGCGCTCCGAACTCAACCGCGTCGTCGTCGGTGATATCTCCGTGCCGCCACAGGCACAGGCGCGAGCTCTTGGCGTGCTCTTGCGCCGTGCGGTAATCGGCCACAAGCCCAGCCAGGCGGTGCTCGCGCAGGGACTCCATCAGCACCAAGCCCTCTTTGATCAGGTTCTAAATGCAAACAGTATCGATTAGTATGTTTGCTCTATGCATGAAGTATTCAGTATTTTTTTTTAAACTTGAGTAATTCGAGGGTTTACTGAATTATGAACTTCAAGACAACTCGTTTCATTTCAATGCATTACCAAGACTTCATGCAAATAAGTAAGGCCCTTAGAACACGGTGTATTTTAAACGTGCAGATGAAGCGCGTAAACCGTAAACGAGATTTGATCGCAACCTAGGAACCTAAGCACACGGGGCGATCGTGAAACGCGCATCCTGTGCGTATCCGCTCAGATACAGTGATCCCAAGCCAACCCTTTGTGTGCTGTTCAAACGAGTTTCAAATGCGCTTCACACGCGCGTTCTTTCACGTTTTACGCGTTTGAATCTATAAAAACGCAAAAATCGGCATCTACGGCGCCGGGCATTTAAAATACGCCGTGTGCTAGGAGCCTAAGGGCCCTCTCTTCTCGCGGAACAGAGAAAAAATATCAAGCTATGCCGATAATATCAATAACCTACTGTTCATTTTACTTACTCATGTTCGTCACTGTCAAAAATAATGATGATGGAAATTTTAATTTAAGAATGAGAAATGTATAAGCACAAAATAAATAAATAGTAATACCCTGCCAACATCGATGTTGGTGTTAGGATCGAGGAGGGTTACTGCGGGCGGGGCGCCGCGGGTCTCAATGTTGAGCAGCAGCTTCCTGTTGAGCGTGTCCGCGTTGAAGACGGCCACGGCCTCGGACCGGTCGTCCGGATCAGACGGGAATTTGATGCAGCACAGCGTGAACTCGCTGGCGTACGCCGGCTCCGTCTCCGTACCGGCTGGCAGCGCCGCCAGTCGCGTCACGTTCACAATCTACGTTATAATTATTAAAATATTCATGATTTATATCAGTATACAATTATACATATAACGGATCATTGTTTGGGTGAAACATTGTAAAGTAGGTACTTCGCATATCTATCAAGATGGCGTAGCAGCTACTTTTTAGGGTTCCGTACCACAAAAGGAAAAAACGGAACCCTTATAGGACCACTCGGGTGTCTGTCCGACCATTCCCCCCCCCCTTATCTCTAAAACTATAGAGACTAAAATTTTGAAAAAAATACAGAAATTTGTTCAACAGTTATAGATTACAGGAAAACCTATAGTCTATAGTGCTTAAATACATGGAAAATCTCTCAATATCTGCTACAATGGTACGGAACCCTTCATGTGTAAATTCAACTTGCACATGGCCAATTTTTTTGTTTCTTCGCAGCTACGTCATAGGTACGACTTTATGAAGTGATGGCAACAAAACCATCATGCGAACCTAATTAAAGAGCATGATGAAATGGTTTGTGATTAAGAGGCGAGTTTCCACCGTAATACACTCACCTCGCGGTTTCCGTAATCAATATATAAAATATGAGCCATTTTATCTTCTGTAATTTTTTCAACCTTAGCCCTGTACCATTGATCGTCCATTGTGAAACGAGCGGCGCATATTTGGCCTCTTCTGGGTATGTACGATCCAGGAAGGGGAGCATTGTTCTTAAACTCCTGATGGATTCTCTCCATCAAATTTTCGAGCTTCCCACCCAGTTCAACATTCTGAGCATAAAAGGTGCCTTCACTTGTCACTTCCGTGATAACAACTTTCTCATACTTCAGTGTACGATCTTGAATAGGGGCATTCCTTTCTTTCTCAGTTTCTTTTGGAGCTTCCACGTAATTCTTCCATATCCCAACTCGTTTCTGCATTGCAGTTTCTTCGGAAGTCTTAATCTGCCGAGCGAATTCCGAGGTCTCAGCAGTGTGGTGCATCGTGGCAAGTCCATGGTCAACCAAAGCTACCGACAAGTTCTCGTTTTCATTCCACAACCAACCAATGAAGTTGCCAGCCTTATCCATCTCTTCAATGGTGACTACTACGTCACGCTGCAGGCACCTCTCCTTAGTGAATTGCAGTGCTTCTTCGCCGTAAGGCTCCGCATTCTGCATGCCACCGCCACCTCCGATAGCTGGGCGGGATCCCCTTGGACAGTTGATGCCAGCGAGAAGGAAGGTTACCAACACGGATTCTTTCGGAATATATATCCTCATGCGGGATCCACTGGCGACAAATTCTACGGTCGCTTCAGTCTTTTGAGCTCTCTTCAGGAATGGGAAGAATTTCTTGGCTTTGGCAGAGTCTCCACTAGTATCCTGAATGCGATGAGTGGGGATGTCTTTTTTAGCGTGAACGCCGATGCCAGCTTTCTGAGCCTTAAGTTCAGCTTCCAAAAGCTTATCATAGTGGGAACTCCTCTGATCGTTATCATTTCTGTACCGAACGACGGTGGCGTAACCTTTTGAGACTAATGCTTCCGCCAGGTTTCTGTAAGGTAAATAAAAGCATATTGAAAGACTGACTTAGTTAAAAGATGATTCATTTGGTCAGTCTAGGGACTAAGTTTAATACTTACACTCCACCTGATACGACAGTGCAGCAGCTTTTCTCTGGAAAGTTATCTTTGGCAGGCTGAATGTAATCAACAGTGATGCTAACTTTTTTGCCAACTACTTTTTTCCGTAGAAATTCGCGCGCTTCGTACATCCATGGAATATCATATAAAGGTTTAAATCCCTTTGGTCTTGGCGAGATTTTGCCTTCCTCGTCTGGGCTGTTCCTGCGCGAGAACATGGTATTAGTATAAAGAAAAATTATGAAAAAGTTGTATTTTTGCGTAAAGTGCGAAACATACTTTTCACGCGGTGGTCTGATGCTAGCCAAGAATATTTTCTTCTGGGTGTTGTTGGGCATCTTGACGACGAGTGCATCTCCGTTGACTACTTCCATGACAGTGGCGGTGTAGTCCTTGTCTTTCGGCGAGATGATGGGAGCATTACTTACGTAGTTCATCCAGATGCGGAGTCTAGCTTCTTTCGCTGCTCTTTCAGCAGCCCTTAATGGGGCCGCGCCTTAAAATTTAATGAATGATAAATCGTAGGTATATGACAAACCCAATTACATTAAATTAGCTTTTGATGAGGCTCTACCCACGAGCAGGATGAAATCAAAACCTTGAGGGCAGTTTTCATGGTGACCGGCATAATAATGCCGAAGTTTATGAATATTAGATATCCAAAAATTTTACATTTAATCTTAGTTTTTGTTTACCGGGATCATCTTTATATGAGCAGACCTCCACGGTGTCGCGCCCTAACTCTTCGGCGATTACAGGCGTGAAATTATGTTACGTTGACAAGTGTAGCTATGATACTTAGCACTTGGCACCCAACATTCGATACAAGTGCCAAAGATTCCAAGGGTGATGTCCAAGCTATATGAAAAGTATTCATATTTATTTCACAAACTCTTTAATACAATCGTTAGCTCCACTAATCCAACACACTTAATTTAAGGAACTGACTACTTACCAGCTTTCATGACTGCCAGGGACCAATCAACGCATCTGGCAAAGCCCTGTCTTAGCAGAGCTTCAGCGATGTTTCCTTGTGGGTGCAAGATAGTTCCCACATAGTTGTTATTATTTACCGACTCAAGAATTACTTGCACGTCTTTTTGCAGCAGCTTGGATTCGAGGAAGAAGCGAGCTTCTTCAGCGAAAGGCTCAGATTCACCATCTTGTCTCACTGCAGGGCACTAAAAAGCAATCGATAATAACATGTGAATTAATATTCATAACCAGAACTAGTTCTGTTGAGTACAATCATATGGAGTTAAATTGCGCAATACTTACTCGAATACCCGACAGCATGAGCGTGATCTGATAAAAGTCAGGCAGCAAGCAAAGCCTGACTGTTGAGCCGTCACGTACATACTCAATGATGGCGTTTATCGGCTGATATCCGAACTTAGCGACGAATGCCTTAGGGTTGTCTCCAGCAGTCTTGATGTCTCGGACATGATCCTGTATGATGCAATACAATAATAAGTGAGGATTCAACGATTCGATCACGATTTGTTGTATGAGAGCCCCCCTTAAATATTTATTTAATTTTGTTTTTAGTATTTGTTGTTATAGTGGCAACAGAAATACATAATTTGTGAAAATTTCAAATTCATCCATTTTCATTCTATATCTTCTATTTAATAGGGATTGCGATTCTACTGTCAAGAACTTGAACTTTGAGGCCTAGAATAAATTTACATATTTTTTTTCCCTCATCAAACTATAAGTTTGGTATTCTATCATAAACAATTATTGTAACATTGATATACTTCAGAAGCGTCCTGTACAATACGTGTTTGTATTAATGCCAGTTATTTTAATTCAGGTTCTATACGTGGCTGCTATTTACTAAATAAAATGACTGTCTAAAAACCGTCGTCTAAAAAGGGTAACAGACAGATTCAGTAAATTATTTTAACATTCACTTCACTTGTATGTACAATACTAGTTACTGGGGTAGTTTCATTCCACATCATTTATACAGAGTGGCAGTTGAAGCGGGTTCCAGAGGGGAAATCCTTGAACATTAAAATTGCATTGAACTCCATGGACTGCTTCAACATTTGTAATGATTTTTTTTTAAGATCATAAGATTCATTGTATTTTTTTACCATTCTTTTCTTCAAGATTTTTTGGAATGGGTAATTGAGTTTCTATTCAGCACTCATAATGCATCCCTTGTTAAGTTATTTTTTTTATTAATGTTTTATGTGTCTTGGCATAGCAGCTATCAGTAGAATTACTATAATTTGGATTGGACAAACGTATTTACACAAATTGAATACATGGCCTTTTTAGATGACCCACAACACATTCACACTAGGTATTCGAAGTTGTACGTTGTGTGTGTTGTTTAGTTCTTTTTATGGAACAAAAACTCAGAAAAAAAAGTTGTCAGCAGAGAAATTGGATTTTCATAACTTACTGGAAGGTCTGTTCCCCAGATGCCTTTGTTTTGTGACTTCGCCACATCTTCGATCTCTACCAGCCTTCTTAACTGTGGTATGTTTCTGCCACCGTCTCTAACCTTTGCCAAGCCTTCAGCAAGGAGAGCCTCAGTTAGGTTTTCATCCTTGATGGGGTCTTTTCCGGCCCACACACTTCCATACTCTCTGGTTGCTGAGTTTGGTGGCTTGTCAGCAGTAAAGATCACTTCTCGACCTACTATTTTCCTGAGGAACTCACGAGCTTCCCAAGCATAAGGCTCATCCTTTGACTCGGTATCACTGTTAAGATGAAAATACATTCATAAGGTAAGGAGTAACTTCAGTAAATATATTTGATAGTATAGCAATTATAATTATTGCTGATTGTTGTATTGTAATACAAGTATGAGGTCCGAGTGTCCTCTGATAGGCTGAGTAGTGACTGCATTTAATGCTCTCGCATTGCTTGTTATAGTTAGGTACAATTTAAAATACATCAATATACAATATCAACAAGCAACAATAGCAAATGCTGATATACCTACTTGGTTGTTGTTTTTGTTTTTGCCCTATCATAAGCATGAAATATAAAAATAATGAAATTAGAAACAAGCAGTTTGAAGTGCGTAATATGTATAGCATGTCATAAGCAGTAGTTTACATAGGTCATCCATCATTATCCAAAAAGATTTATAGGGATGTATGGTACACTCAATGTGTGAAAGTCGTTTAATTTTTAATGTTGCACCAAAATCATTTAATTTTGTAAAGAAAAAGACACCAGTGCCTAAATAGGAATAATAATCATAGCTGCATTGTTTTTATAAAATATTACAAGTTGGATATGTATTTAGTTTTAAAATTCGTACTTATAAAAGTTTTATTAAATTGTTATGTTTATCACACATCAACATCATTCACAGTTTTAGAACAAATAAGCACCTTAATAGTTGTTCTTTTTGTTTTTTTTTTTTTTTTTTTTCTCGTTGTATCTGCAATCAGCTGTCTAGCTATAATCAGATGTGGTCTTCGTTTAATAGTTGTTCTAGCAATATATATATCATCATCATTATCAGCCTGTAATGTTCTCCTCTCTAGGAGGGTGATGATCCACCACGCGTGCCCAGTGCGGGTTGGTAGATGTCACATGTCTTCAAATTTTTTGGTTCTAAGATATGTCGGTTTCCTCACGATGTTTTCCTTCACCGTTTTGAGAGCAGCGTTGATGAAATAAAAATTACAAAAAGTAATGCACCTGACTGGATTCGAACCCATGACTTACTATTCGTAAGTCGAGGCCGCCACCTTTGGGTCACCCATTGCTCTCCAGCAATATATATAATATATTTTTTTGGATTGAATGATGACTTAGCATGTATCCAGGCACTCCTGTTGGTAGGAGTGCCTGGATAATGGATAACCGTACATAAATAAATTCACGTCCTTTTCCCATGGAGGTAGACAGAAACCACAGACCACCACCTGCTACGATCCTTACATGCTCCTTTTGCCTCATCCACATTCATAAATCTGGTCATACACGCACGCCGGTTGCGATAAATTTGTATATATTACCATTTGCTGGATTTATTTAACAATAATTCGTAAGTCATTAAATCACCTATACATTTGTTATTTTTTTTAATCTATATATTTTTCTTACTAACAATTCACATCATTTATGTGAGTTAGGCACAGGACTACAATAATATTCTGATTGGTAGCAACTGTTTCACATGAGACAGTAATACTTGGATTTAATTCTTATTTGATCCAAGGATTGATGGGTTTAATTTAGTCAAGGTTTAGGTCAACACAAGAATATTTTAGAAATATTCACGATGCACTGGAAACTGTCCTGAAGTGTCTTTAATGTTATGTCATTATGTGATAATTGGTTTAAAAGCAAAATTGACATTCAAATTAGAAAGGTAATATTTCCCTCTTATTGGAGGGTTTGTACTATGATATTATCAGTAAGAAAACAAAATACTTATTTTGAGAGCCACATTCATTCATACTAAGCCTCAATTTAATCATTTGAAAGAAATTATGATTACAATCCCTAAGTACCCATCACCGTATGTTACACCAATGTTAAGGTGTAACCTTACCATATGGAACGGGTAGAACAAAGCAAGTAGCAGTGTTAGTAAGAGCACACCTTGAGTTAAGTACAACAGCAACATGTATTGGCAGAATTATACTATTTTAAGAATCTTGATCAATTAAAACCAGGGGTATTTCGTATTTATCTAAAATCTGGATGAGCAGTTTCTAAGTAAAATCTTTTTATTATAGATAGTGTTTCATATACATCATTTAGACAATAGGATATAAAAATACGGTAATTAGAGCCGTGAACAAAGTTTGGATATCCGGAAAATCAAGATTCAACTGTACATGGGTTTGATGCATTTTGTAACCATTGGATATCCGGATAATCAAGATTCCACTGTACATGGGTCTGATGCATTTTGTAACCAGTAAACAAACTAAGAGATGCGATTGATATAATGTTGAAACAAACTAGGATTTTTGCCCTTTCTTGATGATCGGAATGATCTTCTAAACATCACTCAAGTTCCACTTGTCATGATATCTAGTCATTTACAAACAATATCTAAGCACACAAGGGAACATAATATCAGATCACATAATATATATTCGCAATTGCATCGCAGAGTTTGTAATAAAATGATAGTGATGAAAACCTGTGTTGTATTCGTTAACCGTGACTTTACTTACAGCATTTACTTTGAGCAATCATCTTTGCAACCAAAGACCTAAATGTGTGATTGCATAGCGCACAGCTTCTGCTGCAGGTGGGAAGAGTTTTGTTCCCTTTTAATAAATTTGGCCAATGTATGATTGAATGGTAATTATTAAGATAAACTTTCATTTACAAGTTATGTTCATCTTTCATTGATTGTTTTCAGAATGCACAATATTGAACTAGATTTCTTCATAACATGATATTTTAACAACTTGTGATTGACATTGTAGACATATAAAATTGATTTAATGACTTAAAGCAGTAGTTTTTATGTGTGCTGAATCCACAATTGTGTTTACTTGATGTGTAAATACTTACTTGTTGGCGGTTTTCTGGCGCGCTAGCTTGGGCGCGGTGATGCCCGACAGCGCGATCACTTTCTCTGGAGGCGGCCCACCTTGAGGCTGGCGTCTAATCACAATCGTGTCACCGGATAGTACCTGTTCAGCAGAGACGGTTATTTATTGTAATATGCACGTTTTAACACAATTATATATAAGTATCGCACTATCCCTCACTCAACTCTTTATCTCGATCTGCCAGCTAGAACTAAATGGACGGGCAGCAAGTAACGCTACAATAAATAAATTAATTTGACTAGCAGCTGAAATCAATCAAAAAGGGGCCTCAGAAATCGGAATACTCTTCATATCATGTGCGCGATGTGATGCCAACGGGGCATATTAACGAGATCGGCACGAGGCATCTTGGCATACTGTTATGAGAATTAAAAATACATGTTATTGTTAAATTACCTGCTTCACGATTCCGATTTTATAAGCAGGCGTCGGTGCTGGAGCACTCATTTTTAATGTATTTCCCTTATGAATATCCGATAGATGAATATGATGATATAAAATGACTGAAGAGCGAACAACTAACAAGATTGGCGAAACGTGGCCGCGCTAGTGTTTCCACATCTAAGAACTGTAAATTATATTGATGTGTTGATACTTTCTCCGCAGTACGTATGATTGATATTCTCGGTAACACTGAATAGTTTTAAATGAGGTGGTACACTGGCAAAATCTACTAAAGTTTAAGTCAAAGTATTATTACGTTCTTATTTTTTTTTATTTTAACGACTTATAGTGATTACTGATTATTTATCTTATTTAAGTTTATATAACGGCCATATAAAGTTATTGGATGATTAGATGACTATCAATAAGCATTCCAAGCTAGTTTTTTTTTACAGAATTGACAGTTTTCAGTTGTAAGCTTTGTACCTAATTCTAGTCTGAGAATATCGATTGTATTATCTGACATAGGGAATCGGTTATAATAGCTATATAATATGAAAATCGACTAAACTGTATTTGGTACAAATTACGCCACATAATAAAAAAATGCACACGTGATCCAACGTGGAACGCGTATACATAACGCATTTGGGAATACCATAAACTACAAAGGTAGTTTGTTTTATGTTATTACTTAATAATTTATTACACGTAAAATTTAAATAAACTAGAGAATGTGATTCCAAATTAAATAATAATTTGAGTTTTATACGCTTAGTCATTTTTTTCTTTAGTTTTTAATTTCCCCATTAATTATCATGCGGAATTGATTGTGTATCGAATTATTGGTGTAGCATTCGGAAACAGAAATAAATCTGTTTCGTGGTGAAGATTACGTAGCTAATAATATTTATGGACCAAGTGATTTATTGGACAATTAGACTTTCACTGTTGCATGAATAATTTTCATCACTAATGAACATTTTATTACACTATATCCAACTATATCGATATTTTATTTTATCATTGGACTTGGACAATATAATTAGTTGGAAAATAACTTTGAGCAAGCATAGCGGTGCCGTCGGCCGCGGTATAAGCAGGCGAGGGCTTGCAAGTATAATAATACTATGGCAGATAGGTAATTGCTCTGTTAGAACAAAGAACAAACTATGTGGCCGGGTTTGACCGGTAAGACATCTACTTTTCGAGAAACACGGTGACGAACACAATTATAAACCACAAAATATGATCTACTTAGATGTTGAAATGATTGGTCAGGAAGGAGTGTCGAATATTGTACTGTCGAATGTTTCATAATAAACGCTACGCAACGTACAAAATGCCCGACGAATGCGATGCAATGTTTATAAGTACTAGTGGTCCTGAGTTCGATTCCCAGGTCGGGCAAAATGTTATGGAGATTTTTCTATCAAGAATTTCTCAGTAATAACCACGGAGCCTAGAGTTTTACCCGGTTGATAGCAATAGGCTCTCCCCCTATTACATGAGACTTAAACATAACTAGTGAACTGTGGGTGTACTAATGGGTACCTACAGCTCTGCCCCACCCTTCGAGGATTACAGGCGTTACTTACCAGTAGGAATACATATTAAGGCTGACATATTACCTACAGACGCCAGCACATCAAGTTCCCAATCAGCCATGAACCTTAAGCTTGCTGTGCTGACGTCTGTTCGTACATTTTGATACAAGTGGGGAAACTGCTATTGCAGCCAAGGCGGAATTCATACCCGAGTCGTAGGTGAAGGTGTTATTATGGAGCCGAGAACTACAGTGACAAAGGAGATGTTTCAAAATGTATGGAGCCCCGGTCAGATCTATGTACAGTATACTAAAAAATGGGGAAACACAATTAAAACAGTTATCAATCATCCAATAACTTTAAATTTACTATCAAGTAAAGCACAAGAATGTGCACTTGCATTTGCAGCACACAACAAAAACCCGCCATGGCGACATTGATGTAATAAGTACGTAGTAAGTAAGTTGTATTTTTTTTCTAATAAATTGACGTTTGACATGTTTATTTTTGTCATATACAAAGAACTTAAATGTATACTAACTGGAATGTGCACGTGCAACTCAAAAGCGTTCCCAGCGAGATAACCTCGAAAGTGGCTGTCTTCTAATAGAGTGTTCAATATTTGTGTACATATAGTTCAGCTCATCCCGCCATCTCCGTCTAGGCCTGCCGTGTTGTCGTTTCCTGCTTTTTGTTATTCACTGACTGGTAATTTTTGCCCATTGCTCCTCCGACATGCGGCAAATGCGACCAGCCCAGTTCAATTTTAAACTAGCAGCTGTAAGGCCAGCATCACCTATTTGGGTTTAGAAGAGACGTATCGTGTTTCAAATGCGGTCCGTAAGTTTGACACCCAATATACTTCACTTCATAGCTCGTTGACAGACCCCAAAGAGCGCAAACATGGTCGTTTTGTAAGCGACCATGTTTGCGCTCCATGTTTGAGGGTGGGGAGTATGTACATGTCCATGAGCTTTCGTTTAAGTGAAAGAAGGAGAGATTCCTTCATTCAATGTTTCATCGACCAGTAGCTCTTCCAGGCATTCTCGGTGCGTCGAGTAACTTCTTGATCTTGTCTTGCCTGGAAAGAGACTATATGGCTGAGGCAGGGACGTAGCGTGCCTATAACTCGATTTCCACCGGCTTCATTTCGGGAAATTACACTCTACGTAGTGTCTCTTTGGTAAAAATATTTAATATATCATAGAATTAAAAATATTACAAAAATGCCAACATTTTACATGTCAACAAAGAAAGCAACAGACAGCGCCAAATAAGCCGGTGCTCGGGTGTCAGAATTCAAAACTAAATTCGAATGAGCGCGCTCACTTGTCCTCTGTCGGTCGCAGAACCGTCTAATAGGGAACTCAGTAAGCCGAATATTATCGGGTTATGACAAGGGCAGGAATCGAGACTATGTAGGGCTCATAGGGATGAAACGTTATAACTCCGTCATTTATGAACCGATTATCAAAATTATTTTTTATTCGTAAGAATATACTCCCGAGGTGGTCCCTTTGTCCCCATGTTAGGATCTGATAATGGAATCTCAAGGTAATCGAAGGCAACCCTCAAATTTGATAAGCACGTATTACGTGTTTCGTGTTTTTTATAAAGTTATTCAAGTATTCGCATCTGGCAGTCATCACCTCATGTTGATGAGCTGATGATGGAAGGTATAACTACTTAACGGTTAGGAGTAGGAAAATAATTCTTAAACAAAATACTATGCGGACGTATATATAGTTTTATTCTTTCGGGTTATCTAGGTGTGCTGATTACGAACTCCTCAACGGTCAAAAATTAAAATTCATTAAGACACCGACGAAATTTTTTAGATTTTTCGACTTATGTGTCAATTTCGACATAAGAGTCCCTGATATCTAAAATGAGTTTAAAACATACAGAAAAAATCTAAAATCTAAGTTACTAAATAAATAATAGAAAAAAAAAACAGTTATTTCTTCGGCTTGCCCTTCTGTATTATTGACGCTTCGTCACTGGACTGAGGTATATGTATTCATGGACATATTCAATCACCACACCCCCAATTTCTATGTTGCGCTCTGTGCTGTTCGTCATCAGTTTTGTCTTGGTCTTAGTCATTGAGAGCCCGACTTGGAATCTCGTGTGGGTTGTGTGTGGAGAGGGAGAGTAAGGCCAAAGAAAAGACAGTTGGATTGTGTGAGGAATGATATGAAAGAGAAAGGAGTAAACATTGAGGTATAATGTACTACGTACCTCAATGGGAGTAAATGCCACTACCACAATTGAAAGTGACAAATCGTATAAACCGGAAATAATCGTATTTAATACAAAGAAGTTAAATCGTCACCAAAGTATGTTACGTGACTAACTAAAAACCTGAAAATTAAAAAAGTAGTTAATAAAACTTCAAAATCCGACTGAAAAAGCTGAAAAGCAAAAACAAGCACATTTTAAATTAAATAAAACTTGGAAGCAGGCGCGGTCCATTCTATTTGCATAATTTTACAATCAAAGTCCTTAGTGAATGCATACGTGACCTACGTCGTAAGAGGAATACGTGTGCGAAATGTTAAGTTTCTAGCCTTAGAGGGTTTGGCGTGTGCGTTGATACTCAGTCAATCAGCTTTCCCTATAGATTGCAACATTTGCAACCCTGTATGCTTTAAAAACGAAAAATGTTACCTAGCAGGTAGACCCCTTAAAAAACCAAAGGTTATCGCGATACGTTGTAGGTTTTTTTAATATTATTATACCTAAAATAAAATACAGTTTTGATGGAAAGTATGCGTCGGGTTCTTTCTTACTTCGTAATGTTTTTTTACACCTCGTAATTTTACCTATTATATTATATTATATTTTTCAACACACTTGCTCATAAAGTGGCTCTAATTTCACCGCAATTAGGCACATAATGACACCTGTAATCAAACTGTGAATTTTTCATTACCATTATTCACTAGTGAGTTATAGGTTTTTTTTTAATTTTATTGGTTGAGTTGCTTTGTTCTTAAAAAAGTTTCGATACTAAAAAATTGTTTAATGTACCTATTGCTTGCTCATTTCATGCAACTTCGAATTTAAATACACTTGGGAGCAAATAAATCGAGCCACTACCTTTTTTCACGTAAAATGGTAAATATTTTTGGTAATATGGAACGTATCAATTCGAACTATATATCGCCTAAAAGTTTAGTTAATAACCTTTACAATGAGGGTAAATTATTGAATAATAACCTTATTGAATGATAAATTATTGGCTCTGCAAGAAAAATGGTAATTTTGATAGAAAATTTAGTAGGGCTAAAACAGTCCATAAAAACAATAAAAAACAAAATTATTGCAAAAAAAATATTCTTAATAACTGGTATTACCCCCCCGTGCCCTGATACATTCTTGTAGCCTATTAGTCATCGATCTGATCAGCGTTACGATGACATATTGTGGTATGTTCTCCCACTCTTCAAGCACAGCGACTTTAAGCTCGGGAATGGATGAAACAGCGGGAACCCTGGCTCGGACTCTCCGTTTTAGCTCGTCCCATAGGTGTTCGATCGGGTTCAAATCGGGACTTCGTGCTGGCCATACCATTTGTTGAATCCCGATCGCAGACAAGTATTCCGTAACGATCTGCGCGGTATGAGGTCTCGCATTGTCATGCATAAACAAGAAATTTTCTCCGACAAAACCAGCATACGGCATTACGTGGTTTTCAAGAATGTCAGTTATGTATCGGTCAGCTGTTAATCCACGTCTACCACTGCCATCGTTGGCGGGGTCGACGAAGACAAGTTCCGTTTTTCCGTCTAGAGAAATTCCTCCCCACACCATACAAGAACCACCACCAAAACTCACAGTTTCTCGAATGCAACATTGGGCAAATCTTTCACCAGGACGTCTATACACTCGGTTTCTCCCGTCATTGCTAAAAAGACAGATTCTTGACTCGTCAGAAAACAAAACTGACCTCCAGTCTTCTAACGTCCAATTAATGTGTTCTCGAGCAAACTCCAAGCGAGATCGGCGATGAGCTACAGTCAATTTTGGGCCAGTTGCTGGTTTGTGTGATGTTAAATTTCGTTCTTTTAGTCTTCGTCTCACTGTCCACCTACTGATTGAGACTCCTCGAACGTCACGTAACGCTTGCTGTAGCTGAACAGCATTAAGTCCACGGTCGCGCAACGAATTGGTTGCAATAAAGCGGTCGTCACGTTCTGTTGTTGCCCGTGGTCGGCCAGTTCCAGGTCGCCGAACAAAAGCACCAGTCTCCAGATACCTGCGGTATACCCGCTGTACCTTTGAACGACTCAAATGAAGTCTGCGTGCCACTTCACGTTGTCCGTGTCCAACCTCAAGTAAAGCTACAACTTGGGCAGCTTCCGTCGGTGTAGTATCCATTTTATCAGGTTATTTTGATTACACAGACACAGATAAAGACAACAATAACAAGTAATATGGGTATGATTAACAAAAACCTCAAATTTAATCTTTTCATAACAGAGTACAATAAAAATGTCATAAGCAAATTAAATGCGATAATTTTATTCTACCCTTTAAACTTTAATTTAAATAAAAAAAAAATGAAATTTTGACAACTAACTACCCTCTTTGTAAAGGTTATTAAATACCCTTTTAGGCGATATATGTTTCGAATCGATGCGTTCCATAATACCAAAAATAATTACCATAATGCGTGAAAAAGGAAGTGGCTCGATTTATTTGCTCCCAAGTGTAGATAATTTCAACTTGTACATACGTTTTTAATAAATAAAACTTTCGTTTTCTCTGTAATGAAAACACTTTGAATTCCCCATTTTGTACGTGGCTGCATGCAACGCTATCCGCGAAAATTAAAAAAAAAAACTTAACCTTTTATCCTATAGCCGATCACCATTGTTAGATGCGCGCGCAAGAAAACTTATTAATTGAAATAGATAATTTCAACTTGTTTTATACGTTTTTAATAAATAAAACTTTTGTTGTCTCTGTAATAAAAAAAAACTTTGAATTCCTCATTTTGTACGTGGCTAAAACGCTATCCGCAAAAAGCAAAAAAATAAACCTCATTCTTTTAGTCTATGGCCGATCGCCATTGTTAGATGCGCGCACAGGAAAACTGATTAATTTTTCCCGCCATGGCGAAATTTTTTTCACAACTCGTTTTAACTGTTGAAAATGATTTTTTTGTGTTATTTTCTTCACAAGTGTGTTGAAAAATGTCGTATGATACACGTGTGTATTGATGATTACCGTCCTCGGCTCTCTTAAGACCCTCACCTGACGGCTCGGGTCTCAATGGCGCCTCAGCGGTAATCACCAACGTTACACACTTATACCATAATGTACTATTACCTATCTGTTCTGTGATGCTGCTATGCGGACTGGCTTCCCAATGGGTGCATCAACTTATCTGCTGCCAAGAGCTACTGGCCGGTCTTCTAGCTCTAGTATATGATGACGTTTCAGTCATCTCACATAGTGGTCCACGGTGAGTTGGCGAGCAAGTTCGTTAGGGTGATAGACTAACCGCTCTTTATATTTAGCTGCCAAACTGCGGAAATCTAGAGAACCGTTCTGTATTCCGGCAATAATGCGTTGAATGTTGGTTTTCAAGTGCTCTTTGCTCCTAATTTCATCAAACGATCAAAAATGAAATGTTACAGTCAACGGTCGGTAGTACAGGGGCATGATTACCTAGGTAGTTCTCCAAAAAGCATTCAGCTCGTAACTTTCGTGGCAATTTTTTTTTTAGAGTTATCTTTATATACATATACAGGGTGTAAACGAACCCTTCACGCATCCGTCAACCAAGCATTCTGTACATCAAACTAAGTACCCCTACGCAAAAATTTTTGCTGGGAAAAGACTTTTTTTTTTGGGGTCAAAAATCACATTTTACGGTAAAACTCAAAGTAGCACTCTTAAAACATTGTGCTAGTGGATGCTTTGAATAGTAAACGGGTCATGGAGGTAATTTAAGTAAAGTTAAAACCTGAAATACTAGTATTTACAAAAACAGCTGTGAAAAATTTGGAACTTTGACCCCCAATATCTCCGTAACTAGGAGGTTCCCAGGTATGGTCTAGAACAAAAAAATGATTGCAGTGGTGGGGAGAACAAATGCCCTTCGTTTGCGTTAAGGGTACTTTTACACACTATATAAACACATGGCTGAGACCATGGAGGACCTCAGTACAATGCTCGATGACCTCAGTAGAGCTTCCGAAAGAGTGGGTCTTAGGATGAACATGGACAAAACCAAGGTCATGTTGAATGCCCATGTAACACCCACTCCTATCAAGATCGGAGACTCTACACTCGAAGTTGTAGACGACTATGTCTACCTGGGGCGCATCACTACCTGGGACAAACGGTTCAGTTAGGTAGGTCCAACTTTGAGAAAGAGGTCAATCGTCGAATCCGACTCGGCTGGGTAGCGTTTGGGAAGCTGAGTAGTATCTTCTCGTCCAACTTACCACAGTGTCTCAAGACGAAAGTCTATGACCAGTGTGTATTGCCAGTGATTACATACGGGACCGAAACGTGGTCGCTCACAACGGGCCTCATCAGAAAGCTGAAAGTCACCCAAAGGGCATTGGAGAGAGCTATGCTCGGAGTTTCCTTGCGTGATCGAATTAGAAATGAGGACATCCGCATGAGAACCAAGGTTACCGACATAGCCCGAAGAATTGCCAAACTTAAGTGGCAGTGGGCAGGGCACATTGCTCGCAGAACGGATGGCCGATGGGGTCGGAAAGTTCTAGAGTGGCGACCGCGAACCGGAAGACGTTACGTTGGAAGGCCTCCCACTAGGTGGACCGATGACCTGGTGAAGGTTGCGGGGATCCGCTGGATGCGAGACGCACGGGACCGGTCAATGTAGCGACACTTAGGGGAGTCCTATGTCCAGCAGTGGACGTCTTTCGGCTGAAATGATGATGATGAACACACACTTAAGGCGCTGTAAAACTAATTATGTAGTTTTTATTACATGTAAATCGGTGAACAAACTACAGAGATATCCCGTCTTGAAATTTCAGTGCCCACGAAAGTTACCAAAGTCGCCACGAAAAATACAGACATATTTTCTCCAAGAACAATATGGTTTCAAATCCCTATTTTTTCACAAAATTATTTTTGATTGATGTTATAAAATAAAAGCTCGATGGGTGACCGCCCGACATACCGAGTTTCCTCCGTGCCTCGGAAAGCACGTTAAGCTGTTGGTCCCGGCTGCGATATATAGATCTTTGGCAGTCGTTACAGGTAGTCAGTGACCTGAAATTCTGACATCCAGTCTCACCAAAGAGTATCGTATTACCTAGTATTAACTGGGTTGTGGGGGTCAGATAGGCAGTCGCTCCATGTAAAATACTGGTACTCAGCTGCATCCGGTTAGACTGGAAGCCGACCCCAACATTGTTGGGAAAAGGCTAGGCAGATGATGTTATAAAATAAAAAAACCATATTTATGAATCAACTTGAACTTGAGATCTTGTATACAGGGTGTAAATCAACCCATCACACAGCCGTCAACCAAGCATTCTGTACATCAAACTAAGTACCCCTACGCAAAAATTTTTGCTGGGAAATGACTTTTGTTTTGGGGCAAAAAATCACATTTTACGGTAAAACTCAAAGTAGCACTCTTAAAACATTGTGCTAGTGGATGCTTTGAATAGTAAACGGGTCATGGAGGTAATTTAAGTAAAGTTACAACCTGAAAAACTAGTATTTACAAAAACAGCTGTGAAAACTTTTGGAACTTTGACCCCCAATATCTCCGTAAGTAGGGGGTTCCCAGGTATGGTCTAGAACAAAAAAACGATCGCAGTCGTGGGGAGATCAAGCGCCCTTCGTTTGCGTTAAGGGTACTTTTACACCCTAGGTGGTATGACTTCAAATAGCCAAACAGCCCAGTTTGTCGTAGGATTAACTGTTAAATTGGCTTCGAGTATTTGCTCGTAGCCAATTTGTTTGTATATAATATACAATACAACATATATATTATACTTATATAAAAAAACTGAAAACATTCTAAGATCTTTTTAAACTAATACATGCATATAAATACTTTCTTATCATCATCATCAGCCCACACCAATCCACTGCAGGATATATACCTCTTCAATCGCACGCCACTCCACCACCGAGCCTAAGGGTGACCCACCTTACGCTTGCCGGCCAGCCCACTGCCACTTCAGCTTTCTTATTTTGAGAGTTGTCGACAACTCTAGTCGTTTGACTGATCCATAATTGTGTCTATATTTCGGCCCCGTAAGTTATTACAGGCAGGACGCTCTGATTGAAAACCTTGAGTCTTAAGGTTCTGTGGAAAACGTGACGAGATGACCCGATGAAGCTTCTCAAAGGCTGCCCAGCACAGCAAAAACCCAGCTTGCTTCGGTGGCTAAAAGTCGTCTTTCCACGCGTCTGGAGTTCTTTTGGAGAACAGGACCGAGTTAAAATGCTCCCGAAGTTCTCTTAATAGAGGAGTTCCTCCCGCTTTTACAAACTCAGTACTTATCCCATTACCACCCCAGAGCTTTCCATTCTCAAGCTGTCTAAGAGCCTCCATGATTTCGTCCTGGCTGGCTTCTGGCATGTCTTCTGTGAAATGGCGGGTTAAGGTGGCTCTGGAATCCTCATTTTAAGAATCAGGTCGAGATGTATGCGATGTGTACAACTGGCAGTTGAAGTTTTCAAATCAGAAAGAATCTCCGGCTTCGAAGCGACGATATCCCCTCTAGATTTGGTCAACTTCGTCCGGTGGCTCCTTCCAAGTGATTGGACGAACACTTTCAACCTCCGATATTGCGCAATCTGTATGTAGCTCAGCCGAAGTGGTGGAGTGGGTTTGTGGGTTTTGGCTTTAATAAGTTCCTTCATGGCAAACAAACATTAAAGGCATAAACATTTCACTCAAAATAAAGCCAATCTTCTTCTTCTTAATCAGCAGTTTGGCACTTTCGGCTTTAAATGACCAAGCCACATATTTTTACTAAGGTGTAGGTAGAGCTTGTACAGTCCAGTCGTTAAAAGCTTGGCTCTACCTGAGATCTAATAACTTTTTGATAGTGCGAGCCACATGGTCTCGTTTTGGCAACACATTTTACATGAACATTTTTTTGGTGGTATTTCACGTTTATTTTGTAAGTTACATAAGACAATTTTTTATTGATTTTCCATCAGGGATGCCTTAACAAGGAGTTCTTAAATCAATTTTGAGACCTAGAGTATCAAAATTCTCATACAAACTTCCATTTGAGGGCTTCCGGCATTTGAGCGCGTGATGGCTTCCGGCCACCGTAGACGCGGGCCTGTGGACGGTGAGTGAGACGGTGAGTGAGGGAGAGCCTCAGCTATACACGGGTCACTGCGGCAACGCTCTTGGCTGATTCCGGTACCGATCTCACCACTTTAAAACGTCACGGCGGCGGCGGGTGGAAGTCCAATACGGTTGCTGAAGGCTAATTGAAGACTCAATAGAAAATAAGTCGAAAATCTGTAAGCGTATAGTGTACAATAAGTCTGAATTCGACTTCGGATCCTTGGTCTCACCCAAGCCCATCCACTTCCAACGACGCACAGTGTACTTATACAGAAAGCCGATCAGAGTCACCAACGTTCACCGTTGTTCCTTCTCAATCCGCCACCGAAACAGAAACTTTAACCTCAGATAATCAACTCAATGCAACTATAACGTTGTCAAATAAATCTGTTACTTTTAATTTGTAGAATTGCAGTAATTTTACTTTTAACTTTTAAAATGTTCAATTTTATTGAATTGGTAGTACCTCTACCTACAATGTTAATTATTTTTATTCACAATAAATAGTTATTTCAATCTATTCCTGTTTATTATTTTATCTCCTAAAGTGTTCTCGCTGCTGAAGTGAAAAGTTATGTGTGTTACACGAGAGCAAAGTTTTTTTGCATCTCTTGCCTTTGAATCCCTCCCCACAATCAGGATTCAATATCAGTAGGTACTCGCAGCAAAAAACGACTTTGCTCTCTTGTTGCACAAATAACTATAGTCCGATTAAAAAACCCTTTTCTTTGCGTGGTTCGACACTTACTTGGCCGGTATTTCATTTAAGAGGCTTTTTCAAAGAACCTTTTTAGAAATATGGCCAGTTACGGTTATAAATTTAAGTCATTGCCACAGAGAAATTAAAAATAAAAATTTTAAACTAGGAAAAAAATAAATGACAAATGACTTCTTCCATTACTTTCCTACCGTATAATATGATTTATATTATGTAGCATTTTCCAGTGTCGATAGTCATTGTTGTTCATGTATTTTTTAAAATAGTGTGTATAATCCTTAACAGTTATAAGTTGAAGAAGTATTAAAATGGCAAACGCAGATTTTAGAAAGGATGTGACCATGCCTGTCCGACCTAGAAGTGTCTATACAGCGCACTCCTACAATCAGGTAAATGTTCGCAACTATATAAAAATGTTCTAAGAAAATTATCAGTAGGGAAACTGTAAGGGTTTCTTATTGACTACGGAACTTGTGCTGCAGATAATATTTTTTTAATGTTCGAGGCTTATTGTGCTACTCTTCTCTACGCTTTGATAGGCCTTTCCGTAGTTGGTATCTAATATGATTGTGTTTAGCTTCTAACGAATTGTAACAGCCCCGTGCTGAATTTTTTACAAAAGATTTAAAAAAAATACCGGGATTGAAATATATGTTGTATTAAACATTGTATTTTAATGGGTCAACCAGGAGGAGTCAAACTTGTCTGCCTTCCAAGATTACAGCAAGTTCCTCGAGGGTGGCCTAGGCCAAGCTGAGCTTGTGGGCGCAGCAGGATGGCAACCACCGTGGCGCGCGCCTTTGCAGCGCAAAGCGCCATTTTACCCTGGAGATGACATCTATCACGCCGATACTTGGCGCGAGCTTGAGGTAAGTCCACAAATACGTACTTTAAATATACACACACACATACTTTTGCGAGACATTGAATTAAACTTCTACAGGGTGTAAATCAACTCATCACATACCCGTCCACCAAGCATTCTATACATCAAACTAAGTACCCCTACGCAAAAATGTTTGCTGGGAAACGACATTTTTTTTTTGGGTCAAAAATCACATTTTACGGTAAAACTCAATGTAGCACTGTTAATTAAAACATTGTGCTTGTGGATGCTTTGAATAGTAAACGGGTCATGGAGGTAATTTAAGTAAAGTTATAACCTGAAAAACTACTAGTATTTACAAAAACAGCTGTGAAAAATTTGGAACTTTGACCCCCAATATCTCCGTAACTAGGAGGTTCCCAGGTATGGTCTAGAACAAAAAAATGATCGCAGTGCTGGGGAGAATAAGAGTGCCCTTCGTTTGCGTTAATAGTACTTTTACACCCTATATACATTTGTGGATATGAGGTCTAGTGTAACAACATTCGGTTTTGCAAATTATTTAAAAATTGCAAACTATTGTATTCGAAAAAATAAACTTAAAGCTTAATTCTGTCATAGATGACAGATGTAGTGGGAGGAGCTGGCTTCAATGCCTCGGTGACTCCACACGGCACCGTCTGCCTTCGCCTGAGAGATCGTGTCAAGTAAGTACTTGTTATTCAAGATTTGGAGAGCAGTCGTCTTACCGCGACTGTTTTCCTTATTACATAATAGTACTTAGTGGTAGATACTTAGCAGTTAGTGACATTAGACGTCATAATGCGAAATTAAAGCTACTGTACTAGTAATTACAAATGATAAGAGGTCATAAAACACATTTATGTCATGAATAAATCGTGCCCCGTGTGGTATCCGGGCATTAAATAGAGCCACCCCCTCTCATCCCGTGGGTATTGTAAAAAGCGACTTAGGGATTTTCCCTTAGTCGCTTTTTCGGCTGTAGGAGTCTATCTCCGCTGTGTGGTTAGACCACCACCTTCAAGCTAAGGTTGACGTGCCGATAGATGCATGTTGATGATGCAAAATGAGAACCAATAAAAATATAAATCTCGGAGGCGGTGGTGATGCTCGCCACACATCACGCCAATTGTTCTCTCGGGGCGAAAAGCGAGCTGAGTAGGGTCGCTTAGCTACGCTGATTGTGCAGGGAGGTATAAAAGATAAGATGGACGAAGTATGCGAGATAATGAGGGACAAAAGAATAGATGTGCTTTGTGTGAAGGAGACGAAAAGAAAGGGGGTGGACATATCCAAACATGGCACCCGCTATCTGGTCCAGAGTTCAAAATTCGCAAAGGGCCTGTCAGGGTGTGGGGGTTGTTCTCTCAGAGCGGATGATGAAATGTGTAAAAGATTAAGTGTGTGTAAGTCTCAGGATTCTGTGGCTAAGAACCAAGCTGGGCCTAAACCCTATCTTTTTTGTGTGTGTTTACGCACCCGATATGGGGAGCGAGAGGAATTCTGGGGCAGTGTAAGAGATATAGTAATAATAATAATAATAATTGTTTATTTATAAAAAGGGGCACATTTACAATAAAATAATAATAGTAAGTTAAAATAGAGCACAATTGCTTTTTTGCCTGAACTAGGTTGAACCTGTGTTTCAAGCTACAAGGTGCATAAATATCTACTTAAAACACATAATTTAATATTAAGTAAGATGCTAAAATTAAAACTTATGAGTATAATATATAAATAGAAAAACAGCTTGTAAGCAGTTTATTTGCAGACAAAAAAGGTAATTACAGATTTTTTACAGCTAAAATAGTTAAACTTATATAATTATTATAGGTACTTACCTACTTAGTTTTCTATTTAATCTATTGTACAATAAATGGGCCTAAAAATGAAATTATTTTTTTCCACAAAGACATGTTTGGATTTAAGGATTTAACGTTAAAATTACATACTATGTAATTCCGTCCCTGTTAGTATTGTCAGCATTGTACGTGAGCATGGTGTGCTGTTTTAATACTAATCACTAGGTGCAAAATTAAAAAGCTAGTGTACAGTCAGCACATTGCAAGTTTTATATGATTGATTTGTGTCTGCAGTCCTCAACCTCACTTGACTTGACTCGGCTAAAAAATGAGTTATATATGTCGGAAATTAAATTAATATCTATTCTATTTAAAAATAACAACAATAAATTAAATAAGGTAACGTCTAAGATTAAACAAATATTTGGCGGTCTTAGGCACTTCCATAGTCAATCGAGTTAATGTACCTGTATTCGGCAGCTTGTTTAGCCGGACATACGGCATCTCCCGTCTTGTGGTTGGCTTGTTTTTTAAAGAGCATACAGGTGGCACACTTTGGATCATTAGCTTTATTTGCGCAGTCTTGGATACAGTGTCCTTCTTCTCCGCAATGGGCACAAGCCGGGACAGCGACCTTACAAGTCTTGGCTGCATGACCGTACTGGTGGCACTTGTAACATCTCGTTACTAATGTGAAGTCTCGTACCGGGCACCGGGCAGAACGTCCAGTTTATAAATAACCTGTCCTGAGTGATGAGGGCCTTGCGAATGGCGGCTGAAACTTCTATTATATAATTACAATTCTCAGCATCTTTCCTACCAGATTTGTGACTAAGCTTAATTGAGCTCAGAAAACTATCTAGGGTCATGGGCAGTTTTTCTGTTATGTTCTGATCGTAAATAAATGCATTTAAAAACCTCATTTTCAGTCATTGACGCGGGAACTCCGATAACAATAATGCGAGGTTTGCGCTTCCGAGGTTCGTCGACGGTAAGGTCTGACGAAGCGATTTGGACTGTTTGTTTGAGCTTTTCTAGGTCATCCTTGGTCTCAGTGCTGATGATAAGTCCTCCATTCCCTATTTTACGGACGCCTCGCACTTTCAGCTTCATTTCGCCAGGGCATACGATTTTCTGTATCATGTTCTTGGTCTCATCACTGGTCTTTGAGTTGTCGCAGGGAAAAATCGCCACGGAGCTAAGATTATTGGGTCGAATAAAACTGCTGGACCCCTTTTTCACCATATCAGCAAAAGATGTAGAGGACGTAGAGGTTGCAGCCTGTTTAGTACAGGACTCTTGAATGGTGCGGTTCATCTCTGAGAGACAGTCCGCTAGGTCTCGAGCTTCAATCATCGTTTTCAGGGCTGTTTGTGTTTGTAAGGCTCTGGATTTTAGTGACTGGTATTGAACAGCCAATTGTGAAACACCATGTCCAAATTTACGGCAGAGACTGTTAATTCTTTGCTTCTGCTCAGAATTAAGTTTTCCCTCAGAAGAAATTGCACAAACCTCATTCAGGTATTGATGAATAGTCCTCAACCAGTTTTGAATCTCCAGCGTAGAAATTGGTTCAGCGGCTTCTTCTTGGTACTGCGTGGGTTGTTGAGGTGGTCTCGGTGTTGGTGTCGACGGCGGGCTGCGTGGCGTCATCCCACTCCGGTGGTTAAAGGGGCTGCTGTCCATTTTCCAGATTAGAATAAACTTTTTATAATCCAGTTAGTCCATTCTTTCGACATGAAATCGCTTACTACGCTGATTTGTATATCAAGCTAATACACTTAAACTGGGTCAAAATTTATAGCAAACGGTAATTAATTTATTTTTGTACTGCATTGATGTGCACGTCTGTATGCGATTAGTGCCAAATGAAATGTGTCCATATAGTGAATGGATGTAGGGCAAACGAGAAGATTGTAATGCTTGGTGATTTTAATGGTTGGGTTGGTGTTAAGAGGAACGGGTACGAAAAGGTATTATGTGCTTTTGAAGGTGATAGAGTGATCATTCACTCTATCACCTTTCTCTTTTTTCTTTTTTTAATGGAGTGAGTTTACTAGAGATTTGTGTAGAGAAGAACCTTGTTGTGATGAACACTATATTTAATCACAGAAGAATTCACATGTATACTTGGAAAAGGGAAGACAGTAGAAGTTTGATTGATTTTGTGATTGTAGGTGAAAGATTGAAGAGTAAGGTAACAAGATGCAAGAGCATGTCGGGGTGTTAATGTAGGAACTGGTAATGTGTCGGATGTATGGTCTGTTCAAGCATTAGCGTCACCGAGTTCGAGTTCGCGCTCTTGAAAGAATAAAAGTAGAAAAATTTAATAAATTGGAAGTAAAGGAGGAATATAAGAGAAAAGTTAAAGAGAAGACGGATAAAATTTTGATGGTATAAATGATTACAGTTTAGAGGAAGTATGGGATATTGCGAAGAATGGATGGTGCAAGTGGCGACCAAGTTATGTGGTCTAGCGCGGAGGAAATGTGGTAGTAGGACGGATGATTCTTGGGTGGACCGTGAAATGAAAGAGCTTGTGTGCAAGAAGAGGCCTGGCTTAATGTATTAGCCTGTAAGGTCCAAAATAGGATGAATCGGGCAACGGACATGTCAGATGATTTGGAAAGAGTGAAGAAAAGTTACACCGAAATGAAAGCGAAAGTGAAAGAACTGGTAAAAAAGAAGAAGGAAGAAAAGAATAACAGGAAATTCGGTGACAACTTCTGGGCCAATGTTAAGCTGTTGTGGAAAGAGGTCAGATTGGCTCGAGGAGTGTCGGGAACATCGAGTATGAACGCTGAAAGAGCAGAGGACGGATGCCTACTAAATGAAGAATTTAAGGTTTTAGAACGCTGGAAGGGATATTTTGAAAGTTAGCGTGGAAAGAGTGGGTAACTGGGCGGAAGCCAGTTTTGAAGACCCAGACTTAGCTGAAGAGAATGAAATAGAAATGGATGAGATTGTAAGAGCATTGAGAGGAATGAAAGTGGGGAAGGCTGCAGGGTATGACAGAATGTGTGGAAATGTTGAAAAGCGGTGACGGGGTGGTAGCGAGCCTATTGTGCCGGATCTTTAATATGTGTTGGAGATATGGTCGCGTGCCGGATGAATGGTGCAAGGCTGTAATTGTACCACTATATAAGGGAAAAGGTTCACAGCAGGAGTGTAGAAACTACCGTGGCATTAGTCTTTTGAGCGTTGAGCGTGATAAGAGTGACAGATGAGAAGATTTGGGATGCAGAGAAGCAAGATTTAGAGAGGGAATCGGCTGTATGGATCAGATCTTTTCCATAAGGTGCATAGCTGAAAAACATTTGGCAAAGCACAAAAGGGTCTACTGTGCCTTCGTAGACTTGGAGAAGGCTTATGACAGTGTGTGGAGGGAAGAGCTGTGGTCGACTCTATCTATGTATGGTGTGGACAGGTGCTTGGTACATATCCATGTACAAATATTCTAGTGCTTGTGTTAGGATAAATGGGGCATACACTGGCTGGTTTAGCATCTCAAGAAGTGTTAGGCTGCTAAGAGGTGTTAGGGGCTGTGTAAGCGTCTCCTTGGCTATCCAACCTATACATGGGTAGTTGTCTGACAGATTTTAAAGAGATTGAGTGTGGATTGAGGATGAATGAGTTGCCTGTCAAATGCCTTCTGTACGCAGATGATCAAGTTTTTCTTGCATTGTGAGCGGAACAGTTGCAAGATATGGTAACTGTAATGAATGAAGCATTTAAGAGAAAAGGATAAATGTAAATATAAAAAAGACGAAGGTTATGGTATTTGAAAGAGAAGGGGATGTATCGGTGTGTGATGTGGAAATAAATGATAAGAGTGAGGAACAAGTGAATGAGTTTGTATATTTGGGCAGTATGTTTACAAGAGATGGAAAGATTGACGCAGACGTGGAAAAGAGAGTAAACGCTTTAAATAAAGTAAATGGTGCTATGCATGCGGTGGTGACCAACCAGTCGATGTCAAAAGAGGCTCGGCTGGCTGTTCACAATGGTGTGCTTGTGCCTACTCTTATGTATGGGAGTAAATGTTGGGTGTGGCAAACGAAGCATGAAGGTAGGATTAATGCTGTGGAAATGCGTTCTTTGCGAAGCATGTGTGGTGTAACTCTGAATGATAAATTGAGGAATGAGGTTATACTAGAACGTTGCGGTTTAAAAGAAGATGTAAGGTGGTTCGGTCATGTGGAGAGGATGAATGAAATTCGATTAACAAAAGGTATTTACAAGGCAGATGTGAGTTGCCACTCACATCTGCCTTGTAAATCGCTACCGCGCCGGGAGGGGGACGCCCTAGAAATACATACACTGATCTTATTGGTGCCGTTCTTCAGAAAGGACAGGTGCGTAGCACTCGTAACCGGCGTGCGTGTATGACCAGATGTATGAATGTGGCCGAGGCAAAAGAGTATGTAAGGATCGCGGCTTTCAGTGGTTTCTGCCTACCCCCATGGGAAAAGGGCGTGAGTTTATGTATGTATGTATGTATGAATCGTGCCTTTGACAAAATAATTCCTTTGAATTGTTTAGACTTAGGGTAGTAGTACCTACCTATAAAAAAATATTGGTGCGACTTAATATTATTTACATTACATTTATACATAACCATTTTAGTGTAACTTCCTAGGCTGGTTCGTTCGAAAAAGTGGTTAAAGTTCAAAAATTTCTAATTTAAATAATTAATAATTACTTTCAACTTTTTATTCCTCAGAGTGGATATGACAATCGACGGTGCAGTGCGCGTAACCAACGCTAAGAACAATATAATCCTGGCGCTGGCGCGTTCGGGCGCCGCTGCCGCGCTCATCCATCCAAATGGACGTGTCTACCACTACGGATCACGAGTCGAGATCCAGGCCCGACACCAGCAGGGCAATAACAAGTTAGTCACGTTCAGTATCCGGACGAAAAAGGGCTCTACACAGTGAAACCCGGGCCTGGGGGTCTAAACTGGGCCACTTTAGCAGATCATAATAGGATCATAATATGAATTGCGTTAAAATTCGTAAAAGTCAAAGTCAAAGCATTTATTTCAATTAAACCATTACCAGATACTTTTGAATGTCAGAAGAACAATTTGTAAAACTAAACTACGAGTGCAATACGTCATCCCGAAAGCCACCACGCCGAATCACACGCCGCCGAATGCCTGCAACAACGAACACTGCGAGCACGAAAGAAAAAATGGTCACAGATGCAGTTACTATTATGTATGAATGATCCTGATCTGCTAAAGTGGTGATTTTAGAACCCCTACCGGACTTACAGACTGACCCCTGTGACACATGTCGGCGGGACTTTGTTGTGTTGAGCCCATTAATATGACTGTTTCTAGTAGGTACTAACCGCAGTACTCAGAGTCTCTGAGATATATTTTAATGATTACTTAAGCTGTCACTTAGTAAAGATTTGACATACTTTTGTATGACAAAACTGTGAAAACCTTTAGTAAGTGATGGCCTAAGAAATCATTAAAGCTCTCTCAGTGCGGCAGTTAGACACCTTGAAAATAATAAGCCTCAAAAAATTGTGCTAGTGGATACTTTGAATAGTAAACGGGTCATGGAGGTAGGTAATTTAGTAAACTTATATAACCTGAAAAAGTAGTATAAATATTTAAAAAAACAGCTGTGAAAAATAAAAAAAAATAAAAACTTTGACCCCATATATCTCCGTAACTAAGGGGTTCCCAGGAATGGTCTAGAACAAAAAAAAAATGATCGCAGTGACGGGGAAAACAAATGTCTTTCGGCTTCGTTAAGGGTACTTTTACACCCTTTATATCTAGTACTCATGTCACTGACCTGACCTAGTTTTCACCGCGGTGCCTGGACGGCTGCGGGCATACTAGCTCGCCAGACCGATAATCAATAGCCGTAACAAAACCTTTACTAAGTGACCTGTTTTTTTTTGGGGGGTTGGGAAATCTTCAAATGACTCCTCCCGCTCTGGCCAGAGCGGTAGGGAGTGTCAGACTTCTGCTGATAAAAACCACCCATGTTCCTTCTTAGGCATTTGTGCCTTTAGTATTAAATTATTAGATAAAACATTACTTAAGAAGTATGGGAGAAGAAGACATGACATGTGTACACGACTTGGATAGGGTCACTGAATGGAGTCACCGCAATAAGTTATACTTTAATGTATCAAAGTGCTCGGTGCTTTCATTCACACGCACACGAACCCCACAACACCACCAGTACAGCTTGGACGGGGAGCCGCTGCAGCGTGTCACGGAGGTTAAGGATTTAGGCATTCATTTCACTAGTGATCTGCAGTTTCGCAAACATGTAATACAAGTTTGTAAAAAGGCGTATAGGAATCTGGGATTTGTGCTGCGTCAGGCAAATGACTTCACAAATATCAATGCATTAAGGGCTTTGTATGAGGCTCTTGTGAGGAGTCACCTGGAGTATAATGCGCCTGTCTGGAGCCCGAGTGAAATTAAATACAAATTTATGCTCGAACGGATACAAAATAAATTCGTCAGATTTATGTATTTAAAGCTGTATGGGAGATACCCGGGATACCCGTTATTATATCCTACCCTATTCTGTCTCGGTATGGTAGGATACTATAAATTAGAAATTCGGCGTGAAGTGACACTGGTAACATACATTTTTAAAGTTTTAAGAGGTAGTATACAAAACCCAGCCATACTATCAGAAATAGGGTTCAATTTACCGGATAGGTACGTGGAGCGGCGACGCAAACCGCAACTGCTAGTGGTGCCGAGTGCGCGCACTAACCTGCTGGGGCGCGCACCGCTGACCCGTGCGCTGCGCACTCTCAACGCGGTGGCCGATACTATTGATATATTCACTTGTACACTGAGTGAGTTCACAAGGGCCGCATACTGTATAGCATGTAAGGTATAGATAAGTTTATTTTAATTTAAGTTTCTTTGTCGCATTAGATCTATTTTATCTGTAATGGCAAGGCAAACATATTGTGATAATAAATAAATAAATGTTGCGTGGTTGAATTTGAATGATGATGATGAAGTAACATTACTTAGGCTTGTATTCACGCCAATGACCTTGTGCATACAAACTACCCCTCTCGGTCGTAGATACGGACTTTAAACGGACGCATTTTTCATTTATTATAATTAAAATAATACATATTTTTAAAAAGTAACAAAACCAAATTATTTTCCTTTGTATTTCAAAGCAGTAGATATTTTTTTATATTATTTTGTTAAAAAATGAAGGAGTAAAATGGTTCCATTCAACGATTTGGAGGTGATTTTGTGGATTTTTTTTCTTATTATGTGATACCGATACAAAAATTATGGCTAAACCAAATTACGTGTCATATCATATAGATTACTAACAAATTTTTCTCAGATGTAATTTCTCTGTAAGTGCCGGTGAAAAACTGCTTCATCTGCACGCTGTTTTTAAGCTTTTTCGAGAGAGGAGCCTTAATAAGTTCCCACCAGTTCCTATCAAAAACCATGGGTGTTGTTATCATTCACCATCAAAGTATGCTCAGAGCGAGGCAAATCAGAATTCGTTCATTTACATAGGAGTAGTCTGCACGCAAAAATTAAAAAAACATAATTTCGGTAGGTGTGTGAGTTAGTTATGGTAGGGTTAGGAATACTAGAATCTATGATTGAAATACCACCTTGAACTCATGCTATCCTAGTTCTTTAAATAATGCTTATCCGCACACCTTATATGTTACTAGGAGTAAAAAGAAATGATATCCATGGGCCAAAGGTAAATTGGCTCAAGGCAGTAGGTACTCTGGTAAAATGATCGTCTACAATGGAAATGGCTCTTAGGGGCAGCCTGTACATGTGCATCTGGATTGAGGGCCCATTTTTTTAAGCCTTGCCAAACGAAATAAGACTCATAGGAAAATTAGTTAAAAATAGTTAAAACTTAAAGCATAGGGCCACGAATTTCTTAAACGTGAATTAAAAATGTTATGATTAAATAACTTGGGCCCTCAATCCAGACGCGTGCAAAAAGTGGCATAGCCTAAATCTCAGTAAGTCCTATTTCTAGGTTCATAATTTTTATTTAGGAATTTAGTTAAGAATTTCTTAAAGATTTTAAGAAATTCCCAAATCTGTGGAATGTGACATTACAGATTTATGGCGGTATATCTAGGGCCCTCACTTCAAATGTGTCTGTACTGAGGAATCTGCAAAACATGGATTTATCTGAAGAAATACATAAATGCGACTTTAACATGTTTTACTTAGATACTTAGGTGAATTAGTAAAAAAGAAATAATGACAGAAAAGTCAATTGTTACGTAGTAAATGAAAGTCAAATTTTACTAAAACGTCTGAACTGAGAGCCCAACATTTTCGGCTTTATTGACTAGGGTCAAACTCATAGATTAACGCAAATTTAAATAAGATTTTTAACTATTTCTTAATTAAATTTTAACATATCGTCCGTTCTTCTAAATATCATACTTTAAGAGAAAATAGATTTTCTACTTTTTATAATGGAAAAAATTGTAGGGTGACCATAATGATCATAGTTAGTACCAGTACATTTTGTAAAGCGCAGTTGAAAAGTCGTAATATTTGCAGCTAAACGTATTATATATGTATCTACAGTTTACAATTTTGTTTTCTTTATTTGTATTACTATTTTTTTATAATGTGATGTCAGTCCTTATTGTCCTTAAGGTACTATTATGGGCCTAGTTGCCTAAAGCAAATAAAAAAATAACATTTATTCAGCTTTTACCAGTGTTTGCATAAAATGAAAGAAGAAAAAAAATTATGTTCGTGTGAACTGAGGGACCAAACTGAGAATACGCTAAATGAAAATCCTAAGATTTAGTAGAAGTCTTAAAACAATTGTAGAACAAATCCGGGGAAGTTGTAATCAAATATATTAAAAACTACGACCCATAAAGTGTGGTCCCTCAGTTCTCACAGACGGTTAGCCAGATCTCGGAAAGTATCTTAAAAAAGAAGGTTTTGTGAATACAGACATTTAGTAAAGAATTTGGAAAGATATTCACAAAATAACAGACCACAAAGCATTAAAGATAAAAAAAAATATAACGACTGAACTGTGGTCCCTCAGTCCACACAACAAAAATAAATATTTTAGTGAATATTACTGAATTAAACTAATAAAACCGTTCTTTTTCTACATAAAGTTTTAGTAGAAGTCTTAAAAAATTTCGTAAAAAAAAATGAAGCCTAAATATCGAAGCATTTTGAAGATAGCGATGATTATTACTGGTCCCTCAATCCTCCACTCCACTGACATATGTGCATGTGCTAGCTGCTAGGCTATAGGAATATCAGAAAGTCTAGTGTACTTAACTTTTAGTAGAAAGTTTCTTCTAAATAATAGGTATCTAAAATTGTGCATTTCTTACCTCTTAGCTGAGATAATATTATTTCTTTAATTCTATGAAAGTAAACAGAGCAGTGTGACCACACAATAAAACAAAATGTAGACAGTCCTATTATACTTTATTTAATATAATTTTATTTTTTTAGACAAAACGAAAACAAGGTTGTACGGTTCCCGTCGGGGTTGCGGGTTGTTCGAAAGAGATACCACGGCCTCGACATGAAGGGCTAAGAAGGAACATGGGTGGTTTTTAGTCAGTAGAAGTCTGACACTCCCTTCCGCTCTACCCAAGAGCGGGATTATTTGATGATTTTCCACTCACCATAAAAAAAAAAAAAAAAGGATGTACAGTTCCCGTCGGGGCTGCGGGTTGTTCGAAAGAGATACCGCGGCTTCGGCACAAAGCGCTAAGAAGGAACATGAGTGGTTTTTAGTCAGTAGAAGTCTGACACTCTCCGTATTCTCTCTTTTTCTCTATTTCTCTCTCTCTCTGTTTGTGCGGTGTGGGTGTCTGTGAATGTGTGCGATGATATGGTGTATGTCTATTTGTGACTAACTGCCTAACTGACACTAGCAGGGGGTTGGAGCAACACGCGTTTGCTCCAGGATTGTAATTATCTCTTTTTTAAGACGGTTTCGTGTGGTATTGAAGGAGTCGAGTCAAAGGAATTTGTCATTATATAATGCGGGTAGACGCAAAAAGGGTGACATCTTCAAATCGTCTAAATCACATGGACTAAAAACCACTCATGTTCCTTCTTAGCGCTTTGTTCCGAGGCCGCGGTATCTCTTTCGAACAACCCGCAGCCACGACGGGAACCGTACAACATTTTTTTTTTTTATGTTGGGTGGAAAATCATCAAATATATTAAATAAAGTGTAATAGGACTGTCTACATTTTGTTTTATTGTGTGGTCGCACTGCTCTATCTATTTTCATAGAATTAAAGAAATAATATTATCTCAGCTAAGAGGTAAGAAATGCACAATTTTAGATACCTATTATTTAGAAGAAACTTTCTACTAAAAGTTAAGTACATTAGACTTTCTGATATTCCTATAGCCTAGCAGCTAGCACATGCACATATGTCAGTGGAGTGGAGGATTGAGGGACCAGTAATAATCATCGCTATCTTCAAAATGCTTCGATATTTAGGCTTCATTTTTTTTTACGAAATGTTTTAAGACTTCTACTTAAACGGTATGTAGAAAAAGAACGGTTTTATTAGTTTAATTCAGTAATATTCACTAAAATATTTATCTTTGTTGTGTGGACTGAGGGACCACAGTTCAGTCGTTATATTTTTTTTATCTTTAATGCTTTGTGGTCTGTTATTTTGTGAATATCTTTCCAAATTCTTTACTAAATGTCTATATTCACAAAACCTTCTTTTTTAAGATACTTTCCGAGATCTGGCTAACCGTCTGTGAGAACTGAGGGACCACACTTTATGGGTCGTAGTTTTTAATAACAAATTCCCCGGATTTGTTCTACAATTGTTTTAAGACTTCTACTAAATCTTAGGATTTTCATTTAGCGTATTCTCAGTTTGGTCCCTCAGTTCACACGCACATAAAAAAATAATCTTTTATATGTATATTCACAGATTACTCGAATACGCCTGAACCGATATAGAAAATTCTTTTGTGGTTGAAAAGGAGATATCCCAAGGACCACCCTTGGGATATCTCCTTTTCAACAAAAAAAGAATTTGACCATGATAAGAAAATCAGGATCTGATGATTGCACCCCAGAGAAATCGAGGGCAACCCTCAAATTGTATAGGCACTTATTACGTGTTTAGTGCTTTTTCTAAAGTTTTTCAAGTATTCGCACATAATAGTCATTACTTCATGTTGATGAAGGTATAACTCCTCAACGGTTAGGAGTTGGAGGATAATTCTTTAACAAAATATAATGGAGACGTATAAATGGTTGTATTCTTTTAGGTTATCTAGGTGAGCTGATTATGGAAGGTACTCTCCTCAACGATTAGGAGTTGAAAGCAATAATAAGGAAATCTTGAAGGTTAAGGTTTAGGTTTCTAGTTTGAATGTTAAATGAATAGTAAATGTTTGTATAAGATATTACTACTAAAAAAGGACAAAAAACCGACTTCAAAAACATAAAAAAGTAAAAAACACAAAATCGAAGAACACAAAAAGTGAAAAACAAAAAAGTAAAAAATAAACTTCAGAAGAAAAATCAGCGTCTGAGGTCGGTGGCAAAAAAAAGAAACCAAACAAACAAAATATGTCACCAACTTCAAAATCTTTCGATTTTTATTAAAGAAGTTAATTTTTCACTTATTTGTGTTTTTCGATTTTGTGTTTGTTATTTTTTTTATGTTTTTGAAGTCGGTTTTTTTTTTGCAAAAAAGTTTTTTAATAACTAAGATACAATTTCCGAAATCACAAAAATCATTATATAATGATTAGGTAAATTTAATTGTCTTATTTTAAACTGTCGGATCTTTTTAGATCAATCTTGAAAATGTACTGGTACTAACTATGATCATTATGGTCACCCTACAAATTTTTCTCTTACATAAAAGAAGAAAATCAATTTTCTCTTAATAAAGTATGATATTTAGAAGAACGGACGATATGTTTAAATTTAATTAAAAAATAGTTAAAAATCTTATTTTAATTTGCGTAATCTATGAGGTTGACCCTAGTCAATAAAGCCGAAAATGTTGGGCTCTCAGTTCAGACGTTTTAGTAAAATTTGACTTTCATTTACTACGTAACAATTAACTTTTCTGTCATTATTTCTTTTTTACTAATTCACCTAAGTATCTAAGTAAAACATGTTAAAGTCGCATTTATGTATTTCTTCAGATAAATCCATGTTTTGCAGATTCCTCAGTACAGACACATTTGAAGCGAGGGCCCTAGATTATACCGCCATAAATCTGTAATGTCACATTCTACAGATTTGGGAATTTCTTAAAATCTTTAAGAAATTCTTAACTAAATTCCTAAATAAAAATTATGAACCCAGAGATAGGACTTACTGAGATTTAGGCTATGCCACTTTATGCACGCGTCTGGATTGAGGGCCCAAGTTATTTAATCATAACATTTTTAATTCACGTTTAAGAAATTCGTGGCCCTATGCTTTAAGTTTTAACTATTTTTAACTAATTTCCCTATGAGTCTTATTTCGTTTGGCAAGGTTTAAAAAAATGGGCCCTCAATCCAGATGCACATGCCTGTACCGCTTAGTCCACAGTCCACACTAGAGGAGACGGCATAGCTTGGAGATCCGCGCTACTACCGCGCTCACTGACGGTTGACTGCTGTCTATCTTATAACTGAGGTAATAAGGGTGAGCATTATCTGGGGGCACTGCAGTGCCCCCACCAAGTCAAGCAATAAAGTGGCACGGCCGTACGATCCTTTTCTCGAAACATTTCAGTGCATTTCCGACCTCCTATAACTTCGTTGCGTCGCGAAAACTAGAAGCCTGAATTTAAAACATTAAAGATTTTTAATATTGATATGGTCACTATTGGGACCGTGCATAGTGTATGGCGGGAAAAAATAAAGGATCGCAGCGCACGCCGTGGCAGAAATGTTCAACTAAAGGGGGAAAACAAAACTTATCAATGTCATTTTGGAAATGGGTCATTACTGTTGTTGTATTTTATACTGCAAAAATAAACATGAATATAACATAACATCCTGCCTGCAATCCCCGAAGGATTAGGCAGAGGTGTACCCATGTAATAAGACTGAAAAAAGAAAGAAATATTGACAGGTATTAGACATTATTCTTAAATTACAATTTCAATTAAATCAATTTCATTTGCTCTGCATTTTGTGGTGTAACTATTCTCATAATATTGATGAATCGCCATGGTATGGTATCCAAAACCTGACGATAAAATTTGCAGTGAACATTTCAAGTCTGACGCGCAACCAAGTCCGAGTTATGTTCCCAGTTTCCCACGATATACTCGAAAAGTATATCGAAAGCAGAAGGTTTACGAGTCACATGTTCTAGCTAGATATTAGATATACACGCCTAATCAAACGAAGAACCACAAAAAGCTGCAGATACCACAACAACAGAAGTCTCGGATACCACAACAAATAAAATAATAATGGAAGAAGGAAATGAGTTACATCAAACTCAACTTCGTCTGGTCAATCAAGGATGTCAAGTCAATTATCTTCTCTGAAATAAATTTAAGGGAAACAACCATTATTTGCAATACTTTTATTTATACTGATCACTGTGATGACAAAACATACATATCTTGAAAGTACCTCCCTTTGGAATATTTACAATGAACAAATAGACGAAAACTAGGGTTTTCTCCATTGTTGTTCACTGCTTGATTTTGAATGACCAGCTTTATTGTTGATGTAACATAATGATTAAAGGAGCAACATGTTTGCATTTGCCGCTCTGGTCATAAATGCAGCTGCATTTTACTTCAGTGACTACCCGAGAATTTTTGATCTGTAATATCATCATCATTCTCCTGCCCTTATCCCAATTTATTTGGGGTCGGCGCAACATGTCTTCTTCTTCCATACCTCTTCTATTTCTCGTCATGTCAGCAGTCACCTCCTTTCTAGCCATATCATCCTTCACACAGTCCATCCATCGTTTCTTTGGTCTTCCTCTACTCTTATAGCCATCTACATTCATACTCAACATTTTTCTCACAACATTTTCTTCACTCCTTCGCATCACATGTCCATACCACGACAATCGATTACCACACAACTTTTCATTTACCGGCGCCACTTTCAGACTTCCTCTTATGTACTCATTCCTTATTTTATCCATTCGCGTCACACCACACATCCCCCTTAGCATTCTCATCTCAGCCACATGCAATTGCCTTTCATTTATCCCTTTTGTGGCCCAACATTCTGATCCATACACGACAGCAGGCCCAACCATGGTTTTATAAATCTTCCCCTTGAGTTTAAGGGGAATGCGGGAGTCGCAAATTGTTCCCGTGACCTGCCGCCATTTCATAAATCCAGTGCTAATTCTATGCTTTACACTACGATCTATTTCGCCATCGCTTTGCACGAGAGAACCGAGATACCGAAAGTCGGAGCAAACTGGAAGAAGCACGCCATCTAGCGCTATGGCTCCAGAACTGGAGAGACCGCCGAAATCGCAAAACATTTTTGATCTGTAATAAATTAATTAAAATGTTAATAGATATACTTTATCTACTGTAGAATAGTAAAATGTATGTTTGTTTTAGGCTGGTAGAGTAGTTACTTTTGAACTAGTTTTATAGGGTGATAGGGTCTCCGATGTTCGACGAATGATGTTGTTTCGGTTTAAATAACTATTGCCATCAGTTCTTAGTTCTTCAACATTCCTTACGTGATCTGATAAAACCAATTTATTTGTTTTATCATAGTTTGGGGCTGGAAACTTATTTTGTGTTTTACACTCTCAAAACCAGTTTTTATAATAACATCCATTTTTCCGTACACTGTTTTTAACAAATGCCTCTAAAAAATGTGCGTGTGAACTGAGGGACCAAAAAGGAATACGCGAAATGAAAATCCTAAGATTTAGTAGAAGACTTAAAACAAATGTAGAACAAATCCGGGGAATTTGTAATCAAATATATTAAAAACTACGACCCATAAAGTGTGGTCCCTCAGTTCTCACAGACGGTTAGCCAGATCTCGGAAAGTATCTTAAAAAATAAGGTTTTGTGAATACAGACATTTAGTAAAGAATTTGGAAAGATATTCACAAAATAACAGACCACAAAGCATTAAAGATAAAAAAAATATAACGACTGAACTGTGGTCCCTCAGTCCACACAACAAAGATAAATATTTTAGTGAATATTACTGAATTAAACTAATAAAACCGTTCTTTTTTTACATAAAGTTTAAGTAGAAGTCTTAAAACATTTCGTAAAAAAAAATGAAGCCTAAATATCGAAGCATTTTGAAGATAGCGATGATTATTACTGGTCCCTCAATCCTCCACTCCACTGACATATGTGCATGTGCTAGCTGCTGGGCTATAGGGATATCAGAAAGTCTAGTGTACTTAACTTTTAGAAGAAAGTTTCTTCTAAATAATAGGTATCTAAAATTGTGCATTTCTTACCTCTTAACTGAGATAATATTATTTCTTTAATTCTATGAAAGTAAACAGAGCAGTGTGACCACACAATAAAACAAAATGTAGACAGTCCTATTATACTTTATTTAATATAATTTTCATTTTTTAGACAAAACGAAAACAAGGTTGTACGGTTCCCGTCGGGGTTGCGGGTTGTTCGAAAGAGATACCGCGGCCTCGACATGAAGGGCTAAGAAGGCACATGGGTGGTTTTTAGTCAGTAGAAGTCTGACACTGCCTACCCCTCGATGATGATTGATGCTTTCCCAAGCCGAAAAAAAAACTTACGTACTTACAATAATTCTGAAATAATGATCATCACTGCAGCAAAAGAAGCTCGTTCAGAAAACAGTGATATAGGTAGGCAGTATAAAGGAAGATTATGAAGGCCTAGTTTTTTTTATAGCATTTCATTTTCCCACTCAGGCGTACCAGACATACCTCCCTGTTAGCAGTCCCTTCGGCCTCCACCGAGTATTTGAAGATGTCACCCTTTTTGCGTCTACCCGCATTATACAGGGTGTAAACGAACCCTTCACGCACACGACAACCAAGTATTCTGTACATCAAACCAAGTACCCCTACGCAAAAATTTTTGCTGGGAAAGGACTTTTTTTTTTGGGGTCAAAAATCACATTTTACGGTAAAACTCAAAGTAGCACTCATAAAAAATTGTGCTAGTTAATGCTTTGAATAGTAAACGGGTTATGGAGATAATTTAAGTTAAGTTAAAACCTGAAATACTAGTATTTACAAAAACAGCTGTGAAAAATTTATAACTTTGACCCCCAATATCTCCGTAACTAGGAGGTTCCCAGGTATGGTCTAGAACAAAAAAATGATCGCAGTGGTGGGGAGAACAAATGCCCTTCATTTGCGTTAAGGGTACTTTTACACCCTATATTATGACAAATTCCCTTCACTCGACTCCTTCAATACCACACGGAACCGTCTTAAAAAAGAGATAATTACAATTCTGGAGCAAACGCGTGTTCTCCAACCCCCTGCTAGTGTCAGTTAGGCAGTTAGTCACAAATAGACATACACCATATCATCGCACACATTCACAGACACCCACACTGCACAAACAGAAAGAGAGAGAGAAATAGAGAGAGAGAGAGAGAATACGGAGAGTGTCAGACTTCTACTGACTAAAAACCACTCATGTTCCTTCTTAGCGCTTTGTGCCGAAGCCGCGGTATCTCTTTCGAACAACCCGCAGCCCCGACGGGAACCGTACATCCTTTTTTTTTTATGGTGGGTGGAAAATCATCAAATAACCTCTCCCGCTCTTGGGCAGAGCGGAAGGGAGTGTCAGACTTCTACTGACTAAAAACCACCCATGTTCCTTCTTAGCCCTTCATGTCGAGGTCGCGGTATCTCTTTCGAACAACCCGCAACCCCGACGGGAACCGTACAACCTTGTTTTCGTTTTGTCTAAAAAATGAAAATTATATTAAATAAAGTATAATAGGACTGTCTACATTTTGTTTTATTGTGTGGTCACACTGCTCTGTTTACTTTCATAGAATTAAAGAAATAATATTATCTCAGCTAAGAGGTAAGAAATGCACAATTTTAGATACCTATTATTTAGAAGAAACTTTCTACTAAAAGTTAAGTACACTAGACTTTCTGATATTCCTATAGCCCAGCAGCTAGCACATGCACATATGTCAGTGGAGTGGAGGATTGAGGGACCAGTAATAATCATCGCTATCTTCAAAATGCTTCGATATTTAGGCTTCATTTTTTTTTACGATATGTTTTAAGACTTCTTCTAAAACTTTATGTAGAAAAAGAACGGTTTTATTAGTTTAATTCAGTAATATTCACTAAAATATTTATCTTTGTTGTGTGGACTGAGGGACCACAGTTCAGTCGTTATATTTTTTTTTATCTTTAATGCTTTGTGGTCTGTTATTTTGTGAATATCTTTCCAAATTCTTTACTAAATGTCTGTATTCACAAAACCTTCTTTTTTAAGATACTTTCCGAGATCTGGCTAACCGTCTGTGAGAACTGAGGGACCACACTTTATGGGTCGTAGTTTTTAATATATTTGATTACAAATTCCCCGGATTTGTTCTACATTTGTTTTAAGTCTTCTACTAAATCTTAGGATTTTCATTTCGCGTATTCCTTTTTGGTCCCTCAGTTCACACGCACATCTCTAAAAACACTATTTATTGTCTGTCTAAACCATTTTTAATTACTTTATTTTATACAAAATAATAAGCAAAATTTTAATGTCATTCACAATTTGACATAATCCCCTCGAGTTGCGTTTGCGAAATGGCGCTGAAGTCGTGCACGCTCCCAATAAGATGTTGTTAGGTTAGGTTGGTTGTATTAGTTAATTTCGTAATAACATACTTGGCATTTCATGAATCTCACTACTTTTTGCGGAACTGAGTTGCGCGACTTGGCTTTTTTACAAGTTTTGTTTTAGTGGGTTTACATTACTTTACGTTTTTTTAAATAATTGTTCTTATTATATTTAATTACCATTCAACTGTACTTAATGGAACTAATGAGATAAGGTGAAAGAGTATTCTAGTTCCACGGAACTACTTGGAGAAAAAAATATCCCAGTAGGTATATGGAACTACACAATGGAACTACACAATGGAAGTACTGGGATATTCCGATCTAAAAGACTGTGCATGGAGTTTCTTTGCCCGAATAATGGGCATGGAATGGAATTTTCTTGTAACCAACCATGTTTGTGGTGGCTCAACTCTGAAAAGTTTATATTCTTCGCTACTTCTAAGTTACATCGTCCTTTCGTTCACGTCTTGTCAGGAAAGCATTTTCTTAGCGGCCAAACTGTTACCGGATTTGTCTGATTCGCTAGGGGGAAGTGTTCGAAAGCGATACTGCAGAGGTCCGCGATCCCCATACCTTAGTCGGAACTTCGGACCTTATTTTTTGGAATTGTGTTTACTATAACGTCTATAACAAGTTCTTTGTAAAATTTTGGCGTGATGTTATGCTTGCAGATACGCCAAGATGTGGTACAAGGGCGTGTCGTTCACGGCGGAGCAGTGCGCGCTAGTATATCTGGTAGACGCGGCCGGCACGCGGACCACCACTGACACTTTCCTCGACATGAGCCAGGACTTTACCCTCAATGTCTTTTACAAGTAACCACATTTATTTACACATCATTTTCTTAAACGACATGAATGAGATATGATATCACATTTTAGAAAGACAGCCAGTTCTTCAATATCTCTTGCAAGTACCTACCTTACCTACCACACTTATTTGCATACTATTTCTTTTAGAATTTTAGAAAGGCCAGGTTCCTGTTATTATAAAGGTGCTTCTTTTTTTTCTATTTTTTTTTTTCCAAAACTGTAGTCTGTAAGTCCCATATCGTCCACTCACATATTCCTTTTTGCGCTTTAATTATTACCGGGCCTGAGTGAAGGGTTGTCTGTGCAGTGAGTCCCGCCACGGACCGTCATACGTGAACGAAGCGCTGTCGCTGCTGCAGGCGGCCCAGTATTGGCTGACGGACGACGGCATCGACAACTGGATCATCAATAACGTGCGCGTCAGTCAGACTGCGGACGGACTCGTCAGGTAATGGTACTCACCTACCTTATACCTACGATGAAATGGGGGCAAAGTTTGAATCTCAAAGTATGGAATTGAATTAGGTTTTAAACCATTAATTTTATCTGAGTTTTTTGTTTCATAAACTAATGCAGGTAAACACCTTCTGCACCACCATCTGGAGCAGATCACCCTTTTAGAAGTCTGTTTATTAAGCTTTTCTGTGTTAACAATCCCAGTGCAGATTTCTTGGGACTATCGTCGTTTGCCATTAGCAATACTGCTTTTAAAAAACTTTTTTGCAAATAAGAACCGACTTCAAAAACACAAAAAAGTGAAAAACACAGAAACGAAAAACACAAAAAAGTGAAAAATAAACTTCGCAAGAAAAAACAGCTTCTGAAGTCGGTGGCAAAAAAACGAAATCAAGCAGACAAAATGTCACCGACTTTAGAAGCTGCTTTTTCTTGTGAAGTTTATTTTTCACTTTTTTGTGTTTTTGAAGTCGGTTTTTTTTTAAAAGTCGGTTAATGAGTTTTACCTTCTATCATCAGGGCAACCTAATACCCTGAAAGAATACAACTATCACTTTATAAGTACGTATAGTTCTGAAATAATTTTCTATCAACTCCTAACCGTTGAGGAGTTGTACCTTCCATCACCATCAGTGAATCCACATGATATTATGATGACCACACGCAAATACTTAGAAAAAATATAATTATAAAAAACAGGTTTAGAAAAAATATATGGAAAACGTCATAAAGTGCCTATAAAGTTTGAGGGTTGCCCTCGGTTTCCTTGGGATCCCATCATCAGATCCTGACTTGGTGACAATGGGACCACCTCGGGTCAACCTGATACCCTGAAAGAATACAATTATCGCTCCATAAGTGAGTATAGGTAAGAAAGAATTTTCTTTCAACTCCTAACTGTTGAGGAGTTGAACCTTCCATCATCATCAGCGAATTCACATGATATTATAATGGTCAGACGCAAATACTTAAACAGCTTTAGAAAATATATGAAAAACATCGTATGTGCCTATAAAATTTGAGGTTTGCCCACAATTTCCCTGGGATCCCATCATTAGATCCTGATTTGGTGACAATGGGACCACTTCGGAAGTATACCTTTTCGAACACAAAAATAATTTGGAAAATCGGTTCATTAATGACGGAGATATGCAATAACAAACATACAAAAAAAAAAAAAAAGAATAAACCTTTTCGGAAGTCGGTTAAAAATAGACATGCTGGTAGTTTCATCGTTACAGAGAGCAATGACCCTTCTTTTCCCTTCGCCGTGTTCGAGTAAAATTAATCTTTAATCATAACATGTTTCATGAAGCTAACAAAATACAGTAGAGTTACCATTTAATGTTTTTTTGGTAGTCAGAGGCCAGCTGGTAGATAACATTAATTTTCATCAGCGATGCGTAAATCATACGTAAACAAAATATATTATGGCATACCTACGCTACATGATAATTTTCCTTTTAGTTATGTATGACAGACGCGCTAGGCGAGGACGAGAAGTTAAGCTTATTTCTGTCTTTTAATCAGCATCATACAAAAACATTACCCTTCCCTTGCAGTCGGGTAAAACACTAATACTATACTGCGTGCGATCACCTGCCTAGCCTTGTCCCACTATGTTGAGGTCGGCTTACCAGACGCAGCTGAATGCTAGTATTTTACATGGAGCGATAACCTTTCTCACCTCCACAACCCAGTTAGTACTGGAAAATACAATACCCCTTGGTAATACTGGGTTGTTGTCAATTTTGGACCATTAACAACCTGTAATGATTGTCTAAAATCTACAAATATTACAGCGAAATAGAGAAAAATCGTTGTTGCAGGATTCACCGTTGCAGTCACAAGTATCAGCTTCGCACCAGCCCTAGCAACGGGTCGGCGTCTATCACGAGCCCGTTCCTGCACTGTACTGCCTCTTTGGGCCAGACTCAGCATCTGTTCGTAAGGTAACGCGTGTCGCTCACACGAACAAAAGTCAAGGCGGTCTCAAAGCACGGGCGAACAAGCGGCGGCACCGGATCTACATTTCTTTAAGAATAGATGGCAGCGTCGCGGCACGGGCGCGCTGGAGGTGATAGATAAACGCACCCACACCACCGATACAGGAGAAATTCCAAGTGTGGGGCAACATTTTTTCTAGAAAATACGATACCCCTTGGTAAGACTGGATATCAGACTTTTAAGCCACTGACTACTTGTGACGACTGTCAAAGATGTACAAATCACAGCCACCCCCGGCATACATATTATAATTAAGTAAATCATTACGTGTCGTATTAGTAAAAATATAAATAACCAAAAAACTACAAAATATTCGCGCTCGCTTCGCTCGCGCATCCGTCCTGTTCGTTCTGCGTTCTACTTCTATTTTTAAATCGTCCATCCAGGGAAAATTTCCCAACACTTTATCCCCCTAGATAAGCCTCATCGGGTAGCATTTAATAAAAGTTTGTTAATATGTAACTTTGTTTTTAAAAAGATATTTCTAATAGGTTAACGGAAACGGTAGAACGAAACGGCGCAAGATACAACTCATATTATGTTGGCCCATGACAGTGCACAGGCTGCAAATGGTAACATTGGACAGAAGTATAGTAAATCTGGACGCGTGACACACTTAAGAAGTTTCCCAATATACGTTTTAGATCTACGTTAGCTAATCACATATTAGGTTGGGGAAAAAGTCTTTTCGCATTATATGTAGTATGTACGAACTTGTAATAAAATCTCTTTGGCTATACTATTTGTATCTGGCTGGTTTTAGTATCATTGAAAGTTTAAATTTTAAAGAACATAATTCCAAATTCAAATTAGGAAAATGTGTGATTTTCATTTGTTTTTCGTACCGTCAAGATGAGTCAATCTAATGAAGAAATTCGATACATTTTAAAATTTTACTACAAAAAAGGTAAAAATGCAACGCAAGCCGCGAAAAAAATTTGCGATGTTTATGGACCTAGTGCAGTATCTGTGAGAGTAGCACAATTTTTTACAAGATGGCAAAAAGTTATCGAACAAAATGGTACCTACATACTTTAGTTAAATGTAAATAAACCATATTATTAAAAAATATTTTGAATTTTCTTAAAAAATGCGAAGAAACTTTTTCCCCTACCTATTATAAACAGTCTCTCCAAGAACTTAATCACCTCCGATCTCAAAGTTAGTATCTATAAAAAAAATATATCGATTTAGTTTCGCATGGTCTTTAGCGTGACATTGCTTTCCTGAAAAATATAGCAATATATCGTGGCAAAATGGTTATCGGTCAAAATACCGCTATATCACTAAAAGGTATGAAATAAAAACAAATAATTAAAAAAATTTAAAACCCGCCTGTCATAATCAAAAAGTGAACTAAAAAACAAAAATCAAGTCAAACGATTTCAGTAATGAAATGAGAACAAGGGTCAGAATTAAAATTTTACTTTCAGTCGGTTGACCTGTAGAGAAATGATCCACCGAACTGTCTCCCGACTGAAACTAAAATTTTGAATTTTACGTTTTCCATTTTCGGATACAATAACGGGACCCTTGTTCTCATTTCATTACTTGTTTTTTTATTTTTTAGTTCACTTTTTGATATGACAGGCGGGTTTTTTATTTTTTTTTCAACACACTTGCTCATAAAGTGGCTCTAATTTCACCGCAATTAGGCATATAATGACACCTGTAATCAAACTGTGAATTTTTCATTACCATTATTCACAAGTGAGTTATAGGTTTTTTTTTAATTTTTTTTGGTTGAGATGCTTTGGTCTTAAAAAGCTTCGATACTAAAAAGATTGTGTTCCTTGCTCATTTCATGCAACTTCGAATTTAAATAGATAATTTCAACTTGTATATACGTTTTCAATAAATAAAACTTTTGTTTTCTCTTTAATAAAAAAAACTTTGAATTCCTCATTTTGTACATGGCTAAAACGCTATCCGCAAAAAGCAAAAAAAAGAAACCTCATTATTTTAGTCTATGGCTGATCGCTTTTCTGCAACCGTTTTCGCTACGACGAAAACGGTTGCAGAAAACGTGATTCGTTTTCTGCAACCGCATTTTATGGAATAGAATTGCGTTTTCGTTTTGTAGAACGCGGAACGTACAACAAGTCGACGACGCGACGACGACGAGTGACTTTATTAAAAAATACAGTTGCAACATTGCGTTCTCGACTTTATTTTCATAGTTGTAAAATAAAAATTTGCACCAAGTAATTGAAAGACTAGTTTGTGCAACGAAGACTGTTTGAACCAATGATATTATAACACCTTTTTACCTAAAATATCATTGGTTTGAACCCAGAACGTAAAACGGTTCCATCGTCGCAGAACACAAAACGTTCTTTAAAAACGGATCGTTGTCGCAACGGTGGGCGTTGCGACAACGATCCGTTTTTAAAGAACGTTATAAACTGATTAATTTTTCACGCCATGGCGAAATTTTTTTCACAACTCATTTTAACAGTTGAAAATGATTTTTTTGTGTTATTTTCTTCACAAATGTGTTGAAAAACGTCGTATGATACACGTGTGTATTGATGATTACCGTCCTCGGCTATCTTAAGACCCTCACCTAACGGTTCGGGTCTCAATGGCGCCTCAGCGGTAATCACCAACGTTACACACTTATACCATAATGTACTATTATTTAATCAGTTCTTTTTTCAAATAAATTAGAATTTTCCATAATTCATATTAGGCTTTTTAGCGACTTTATACCTTAACCCGGAAAGCAAAGCGCGGAAAAGTACTTTTCGTTTTATTATATTATTTCTGTGAAAGTGTGTTGAACAACTTCGTTCGATACAACTGGGCATTTGATACAGCAGTTTTTTTAAAATTTTCTAAAATAAATTATTAACACAATTTCTGCACAACAGTAAGTAATCACTACAAATCTCTTGGTTCTTCAGAGTTTTTTCCATAGATAGTAAAGTCTTATAATAAAGTACAAGGATGCCAGAATGGTGAAGAAGTACATAGTTTCATCTCTGCATACTGCATGGTAATAAATGTAATTATGGATTTGAAAATGAGATTCCTATTACCAATATACAATATCTCCTTTTCATGTTTCTGCTCTCCTGGGCCCCGAGTCTGCTATTCAATCGTGTCAGAATGGTCTATCAGTGATCTCATAATTGTTGATTTTGACAACACCAAACTTGTCAAAATCAACAATTATGAGATCACTGATAGACCATTCTGACACTATTGAATAGCAGACTCGGGGCCCAGCTCGTTGCAAGAATTCCATGGGTAATTGTTGAGTTACACAACACCAAACTTGTCAAAATCAACAATTATGAGATCACTGATAGACCATTCTGACACTATTGAATAGCAGACTCGGGGCCCAGCTCGTTGCAAGAATTCCATGGGTAATTGTTGATTTACACAACACCAAACTTGTCAAAATCAACAATTATGAGATCACTGATAGACCATTCTGACACTATTGAATAGCAGACTCGGGGCCCAGGTAGTTTGTGAGACTTTACTATAATTGTTTCTCATCTCCTATTGTTCATGCCAATTTCCTACGACGTAATCTTCGAGTGTAAGCTCGAGAGAAGATTTTGTAACCACCTTGAATTAATCTAGTGGGAAAAATAACTCCCACTAGTTCTACCGTAGGACTGAGTGGCAATGGTCCATCGATGGAGCCTTTAGTAAATAACGTTAACTTCCGACAGACGCGGCGAGAGGCGGATGCACTTCGACGGCAACTCGTTCATAGTCCGCAATGCGGGCCACTCGGCTGGCTTCGACGACAAGAATCAACTCAAAGTGTACTGAAACTCTCCCCACCAAAGAACTCGCCCCCCCCCCCACATCTACTATTACACTTTTTAGTTTACAGTTAACTATTATCTTCGAAGAAGTGGTACTGATCACCATCGAATGTTGTATAGAACACTTTAGACAACTCCGTGTTACCTATTTATTTTATAAAGAGTGCCTAATGTTTCCTCTCTTTTCTGTCTACATTTGTACGAAACACGGGGACAAGTCGTGTATAAAGTTAACGGTGTAACTGCTTTTCTTTTTTATCGATGCCAGTGTGTAAAACTTGTGCGACTTTTTGAGATTTTTAATTTTATCGCTCCCCCTCCCTTGTTAATAACTGCCAAGCTGCCAAGCTGCCCGCCCCGCGGTGTCTCATAGTGATTAAGATTACAGTTTCATGATGTAAGTGTTTGATCATCAAAGTGCCATAATGTTATACCGTAACACATTGAGCATTTTGTAATTCATTTTTATAGTTGTTGCCTTACAAAAGTTGAAACGAGCAAGAGCAGTGTTAATCTTCAACTGTTTATATTTTCATATACATCTATTATGAACTTCCTCTTTTTTTTGTAAAACATATTTAATCGTGTTAATGAACGTATGCGTTGTTTTGAGAAACCAAAAACAATCAGATGTATGATAATAGATCATAAAGAAAATAAATCTTATTGTTGAACTAGATGACATATTTTCAACGCAATGGTTTACTGCTTGCTTAGCTTGTTACATATCAACAGTTGCGACGACGGTGGATATTAACACAACAAACAGAGTTTCCGCAACTTCAGTAGGTTTTATTATTTATTATCGCTTTTGAAGATATTAATAGTTTAATGAAATGATATTTATTGCGGTACTCAGAGATATTTAATGTTTACTTAGGCCGTCACTTAGTAGAGATTTGACATACTTTTGTATGACAAAACTGTCAAAACCTTTACTAAGTGATGGCCTAAGTAATCATTAAACCTCTCTGAGTGCGGCAGTTAGTCGAGTCTTGAGCTTGGCAGTTTTCAAAAAAAACATTTGTTTTTGAAAATTACGACTTGTGCCCCCATTTGTTTCTTTGTGTATAAAAGTTGCAAGTAATACTTTATTATGAAGTAATAAAGCAATGAGTGCTCCAAAACATGTCTTTTTATTTAATATTAATTAATCTATCTATCTATATATATAAAAATGAAACCCGTTTTCCGTTGTCACGACATAGCATGAAAACGGCTTGACCGGTTTGGCTGATTTTTTTTTAAATGTTCGTTGAAGTTCAAGGATGGTTTTTACGGCGAGAAAAATTCGAATAATGGCCGGAAAAGCCCTAAAAACAGCTCATGGCTCCTCAATCCTTACGGACATAATATATCTGCACAGTTCAGCAATATATATATTTTGGATACTGAAAAAACACTATTTAACTATTTTCTTGTAAATTCAGTGTGAAGGGCGACCATATTATACTCGTATTACTGAAACCAGAATAAGCAATTAATTAAATTTATATTTTCACATCTATCGTACCCACGATTTGGTTATTTGTTGCTTTGATTCGTTCATTTATTTGTTGAGCATGGCTTTTATTCAAGGCAGACGTTTTCAAGAAATATTAAACACGTACTCAGAAGATTTAATCTCACAATATATTAAACTTCCATCAGATTCTGCTTCTACTGAAGGTGATATACACAAAATGAGAACCCAAATTGGCGTGCTGTATTTTGATACTGCAGTAATAGTAGCCACCGTGAATTTGCTTGTAACGTGTCTTACATTTTTGAACACGTAGCCTTGAAGTATTGCTTTAGTGCCACTTTTACAAAATAAATTGCTAATAAGTCGTGCCATTTTATCCCAGTATCCAGGCAGATCAGATTATTGCCTTTGAATTTGAACATAATTTCAGTTTTTGGCATCCAAGGTTTAGAAGGCATCTTCTAAACTTTAATCGCTGAAGAAAAAACCGACCGTACGTTTTGTAACAACCAAACTGTGTGTAAATATACTCTATCAAACACAGTTTCATATGAACTAAATGGTTGTGAAAAGTTTAGAGTGAGAGAAATACCAGAATTTGTAATGTTTTCGAATAAATCATTTAAATTAATAGGTGCTATAGAATTTATTCCTGCAATTATCGAAACTGGCACAGGCCACTACAAATGTCACTATCTTACATCGAAAGATGAGATGTTCTGTTACGATGATTACAATTCTAAAATTCGTATAAGCACTGATCAGCCAATGTTCATTCATTCTTAAAGTGACCATACGTCCCGTTTTGAACGGGACTGTCCCTTTTCTCGGTCACCTGTCCCGTTGTCCCCAAACAAAGCTCTAGGACAAAAATAGTCCCTTTTTCCGAAACTGCGTAATATTTTAAAAACTATAGAACTCGTCAGATGCTCCAGCCGAGCGAGACCACGTCGCAAGGGCCGACGCCTGTCGGGGCTGCGGGTTGTTCGAAAGAGATACCGCGGCCTCTTACACAAAGGGCTGAGAAGGAACATGGTGGTTTTTAGTCATTAGAAGTCTGACACTCCTTACCGCTCCGCCCAGACCAGGAGGAGTCCATATGATTTCTCACATTCCAAAAAAAAGCCCTACCTAACTGAACCGTTTGTCTCAGGTAGACATAATCGTCAACAACTTCGAGTGTAGAGTCCCCGATCTTGAGAGAAGAGGGTGTTATATAGGCATTCAACGTGACCTTGGTTTTTGCTAAAACTGTCATATTAATCCATGTCCCGTTCTGAGTTAAAAAAATAATGGTCAGTTTATTCATTCTATAACTTATAGCGAATTGATTGCTGAATAACCAAATCGTAGGTTCGATAGATATAACCTGTTATGAAAATATAAAGAGCATTGAGTAACTTTGTATGGACTAGTGTCGTCGTTTTTTTTTATCGGCCACCGATAATTATCATGTAACTTTGTTGTGCTGTGTTAAGTACACATAATTATGTTCAATTATTTTTGTCCTAAGTGATTTTGAAGCTGAGACATTTGCCTTTGAAAAATTTAAAAATGCCGTCTTTTATTACTGTCCTGCGTAAAGAAATCTTAGTTATGCTTTTAGAAGTTTGATATTAGAGCTGACTTTACTGTTTTTCGACCGTCTGTCAATGTGACGTTAGTATTGTGGGGTCTTCAGGTCTTGGGAAATAATAACACATTATTATACTATTTTATTATAATATGATAAATAAAAACATATGTTTAAGCTCTCTTCGTCCATTTCGTTCTCAATGTCATGTCGAATAATCGTATCTAAAAATTGTGCCGGCGGAGTAAGATTATTTTAATATCTGCCCCATACCATGTAACATGAATGAGTAAACAATATTGTATGTAACTGATGGTTTTCAATTTCTATCGATAAAGTCAGAAATCAGGTATCAATCCATAATGCCATGGAACCACGAGAAATTCAAATTACCCATGGACCCGGTAATGGGTCAACCCACTGAGACCACGGGTAACGAGTCATATAATAGATATTACATGCAAACAGCAGCTTAAGGTACGTTTCCCAATAATACATGAGCAATTAAATAGTGGCTCAATATTGCATCCAGCCCTTGTACAGCTCTTTCTACGTGAATTTACACTTAATATGTCCGTCTAGATTACTCTAGATGAATGTCCAACACGATTTAGACTTCGTCGGCAACAGGACCAAAATTACTGTTAATTACATCCATATCCAATAAAACCAGTCTGGACCAACGGGATTCAGTTATGGGGAGCCTGCTGTGATTTGTTATAAATATCATTCAAAGAGTTAAGCAAAGCAAATTAGCAATGCACCCTGGTTCATTAGAAACAGTGAAGTACACGAATACCTGTACGTGCCAACAGTGAAGGATGAGATAAAGAAATTCTCAGGCAAATACAAAACAAGACTGGACCACCATCCTAACCAGCTCACAGTCCTGCTCACATTACCTGTCTAAATCGCCTGAAATGGCGCAGAATGGCCGGCGTTGACCAAGTCAATATATTAATATGGAGGATGTTCCTAGTGGGGTACACCTCCTCAAGACTAATATCCGTTTAACACATCTGCTCATAGTCAGAAGAAAGACTGATTGCAATAAACAAGACAATAAAAAAAGAATTACATCCATGAGTTAACATCCAAATTGTAAGAATATAGGAGTTGGACTCCTATATTCTTACAATTTGGATTAGAGCTATGCTGAGTCAGTCACAGTACACAAACGATTACAATGTCCAAGCTAAGAAATGATAAGTCGTTATAATGCGTCGACCCTTAGATAAAACAGACATCTGGCCCCATGCATCTACGTATTTAATTTATTTTATTTAGAATGCTCAAAAAAATACGGCAGGAACCTAAAACAGTGCAATGGAGTCCGATTAGATTTAGAGAAATGTTTCCGTAATAACTTTTGATCGCTTTATTCTGCTCTTTCAAAATATCCAAGTTTCATTACTGGCCGCGCAACTTCAAAACAACGCCAACTTTACTCAAACCCCTTTAATAAATTACTTATCCTGGTTTCATTAATAAGAGTATAATATGGTCACCCTTCACACTGAATTTACAAGAAAATAGTTAAGTATTGTTTTCTCAGAATCCAAAATATATAGACCAGGTACATTGCTGAACTGTGCAGCTATATTTAGCAGAAATTTCTGCTAAATGTTAGTATCTGGCTTTAGATTCCGTGGAGATCTCAGGTGGCTACAGTCAAACATATAAAATTAGAACGTCAGGATTGAGGAGCCAAAGAAAATGCGTTCATCTACAAAATTTACTCTGTTTTACTATTTTATTCCTATACTGCAAAAACAAACACAACACCTGCTAAATGATCATTATGTCGAATATATTAATTGAACGCTCACATCCAATAGAAATTCACCTCTTGAGTGAGATTGAGGAGCTATACTAAAAGTATTGTAATTTCTTTCATTTTAGCGCTACAGAAGTTAAATTTTTAGACGGTAATATTAGGCACAATTGCTGCTAATTGATGCAAAATTTTCAAAAATATTCATCTATTACTTAACGAGTTAAAAGTGGCTCCTCAATTCAGACGTTTAGATTGAGGAGCCACTTTTGCATTAAATATAACTAGTGATATATTTTGCTGCTAAATCTACAATTCGTGCTACAAAATCAGCTACATTGCTGCTAAATAATGGTGAGATCAGATTTTAAAATCTGATGTGGCTCCTCAATCCTTACAGACAAATTCAAATTCCTTCGTAATGTTGACGTAGTCGTTGTACTTCTACGACAATGTGGCCGAGTAATCGAAACGGACACAATTTGCGACCGTAACAAATGTGACTTTACAGATTAATAATGATTAAAATCACCAATGCAACCCTCTCAGTTCATATTACTTCCTTGAGTGACTATTTAATGAAAAATGCTTTCGAAAAATCGAATTACGAGGGCTACCTTATCGTATCGGTACGAAATATAAAATTCCTCTATTCCGACGATGCTCAACCATCCTCAATACCCAAGTTTTGTGCTGTCTTGATAGCACACCACTCATTATCTGGACACGAAGTTCACGTAGCGCTCAGCGAAATGCAAAACAAAAGGTCATGTGTCGAAGATGGCATCAGCAGTTTCAGTCTTTGAAAATAGATGAACCCATCCCTACTACCTCGTCACCAAATTCTTTAACAGCATGCATGCAGCAACTGTCCGGTAGCTTCTTAAACATTTTTGCCACTCAACTATTATTCTTCTCCACAATAAGGGTGATAGATAAGTCATAAATATTAATAATTCAGGGCCATTCGTCTCCTAACAATCATGAACAAAACGTTCATGAACAAAACGTTCATGAAAATATTATAGTAGGAAATCGTCTATACGGTGAATGGATAAGCATCAACCTCCTAAACAAGCAGACTACAATCATGCAGTCCGACACCATTTCAAAATTCCGCAAACCTTCGACACCAATTCATTTAAATCCATGTAAAATATTGATGCCATCTACAAACATCTAATCTACTACACAACAATTTCAGAAATGTACAGCCGCAATGATATTACCAAATACGGTTCAATAATTTAAATTAGAGAAACGAGTTAAACAGGGCGACCCGCTATCTCCTAGTGTTACTGGAAGAAATCTTTGTAATTTTGGCAGCCTATTGGGAGGAAAAGACTTTGTCCTCGGCACAGATAAAAGAGGTTTACTTCTTTTATCTGTTCAAGGTAAACCTCTTTTATCTGTTATAAGGTCCTCGGTATGTATCCGAGGGACAGACTGGAAATCTGCAATCTGCTGGGAATTTGCAGACTGCAAATAGCGCCTGTAGTGCTAAAACCAGCACTGACGGGGTGGTCATTCCTTAGAATTAAGTACCCACACTCACAATCTCACAAACCAAGCTCGACGAACATGAATTGACCAGATCAGATTAAGTAAATTACTTCCCCTACTATAAATTCAACTTCACCTACGGCCCTAAGCTGTCGCTTTCGCCTGTCCGATCACAATGTACGGCAAGACATTCCTTAGGCCCGCAATGTGAGTTTGCGCTTGAATCCACAATGCCTACCATTGTTTTGTGCATGAAACGACTTCCAAAGGGCTTTTTTAAATCTGCTACAAAGCACCCCAATCCCTTAATTGCATAGGCCGAGCTGTAAAAACCCTCTCGCATCGACCAGATTCGTCGACCTAGTGATACCCTTGTTACTCCCGATGATGCTATCACCGGGGGGTAATAGGGAAACTAGCACAGTCTGTAAAATACACAGACACAAATTGCCAACGTTCTGTCCGCGACGTCGTCGAAACGTTGCTAATTAATGATAATTTTGTTCCGATCCAGTCTGTCTCTCGCTGACCTTTCCCTGCGATGCACTAAGGCGAGGCTCGTCCCCCTCATGCACGGGCTTCCATTAAGTTTTAGGTTATATGCCTCTGGCTGGAGGCCATATACTCACGGTCACGTCAACCACAGCATAGTCCAGCTTAGTAGAACTTTTAAGTCATAGTTGCGAGAAGTGAAGCCATTTACAAAAGAAGGCCCTGTCACTAATTTATGCCCTAGCATGACAGAACTCGTAGCGGCGATCGGCGGCGGCGACCTCTCGCGTCCGGCCCTGGTGCAAGCCATGGTCCGGGGCGAGGAGGAATGGGACGCCGTCGCCTCCTTCTGCGAAGTAGTGATGCTAGCGAAGGAGGTGGCGGAACGTGAGAGGGAGAGAACCTCTCGTCCCAGCCGCCGCGGGCGCTCCGGGCGTCGGGGGCCACGTGATGGCTTCCGGCCACCGTAGACGCGGGCCTGTGGACGGTGAGTGATGGGTAAGCTCGCCGTCCGTCCGTCTTATGACGACGACAGGCCGTGTCGACGGCGCGTTCGTGTTCCACGCGCGCCTCAAAGAGATGTCAGCAACATGGAAGGGGCCCGCAAGGGCCGACGCCTGTCGAGGCTGCGGGCTGCGGGTTGTCCGCAAGGGATACCGAGGCCTCGACATGAAGGGCGAAGAAGGAACATGGGTGATTTTTAGTCAGTAGAAGTCTGACACTCCCTTTCGCTCTGCCCAAGAGCGGGAGGGGTTATTTGATGATTTCCCACCCCCCAAAAAAAAAAAAAAAAAAGGGCATGACAGAAAGCTTAATCCAGGAACTCTCAAACCCTATTCCTTATCGTGGATGGTTATTGTATAGGTAATGTCACAGTTAAAAGTCCTTTAAACCGGTCAAAACTATCCCACCAAAAACAATCTGTAAAAAACTAGCCAAGTCTCGATGGAGCTGCTTGTTTATCTCTAAAAAGTAATGAAATCTAGACAAAGTCGTGCCAAGTCTAAGGTTCCTTACTGCGATTTCTTTATTATTATAGTTAATGTTGTGTGACTTGGCCGTTGGACATTCTTTATCAAGCCTACAATTTACTGGTTATTGAATCAACGTTTTCCAAGGGGCAATTTTCCATCGTCAAAGGGTAGCGGTTCTGGCGACAGATTGCTGCAATCTTGTCATGGACACTCATGGAGCACCCCTTCAACGGCCAAGTCACACAACATTAACTATAATAATAAAGAAATCGCAGTAAGGAACCTTAGACTTGGCACGACTTTGTCTAGATTTCATTACTTTTTAGAGATAAACAAGCAGCTCCATCGAGACTTGGCTAGTTTTTTACAGAATGTTTTGGTGGGATTTCACTTCTTTTTGTAGAAATAAATAATAATATAATAAATAATTAATTAATTATTGGTATTATTATATACATTTTATTTTTTTGAATATTTTTTGTAAAATCAAATCAAATCAAAAGTCATTTATTCAAACTAGGCTGATAATCAGCACTTTTCGAACGTCATAATTTGATTTACTTTACTTATTTACAAGTGACATTCGCCCAAAACGCCCACCTTTCGACACTTCCTAGTGTTTTTGCTGGTAAGAAGAAGTGGCGGAACAAACTCTCCAGCAACACATCTGTCTGTTTGGTTAGAAGAACCAGACTCGATACAATAATAAGGTGTAAGTTAATATTACGATTGACTACAATCAATAATAAAAAAGTATATAGGGTGTAAAAGTACCCTTAACGCAAACGAAGGGCATTTGTTCTCCCCACCACTGCGATCATTTTTTTGTTCTAGACCATACCTGGGAACCTCCTAGTTACGGAGATATTGGGGGGGTCAAAGTTCCAAATTTTTCTCAGCTGTTTTTGTAAATACTAGTATTTCAGGTTTTAACTTTACTTAAATTACCTCCATGACCCGTTTACTATTCAAAGCACCCACTAGCACAATGATTTAAGAGTGCTACTTTGAGTTTTACCGTAAAATGTGATTTTTGACCCCAAAAAAAAAAAGTAATTTCGCAGCAAAAATTTTTGCGTAGGGGTACTTAGTTTGATGTCTTGATGTACAGAATGCTTGGTTGACGGATGCGTGAAAGGTTCGTTTACACCCTGTATAACAATAAAACGTAAAAACTTGAGAGGTGTCAAGGAACACCCGGATGGAACGAAGTTATTGTTATTATTTTTTATTATGTAAAAAAAAAAAAAAAAAAAGGAATGTAGAATGAAAATATCTGGCTTGCTTTCTATAAGAGAGAGAGAGACAGACAGAGAAACATGCGACGCCGCACAGCTTACAATAGCTTACTATAGCATTATTTACCCATGTTTGCAAACAAATAAATTATTTGATTTGATTTGATAGCAAAAAGTGTCGTGACAACTTTTCGTAAGAATTTTTTCCGTCTAGCCCCCTTTCACAACGCGCGATAAGGAACTTCGTTCCAAAAAGACATAACATATCAGTAAACTAATTTTGAAGAAAGAACATAAATTACAAACATTGTCTTGTGTTCAACTCAACGACCAGCTATTCTTATCATTTAAGTAGTCGTTAATGGAATAGTAAGCTTTTTAACAAAGATTAGATTTTACTTTGGCTTTAAATGCATTAAATGGCAAGTCTAGAAAAGAAGATGGCAGTTTGTTAGAAAATGTTATACCGAGCCCTACGAATGAATTATGAACCTTGTGAAGCCGGTGAAAAGGAGCGCGTAGTTCATGCTTATTTCTAGTGTTAAAGTTGTGAATATCACTGTTTTTAGTGTACAGGTGAATATTTTGTATAATATATAAAATGTTGGCAAAGATGAACTGAGAAGCAACCGTGAGAATACCAATCTCCTTAAAAATATCTTTAGGAGAAACTCGGGCACCCAGCTGATAAATTGCACGAACCGCTCGCTTCTGCAGAACAAATATATTTTGAATATCAGCAGCTTTGCCCCACAGCAGAATACCGTAGGACATTTAGCGCTGTGAAAATAACTAAAGTAGACTAACCGTGCTGTATCAACGTCAGTGAATTGTCTTACTTTTCTGACGGCGTATGCGGCCGAACTTAGCCTTCCCGCTAGGCTTGATATGATTGTGTAAGCCCCATTATAATTTTTAATCTACTCTAAAGGCGGTATGTCGATCTTTAATAGTTTGGTCGGGCTCTTGTGTTTTCAAACGGCACGGTTGGCGCAGTGGCTGAGCGATTGGACTGCTGCACCGCGTGTCGCGGGTTCGATCCCCGCACGGAACAAATATTTGTATGCCCTACAGATAGTTGTTTCGGGTCTGGGTATGATTGTGTATGTGAGTTTAAATGTTTGTGAACGCACCCACGATACAGGAGAAATTCCTAGTGTGGGGCAACATTTAAAAAAAAAAAAAAAAAAAAAAAAACAATGGTCACCAGGTAATCCAGATCTTCAATTATCCTACTTTTTATAGTTTTCCCTATAAGTGGCCATTAAACCCTAACTCTGTACCAAATTTAAGCTCTCTGAGTTTATGGGAAGTACTAGTTCTATTCTGATGATCATGAGTGAGTGAGTGAGTGTCATAAATGCGAAACTTTGCTTTCGCATAACTTCGGAACTAAATGACCTACAGACTTGAAATTTTTTATTTTAAGTGTGATTTTATAGCTTACTGGATGACGAATTTCTGCGTTCTGGTCTTATCCAGAGGTTCTCAAATAGGGGCCTGAAAATGCGGCGAAATGGTGCCAGTAAAGGATGGTACGACAGTGTTTGCTTCGCGCTTGACTTGGCGGGGGCACTGCCGTGCCCCCCGATTATATTGTGATAACTCACATTTACGTGGGTAATTAGAAACGTATTAAGTGGTTTCTGTTTTATTTGTCTACTTATTTCGTACATCGTAAAGGTCATTAGAAAACTTATTAGGTTGTTAGATTTTTTTGTGACCCTTTGGTTATCCAAAGGGTCATAAGGTACCTAAGCATAAGGTTATCCTTATGCTTGTTCTATTATAGCTAACTTATCACATTTTAATAGAGAAATCGACTTTTAATTTAATAAGGGTTTTGACTGATTAACTGTTTTGACAACAGTTTTAGTAACTTATAAATACAATAAACCAACCACGAACACGACATAACTCCTGTATTTTACATTCCGAATTCCGATACTCTCTGAACAGTATTCAATGAATGGTTTAATTTCTAAATCAACGTAACTCGGCAAATGAGCTGCTCTAATTCTTTATTCTCGTAAGGATTGTTTGATGATTTGCATATTCTAAACATGAACGCTAAAAACATAACACTCTTTTTTTTGGGGCAGTCGTGTAAAAAAAGATTTTAAATGATTTCAGGTGAATTTACTGTACTAGATTTGTAGGATATTGTTTTTTTTTATGGTTTTTTATTCAATTTACCAAGAGTATCGGTGTCGTATTTAAGCACACAGTGCTTCTGCCAAAGAAAATGCCCGTTCTAGTTTTGAGATGTAAATATGGAGTGATTGTCGAAACTTAAAACCATCCCTCCCTGTTGCTGATCAGTGATCATCGTTGGCTTTGTACACTCATATTGAGTAGTTGGGGACGATAAAAATGTAATATTTAAAATCAAAGTTTTCCATGAAATGTAGGTGCGTCAGTTCAGATATAGTTCATACGCAGGTCGGCAAGCATATAGTTTTATCTTGTTCCGTTGCATTGCAATTTGCGCATCGAACGAAGCGTTTTGTGAGCGGTTGGCGGCAGGACAGCGGCACCGTCGGCGTCTTCGTGCGACCTCGTGTGGTTGCGCGGTAGCGCTCTGCGCAGCGTGGAACGCGGCGCGCACTTGGGTATTGATCGGTTGATCTGCGGGCCGCCGGTGGCGCCGCGGCGCGGCCTTCGCGGGCGACGCGCGTTTGGCCTCGTGCGGTATCTGTCAAAAGCGAGTGACGTAACCGCTAGGGCGGCGCGCACACGGCCGCCGTCAGCCGCCCGTTCAGTACGTCCGAGTGATTGCTCCCGCCGTGTTGCACTCGACGCTTTGCGTCTGCGGTCCAGTGCACTGTGTTATCTACGCAGCTGATTCCGCGAGGCAGGTGAGGTTGGGGCCGACGTGGCCCCGGCCGTTTAAGTGTGCCCGTCTCGGTATTGATTGCACCTCGTCTGACTATTTCAATGTTTATAAACAGCCGGCCGCATCCATTCGCTCCCTCTTGTTTTTGATACGACCGCCTGACAGCGCGCGATCCGGACGGCTGATCCTGAATGCACCGGCCGCACCGCCGGCAACCACGTACCGCTCGGATTCAGTGCACGTATGTACGCTTGCACTTGTTTATCCCGAATTAATTTCCTATTCATATACATACTGACGACAACGCGTTTACGAAAGCATGGGCGACTATAAATAATACCTAAGTGTTCTCAATACAAATGCATGTAAACAGAAACAAGTAAGTTTTGTTTGAGTTATACCTGGATATTGTAACTACTGTTGAATACCTACATACCTATTCTCAAAATTTAAATGAAGAGCATCCGGCCAATCCAATGCAGTGTAACGGTGGTGGATGATACAGGTATCTCAATGGCATTGCTCTAATGAACACTGTCTCAAATGTAGGAAGGAAGGAAATAAGGAAGGTAGGCAGACGCTATAATATAAGAGGCAACATTTATTCATGGACTCTGAAAATATTTATACCCATTAAAAATTAATTAAATATTTAACCGACCTATTTTAAGTTAAGAATAATGCAAGAGTGCAAAGTACGACTCGACGTTAATAAAGATTTTAGGATGAAAGAAACAGTTATAGAGAAATCAAAGTGTATTTACTGAAACCCGTAATCGTTATAATCGTGGTTCCTTAACGCGTTAACCTACTTGGCATTGCTTTTCTTAGACGTTGACCTCAAATCAAAATTACCTACATCGATTTAGGACTTGCTTTACGAACGAATTAATGGTTGGTCAACATTATTATGTTAAAACACAAAAACTTCAGGCTTGTCAGAAATTTCAGGGTGAAAATAAACAAAAATGGTAGGTAAGTGTAGAATTATTCGCTCGTTCATATCTTTGTTTACTAAACTACCGGATAAAGGTCAGCCGCTGTGTTTCACAGAGTTCATGGCAATATTCACGAATAGACTAGATTATTTAAGTCAAAAAAACCTTCACATTTATTGAACCAATAATGTCTCCTTGCGTCCCAATTTTTTCACATTACCTAATAAACTAGTACGACCTAGTTTTGATAGATGATTAAGCGAGGTCATGTCTCAAATTCTAGGTCTGCATGATAGCAGGAAATGTAGATTTTCTTATGTTCGCGACTTCGCTCTCCTTAACGTAGGACATCCTGTAGTTGTTGAGTTTGCGAGTCATCATGACGGAAACGATGAAAGTGGACCAGGAACGTAACATAAATCTTGGCGGCGGCGTTACTTACTAAAGCATTACAGACCAGCACAGGCCGGGTTTCACAGGTTTAAATGACTTAACATACAATAGATTATATTTTGGTAGATCCGAGTGTCCAACCCAGTACGGACGGAGCATTATTTTAGTCGAGGAAAATAAATACTTCAAGGATATAAGTAATACGACATCGTATTACTTATATCCTTGAAGTATTTATTTTACAATTGTACATGTATTTTATGTCTATCGAGGCCAAGTTATAGAATTCGCCGTAAAACCAAACTAGTCGTTTTTTTTTAAATTACTAGTATAAACAAGTAATGCGGTGAATTCTAGAATTTTGCCGTGAGTGCTGCGACCTATACTCGCGACAAGCACGGGTCTCTATCGTCAGTATCGTCTGAGTTTGACCAGCTGAACGTCCAAACAGAAGAAGTTTGTAAAGGTCATGACATGTGCTAAACATGGACTTCTGTTTTCTACATAGCCTAATGGGAGTAAGCCACGAGTTTAGGTTTGTGTTAAAATATTAAATTGTTCACCTGACATCTCAATAAATGATTTAAGAACATAGTACTTTGGTTAAAAATCAATAAGATTGAATAAGATCGGCTAGAGCTTCAGTAAGAAGATTCATTTTTATTTAAACCATCATCGAATCTGTTATGGAGGTCAACGTCGAAATAGTAGAGACAAGCGCGATTCCTGAGAACAAATTAGTCACAGTTTTGAGATAATAATAACAGTTTACTCGACTAGAAGATAAACGCCGTCTATGGTCCATAAACGAGAAATAAATGTCACGAGTTTAAACTTCCTGAGATTTCTTTTATACAAGTCAGTTTTATAGATAAAATGGAAAAGTTTACGAAGGCAATAATTATACTTACCAAGGTTAGGGCTACACTTAGTGGATCGATGCAAATTATCGGGCTACCTTGTCATCGATTCTAGCCTACTTAGAACTGTTAGTCAGGCGGAAGGGGTCATGCATCATGTCATGTTACTGTTTCACCGTCGTCACTCAGTCGCAACATTTAGCCTGTAGAGTCAGTTTCATGCCATTCTACTGCTACTATACCGTATTTAACTGTTTGTGATATCAACGTAACAACCATACATTCTGTAACAAAACAGTTTCCTCGGCTAGCAACCTAGTTAGTACTTTTTTCTCATAGTCGTCATTCTTTGCTTATTTCAACCTTGACATTAGCCAGAAGCATCGTCAACATGATGGTCGTAAAACTGGAACCAAAGTCATGGTTGTAACATTTTGGCTTGAGTTGATAAACAGTTTTATTTACAAACCTCGCTTGGTCATCGTTGGTTATTATTAGATGCTACTTAGGTAAATGCATCGCTCCATGTCGCCGTGGTGATGTCATACGAACAAACAAACATTGAATGTGGTACAATAGTGTCCCTCTCCCTGCCCACGTCACCTGGGTGCGCCGAATCTATGTCCACTGTCCACCAGCCACCTACATTACGCTACACTGTTAACGTGATGACCTGAGTAAGACAATTTTTGCTACGATTATCAATATTGTAGGTACCTGACATTTTTATCAGGCGATATGGATCATTCAGCAGGTGTAAATTGAAACACTTGATAAAATTTACAGATTAAGTATTATTTTTCTTGGCCCAAGGTTTTTTCTTCGCGTGGCTAAATTATCGAATAATTATTATGGATAGTCAGGTTTGCCCAGTGTGTCTACCATACCAATACCAAGCAACCAATATTTTGTTAGGTTTGAGACGAAAAGACGGAAAAATTGGAAACAAAGTAAAATTTATAAGGCTTCAGTAAAGTTTGGCGTAATTAAAAATAGAAAACTGTTTGTTTGGTTTTTTTTTGTGTAGACGCTGCTGACAAGTTTGGGGTGGCCCGTAATGCTGCCCTCGATAAATTACGTTTGCTTTTGTCAATTATTTATATTAGGTAACAATAACAACCCTTTTGCCTCTAGATCAATCATGAACCTTTAACGTTACTTGATTTTGTTTAATTAGAACCTGTTTTATCTGGGGGCACGGTAGTGCCACCGCCAAGTCGAGCAATAAAGGCGTACGGCCGTACCATCTTTTTCTCGAAACAGTTCAGGCCATTTTCGACCTCCTATAACTTCGTTGTGGATAAAACTAGAACCCTGAATTTTCAGTAACCAATGAGGCATTGTATAAACACGGTATGTTTCAAATTTCATTTAATTTGAACCAGTAGTTAAGGAATTATAACTAAACAAAGTTTCTTAATTTTGTCACTGACTGACTGACCGATCATCAAAACTCTAAGGAACTTCTAGCAGACTTAGAAGCTTCAAATTTAGATTAGAATACAATTAGGGTTTAGTGTATTAATCAAGGAAAAACTAAAAAAAATACAATCTCTTTTTTTTCTAGATACACCAACTGCATAAATAACTTTGTAATCCCATATACATATATAGGATTACAAAGTTAAACTTACATTTTCAGTAAATTAATTTCACCGGTTGATCTGTTTAGAACGTATATGTATATCGTTTAACAATTCAATATTAACTGATCTGATGATCGATAAAACGACGCAACCCCATCGAGTTTGGAATCGTTTGATTCGTCTTGACGAGTACTTTGCCTTTAGATGGAGTTCAGGGTCTGTTGATGGAGGTGGAAGGCGGCCATAGGAATTCCGTTGTAAAACGACCTAACCCCATCGAATTTGAACTCGATTGATTTACCTTGTCGAGTAGTTTGTCTTTAGATGGTGCCAAGGTCTGTTGTTGGAACTGGAAGGTGGCCATAAGAATTCCGTTATAAAACGACTTAACCCCATCGAGTTTGGACTAGTTTGATTCGTCTTAACGAGTACTCTGTCTTTAGATAGTGTCCAAAGTCTTATGATGGAGCTGGAAAGTGGCCATAGGAACTCTGTTATAGAACGACATAACTCATCGAGTTTAGACTCGTTTGATTCGTCTTGACGAGTACTTTGTCTTTAGATGGTCTCCAGGGTCTGCTGATGGAGCTGAAAGGTGGCCATAGGAATTCCGTTATAAAACGACATAACTCCATCGAGTTTGAGCTTGTTGATTCGCCTGGACGAGTACTCTGTCTTTCGATGGTACCCAGGGTCTGATGATGGAACTGAAAGTTGGACATAGGAGCTCCATTTTAGAATGTCATAACCCCATCGAGTTTGGACTCGTTTGATTCGTCTTGACGAGTACTTTGTCTTAAGATGGTTTCCAGTAGTAAAAATCTTTGATGTTTTAAATAAATACATTGACTTGGCCATCGCATCGCATTCGCCAATGTTAACCAGCCCATTCTAATGGCTAATCGCCATCGTATCGTGGCCAGTGGCCAAGATGCTTCCCTCCCGATTAGTCCCATAAAAAATTCATCGAAATCGATTCGGTAATTCGTTATTATTTATTACCCCATAATTAAAAATTCGTCCATTATTATATTAAGTGAAAAATTCTTCTATTATGTGAATTGATATGCTTTTCGATTGCTTTCATAAAAATTTCGCAAAATCGGTTCAGTATTTTTTTATGTTTGATACGTCATAACAGTCATAACTCCGTTATTTATGAACCAATTTCAAATATTCTTGTTTTATGCGGAAGGTTATACTTTCCAATTGATCCCATAGAAATTTCATCAAAATTAGTTCAGTAGTTTAATTTAGTAGGTTTCTAACACATTAATTGCCAATTCACGCGTGTCGTGTCGGCGGCCCAGACAGAGGTGGCATAAAATTGATTCATGATGACAAGAATTAGTGTAGTAGGTATACTACAACTATAAAGTGTATTATAAAAAACTTTTTGCAAAAAAAACGAACGATTAAAAAAAAACACTAAAAAAAGTCTAAAATAACTTTACTTTCGGAAGTCGATGTCAAAAAAGTCAACGAAACAAACAAACTTACTTGTTTACGAGTTGTTGTATTTCTATGGTTTAATATTTAATTAATGGAGTTTCAGTACCAATACAAATAAACATTTTATACTTGGGGCGCCTTTTAAATGGTTCAACTTTTACAAGGGATAGGTACGTCATAAATTGTATGTCCACTAAAAGCCACAAATGCCATGATTACAGATTACAGATTGCGAAAAAATATAATTTCATCGAGTTTATCGACTTGACTTTATTTAAGTTACGAAATGTCTTGGATAATTGCGGTACAAACCAGCTTTTGCTTATGTCATTAAAATAGCGAAACTGTCACAAATGTGTAGGTACCTACAGTGCACGTATTATACGCGTGATAAAGTTAAGAACGCAGAAACTGATTTAATTTATTCAAAGTTAAATAATTGTTCCTTGTAGTCTAAATGTTATGCACACATGCAACATGTTTTAGTAATCACGGAAGTTGAACAACAACAAACATATTCGATCCCACCGGAAATAAATTGTAATGAATCAGCCGTCCACTTATATTTATAAAATACTAGCTGAGCCCTGCGATTTCACCCGCCGTTTCTCTATTTGGTCGGCTCTTGTGGGTCGAAGAGCGTAATGTTAAATAGCGTATACCCTGCCTCAAAAAGTAGACTTTCAGATGAGAGAAGACTAAATATCAAATCCGCACAAAATCTCTTTAGCTTTAATAATATTACTAGGTACAGATAGAAACTAAGATAAGTAGCTCCTGTAAAAGAGCAAAGTAAGCATTGTTTATAAAATGTTCAAATTAATAAAAGCAGATTTTTAAATCAAAATCAAGTTGGAAGTGAATTACGGTAAGAATCGTGCTTTAAATAAGTAAGTTTATTGCTGCGGTGCGGTGTGACAACCGGCGGCTGCAATATAATATAATTAATTATTAATAGACCTGTACTATTAAATAATAAGTAATTGTAAGACAATCATATTTATGTGTAGTTTTGCATTTTTATTAGATAAAGAAATGGTAAGTACATTTCGTTGCAAGTGTGCGAAGACTGCGAAGTTCATCATAGCAATGATGGCCGCCTATATAATAGACCGTACTAGACCTAGTAGATGCTTATAAACTTCCAGTACAGGAACTATTAGGTTGTAGTATATCATGACAACATAACGCATGAATAGGTAGGTACTTGCAGTTAGATAAATATCCCACAGCTAGACACGGTCTATTTAACAAACATCTTTCTCTCTATAGGTTTGCTAACATTTCCCTGTACAGACAGGAGCACTATACTAATATTATAAAGCTGACGTTTGTTTGTTTGAACGCGCTAATCTCAGGAACTCCTGGTTGGAATTGAAAAAACTTTTTGTGTTAGATAGTCCATTTATCGAGGAAGGTTATAGGTTATATAACATCACACTACGATCAATAGGAGCTGAGCATGCATGAAAAATGTTGCAAAAACGGGAAAACCTATTGTTAGAGCGTGGACTGTAAGTTTTAGAGTTATAAAGTGAAACACTGCAAGTAATTGCCACCAGAATTATTTATTATCTTAATTTGCACGGAATACAATGCTTGCGCACCAATCGGTAGACGGAAGTAAGTTAAGACCGAATGAACAATTAAGTATGTACTTGAGAGTAAACTATGTACAATAATTTTGAATTCCCCATTTTGTACGTCGCTAAAACGCTATCCGCGAAAAGCCAAAAAAAAGAAACCTCATTCTTTTAGTTTATGGCCGATCGCCATTGTTAGATGCGCGCGCTGTAAAACTGATTAATTTTTCCCGCCATTGCGATAATTTTTTCACAACTCGTTTTAACTGTTGAAAATGATTTTTTTGTATTATTTTCTTCACAAGTGTGTTGAAAAACGTCGTATGATACGTGTGTATTGATGATTACAGTCCTCGGCTCTCTTAGGACCCTCACCTAACGGCTCGGGTCTCAATGGCGCCTCAGCGGTAATCACCAACGTTACACACTTGTACCATAATGTACTATTAAATATAAAAATGGCAGTATTTCCAGTTAATATTGTAGGATTCCTACTGTAAAACAAATACCTACCGATGTAGAGCCGCTCGAAAATGCTACGTGACAAAAGCGGTTCGCCCGTTTTGCGATTCCCGGAAACTGTTCCATCTGTACGGTATGGCCTCAAAATGTTCGTATCTGGCAGGCTAATCTTGCGCAAAGCACCACGTTTATAAGCATAATGTGGACAAGAGGTTATCCGAGATTGCATGTAAAACTACCCATTCAAATTTTTGAAATTGTTATCATAGAATGTCAGCAGTAAAATTTATCATGCCGTAAATATTGCACCGATAAATGCGTTTTATACTGCAGCTTTTCATCAAATACTAAATAATGTTTTCGAATGGGAATAGTCATGGGTCAATAGGATCTTGAAACACTATACAACTTTTAATCGTGCCACTATTGTCTGTGCTTATTCAGGCAGGAGTCAGGAACAGTTGGGAATGTTGTTTATTGGGGCAACCATTCGTTTGAGGCTTAGATTTTCGAATAAAGATGGGATAAAGAATTCGTCCCAGACGTGCTCCCTGCGATTGTATGTGCAAATCTTAAACCTATTCCAAGTTCATATTGGCAGGAACAGGATACACACGATAGTTCAATTAAATTGCATATAGCGGACCACAGGTTAGAATTGGGATGTTAAACAAAATCAGCTGCTTCCTTTATGGCCTTATGGCACGTCTTGGAAACGTTATGGCTCGTTCTAATTAGCTCAGTAGCGACTGCAATCATGTGTACGGAGTGCCACTGACGCAGTGCCGCTGCAGCAGTGACGATACTCGTGCCGGATTCAGCTGAGGGGACTGACCTTTCCCTCACCGTGGAATACTATTTCACTAACATTCCCACACATTTAATCTTGATATCATCAAAAACAGTAAGTGTGCGTTGAATGATGCGCTCGACGTAAGGATTACAAATGGCTTTTTTACTTTTTATAACTATTCTGAATCAGATTTCATTTCAGCAGTTGCAATAAGACATTTAGATTTGTTTCATATACTAAATGATGCAAATTGATAAGCAACTTACAAGTTAGGTACTGTGAAAATAGCCTTATGTTGGGATAGCGTAGGTTCTCGCCCCTACCAACTAATAAGTAATTATAACATTCATTATACTTATACTTAGCACCATGGCGACGCCAACGGCGACGATGGACGGTAGCGCGCCCATGGATCCTTATTTTAGTTTAGCGAAATGGAAGTGAACTTCCTGTCAAAGGTTTCCCGTTGTCATAATTACATGACATGATACATCCATAATTATGTGTAATACGCAGAAAGGAGGTTTTCAAGCGCCTTAATTATGCCTGAAAATATAAGTTTTGGAATGGGTACGAAACATTTTTGGTGCGTAACTGCGTAGATAGTGTAGTAAAATGAAAATCTTCCATTACCAACTTTACCATTCACCTATTAAAATAAAAGATTTTGATATTGAAACACAAAAGTCAAGTTATAAAAATTATAAAAAAGGTATACTTACTTAAGTAAAAGGTTTATTCTAGTCGTGGATTTATTTTTTATTCGTTTCAATTAGTTCAATTTATAATTATATATTTTAGTTTAAAATTCCAAGAACGTCAATAAATTCAAAAATAACGGTAATTGAACAGTGACAACATGGTATTAAAAAACATAAAAACGAACAATGAAAACACTACATTTATTAAATTCGCGACATAATAATATGAATTTACGGTCGGTCTAAAAATACTCCCTGGTTCTTGTTGTAGCCTGGCGTAGCACCTCATAATCGACGATGAAATTTTCATGTTTCATAGGAAATTCCACGACGAGTTTTCCATTCTATATATAGGTATTTAAATTCCTTCACTGCGTAGCAGGAAACACAAACGATTCACTTTGTTTAGACATTTTGGTACATGTCTACAAGACACACATCCCTGGGGGGATTCTGAGGGCAAAAATGAGCCCTCACTAGATATTCTTCCGAAACCTATGACAAATTGAAAAATAAAACTGTTACGGAGGAAAGGATGATAATCTTATTTTTTGGGAAACGAAGACTAAAATCAGCATTGAAATAAGTGTCTTAAGAACTGAAACTCATCATTTACTCAAAATACATACCATTTACAAAGTCGACTACCACTTAGGACATCCAGTACGATATGGAGGTTAAAACCTCACTTTCAAATCTTCAATTTACTTTTTCTAGTTTCGTTCTTTATAAGTACGGTTACTTATAACGCCCACGAACTATTAGAATCAATACATTAAAAAAAACTAGAAATTTCTCGAAATCGATGTTACCTTTTTAAGAACAAATCCACGACTGTCTGCTCCAGAAAAAAAAAATTAAAAAATATTATAGGTACATATTTAAAAAATATACAGAAAGAAATCATAAATAAAGGTTTATTCAACTGAAAAAATCGAATAGTTTTTTTAAATAACATTTCATGCAGTGAAATACTGCAGCACAGTAGGTACCTAGGTACTACCTTGACAGACCGTTCTGGTCGTTATAACTATAATCTTAGAAGTCAGGTAGACTTCTCATGTCTATTATGAACACGAAGAGCTTTCCTTCGAAGTCTATTACGTCATGTCTAGCTCCTTGTCTCGAGCCTTCAACTAGCGCGGTCTTTATAGGAGCACTATTCTCAAACGTGACATGATTAGAAGACCACCCAATAAGACATTGTGTAGTTTCATTGAAATTGCTTAATTATTTATATTGTAAGTCGTTTAATTGTCGATCGAAAAAGGCAATACCAAATTCACCGAATTGATCGAAGCAGTAACCTTATCCCTCACTTCCTTACTAAGGTGTTCATTTGACACAGTGTAATTATGTCCAGGGGGTATAAAATGGCCACTTTAGCAGATCATAATAATTTGAATTGCATAATAATTAGGAAAATAGATCATAATAGGAAAATAGTATGAATTGCGTTAAAATTCGTAAAATGGTCACAGACGCAGTCACTATTATGTAAGCTCCATTTTATGCTTTTTAACGCAATTCATAATAAGATCTGATAAAGTGGACATTTTAGACCACCAGAAATTCACGGTAAGCTGTAATTACCGAAGGTGTTAGTTACCAAAGTACTTGTTTCTGATCAACTTGCAGTTTCAGCAACGTTGCAACAGAATCCTTTTCAATGATTACTACAACAGAGACACGTTAATTAGTAAAGTAATTGGTTAAATTTGATTAAAACAAAAAATCTAAAATTAGTTATTTAGGTTCTAAGTGGATAAAAGCTTATTAGGCAGTTAGATATTCTGAGTAGAAAAAGCAATTCCGCATAGGTATACAATTACAATATTCAAGAAAAGCAAAGATATTATACGTATATAAATAAATGTAATTTAATATAATATTATTATGAGTCACATCAATTTTTCCGTTATAAGATAAGGTACTCACAATCACAACATAGCTTGTTTAAATAAAAACATTATTTCGATCATAATTATATCTAAATACTTATATAAATGTTTGGAGACGGGCACAGCCAACACGAATGTAATAACATAACGTTACCATCGCGAGCATGGTCCTGTAATCGTTGTGCGCGGTACAGCAGGGCGTACTCTCCGCGATCAAGATCAAGCTAACACATGTGGAGCAGAACATCCTATTGCAGCTGACAGTAGAGTAAATTATGCTTCGATCCTTAATATTTGCCTCTCTGTCGGGCTATATAGTTATACATGATGAATATGTAGGTACCTATGACATGTTTTAGCCTGCTGTAGTTCGCCATTTTATTTTCACTAGCCTGATGTGGACGGTGAGTGATGGGCTAGCTCGCCGTCCGTCCGTCTTACGACGACAGGCCGTGACGACGACGGCGCGTTCGTGTTCCACGCGCGCCTCAAAGAGATGTCAGCAACATGGAAGGGGCCCGCAAGGGCCGACGTCCGTCGGGGCTGCGTGTTGTTTGCAAGAGATACCGCGGCCTCGACATAAAGGGCTAAGAAGGAACATGGGTGGTTTTTAGTCAGTAATAGAAGTCTGACTCTCCCCTTCGCTCTGCCCAGACCGGGAGGGGTTATTTGATGATTTCCCACCCCCCCAAAACAAAAAAAAAAAAGGCATACCGCCATCTTCTCCTTGGTCTGCCGCGCCGCCGTCAGGCTGTCGCGGCTCCAGTTCTGAGATATGCGGGCTCACAGCTCATCATATTATGTTCACTGTAATCTTATGTAGGTATATACACACGAAGAATTTACGTGACCAAGTGCTGTCAAAGACTGTGTCGCAACGCAAGAGTCAAATATAAAGGTTGTTTCTCTACTGATTTGGTTATTAACCTATCGGCTGACGCAATAAGTATAGTCCCAATTTTTTTTTGTCTCATTTTCCTTAGGGAAAGTTCACTTTAATGGTCTGAATCACCATTTAAGAGGTATTGCGCTATTTCGGTTTCAGAAAACAATTTGATTGATTTGAATACGTTATAGATTACAACATTGGTATGTACCAACCTAACACACATTTTCCTGCTCGTAAAATGTACCTATACGTAGTTGCATATCGACCGGCGGCTTAGCAGCACAGCTGGACAAATGGATACCAAGTTTAACTACACCTCTGTACTGGATTACGTGTGGATCGTCGGGACCATCACACCAGCGCTGTGCCTGGTACTGCAGGGTTGGCTATTCGCGACCAGGCCAAAGTTAAGACATGTGGAGCAGAACATACTCATGCAGCTGACCGTGGTGCGGTTGGTCCTCACCTTCATAAAACTGTTTTGTACAACGAGCACAACTTACATGCAGTATAAGAAATACATGGAGGATGCTATCGGCGGAGTGTACTTGTACATGGTGACCGCGCTCGCGTGTTTGATGGTTGTGTACGTGAGGAACCTGCGCGACCAAGTAGCGTCCAAGTCTACGATACAACAGTGGAATTTCACAATTGTGTTTGTATTTATTTGGCGTTTATCGATACTAGCGGCTTTGTATTACTTTGTCTATTTTTGTTTCGAAATAAATAGTGCGAGTTTAATTTTAAATACTTACGTAGCAATAGTAGTTCTTGTGATGACATATACCGTTTTGTATAACTGTAAAATCATTTGCCTAATCTTGACCAAAACATCGCATATTAATTTCTCCACAATCTTTAAAAGACTCGTAATTTCATTCTTAATCGCTTGTTTAGTCGATGTATCTATTATTATGAAATATTTTACAGACAGTGGAACAGTGGCGTATGTCTTATCTGTGTTTAATTCATTTCAAATATTAGCGATGACTGTTGTATTTGTGATTCCTGTTGAGAGGTCGAATACTCGCTTGATTGATTTAATTTAGGCATTTACGTATTAACTATGTTTTTTTTCTATATACATATACCTTCAGTAAAATGAACGAAAACATTTTTATTGTTAAAACTTTTTAATGATTACTTAGGTATATTTTTTATATTTGCATAATAATATTAAGTAATATATTATTATATTAGCGTTATCCATTACTATAAGTAATACCTATGTATAATGTAGCCATGTTTCTTTGTGTCTCAGTTATTTTGTTAAATCACATTAATAAATGCCTAGGTACACATAAAAGCTAATACTGGGTTCTTTATTTGGGTATTTTCTCAAAACTCTTATATTAGTTACCTACACATTAAGATAACAATAATCTGCAATTCATGATCAAGGAAAGTGTAAAGTAGGTACTAGTTACTTGATGATTAAAGAGTAACTTTTAATAGCGTTTGGTCTCTCTTATATCTGAATTATTGAACAAGAGCAGCAGTTTCATGTCTTTATTTATACATAAAATATTTTATCTTCACTGGAAAACACGTTTAACACTACGGTCAGGTCATCGGTTTCGCAGCTAAAAATATAAAATACAGTATAATCGAACAATCACAGGCACATCACAAGTATGCCACACCTTCCCTTCTGCTCATCGCATAAACTACCTGGACTGCCCTCCTGCATGGCTATTCACAAACAATCGAATCGAAGTCAAATCGAACTTGACACTTTTTCAAGTATCAGATTGTTGGATCGAACGATTAGCAAATGCTATTCACAGATTCGATAGACATGGTAGTACATAAACACGCGTGGTGAAAAGTTTGATGTAGCGAGTAGCCAATAAATTATATTTAATGAGTATTTCTATAAGTTTTACTAAACATTGTACTGAATATCCGTCGAGTAACTAAACATATAATATAAAACAATTTAAAAATGAATTTAATTTTAAATGGAAACGCAACGACTCTTGTTTATAGTATAGTACAAAATGGCGTCGTTATTCTGATTCGATCTTCCGATAGCAAATAGCAGTCGGCAGGATTGATAATCTTCTTCGGTTTTGTGAATAGCGATTTTCGATAGTACGATCGATCGACAATCGAGTGGTTGTGAATAGCTATGCTGGACTGATGTAATCTAGCAAAATTAAAGAGCTATCTAGGTTGCAACTTAGGAATTGATTTAACTGAGACATCAATTAGAAAGAAAAAAATAAGTTTAAAAAACTAAAACCCCACTACGAAAAAATCCGCCGACTAAAAACCACGGTCGAAAAAGTAGAAAACAAGAAAATAATTCTTGTCTGATATTCATAATTATATGAGTAGTGACATTATTATAGAGGACAGCCGTAGTCGCATGTGCCACTGATGCTCCTTCATGGCAGTTCATGGCGTTCTCATTGATACAGAAGTCAGCTGCTAGTTGCCATTAGCAAGGTGGCATGCGACTACGACTGTCCTCTATAATAATTTTACGTAAAATTTAAATATACAAATTCCATATAATTATGAATATCAGACAAGAATTATTTTCTTGTTTTCTACTTTTAAGCCCGACCGTGGTTTTATTAGTCTGCGAGTTTTAGTTTTTTAAACATTTTTTTTTTTTTAATTTTATTTTGTGTTCTAATAAATACGTAATAATATAATACTTCCATAATGTAAAATTCTACTTAATGTTGGTTTGCTATTTACATAATGCCTACGAGTAAATAACACAGACTAGACCGCGAGAGCTTTTTGACTGCTTTCTAAACGTATATGTTGATTAAAACTATAATATAATATACATATTTGTAATGTGCTCGTCAAGACCTTTCATTTGATACCAAACATGTTATGATTATCTTAATTAATTTTTTTTCGGGGTTAGAATCTGACATTTAAATTCCGTCATAAAAAACATTGATAAAATTTATATAGCCTATGTCACCCGGGCTATTCTTACAAATCTATTGACACCTCATTTATTAAAATCCGTTCAGTAGTTTAGGCGCTATGGTGGAACATACAAGAATACATAGATACATAGACTGCCAAGACCCTTTCCTTTTGGCTTCGCCGTAGTCGGGTAAAAACTTTATGGCCGATTCACTTTCAGCTTTCTAATTTTAAGGGCATTTATTTATGTGAGAACCCAAACCGATTCGAGATTCTTTAAGTCTTAAACCCTTTCCAAGTACCTATTCATAACTCAGTGGGCAAGGAATGCGCTGACCTAATCGAATCGATCAATCAAATATGTTGTTCGCCTTCGGTACGTTTAATTGTTCGCTGACTGAGGACCCGTAGTCCCGTACCCCGTAGGAACCTTATGTTTTGTCACCTCAGTATTTAGGAACTGACGTTGTAAATATAATTCATGCAAGTAAGCGAATCCCTAACTGCAAAATTTGTCAGGTATCAATAATATGTGCTTGATATAAATATCATAAAATGTTCCTAGTTTCCTACTCTAACATAACTTGTTCGTAGAGCAGATGTAAAGTAACCCGATAACACGTTGTAGGCATAGGTACATGAGCCTATAATTATGTATGTTATCACATGCCTTTTTTTTTGGAGGGTGAGAAAATAATCATGAAATGACTCCTCCTGCTCTGGGCAGAGCGGTAGGGAGTGTCAGACTTCTACTGACTAAAAACCACCTATGTTCCTTCTTAGCCCTTTGTGTAGAGGCCGCGGTATATCTGTCGACCAACCCGCAGCCCGATATTATCACATACCTTGAATATTATTTTGTTATCAGCATATTTAACACGAACAAGTAACACATACCCGTGGATAAGGATAAGTAGGAGCAGGAATACCCAAACCAACTGTTTGTACATTTTGAAGCAAGTTACAATACAAGGAAAACCACAATGAAAAAAATTATCCTATCACAAAGGCAACTTGCCTTTGATAGGATCATGTATAATATAACTAAGAAGTTAATTTGTAATGTTGATTCCAATCATATTTTTGTTTCCTTAAATACAGCAAAGTGAATGTAATGTTGAAACATCTTAATGAATTTAGTGCCTGTAATAAACCTATTTAAATCGTCATCTTCTGTCCGCTTTTTATGAATATTTGGGTCGGCTTCATCTAACCGGATCCAGCTGAATACCAGTACTGTACATGCTTATCTGACCTCCAGTACCCAGTAATCCACTTTACCTATCTATCAAAACATTGAACGTAGCAGGTAAGCGAATGTTGCCGTAAATCCCGTGCACCCGGACACGGTACAAATTAGAGAGGTGCAGTATGCGCCGGACATGCGGATATCCGCTATCGGCGCGAGAAATGTGATTACCGCCGCCGCCCGCCGCGCGCTCTGTTACCGGGTAACCGGGTGGCGCTGCTGACCTGTACCCCACTGTACCCCACTGCCTGACTACAGTTACTGTAGCGACGTGATGTACCTACCTACATAAATATGATAGTAGGAGTAGGTATATCGGCCATATTGATATACGTAGGAAAATTCACTTTTGAGCACGTACCTTGTACGTAACCATACGGTTTTCTAACGACAGGTATTCGGTACCGACAAATTGCAGACCGATTGCAGACATGTAGGTATGTACCAGGTACAAAAACCTGTTGGAACAGGTTTTTTTAGATATAATTAGGTAGGTTTATCAGAAACAAACCAACACAACTGGTTCAAAACTGGCAAAATCTGGGTGCACTAATGGGTACACACCTCTTCATAATTCTTCGGGTAGATGTAACGGGCATGATTTTATATTATGTAGGAATTTCAGGTGAATTGTTGTTATTTTATTTTAAAACCAATTAATTAGTTACCAGCTTCTGCCCGTGAAATCAATCGCGGAAACGAAAATAACACTTAACATTCGGTACTTATATATTTTTTGGTACTAATCCTGAAGTAGCCAAGCGATCCAAACATTGACTTCATGTTTTGTTTCAGCTGCCGACATCACTGAAAAGAAATTTGTGAGTTTCTTTCGCCTGATGATATTCTAGAAGAGAAAACATATTAGGTAAGCAAAATCTTCTTCACAGTAGGTGATTATATACACCTCTGCTTAGCCCTCAGGGGCATAGCAGGCGTGATTTTATGTTACGTCCTCCTTTAGAAATTACCAATTACATTATTTGCGCTGCCATACATAGATAAAGGGCCAAACTAATATCACACCCAGCGGTTATTTAAGTGGGCATCAAGCCAAACTCTGAAGAGTAGAAAGAAATTATTGGACCCAAATAGACATCAATTGACACATGCCTTATAGCACCAGCAGCGGTTAGGCCGTTTGATTAAATCTTATTATTATAATTAACTATAGCAGGCCGCGGCGGCCCGCGTGTAGTTCACTTTCCCACGTGATCGTTCGTCTAGAATAAAATGCACTATTCCAGACTATAATCTTAGATCTCTGTTCCAAATCTCGTCGAGTTCCGATCAGCAATTTTAGTGCGATTGAGGAACACACATTCAAACATCCATCTATTCGAACTTTCGCATTTATTATATAAAATTGTTCCTCTTTATTATAGTCTAGTCAACAAGTTTAATAATAAAAACGTGTTAGATAGAAGTAAATATCCTAAAAATATGTGCGATAGCTCATTCGATTCGGAATGCCGCTAAGAAAAATGTTTTTTAAGGGTTTATTAGCGCATAAAAATTGCAATTGTTAATAAAAAAAAGAGTTAAAAAAATGTATTTAGTTTTGTGGGGTACGTTATTTGAATATCGAAGATTAAAATACCTACGCTTAAAATATCGATGTTCAAAACATCGAAAATTTAAATATCGATTGTATCAAAATGTCGAAAATTGTTATACCTACGCTTAAAACATCGAAAATTAAAATTCCAAATGATTAAAATTTCGAATGATTCAAAATATCGAATGACATTATGCCTAAGTTCATAATATCTACGTTCAAAATACCTACTAGTTAAAATACCGAAAAAAAATTATACAGGGTGTAAATCAACCCATCACACAGGCGTTAACCAAGCATTCTGTACATCAAACTAAGTAAAGTTTTTTTGGGGAAAAAATTGTAACTTTGACCCCCAATATCTCCGTAACTACGGGGTTCCCAGGTATGGTCTAGAACAAAAAAAATATCGCAGTGGTTATATTGTACATTTGCGTACAAATGTGTTTTATTTTGGGTTTTTATTATGTAAAAATAATTAAAGTACCTACATTAAATGAGGTTTTCCTTGTTTTTTTTTTGTAACCCACCTAGTAACTGTTTACCATCTAGCAAACAAGCTTGCAGCAATCATGCAACATGCAAGCAAGCATGGTTTCTATCACGGCTCCGGCGCTGCAGGGCTCCGGCAGTCCCACGCGAGCTTAACGTCGCAGATGATCTAAACGCTCACCACCGCAGCTTCGGCTTGTTGGCCGGCTTCGCCGGCCAGCCTCAGATGCGGCGGCGGGTGTTAAAACCACCTGCTCCTCAGCTTGCGGGTTTTTTCTCTCTTCTAAATTACACTCTAGGGGTAGGGCATACAAGACTACGTGGAGTCGATTTTGCAGCGATACGTTTCTGTCACTAACTTTAGTAGCATAACATATTGACTTTCAAAAATATATTTTAATTTAAAGACCTAAATAATACCTTCACGATTGACCTATGCTTGTACACTGGACACTGACTTTCATGGATAAAATAGGTCGAAATTGTTCCAAAACCGAATTAGGGTACCCCGAATTTACGTAGTCTTTTGGCTGTTACCCCTAGAGTGTATATAAAAAGCCGGAGGCGCGAAGGGAGGGTAACCCCCGCTCGCTGTAACAAAGCATAGGCACCCGTGGGAGCCGTAGCGGCTGAGGCTGGTCGCCGGAGGCGACCAGCAAGCCGAAGCTGCGGAGGTGAACATGGGTGCCTATCCTTTGTTACGCAAGGGCGAAGGGGTTGCACTTCCCGTAGCGCCGGAGACGTTGCAGAAGCAACCTTTTTCCACTCATACTACTTACATCAAAAATTAATTTTCGTTGTTCAAATAATATAATTGTACCCATCGATATTTAGGACGTTCGATAGTTTGTACTTCGATATTTAGGACATTCGATAATCTGTATTTCGATGTAACTTTTGTAGACATTTAGATTTTAGATGTATTGGACGTAGGTTATTGTAGCTGCGCGTTGGCTACGTAGGGTGATTGAGGTCGGTGAAATGATGACGACGATTTTTTGTACCAATAAACTCAGTATATTCCATAAAAATTAAAAGTTTTACAAAATGCGTGTGCGCAATGAAAAAGGTGGTAAATGTAGTGTATAAAGATGGCGCACGGGGTTCTCACGTCGGCCGCCCTGATGTCCTGTGATTGGCTAGCTGGACATCGTGTCATCGCAATGTAGCCAATTGCTGCGATTGTGTAGTGATGGCCGCTTTTAGTACGTTTTATAGTGTTGTGCGGCAACAGTTATTTAACCATTCGATAATATAAACTTTCGATATTTTATGTTTCGGTTTTATGGTCGTTCGATATTTCCATTTTCGATGTTTTGAACATCGATATTTTAAGCGTAGGTATTTTAATCTTCGATATTCAAATACGTACCCGTTTTGTGTTAATCATTTCTAAAATAATGTTTTTTAAGGAATTTTGAAAAAAGATCCTCATAGGGGAGGAAATTTCCAATTAAAAAGTGCCGATATCCGGTTTTTTTATATTTCACTTGTTTAAATAATTAGTTAAGAAATTATTATATTCTTAAAAATCATCATCGCCGCTTTTCAATGGATTACCAAAGATATATTTTTTTATAACAATTTGTTATACTTAAACAAATAATATTAACCGTTATATTTTTTTTCTTAAACTTTAAATATAACTAAAACAACCATTTATTTATAACAAAGTACTTACATATAGGAAAAAAATTGTGCAGTTTTTTATTTTTCATATTTTTTTACTGTAAACGATTATAAACAATAACAAAAATTATTTAAGAAGTAATTTTTTTTAATCTTTATTTCACCTATGCAATAAGATGGTAATTTTTTTCTCGTTGAGGTACTTAATGAAGTTATGCAAAATAGTACATTATGGTACAAGTGTATAATGTTGGTGACTACCGCTAAGGCGCCATTGAGACCCGAGCCGTTAGGTGAGGGTCTTAAGAGCGCCGAGGACGGTAATCATCAATACACACGTGTATCATACCACGTTTTTCAACTCACTTGTGAAGAAAATAATACAAAAAAATAATTTTCAACAGTTAAAACGAGTTGTGATAAAAATTTAGCAATGGCGGGATAAATTTTTTTTGGCTTTTTGCGGATAGCGTTAAATTAGCCACGTACAAAATGAGGAATTCAAAGTTCTTTTTATTACAGAGAAAACAAGAGTTTTATTTATTAAAAACGTATATACAAGTTGAAATTATCTATTTAAAATAATCAGTTAAACTGCGCGCGCATCTAACAATGGCGATCGGCCATAGACTAAAAGAATGAGGTTTATTTTTTTGGCTTTTCGCGGATAGCGTTTTAGCCACGTACAAAATGGGAAACTCAAAGTTTTTTTTATTACAGAGAAAACAAAAGTTTTATTTATTAAAAACGTATAATATATACAAATTGAAATTATCTATTTGAATTCGAAGTTGCATGAAATGAGCAAGCAATAGGTACATTAATTTATTTCTACTATTGAAGACGATCTTTTTAGTATCGAAACTTTTTTAAGAACAAAGTAACTCAATCAATAAAATAAAAAAAAACTATAACTCACTTGTGAATAATGGCAATGAAAAAGTCACAGTTTGATAACAGGTGTCATTATGTGCCTAATTGCGGTGAAATTAGAGCCACTTTATGAGAAGTGTGTTGAAAATAACTTTATTAAGTACCTCAACGAGAGGAGCTCCACGAAGCGTAATATTTATAGGCCAACTATTTAAACTTTTATGCCATAATTTATAAAAACAGAGATTGGAAAATAATTTGTTAATTAACAATGGTGTAACTTTTTGAAAATTCGACATAATTTTTTTATTGGAAATTTCCTCTTCTTTCAGGATCTTTTTTCAAAATTCCTTAAAAATCATTATTTTTGAAATTATTAACAAAAAACTTAATACTTACCTACCTACTTTTTTTTAAATCTTATTTTGTTAATAATAATCGATTTTTTTTTATCTGCTAATAAACCCTTAAAAAACATTTTTCTAGGGGTCGCGTCGTTCCGAATCGAATGAGCTATCGCACATATTTTTTACGGGCTTCTATTTAACATGTTTTGAACTTGTTAGTCAACAAGTTACATGATTTTGTCATGCGTTAGGCGCGTTCCTTTGTGGTTTGGATTTTAGAATGAGACTTCTTGGTTTATTTTTATGAGAGTTACTTACTTGGTACAATAGTAAAACGGTTCAATTTAAGGGTTTATAGTGAAGCTATACAGAGCAAGGTTGAAATGCGAATGTGTTAAATAGAAGTCGGACTATTATATTAGTTTAGATAATAGTAAGAAAGAACAAGAAGCAGAAAGAAAATGGTAAAAGTAGGTACAATAGTAGTACTTACCTGTTTATAGTTAGGTGCACATGCAAGCGTGACCAAATGCCCATTCTCACTGAAAAAAGAAAGTTACAAAGGAATTGGTTTTTGGTAAAGACTCGTACATACGTCATTAAGTTCAAAAACAATATCACGCCTGTTTTAAGGAAGATTAGAATTCAAAGTAGTAATGCAGTAGGTATCTATTCTTGAGTAACGCGATGATAAATAGTATTTTAATCTTATCTCAAATTATTACGCTACTATGCCAATGCTGAGTTATCGCTAAATCCCAAGATAGTATCTCAGAACCTACCTACTAGTGGTAGGTGTCGTATATTATAACGAACTTGAAACAAAATACACATTTGTGTACCTTCTCGAAATCCTGAATAGTAAATCATAGAACAGGCGCCAACGAGATGATGTACACACTATATTTAGATAATTATATAAAATCATGCGTGCGTAATTATTGTTTGACCTTGGCAAAAGCAAGATGTGGAACAATAGTGATGTGAGCTCATTGGTGCATGTCCAGTGCATGTCGTAATGTCTAAATTGAAACATCAACTTCTTATTTGTGAGTGAACAACCAACGAATTTGTAGCCAAAGTCAATTTCACGTTATCACTTTAAACGCCAGTAACGAAAAATAAAAATAAATTTGTTACTCATCTGCTGTCTGCAGCATTCTTTACTTTTAATCAAGTAAAAAAATAGTGAGAATCCTTCCTAATCTGAGGATCCACTTTTCCCAAAAGCAACGCCTTATTAGATTACTAAAAACAGTTTGTATAATATTCGATGTACATATTTATCTGCAGTTATAAAAATAGATTGGAACTAGGCAGAGCTTACGTAGGCACGTACCGACGTAGCACGCGAATCTCCGCTCATTCAAGATCAAGGTTGAAATCTGTTAAACGCACGGAATAGTTGCACGATCAATTAGAGTCACCTAGCTGCGACGCAATTGACAGCCACTGAGCATTACATTTGAAATCAATATTATAAGGCACACAAACCATGCTCTGAAAAATATGATAGAGATTATAAAGCACATGGAAGTATCGCATCGACCATAATAATTATTATAGAAGAAATTATAGTACATTATGGTATAAGTGTGTAACGTTGGTGATTACCGCTGAGGCGCCATTGAGACCCGAGCCGTTAGGTGAGGGTCTTAAGAGAGCCGAGGACGGTAATCATCAATACACACGTGTATCATACGACGTTTTTCAACACACTTGTGAAGAAAATAACACAAAAAAATCATTTTCAACAGTTAAAATGAGTTGTAAAAAAAGTTTCGCGCATTTAACAATGGCGATCGGCCATAGACTGAATGAGGTTTCTTTTTTTTTGCTTTTTGTGGATAGCGTTTTAGTCACGTGTACAAAATGAGGAATTCACTTTTTTTTTTAAATTGGTTTTGTTTATTACAGAGAAAACAAAAGTTTTATTTATTGAAAACGTTTAAACAAGTTGAAATTATCTATTTAAATTAATATGTTTTCCTGCGCGCGCATGTAACAACGGCGATCGGCTATAGACTAAAAGATTAAGTTTTTTTTTTGCTTTTCGCGGATAGTGTTGCAGCCACGTACAAAACGGGGAATTCAAAGTTTTTTTATTACAGAGAAAACAAAAGTTTTATGTATTAAAAACGTAGGTATATACAAGTTGAAATTATCTATTTAAATTCGAAGTTGCATGAAATGAGCAAGGAATAGGTACATTAATTTATTTTTAGTATTGAACACAATCTTTTTAGTATCGAAACTTTTTTAAGAACATAGCAACTCAACCAAAAAAATAAAAATAAAACCTATAACTCACTTGTGAATAATGGTAATGAAAAATTCACAGTTTGATTACAGGTGTCATTATATGCCTAATTGCGGTGAAATAAGAGCCACTTTATGAGCAAGTGTGTTGAAAAGTATTTTAGGCGAGGCGCTAGGTCAAGGACTCAAGGCAAACGAATCAATGCAGGTACTCACACAGGATACTATACCTATCGACTTTTACTAGATATGAGTGCAAAAAAGTGCCATCAAGGCCAAAGTAATTAATGTGTAGCAAATGTGGCTTTGCACGTCATAATTTTCAACCAAGCCAATGCACAATGCATAAAGTTGGATGATAGCGTTGTAACATCGTTAATTAAATTCCACTTGATCGAGACTTATCTACTTTTTTTTTGTTATTGGTTTGATTTTACAAGAAGTTTGAGTTTTGAAACCACACAATGCGTTATAATTATGCTTTTAGTAAAACTGTACTGGTCCAGCGTATATGCCTTATCGGAAAATTCAGCTTAAGTTAAAGATCAGAATCCTCCAAGGCACAGGTAAAGTTAAGTCAAAATACGAAAATGCTGCGACTACGTCCAGTCTGCAGTTAAGGCAGTAGATATTAGAGGGGAAAGCATGACCTGTCTGGCCACAAACCACTGGGGAGAACCCCAATCCCAGAACTCCAAAATGAAGATGCATAATTTCATTTACAGGGGTTTACGGGGTGACCGCTATCACAAGTCTTGAATTTTATTACCAGTTGTGTTATAAAAGCTTGACAAATAACAGCATTGTGTTTTTTGTTTGTCAAGTCTAGCCTAAAATGTTCAAGTAACCAACCAAGTCGCATGACAAAAGTAAGGTGTTTTCCCAAATAAATCTTCAATGCGTGTATTCACATTAAACAATGATCTCCACACGACCTGTCTATTATTATAACAATCATCTTTCAGATCTCTACAGAGTGACGAGCGAGACATCAACAACGTTGTGAGTGACATATAGGACGAAATTAATTTTGTGAATATGGGCAGTGATTCTATAAATTGACTTTGAATCTGAGTCCTGAATAAAACGCTGTGGGGTTTCATGTGGTTAAAAAATAGAGAGTAGGCAGCAATGCTGTCGTACATGGTCCCAGTGGAGGAGAAGCCGCCGCTGGCGCCGGGCAAGGGTCGGCTGGCGCTAGAGCTGGTGGGCACCGTGGGCAGCCCCGGCAGCCCCGAGTCGGCCGCGCGACGCACTCGCTCCGCCATCACCAACATCTCCAAAGAATCCTCGACCAGCTCGTTTGCCAGTGATCTCACCATATCCTCTTCGACGCCCACTGGTGCGCACGATAAACCAAAGCATAAACTTCTCGGAAATGGAACCAAACACACCACATTGAAGAGGTAAGCTGTTTATTAATAATTACTTTTATTTGTTTAATTTATTTACTTTATTTTGAGTTCCTGATTTATGCTTCTAACATAAACAAAGGTAAATGTCTCAAATCATGGAATAGCCACGCCCGCCGCCGGCAGCGGTTAGAGATGACACTTGAGGCCTGAAGGCATACAGCCACACGCGCCAATATGTGTTTATAAGTCACAGTCAAAACTGTTAATCAGTCAAAACTACTTTTGACCGGTTAAATAAAACTATTAAAATGATAATTCACATTTACCTAGAACTTTATTAGGTGGTGTCCGTTTTATTACCCGACTGCGGCGAAGCCCAAAAGGAGGGTTATGTGTTTGACCTATATGTCATGTATGGATGTCCGTTTCTTCGTTCCCTCATAAATAACTCCTAAACGGATGAACGGATTTGGATAAAATAAACGTCGTTAAATTTGTCTTAGTGGCGCGAGTGTCACCATATAAAATTAAAAAAACAAACGAAATTGTGGACTTCGATTTTTTTTACTTTCATTATTTTCGAGTAGGGTATTAAAATGAAGGGTTTTAAAAGGACATAACTTGGAAGCAAGCAGCGTCCATTATATATTTTCATAATTGTATATTCAAATGGACGCCCCGCCCCCCCCTGCTTTCAAGTTTTGTTTTGAAATATATGTTTTTTTTTTGCTTTTCAGTTTTTTCAGTCGGGTATTTTTTGTCTAGTCATTTCGTACATCGTAAAGGTCATTAGAAAACTTATTAGGTTGTTAGGTTTTTTTTGTGACCTTTTGGAAAATCTGGTGCTTTATCTTACATATTTTAATAGAGAAAACGCTTGTTAAATTATTATCTAAGGGACTGACTAAACTACTTTTGTCTGACACCAGTCAAAAGTAGTTATGACCGACTAACACTTTTGGCTGTAACATATACATATTTGTGCTCGTGACTGTACATTGTGCGCACCACTTCTAAACAACCAGTTGCCAACTGGTTCCAAAGCCGTTTAAACGGTGACACGCTTAATTGGTATGGAAAGTGTTGACAAAGCCGTATCAAACAGCGCTGCGCGTCGTGGCGTCTCCATGCTCTGCGTCATCACTTCATCAGAACTGCCTATTGTATAACATGGGCCTCTTTATTTGATGCCTACAGAGCTCATCTCTACCAAATAAATTCGATCAACTTGAAACTCTGTACAATACCTGCTCCTACTTCTACTGAGACTGCTCTCTACAAGCTAATCGGATTATCACCAGTTAAAATACGATAACCAATAGTAGGTGCGCAGTAGAGAATTTAATTAAACATAGTTCTTAATTTTCAAAGCTCTAATTGATTTGTATCAGACATTTATAAAAGCTTATGTATCGTGTTTAGTTACGGATTAGACAGCGACAATAATGGATTGCGAATAATTGCGATATAAAAAAGAACAGTACCTAATATAAAATCGTTTCGTAAAATTAGAACACGGAGTGAAGTGGGTGGATTGTCTGTCATGGGAAGATGAATTTTTGGTGTGTAATCGAAATTAAATAGTTTTAAACAAGTTCTTTTTGGTTCAATTTGTTTTCTTGAAAAATTTCAAGAGCCGCAAAAATTACAAAAGTTCTTAACAATTGACTGAACCAATAAATAAAATGGGGTTCGGTTTTTTGCAAATATCTGTAAAACAGTTACACAAGAGGAAAAAAATTCGTAAAAAATAAACTCAACTCCCGGAACTGTAGCACCAATATTTATAACTTTACCCAGAGGGTTGAAAGTACGACCGAAAATGGGGACTAAGGTTTGCGTAAGCTTCGGAAATTTCCGACTTTTTATGAAAAAATAGGTACTATTTAAACTAAAATATTAAGTACCTACTGAAAAATTCAAGCGTCTACTGGAGAGATAAATAAACAATAATATGCAAACAAAAAATGTTTATCGCGATTTTTATATTGATTATGCATTACTAAACAATAGTTTTCTAGTAGAACATGAACATTGCAAGTGCGATAATTTCTAAATAAGAAATCTGAGATTTTTATCCTTTTTTGGAGCTATTTATGAATGGTTTTAGAAGAGATTCCTGCTGAAAAAAACATAAAACTGTTACTTATTTTTCAATTTTTTATAATCAATTTACTTAAGTTAAAAACTAAAAAACTTGATTATTCATTGTTTTTACTTAAATTACTTTTGACCTGTTTTTTTTCCTATTTTTTGAATGGTTCACAAAATAATTTAAAATTTATTTTTCGAAACATACGTTCTTTATTTTTTTTGGTTGTTGGGAAATCATCAAATGACTCCTCCTGCTATGGGCGGAGCGGAAGGGAGTATCAAACCATCCATGTTCATTATTGTTCTCTTTTAAATATCTAAAAAAAATGTCAAAGCGTTTTAGAGGTATTTGCAAAAAAACCAAACTCCATTTTTTTGTTTCAGTTAATAGGGTATTTGTCAAAAAAAAAACTAATTGGTCCGTCAGATAGATTTTCAAAAAATACAGACACGTATTTTTTCTTTTTTCACGTAAACAATAAATGAAGACATAATGATACAGTGCTTCGTTTTATTTTCGTCAATTTTTATTAATTTGATAAAACAAAAAACACGTATTCAATATTTTTTGATAATCTATAGTCTGTCAACTACCCTATTGTCTCTAACATTTGCAATTTTTGCAAACAAATCTTAATATTTTTTAAAAAAAAAACCTACTCGCTAATTCGCTATTCCGAATCAAATCATATTTTTTGGAGGCGGAGAACGAAAAATAGCCCAAAACCACTTGTCGACTAGACTATAAAAAGCCCTTTTCTTCTGGTATTAATTACCTACTTTTTTATTACCGCACTCTGGCTTTGAAGAGTGCAAATGGTACGGTGTAAACTATCGTGAAAAAATTGATCGTTTGATTTTGAGTCGTAGTTTCCACTCCTCAATCACAGGTTAAATTCATCCAATTACCCACACTGTGTAAATAGCTCTGACATTTGAACTTATTCTGAAGCAGTATCGACTAGTAGTCTATTCTCTACCGTAACGAATCCCTAACTTTTGTGCGTTGTCTTATGTTCCTCAAATCTATCTCCTTTAAATGTGAAAGTGTATTTATTATTGTATACGTTTATTTGATCAGGATCAATGTACCTTTAAATGGCATTTATTTCCAGCCTTCATTGTAAATGATACAGCTACATGCGGATATCACGTACCATCACGTAAGTGATTTCAAACCGAATATATAAAAGTACAATCGTATCATCTGGAAATATCAACATTTAAAGTTTTACTGCGGGAAATAGTTTATAAAACAGTAGTAAACCCAAACCACTAGGTAGGTACGCTAATCATTTAAATGTTGTGATTTTTAATTGCTTTGCCAATTATCCCACGCAGCCAATTACGTGGTGTGAATTGCTATAAAATTGTTGATACATTACATTCATAGTGTGGCATGCACATAATTGAATAAAAGCGACATCAAGTGATTATTGTAAACTTTAATATTAAATTAATTTTAAAGATACAACAACGAACAACTAATACATGACATAACTTTAATCAAGTAAAAAATGGACTGATCTATTTCTTCTTACCCATGTACTCAGGGTCGTCCCAGGTATCAGGCAGGTGCAATGGCGGCTTGTATAGCCACGATTGGTAAATTTCTAGGCGGCAATCAGGCCTGTGAAAAAAAAAGGAACTGAAAAGGAATCATTCATCGTAATAAGTCCTTTTCATAAAGTGTTCTACAATTCTACATATCCAAGTATATGAGGAATACTTTGGCGAGCCGGGCAGCCGGATATTTAATACAGCCAGCAGCCTTTCACGTAGATTGCGAGCGTGCTTTCTTGTCACTTCCATACATGACGCTGAAAGGCGTTTATTCCCGCCCTTTAGCACAGGTCTTGTAAAAGATCTAAACCGTAATCTGAAATTCACTAGGACAGGACATTTAGAAATATGTATGTTTATTTCTGAATTGAATGATTTTGCACTGCCGCTGTAGAGATCCACATTGGAATTGTTTGAATCCGCACCCAACAATCATAATATCTGTTTAAGATGCTACTTCAAAGTAGTCTTTGTTGAATTTTGTAATCGAGCACTTAGACTAATGACTAATGAAGCCCAAACTTGTCAACTCCTGTCTATGTCGAACTATTTAGATAATAAAATGTGACCTTACTTGTTAGCGATCCATCCTATAAATCCTGTCGACGTGACGGGAACAGGTTTTAGGGATTTCAGCTCCTCTGTCTTAATGCTGACCTGAGAACGAGCAATGGCTGATGCCTCTTCACGAATCGCATTCGATTGGTCCAATAACACCCTGACGACAGAAACATCACTCTTAGATGAAAACTAATCGATTTACATACAGTAAAGCGAGACGGAAGTAGAGACTCATTAATTTTAAGGGCATATTGTCGCGTAATTTTCATTACAAGGTAGTTTCAATGCACAAGAACAATGAAGTTAGTGCTATGTACCTACAGATATATCTCCCTCTTCATATTAAAAAAAAATATAGTTATAAAAGTCATCTATACATGTAACAAAAATATTATTATGAGCCCGCCGATATCAGGAACAGAGGAACCTCTTTCTGGTCCAACCTAGCTGATCGCTGAGTCCACATCGCATAATTATATCGTTAACCCCGCTTGTCGGCTTTCACGAAGTATAGATATTATGACCTATTTATTATTCGACTACGAAAAGCTACATGTAAGAAATAGCCGATTAATAGAATTTAGGAACCAACCACTGCCTTCTTTTCATTCAAGGTAACAAAAGCGGTCGATAACTAGCTTAGTGGGACTTTCATAATGATTACTATCTAACTAAGTGTGTACCTACGTCCAACTACGATCTATAAATAAAAAGTAGGTAGTATACGTAGGATATTACGGACGCACATAACCAACCGATACGCATTGTTATAGAAACGCCGTAAGTCAATCAGATAGATCCCTTAAGGGGATCACAGCAGTAGATGACTTTGACGATTTGACCTCTGTACTGGCTCTTGTTTATTTTTCGGCCCCTACCGGCAAACTACTGTACTACAGAAAAACGTACCAAAGAACAGAAATGTGTCGCAGAGTAGTCATCGTATTTGCCTAACATATTTTGTTTCTCTTGGAGTACCTACATCATAATGTATGAATAAAATATTTAATAATAAATTATACACTTTGACTAATGAAGTAATAACCTAGCTTTCATTAGTTATTTCACTGAGCACTAATATTTAATAATAAATTATACACTTTGACTAATGAAGTAATAACCTAGCTTTCATTAGTTATTTCACTCCTACGATAAATTCTTAAGGTCTGATAAAGACCAGGTAACTGCTTATCGCTTCTCAGTCACGGAAATAGTCAGAATGCTCCAGCTTTCAGCTAATTGAGCACGAATGCTACTACATGATACATTTTGAAGGTCTGACGATGACCACCTAAGTGCTTATCGGTTCTCAGTGACGGATGTAGTTAGAATGACTTAGCTTTCAAATTTTATCTGTCTGAGCACGGATGCTACTACATAATACATTTTGAAGATCTGATGATGACCAGCTAAGTGCTTATCGGTTCTCAGTGACGGATATAGTTAGAATGCTCCAGCTGTCAGCTTTTATCTTATTGAGCACGGATGCTACTACATGATACATTTTGAAGGTCTGATGATGACCAGCTAAGTGCTTATCGGTTCTCAGTGACGGATGTAGTTAGAATGACCTAGCTTTCAAATTTTATCTATCTGAGCACGGATGCTACTACATAATACATTTTGAAGGCCTGATGCTGACCAGCTAAGTGCTTATCGGTTCTCAGTGACGGATATAGTTATAATGCTCCAGATTTCAGCTTTTATCTTATTGAGCACGGATGCTACTACATGATAAATTTTGAAGGTCTGATGATGACCAGCTAAGTGCTTATCGGTTCTCAGTGACGGATATAACTAGGCTGACCACCATCAGGTAAATGACATTATCAGTCTCCAAGGCCTCCTCGAACTCTTTTAAATGAGTCCAAACACGATGGTTCTACGCAGCGCTGTCAATGAGATCCTGTACCCACTTTCAGGATCTCATTGACGGCACTGAGTAGAATCATCGTGTTTGGACTCATTTGAAAGAGCTCGAGGAGGCCTTGGAGACTGATGGTGCCATTTACCTGATGGTGGTCATTCTAGCTATATCCGTCACTGTGAACCGATAAGCACTTAGCTGGTCAGCATCAGGCCTTCAAAATGTATCATGTAGTAGCATCCGTGCTCAATAAGATAAAAGCAGAAAGCTGTAGCATCATAACTGTATCCGTCACTGAGAACCGATATGCACTTAGCTGGTCATCATCAGACCTTCAAAGTATATCATGTAGTAGCATCCGTGCTCAGATCAATAAAATTTGAAAGCTAGGTCATTCTAGCTATATCCGTCACTGAGAACTAATTAGCACTTAGCTGGTCATCACCAGACCTTCAGAATGTATTATGTAGTAGCATCCGTGCTCAGATTGATAAAATTTTAAAGCTAGGTCATTCTAACTACATCCGTCACTGAGAACCGGTAAGCACTTAGCTGGTCATCATCAGACCTTCAAAATGTATCATGTTATTAGCATCCGTGCTCAATTAGATAAAAGCTGAAAGCTGGAGCATTCTGACTATTTCCGTGACTGAAAACCGATAAGCAGTTACCTGGTCTTCATCAGACCTTCAAAATGTATCATGTAGTATGAGAGTCCATCATTAGGTACGAGACATCATCAGTCATCCAGATTTCCATCTTCCATCAAACGAAATTCTCAAGACAAAATAGTTAAAAGCGATAAAACAATAAACACCAGTAGAAAACATAACATCTCGCCTGTAATCCCCGAAGGGTTAGGCAGAGGTGTTTTTGTTGAATTGTTTTATCGCTAAAAGCGACAAACAATTAAAGTCATTAAAATAATAACATACATAACATAACATCACGCCTACTAGTAGGTACACCTCTGCCTAACGCTTTGGGGATTACAGGCGTGATGTTATGTAATGTATGTTATTGTTTTAATGGTGTTAATTGTTTTATCGTTTTAATTATATTGTCTTGAGAATTTCGTTTGATGGAAGATGGAGATCTGGATGACTGATGATGTCTCGTACCTGATGGAGGACTCCGAAGGTGGGTATAGGATCTCATTGACGGCACTGAGTAGAACCATCGTGTTTGGACTCATTTGAAAGAGCTCGAGGAGGCCTTGGAGACTGATGATACCAGCTACCTGATGGTAGACTCCGAAGGTAAGTATAGGATCTTATTGATGGCACCACGTAGAACCGTCGCGTGTGGACTCATTTGAAAGAGCTTGAAGAGGCCTTGGAGACTGATGGTGCCATTTACCTGATGGTGGTCATTCCAGCTATAACCGTCACTGTGAACCGATAAGCACTTAGCTGGTCATCATCAGACCTTCAAAATGTATCATGTAGTAGCATCCGTGCTCAATAAGATAAAATCTGAAAGCTAGGTCATTCTAACTACATCCGTCACTGAGAACCGATAAGCACTTAGCTGGTCAGCATCAGGCCTTCAAAATGTATCATGTAGTAGCATCCGTGCTCAATAAGATAAATGCAGAAAGCTGTAGCATCATAACTGTATCCGTCACTGAGAACCGATATGCACTTAGCTGGTCATCATCAGACCTTCAAAGTATATCATGTAGTAGCATCCGTGCTCAGATCAATAAAATTTGAAAGCTAGGTCATTCTAGCTATATCCGTCACTGAGAACTAATTAGCACTTAGCTGGTCATCATCAGACCTTCAGAATGTATTATGTAGTAGCATCCGTGCTCAGATTGATAAAATTTTAAAGCTAGGTCATTCTAACTACATCCGTCACTGAGAACCGGTAAGCACTTAGCTGGTCATCATCAGACCTTCAAAATGTATCATGTTATTAGCATCCGTGCTCAATTAGATAAAAGCTGAAAGCTGGAGCATTCTGACTATTTCCGTGACTGAAAACCGATAAGCAGTTACCTGGTCTTCATCAGACCTTCAAAATGTATCATGTAGTATGAGAGTCCATCATTAGGTACGAGACATCATCAGTCATCCAGATTTCCATCTTCCATCAAACGAAATTCTCAAGACAAAATAGTTAAAAGCGATAAAACAATAAACACCAGTAGAAAACATAACATCTCGCCTGTAATCCCCGAAGGGTTAGGCAGAGGTGTTTTTGTTGAATTGTTTTATCGCTAAAAGCGATAAAACAATTAAAGTCATTAAAATAATAACATACATAACATAACATCACGCCTACTATTAGGTACACCTCTGCCTAACCCTTTGGGGATTACAGGCGTGATGTTATGTAATGTATGTTATTGTTTTAATGGTGTTAATTGTTTTATCGTTTTAAATATTTTGTCTTGAGAATTTCGTTTGATGGAAGATGGAGATCTGGATGACTGATGATGTCTCGTACCTGATGGTGGACTCCGAAGGTGGGTATAGGATCTCATTGACGGCACTGAGTAGAACCATCGTGTTTGGACTCATTTGAAAGAGCTCGAGGAGGCCTTGGAGACTGATGATACCAGCTACCTGATGGTAGACTCCGGAGGATAGGATCTCATTGATGGCACCACGTAGAACCGTCGCGTGTGGACTCATTTGAAAGAGCTTGAAGAGGCCTTGGAGACTGATGGTGCCATTTACCTGATGGTGGTCATTCCAGCTATATCCGTCACTGTGAACCGATAAGCACTTAGCTGGTCATCATCAGACCTTCAAAATGTATCATGTAGTAGCATCCGTGCTCAATAAGATAAAATCTGAAAGCTAGGTCATTCTAACTACATCCGTCACTGAGAACCGATAAGCACTTAGCTGGTCAGCATCAGGCCTTCAAAATGTATCATGTAGTAGCATCCGTGCTCAGATCAATAAAATTTGAAAGCTAGGTCATTCTAGCTACATCCGTCACTGAGAACCAATTAGCACTTAGCTGGTCATCATCTGACCTTCAGAATGTATTATGTAGTAGCATCCGTGCTCAGATTGATAAAATTTTAAAGCTAGGTCATTCTAACTACATCCGTCACTGAGAACCGGTAAGCACTTAGCTGGTCATCATCAGACCTTCAAAATGTATCATGTTATTAGCATCCCTGGTCAATTAGATAAAAGCTGAAAGCTGGAGCATTCTGACTATTTCCGTGACTGAAAACCGATAAGCAGTTACCTGGTCTTCATCAGACCTTCAAAATGTATCATGTAGTATGAGAGTCCATCATTAGGTACGAGACATCATCAGTCATCCAGATTTCCATCTTCCATCAAACGAAATTCTCAAGACAAAATAGTTAAAAGCGATAAAACAATAAACACCAGTAGAAAACATAACATCTCGCCTGTAATCCCCGAAGGGTTAGGCAGAGGTGTACCTAATAGTACACCCACATTTCGCCAGTTATGTTTAAGTCCCATATAATAGGGGCGAGCCTATTGCCATCAACCGGGCACAAACCCAGACTCCGTGGCTGTTACTTATAATTTCCTGATGGAAAAACCCAATAACACTTTGCCCGACCCGGGAATCGAACCCAGGACCTCATGCTCAGCATCGTGCTTACGACCACTAGACCAACGAGGCAGTCCAAAATTAAAATAATATCATAGATATATTTATATAGCAAAATATCTACTAAGAAACGTAGGTAATTTACCAATAGTTTTGGAGAGCTCGGCCACGCGTCACTTTACGTTTATTAGGCACAGTCAGCTTAGTCTATGATAGGTGCAAACAACAAAACGAAATTACAAACTACTTTAAATATATTTACAAACTTATTTTCTGTTCTTATTTCACGAAATATTGATAACTATACAATTTACAATATGTTTTAATTCAGAAAACATTAAAAACGTGAACTTTTGAATTTTATTTGTGAAGTAATGACATGCGTGCAGTCCACCCGTGACAACAGTCATCGAGACACTGGCGCAGCGCGTTCCAAGTATGCGCGACGGGTCTCGCGCCGCATTTGCCTCAAAATGTCGGGGATTAATTTATTATTTTAAAATTTTATTACAAATCAGAGAAAGTAAACAATACGGATTGTTAAATACATCACTACGTATTTTTGGGTATAAAATTCATACCGAACTATTCAGCCGTTACAGAGACAAAATTCGATTTAGGTTAAGACATACTACGATTTTTTATTAAATAATGTGAAGGTTTATTAAAATTTTAAACAATACGAATTATTTGTGATGACTTTAAGTAAAACATATATTTTTTATATGGAAATCGTACGGAAGGATTCCTCAACAAATTTCTTTAAACATACGTCGTTTTTGGGATTTGACCATTGCAACGGCCTTAATAAATTAATTGCAGCTATGACCAATTAGGTTGGCCTAGTTTCAACGTAGTCAATAAGGTACCTATTACGTCTGTTAATTAAAACGTGTCTATCTCGTAACGAAACGTGCTTTGCATTAATTACGTAACTAACGTTTCGTTACGAGGATTAAAATTTTACAGTGGACATACTATGGTTGAGCTAGATGCGAAAGCTTCCATATTAAATAATTAGGGATCACAGATTTCTAATGGAACGAACGTAATTTGCACTAAATCAGACGATTAAGTTTTTTTTTTTCTTTGGAAACTGTCACTGCATAGAATACTTAGCTGTTAAAATCATCGTTCGGAGGCAGGAAGGTTAATCAGTTTAGTAAGTTCACATATTTTGATGGGCATCTGCGGAACCCTACATTGTGCGTGGCCGACATGCACTTGGCCGGTTTTGATTTTATTTAAATCAAGAACCTACACGCCTAGGTGAAATAAAACGAATAATATCTCCCTATGCAATATTGTGCACAAAGTCACTCTGAATATAGGTCAAAACGTATAATCATGATGCAATTTTCTTCAATAGAGAGCTTAACGTGAAGCCAGATTAAATATTTTCAGAACTACAGACGCCATCACATCAAGCTACGTACCTAAGTACAATCTATCTTCTGTCTTTGTTTAATAGATTTTCAACTATAACGATAAAGCATTTTCTTCAAGGTTGATTGGAAAAACTTCACATTTGTGGGTAGCTTGATGTTGTTTGTCTGTACCTACTTATTACATGCAGCCAGTATATTATATTATATTTTATGTTGCACTAAAAATAATTATAATGTTACGGCGGGAAAACCACTTGAGGAACGCTGCTCCTAAATATCAATGGCCTCCGAAATATTGTCTTCGCCTTAGATTCCTCTTCGTGGCAGATGGGTAAATGGGTAGTTGAAATCACACACAATATTTGACTCAAACACCAAACGTTTATTTACAATAGTCCATTTACAGGCACTTATAAACTTTTCAGAGGTTGAGATACATTCACATAAATCATTGTTACTATGGAGAAGAATGGGTTTAAGAAACTCCATTTAAATCATGTTACAATTCTCGTTTGCACTAATTAATATTAATCACATCAAAAACCACTTTCATTTACTTAATATTGCAATTTTGCTAAACGCGAGATAATGTGCGTCCATCTTTCGTCACACGCGTGTCTAATCTGTCTAGCGGAAGTACAACGCACTCAGTATTGTTATTAATTACTTAATCAGTTAAAACTAATAAACATTACTAAAATACTTCACAATTGATTGTAATAATTATTTAACAATAAAACAATACCAATAATAATGCGAAGGCGTTATTAAGTTAATGTCTAATTAATAGGTTCATTACTTTAACAACAGAATGTTATTTAACCATTTCCGGCTAATTAAAGGATTAATACAGAGAACGGGTTTTCTACTAATAAATACCTCTACAAAATGATCTTATGACTTTTTAGTTTATAATTACATAAACAAACTGATTTAGTCGTAGTTTCAGATTATAAATTGTGATATTGACCATTAAAATCGTTTTCGCCGTCATCTTCACAACAATGTGCAATGACGTCTCTTATACAGCCTAATTTCAAGTGAGCAATCATTAAAATCCCAATATTCATTATCAATTAGCTTATATTAATTTTAACTATAGTTCTAGTTAAAGACCTCTGTTTATTATATCATTCTTCGAGCCGTCGACCATTCTATTACAAACCATCTCTGTAGTAGTTAACACAAAAGCTAACAGATGGCACTGTCGCTCCTGTCTTTCAATATCGATCCCCGTAATAATTGTACAAATATCTGAGAGATGGCAGGTTCATTAATTATTATAAAAACTAAGCTAAGCTATTATTATAAGCTGGTTATTAATTAGATTGACTAATGATCCCAGCAGATAGACACTCTCGCGGCGACATATATATTATAATTCATTAAAAAACATTGTAAGCGTGCGCGATAAATCGACGGGCTGTCAATATTGGTAGACAGTATCGGTATCGATAAGTATAAATTCGTTAATTAGTTCAGATTTTTTTATTTCGCTCATGGGCCTCAAAAAGCGCCTTTTTTTATTTATTACCTATAGTCGTGAAGAAGTAGAGCTGAGTGAAGTAGAAATTAATTTTCAAATTCAGGTTTGTTCCCGTTGAATTACACCATATTGTGTAACACTATTACCCATTGGGAGAAAATATCTCGATAGATAAGTAGCACTGTAAGTCAATGCCATGTTTTTTTCCCCATTGATTAACACTGTTACACTGTACCCTAAGTATACATAACAGACTTACTTATCGGAACAAAAGATCCCAAAGAGTTACAGGACCTTATTTTTCAATTAAAGTGCTTCCTTATGTATGTATCTTCTATATCAGTAAGTTCTCACAAAGTACCAGGAGGCCAGAATCGTGAAGTGGTAGTATCTTCATTGCAATTTATAAAAAATGCATATATATACGCAGCATGGTATAAAAAATGTATATAGATTTGTTTATGAGATTCCTATTAACAATAAACAATACCTCGACCACCTTATATTTCTGACCTCCTGGTAGTTTGTGAGACTTAACTGATAAAGAAGTTACATACCTAAAGTAGAACTTTAAGTGATAAATCAGGTTCTATAGCTCTTTGGGACCCTTGTTGGCCCGATAAGTAATTCTGTTATGTATTATTGGGTACAGTTTTACTCAATGGGAAAAAACGTGGCATTGAGTTACAGTGTTACTTATCAGGATATCGATATTATCACCCAATGGGAACAAACCCAAATTCGAATCGAGAATTAACGCAGTTATAATATTTAAAAACATCAATTACTTTCACGCTTACCGGTTCTTTGATCATCTCGGAACGTCAACTTAGGTTGTTTGGTTAAAAGCAAGAAAGCTACTATACTATAATAATTAATTGAAGTACTTAAAGCACGTGCTTAAAGTGGCGACGGCGACGCTATGACGAGATTGACTGACTTATCTACTAGTAGAAGCATCGCATATTCTAAAGTTTACTGTCGTTAAGTTTACTCATCAATGTTGTTTCTATTCGTAGGTTTCAGATAATTTGCAAATTCCCCATAAATTGTTCCATCTAAATCAGTGTCTTTGGCTCCTTTAAGAAGTAGAACCTAAGGATTGTTAGACGATTCACAAACGGTTAGGCAGAGGTGTAGTACTTAATATACACATTTCGCAAGTTATATTTAACTGCGGTACTCAGAGATATTTAATGATTACTTAAGCCGTC